>CM053613.1:31370535-31399745 GCA_028646535.1 Procyon lotor
TGGAGGGCATTGTGAGAAGGAAGGGAAGGGGGAATGAGGGAAAATCAGAGGAGATGAACCATGAGAGACTGTGGACTCTGAGCAACAAACTGAGGGTTTTGGGGGGGGTGGGTTGGGCGAGGCTGGTGGTGGGTATTGAGGAGGGCACTATTGCATGGAGCACTGGGTGTGATGCATGAACAATTAATCTTATAACACTGAAAAAATAAAATAAACATATTTGGGGAAAAAAAATCACTGATGCTTTCACCATTGGCAGGTGGGCCAGCCAGCAGAGATCAGGGTAAACCGTGATGCTGCCCTTCTCTTAGCTGGCCCTGGGCCATTGAGACAAGGACTTGCAGAACTAGAGTGATGGTTCCGCAGATCAAAGAGCCCTGGGTCCCAGGTCTGGCTCTGACTCTGAACATTGCCTTAGGTCAATCCCTCCTCTCTCTAGGGACAGAAATGGACCGGCTGTAGGCCTGGGACTTGATCATCTCTTTTAAGCCTTACAATAACACTGTGATGCGCATATAAGATTTTGCATTACAGATAAGGAACCTGCAGGTTAAATGACACATACAATGTCACACAGCAAGTAAGTGGGGAGTTGGGATGTGACTCCAGGTTGATCTGGCTTTGAAGCCTGTGTTCTCATCACTGCCCCATCAGAAACTCTGCTCCCTCATTCGTGGTAAGGGATGACGGTCACCATCTTGACCTCCCACGCTAAGGCAAATCTCTCTCTTAAGAAACTCTCTCTCTTTAGGCACCTGTCACGGGATCGATGTTGGGAGTCAGTAGCCTCAGTTTCCCCACTATAAACGAAAGACACTAGATTAGTGTTTCCCAAACTTCCACCTTCATGACTTTCACCGTATCTTTATATTGCATATGCTAATATTTAATGTTTGTCTTTAAATCAAAATGTTTTAAAATTTTTAACATCATCCTAAGCAATGATATACGTGAATCAAGACCGTAATGCACTTAAAAAAAAGACTGTAATGCACTGACCATCTTCTTTCCTAACACAACAAAATAAATTGATAATCACAAACCCCAAGTAACGCTCAGAAGCGTGCCATCACAGGCAAGGGAGCCTTGTTTGAGGAAAATGCTGAACTCAATGACCCCTGAGCTTCCGTTCAGCTCTTGCTCTGAGTCTGCCCCTGCCTGCCTGTATGGTTTTGTGTGTGTGTGTGTGTGTGTGTGTGTGTGTGTGTGTGTGTGTGTGACTTGCAACAGTGTCATTTCCCAGTCATGTGATCTGGTCCATCACGGTGGAGCCCAGTGGGCACAGAGACAGCTGTGTGGTGGGAAGTGGGCCTGCAGCAGGCAGGCAAAGGAGATAGAATTTGATCTCTGAGAGCCCAGAGCATCGTTTCCAGCTGGGATGCAGCCAGAAAGGGCTGGTCTGGGGCAGGAGATGGGGGAGCATGAAGAGGGGGAGAGCAGGAAAGGGGCAGGGCCCCAGACACACATCAAACCCGAGGTCTGGCTTCCCACGGTGTGAGGTGAAGGTGAGCCACTGGCCAGTGCCCTCGGGGCGGCAGTAGCCTCGGGGGTCTAATTCTGGTGGGCGGTGGGGGGTAAGGGGTGGAAGACTCCACAAGTTCCCTCCCACACCCTGTGGAACACACCCTTTGGTTGCATGGAGCTTTAGCCTTTTTGTTCTCCTTGAGGGCCAACAGTCCGTTACTTATGTCTACTACAGTTTATTCATTCTACTCTTACTGGCTCTTTGTAGAGTACTCAGGTCTTGGCTGTTAGGAATCATGTTGCTCTCAACATTCTTGCACAATATTTGTCTTCAGTTCTCTTGGGCATATACGTTGGAATGGAACAGCTCAGTCAAGGTACGCGTATGTGTTCAGGTTTAGTGGTTACTGACAGTTTCCCAAAGGGGTTGCACCAACTTCCACTCCTACCAGGAGTGTGTGAGCATTTGAGTTGTTCTTTACCAACACATGGCATTTTTTACCCTTTTAATTTTAGCCATTCTGGTAGGTTTATAAATCATCCATATTTCAGTCTTGTCCAAAATGCACAAGCCCGTTGGTTGATGTCATTTCTCAGGCACAGAGTGCCTAGACCCTGACTCAGAAGACCGAGCCTTACTATCTGCTCTCCAGCTACCAACTAGGGGCCCCTGGTCTTTACAAAGCCCCTACTCGAGCCCTTGCTCATCCATCTGACCTTCACAACAAACAGATGAAGGCAGGCAAGGAGTTTATTATGTAACTTGTGAAGTGAGTACCAGACACAAAATTTAGGCCTGTTTTCTTCTGGAGCTTATATTAACTCAACTCTCTTATTCCCCATTCCTAAGAAGAAGGTAGTGAACTACGTGATCTCTGATGTTCCTTCCAGTTTAAATATGGTGGACTGATTGTTTCTAAATGTTTGAGTGGTTTAGTCACTAAGTGTGTAAATAAGTAGAAGATTCTTGGTCAATCCTGAGAGGAAACCGAGCCAAACTCATCCGATGACTCAAATGCCAAATGAAGCAGATCTTTGTGGCTGCTAAGCTGTTGGAGATGACAAAGCGTCAGCAAGACTCAGTGAACAGATTACAGCTTGGTCAATGAAACGACAAAATGTATTCTGTACACACATTTTATTCTTTCAGGATTTCCTGCAACCGAAGAATATCCAACTGTCTATTCATCCATGTGTCCAACCAATAAACCATTGATCCATCCATCCATTCAACCATCCATCCACCCTTCTTTTTAAAGATTTCATTCATTTATCTGAGCGAGAGAGAGAGCATGAGGGGGGAGAGGCAGAGGGAGTGTAGGCAGACTCCCCACTAAGCAGAGAGCCCAACACGGGGCTTGATCGCAGGACCCCAGGATCATGACCTGAATGAAAGGAAGCCATTTGACTGAATGAGCCACAGAGGTGCCCCATCCATCCTTCTATTCAAGAAGCATTTTTTTAACTCCTGCTTTGCCAGTCCCCATACTAGTTTCAGAGATCACAGAAATGAATTAGAAATCATTCCTGCCCTCAAGCAAATGGGCAAATGTCTCATCCTATAACCACTTCTCTATACTGTTGGTTGTTAGAAGGAATGGGCCTTACCTCACCTCTGTAATTCCTGAATCTTCTATTACTAAGCCTGGTACAAGGTATTACTAAGATGCCATTAGTGAGAAAACTATTGATCCCGAAGAATTCTGGGAAAAAAAGTTGGTATAGTTCTTTCTCTCACTCCCCATTTCTTCTCATTGGACTAAGAGCTAGGTCTTTGGGCTTCACCTGCTATGGTCCCTTCCTCGTACCAGCCAAAGTGCAGGAAAGGAAGGAGCACGTGATTGTTGCACCAACACCCATCCTCAGCTGTCCTGAAGGATGCAAACTGCTGGGAAACACATTCTCCCCATATTCCCTGGAGAATCTTATTTGTGAGGCCCATCCATATCAGACCTGTTTCCCAAGTTTTCTAAGTGGCTCATGATGGATTTCTACAGGAGTTTTGATAAGGCTCACCTGCGGTGCATTTTCTCTAAAGACAGCAGGAAAGCCACATGTTTTCTAAAAAGCAAATAATTGCTAGACGCAGCATTTCAACAACAAAGATGAGCAGAATATAGTTCAGAGAAGATGGCCAGCTTGCAGGCAGGGGCTGTGAAGAAAGAGAAAGACACCCCTCACTCCAACACAGAGCCAGCCCTCCAGTACCACTGCCCCCCAAACCTCCAGGGCTCAGCACCCCACATTCAAGGCATGTGTCTGCCATCAGATGTGTTTAGGTCCATAAACATGCTCTGAGTTTCTGTTACGTGCATCCAGCAGCTGGGTGTTACCCTTGTCTTCGCCCCTCCCTCATATCCCAAAGACCATTAAGCACTGCATCCTACAAACCGGCTATTGCTGGAATCCATCCCTGCCTCCACTACTTACTGCCACCCGCTGGGGCCAGCCGGCCGTCCTTCTCCTACCTCCCACAATAGCCTCCTAAGTGGTCTCCTTGCGTCCACTCTGGGCCTCCGGCCACATTACAGATGTGAATCTGATCACATTACTCAGCTGCCATGAACCTCCAATGGCTCCGGACAGCTCTTAGAAAATGTTCCAAGTCCCTCTGATGATCCGGCTGCTGCCTCCCTTTCCAGGCTCATCTCAGGCTCGTCCCTTGGCTGATTTTGCACCAGACCCAGAGGTCTTTCATTTCCCTAAATATGCTCTACTCTCTCCTACCAGCTGACCCTCACATATGCTGGTCTCTGCTTGGAATGCCTTTTCTCTGCCCCATCTCCTAAGTCACCAGTATTCACTCTTGAATATGAGTTTCAGCCTGAACAACAGTTTGTCAGCAAGCCCTTATCGGAGCCCAAAGTGAGGGGTATGCCCTGTGCTGTAGGCACCCCCTCAGCTGGGCTCATCTTGGTGGAATTCTCTCTGTGCCTGGCCTCCCTCCTAGGCTGTAGGCTCCCGGAAAGCAGGCATCATGTAGATCGTCCCCGCTACTGACCCTTGGTTCCTAACGGGCAGCCTCCCAGATAGGAGGCTCTCAGTAAGCATGGCTGGGCTGAGAGCTTGAGTGACAGACCGATTGATGGCAAGCACGGAGCCTGATGTCAGAGAGTCCAAACAAGACTTTAGGATCTCGTTCTAAACACACTGGGGGTTCTTTCCAAACTCTGGTCTACAGCCACAAGCTATGTTACCTCAGGCAGATGATTCCACCTCACCGAGCCCTAATTTCTTCATCTTTACATTCAGAATAGTAATATCTGCCCTTTCTGCCTCTCTTTGGGTGCTGTGCCCAAAAATGAGGCGGCAGCTGTGAAGATGCTTCACAGGGTGAAGGCAGGCGCACCAAGCAGGGCAGACACAGCTGCAGGGCTGTGCCCCAGACCAAGCTCTAGCTCTGGTCTTCTTCTCGCCAGATGGAAGGGCATGGTCACCACTCACCTCTCCCCATGCGCTACCCCTTAGTGCATTCCCAAGGCACCTTAGCATTGGGCTAAAAGCCTCTTAATAAATAATAAATAGGACACAATGAGCAGGAGGGAAGCCAGAAGAGACTGCCAAGAGACAGAATAAAAACGCCCTAGACACACACACACACACACACACACACACACCCAGCTCCTGGTCATCCACATCTCTGGGGTCTTGTAATGAAGGAGAAAGATTTTAGATACATTTGGGAAGGGGAAGGAAACGCTATTGATGGCATATGGGTAGAAAATGTATTCTGGTTACTAGAAAGTCTTTTAAATGTCCCATAACCCAGGGGCTTTCAATTGCCTTGGGAGCTCTAATGAGTTCACAAGACGGTCTGGAATAGAAGTATGTTTGCTGCTAACGCAGTGGTGTTCAAAGTACAGACCCGAGGGCAGCAGCAGCAGCAGCTCTTGGGAACTTGTTAAAATTCAGGTTCTCAGGACTCCCTTCTCCCTCATAAATCAGAAACTCGGGGACTGGCATCTGTCCCGTCCAGGTGACTCTTGCTACACGCCCGGGTTGCGAGCACCAGAGCCAACTGGCCAGAGGAACGTGAAGGAGAGCTGGAGATACCGTGGAGGCCCCCCCAGGGCTGGGAAGCTGCCCCAGCACCACCAGCACCTGTTCCCTGCATTACAGACCAGCTCGGGGCAGATCTGAAATCAAGTTGCTCTTTGCCCATGTCCTTGATTCTCTTCATGGTCAAAAAAAAAAAAAAAAAAAGATCCTGGAACTCAGCCAGAGCCCTGAATATAGGGGCTCAACAAGCAAATGAATGTTTATGCCTCCTGCCCTTTTTCCTCCCCCATTACCTGGGGAAACGCCGGCTACACGGACGATTTGCTCAATGCCTGCCCAGTCCAGAGGCTGTCACAGTGAAGAGGACTGGAGCCTACGAGCGATGGCACAAATTGATGGACTTTAAGTGTTTCCATGTTCATATTTATCTCCGCCGACTAAGGAAAATTCTGCATTACTATCTTAGTTTTCCTTTCTTCTCTTCAAGAAAGAAGATTTTTTGCTTGCTAGGAAAGAAAGTACATCCACCGACAAGGAATAGAGAACCTACAGAGGGGAGAAAGAGGCAGAAAATTCTTGCACAGCATGTGTTATGAGATTTGGGGTTTGAGGCGGAGAGAGGGGCTGGCTGCAACTGGAGAGGAGAGAAAAGGGAATTTTGCCAAGGCTTGCGGTAGACGATGATGAGTACCTTTGGTGTCTCCGGGATATGTAAGTGATAGATTGTAGTTACTTTTTAATTTGAATTTAATTACTTTTAAATTTTAATTTTGATTGTTAATCCTTGGGTCCGACAATGCTGCGAGGCTGGATCCCGTGCTTGCCTCGTCTTACTGGGGTCACTCGTGGACTCTGCCAGTTGCAGCACTCCTACCCAGCGGGAGGGACAGCGTGCTGTGCACCAAGCTCTCTGCCCCAGCCGGGCAGGGACGCCTTCTCTATAGAGGACACATCAACACTGGCTCTGAAAAAGGAACAGAGGTCAGGCAGGTAATGAAGGGCAACTGATCAAATGATAGCGGAGCCGTATTTCTAAAGAGCAATTTGATGCAAAAAAAAAAAAAAAAAAAGACCAACAGCTCTCAACAAAAGAGTGAAAGAGTGAGCTACTGCTCTAAATATTGTGGGTGACAAAAAGCACAGCCAAACCCTCTTTGGGCAAATGGTGCTCGTCTCAGTTGTGTTGGGAGAATTTACGACTAGCCAAGCAGACACCTCCAGATGCCTGGAGCACGATTAAACGGAGCCTGCCAGGGCTGAGGCACTTCTTCTTACCCTTTGCCACGCCACTGAAGAATATACCCCTCGTCTAGAGATCTGGCCTGGAGCTCCCGCCATCTGGGTCTTGGGAGAATCATCACATTCTATCAGTGTTCATTTCTAAAGGCAGCCGCAGCATTCAATTCTCATGAACTGGGCCAGATTTAAAAAACAAACAAAACAAAACAAAAAATAATAATACAATGGGTAATAATACAGTGTTATTATTATATAATATATAATATACGTAATATACATAATATATAATAATACAATGTTATTCCCACTTCACAGGTGAAAAACTGAGGCACTGCTGGTTTGCAGTGGAGCCAGACTGCATCGAGGTAAAGACAGGGCCAAAGCCTATCCTCTTACCCACTGACGTCTGCCGACCCTCTACCCCAAGCCTTATCACACATGGCCCCTTTCTCTGTCCCCTACACTCTACTATGACATTTCTGAGTAAAGATGTTTCATTTCAGTCCTCATCATCCAGCACAGTACCTCGTATACACTAGGTGCTCAGGAAACCTCTGTTCAGCGATTCAGCAAGGGGAAGAGCCCTTCTTATGTCAAGGAAGCCTAGCCCTAAGGGAGGTCTGGCCTCCCCCACCCCAGTCTGAAGTGTGATGGAAAGGAAAGCACACAAGGTCCTGACTCCAAACATCGACCTTATTATGCAGCAGTCTGTCCATCAAGCCTTCATTATTCACACCTCAAAGTATTTTTGGTTTTTTTTTTATTTTTCTTTGGAATGACACTATCCCACCGAAGAGTGGTCAGAAACATCAGCACAATGTTATAGTCAAGAGTCCAGCGGCTGGAGCCATGTCCTCTGGGTCCAAATTCCAGCTTAGTCATGTCCTGACTGTGTGGTCTTGCAGAAGTTCTCCATGCCTCTCCATGCCTCGGTTTCCCTATTTGTAAAATAGGGATAATAATGTTTACTTAGTGGAGCACCTGGGTGGCGCAGGTGGTTAAGCATCCAACTCTTGGTTTCGGCTCAGGTCATGACCTCAGGGTCTTGAGATCGAGTCCAGCATGGGGCTCTGTGCTCAGCGCGGAGTCTACTTAAGACTCTCTCTCCCTCTCCTCTGCCCTTACCCCCCTCTAAAATAAATAAATAAATCCTTTAAAAAAATAATATCTGCTTAGCAGTTATGGAGATTAAACGAGTTTGTGCTCATAAAGTGCTTAGAATGGTGCCCAGCACACTTAATACTGTTTAAGTGCGTGTTGAATACATTAATAAGCAGGGATTAGGTGAAAACCAGCAGAGAGTCAAAATAAAGTTCCATGTGATAGAAAAAAGGGAAGGAAGGGCCCCAGGAAAGCGGTGCGAGAGCTGTCTGATACAAAACATTCCCCACCTCTATACCACATCCCATAACACTGCTCCACCTGTTTCCAATCTCTCAGGAAGGGCCCCCCTCTGTTGGGGCCCCTGAAGCTGGGCAGGAGGTATTGGTGGGAAGGTAGAGAAGCAGTTCTGCAGCGGGTGCTGGGGCACAGAAGGGCTGTGCTGCCTGGGCTCTCCCTGTAGGGTCTGGTCTCCCTTGTCCAGCTCTTGGCCCCCAGTCTGGCCCCAGGGCTCCCACCCCTCTCCCACAGAATCCTGAATCCTGCCTGGCCTAGCCTACGACATTCAGTCATTTCTCTCCAGCTCCAAGTAAAAGTAAAGGTCCCAAACTTTGGAACCGATTCGACTTTGGTTCAAGTCCCAACTCCGCAACAGATAGTATGTGTGGCCTTGAGTAAGTAACTATCCTCTCTGAGTCTGTCTCTGTCTTTAGAACAGGAGTGGGAGTCATAAAGTCTATCTCCAAGGGTTTTTGAGAAAACTAAGTTAAATAGCAATGGTAAATCCTAGGGGATGCACTGGACTGTCCTATGTGTTCTATGAGGATTTGCTGAATGAATGAATGGGTGAATGAATGGGTGAATGATCGCTCACACAGACCAGAGTCTTGGACTCTGGCTCATGGCCTCCCCACTCCATTCAGTGAGGAGACCCCAGCACCAAATTGCTTCTCCTTTTATCCTTGCCAAGCCCCCTCCAGGCAGCCCAAGGCGATTTCAACCTAGAGATGGCAACAAGAGGAGAGCTTCCAGATGCCATCCACCACCCAAGAACACGGCTGAGAGCTTAGGGGACAGCCAGCAGGGGCTCAGTCTCAAAGGAAACCAAGTTCTGTTCATGCAAGATTAGGAAAAGCAACACCTAAATTACTCTCTGTGCTTTGTTAAGTCTGGAAGTCACATTTAGTAAAACACCAGTGATTGAAAGGGGATTTTTTCTGACTTGCTCTTTCTTAAACCCTCAAACACCATTCAGCTTTTTTACTTGCAGAATACACCATGTTTCTAGCTTCCTGGAGGCCCCAGCTGACACAGGATAGGCCAATGATTTGCTCACCAAGGGACACTGATGTTCCCAAAGGGGGAAAAAAAGGCGTGTGATTTACATGGCTTAATATACTCATTAAAGGTTTAATTGGAGTCACTTTGCCACTGATCCTCCAACAGCCCCCTTTCTTCCCCATTTAATTAACAGAGTAACCTTTGGCTTCACAACTCATAAAGAAAGCCAAGTGTAAAAGAGGGAGCTCTATCCACTTCTCAGTCCTGATCCTACCAGGCAGCTTAAACCCCCAGCAGGACCCACGGTTTCTCAGGGGTGCCTGTCTTCAGTCTGGAGTATTAACATCCTTAGAAATAAAGAGGCTGAAGACTCTGAGACGGCCAGCCGCAGGTTCAAATCCTAGCTCTGTCATTCACTAGCTGTGATCTGGGAGAGATACTGAATCTCTCTGGCCTCAGTTTATTCATCTACAAAATAGGGACAATAATTAAACATAATTCACAGAATTGTGAGGTTCAAACATCTGTGGTGACTTAGCACAGGCCCTGGCACCTGGTAAATGTCCCGATAAAGGTTCGCAGTTTGCTCTTATCACTGCAGTCACGACCGTAGAGTGCAATGAGATTTGGGGGAGCAGAAACTGGACTGACAAGGGACTTCCCAAAGAATGATAAATTGTGATTTTTGCCTCATGAGTCACCAGTTTCTGAGAAACCACGTCAAAAAATTTCTAACAAAAATTATTGGGAATACGGCACATGATTACCCACACTTCATCAAGTTTAGAGTATTTTCGCTGCTTGCTAGGGTCCCAGTTGGTGGGCAGTCCGTCTCCCAACCTCCCCCCGGCCTGCCCTTTCTCTGCCCGCTTGCTACATGAAATATAAATAATTAATGCTATCCAATTACCTAAGCCAAAAATAAATAAAGCTTCAAGGGTGTATTGGATTTCCACACGAATCCACCATTAGGAAGATGATGCATTCTAGGTGCAGGTGTCTGCATCCCAAAAGCCATTTGTGATGGGGCCGCTCAGTAGGCACCAGGGTTAGTTAAAGCTCGCTTCATTATGGTGGCATCAGGGCAGATGGGAACTGACGGCGCTGGCTTGTTTTCATAGGGAAATGCGCACCGATTCCCAGGTCAGAGCGGTGATAAATGGGCTTGCCGACAATTTGCTGGGAGCGTGCATCTTGGGGGACTCCGGAGGTCATGAAATGTCTGCTGTTAAGCTACACAATTTTCTTTACTTATCAGTCCCAACCACATCGCAGACACATATTTGAACAATGAAACAAAGGAGGACACGCATTATCAGGCCTCAGCCAGGGAACGAGCGGCACTAAGCCAGCCGGTGCTGATTGGACAAAGCCCAGGACACACTAAACGCCAAGTGCGGAGGGGAAGGAAGGCTGGCATTTGGTTTTTAAGTGGCAAGTTGGAAGGGGGCGCCTGGGGGATGTGGGGGGTGGGGCACTCTCTAAAGAGCACCAGTTCCAAGGGCTGAGGTCATCTATCACCCCCACAGCCCAGGCTCCGATCCACTAGACTCCAGCAGCAGCAGGGATCTCTCCAGGATGCAAAGCTGTTGTTTACAACCATCCCACGGCTCCCCATTGTCCACAGGACTCCTTAGCCCACTCACACACCCTTTCACATTCTGGACCCTGCTTGTACCCCTCAAATCCCTCCTCCCTATGCCACACTCTGGCCACACCTCACTCACTCAGAAGCCTGCAGCACCCTGCAACACCCTCTTCTACATTCTTTCATGTGGCTAACTCCTCGTAGTCCTTTATGTCTCATCCGTGATTGGCTTCCTCCAGGAAGTCTTCCCTGACCACCATGAAGGTGGGATTCAGTGCTCCCCATCGGCCTGTCACAGCACCACCCTGTTCGGCTGTATTGTTGACACCGAGTTACTTTTCCCTAGACTGTCCCCTCCACTGGGGCAGGGTCTGCCTTATTTGTTGCACTTCCAGTACCCCTACCCTATGCCAGGCGCACAGTAAGTGCTCGAAACTGTCCATAAAATGAGTAAATATATGCAGAGAAAGAACCTTCAAACCGGCAGGACGCAGCAATCCCAAATGGGCCACACGTCCCGCCAAGGTAAGGTCAGGATCTCCCCTCCTCCAACTGCCGTCATCCAAATGAGGTTCCATCTGGCATGGGAGGCAGAGATCAAATGAGTAAACAGAGCTGAGAGCCATACAGTACACCAGAAACAAAATCTCTAGGAGGGAGCTTGGAAGTTACCCCAAAATAGGGGAGCAGAAGTAGATAAGGTATTTGGCATGTGAAGCAGAAGCCTGGAGCCAGCCAGATAAGAGCGGGTGCTGGAGAATTAGGAGCAGATGGGGAAGAAGGTGATTCCAGAGAATTTCCCCCCAAACAGTCATGAGTACCTGCTGCCTTTACGGGTGTGTTTTAAAGGCCGGGAGCAAAGGAGACCCTCGTGACTACAGGGTGCTCCGGCAGTGAGGCCCACGTGCCCTATAAGGCAGTGGTGATGGTAGCGATTCCAAGGACAAAGGAGCTTGCAAAAAAGAAGCCTGGTGAGGGGGAAAAAGGAGGAGATTCCTGGGGACAGGAGCCCATCCCAAGGGAATGAACAGTTCAGGGGGGACCTCAGGAACCATCCGCGCAGGCCAACCTGGAGAAGACAGCGTGGCTTTCAGCAAATTGCCTGCTGTCTCTGTGTTCCCTTTTTCTCATCTGGAAAACATCCCCCTCCACAGTCGGCTTAGCACCCTGTCCTTCTTCAGGGGGCTTTCCTCATTGACACCATTCACTCTTCCCACACCCTCGTAGGCAAGTCCCTCTTTTTGCAGACCAGGAAATGGGGGATCAGAGAGACAGTCACCCGTCCAGGTGCACCTAGCTAGCCGGTGGCCACGCTTGGGTTCAGACCTGCTAAGTCCAAATTGTGCGCTCCCTCGAGCGCGGCGGGCTGCCAGGCGGCCCAAGATGCCAAGGTGAGGACACGGAAGCCAAGCCAGCCACCGGAAGTCGGCAAAACCTGTCCCACCTGTGCCTACCTCACAGGGGCCCAATAGCTCTTCCCAGATATTTCTTTGTACCTACAGTTAGTTTGCATATCTGCCCTCTCCCCAACACACACACACACACACACACACACACACACACACACACAAAACGCCATGTTTCTTTCTCCTCCTCTCACCACGGCCCTGTCTTGTCTATCTAATAAGCAATCTGTACAGGGTGATTATGAGTGACAACATCATATAGCATCGCTCCTAAATAACCCCTTTACGGTGTTACAGGGCTGTGTTTGGAGACCCAACGCCTTCCCCGATGACCTCATAGAAACAGAAAAAATGAGAACCACCACCATTCTCTGGCCCCCTACTCTGTGCTGGGACATACATGGATGTCACAGAGCAAGTACTGCCAACCCCATCTGACAGATGAGGGGACTGAGGTCTGGAAAAATTCAAGAACTCATCCAAGGTCACAGCTAGGAAGTAGCAGGGTGAAACTTCCAACCTAGCCTGTATGAATCTCAAGTGTCAGGCTGTCTTTCAAGGGAGTGGTGTTTTCAATTACCTGTGGGAGGGTGGGGGGTGGGGTGGTTAAGGGGTGGTCCCCTGGCAGGGTGCAGCAGGAGGGTCTCTCGGGACAAACAAACCTGAAGGACATCAGGCCTTCACAGAAGCGTAAAGACAGCCCTGACTGCAGAAAGAACTCAGTGGAGAAAAGAAGTACCCCCTACAGAAAGGAAGGGACCATTTATCATGGAGGGGTGGGGGATGGAGACCCAGGTGAGAAAAGAGAAGGGGAGGGAGTCAGTCCAGCGTCAAAATTGGGGTGAAAAACTATCAATTTCCTGGCAATTCCCTCCCAAACACCTGCTTCCCTATCTGCTTGAGGGGACCTGGTGCTCTGAAACCAGCAGCACTCGGCAATCATGTCAATGAGTACTTCTCTCATTCTTCTCTCTTGTTCAGAGGCATCAGGATTCTGAGCTCTCCTAGGACAGTTAATACCAACTCCTCTCTTCCAGGCACTAGGGACAAAATATCTAAGATGGATAAGTCAGCCACCTTTTGCCTCTGTCCTTGGTGCTCACCCCTGGTCCACTGCTTCGTGTAACTAGAGATTCAGGTGGACGGGGCAGAGGGAAAAGGCAGACGTTCAGCAACGGGGTTTTGAAGACCAGACAGACAGCACTTACAGATTAAAGCTTAAAAATAGAAAAAGAAAGAAAAAAGTTACTTTACCCTCTGTTCTGTGATTCCCTGCTGAATAGGAGTGTGGGCTTAAAATTTAATCATGAATTCATGGGAAGGAAATAAATCATGAAGTAAATGTTTAAAGTGCAAAATCGCTGAGCTCTTGGGTTGTGATCACTCAATTTAGCATAAAAATTAAGAATGTTTTCCAAGAACAGAGACAAAGACGCATTTAAAAAATTGTTAATGACAGATGACATTAATTAAAAAAAAAATGATCTGATTTGCAATGCAGCATGTGGGATAAAAATGTCTCCATGTTGTAAACCTAGGCTTGGAGCTGCAGAAATTGTATCTATGAAAGCATCCACGGAGAGCTGCAAGGTGCTGTCTCACTATTGGCGTCTTGGGCTTCCGCAACTGAATTCTGGCCTTGCGCACCCACAGTTCAATTCAGGAGGCAATGCTTACTCCAAGTGAGGCACTGGCAAAGCCGTGGAGGGAAGGGAGCTTGCCAAGAGTGAGGGAGACAGATGCAGGTTAAATCAGCTCTTCTCCCCTCCCCCAACCAAGTTCGGGCCTCCCTCCCTTCTCCCTCCCTCACCTAGGTGACCCCGTGAGCACCTCACCTGACTCCCATCCCCTCCGATGAACTCTCTATGTAGAGTTATCATTGTCAAACACAGTATCATCCCATTGCTCATGATTAAAATCTTCCCATGGTTCCCCTGGCTCTCATGAAGAAAACCCAGTCACAGTGGCAGAGCTAGTACCAGGGGCCCAAGCATCTGAACCCCAACGGCTCTGTCTTCCTCCCTGCTCTGTGCTCCGGGTCTCCACGGTGACGTGCCTAGGTCCAACAGCGTCCGGCCACGCCTTTGCCTGACCTCCTCTCCCTCTGCCCTTGTTCACTCCCCAGACTGGCTTTTTTGCTGTTTCTTAAAACGACCCAGCTCCTACCTCAGGAGCTGTCTCTCTACTCAGACCAGTGTGCACTTGGAGAGTCACTTGGCTCCCTCCTTCGCTTCCTTCAGGCTCTGTACAAATGTCACTTCTCAAAGAGCCCTTCCCTACCACCCCATCAAAAATAGCAGCCCTCCCCCTAACCACAAGCTTCACAGCCCTTACTTTGCTCGATTTTTCCCCAGCGTGGTCACAGTCACCTGACACAGGATATCCACGTCGGTTTACCGTGTGTCTTCCCCCGCTAGAATGGGGGCTTCACGACAGCAGGGACTTAGCCCATTTTGTTCTCTGTGCTACCCTCAGTGCACACACATTGTTGGAGCTCAGTGAATATGGAAAGGATGAATTAAATGGATGAACGGCATCCGGCTCTGTCTGCTGCTTCCCAAACACAGTGTGCGGCTGCGTGCCTGTCCCTTTATGGGGAATGCCCTTCCTCCCATTTCTGTTACCAGGTTAACCTCAGCTTTTCTTCAGCCCGCACCCCACCCCTTCTCAGGAACTTCCCATGTCCCTGTGCTGTAGACCCAGGCCTGGCGAGGGTGCCAGTTCTACCCCCTGGCTGGATCTACTGCCCCAGAGCACAGCTGTCGGCGTGCCTCTCTGTCTCTCCTAGAGGATTCTGAGCTCCCCACGGGGGGAGGCCACTGTTTGTTCTCTATATCCTGAGCACCAAGCAAGGGTCTGGCAGACAGCGAACAGTCTACAAATGTTTGCTGACTTTGCAAAGACATGACAATGACAGCTGTCATCTATTGAGCATTTACTATTTGCCTGTCAGGGCCCTAAGCACTTTGCAGAGGTTAACTCGCCATCCTTTCGGCAACCCTATAAAGTAGGTGCTAATCTAACCCCATATTTCAGATAGGTAAACGGAGGCACAGCAAGCTTAAGTAAGTTGCCCTGTATTCATACAGTGTAAGTGGCTAAAATGGGGTTTGACCCCAGCTCTGGGTTCTGGGCTTTTCACCAACACCCCCTATTGACTTAGCAATGAACGAACAGGTCATTGTCATAAGTGTTGTACCTTAAATATTATCCTTTCTCCTCTTTCCTCTTGAGTCTATGCTCCCTTTGTTATTCTCAGTCTCTCCCCTCTCCATATAAGCATTTGTACATTCAGTTAACATACACTTATTGAGAACCCTCAACGTGCCAAGCACAACGCCGAGGGATGGAGAGAACTTCTTTGATATTCTCATGGATCTTCCGGTGTAGGAGGGAGACAGACGCTATTTAATCACATGAGTACACGGGGACATATTATAATAAAAGTCATTCATTCATTCATTCATTCATTCATTCGTGCAATCAATGTCTATAGATGGCTCACCATGTGCCAGGAGCCATTCTAAGTATTAGGAATGAAGCTGTATCTGTTTATACCAAAATGGACCAAAAGTAAATAAGCAGAAAGTCAAGATAATTTCAAAGATATATCAATTACATTATAGGCATAAGAAGGGGGAAAAAACAGGGGCGCCTAGGTGGCTCAGTGGGTTAAAGCCTCTGCTTTCGGCTCAGGTCATGATCGCAGGGTC
Organism: Procyon lotor; assembly: GCA_028646535.1. Taxonomy (NCBI): domain Eukaryota; kingdom Metazoa; phylum Chordata; class Mammalia; order Carnivora; family Procyonidae; genus Procyon; species Procyon lotor. Next base: position 31,386,327 of record CM053613.1, read on the forward strand.
CTGGGATCGAGCCCCGCATCGGGCTTTCTGCTCAGTGTGGAGCCTCCTTCCCCCTCTCCCTCTGCCTGCCTCTCTGCCTACTTGTGATCTCTCTCTCTCCATCAAATAAATAAAAATAAAATCTTAAAGAAGTTTCTGTTAAAAAAAAAAAAAGGAGAAGGGGGGAAAAAAACGGACTGAGAAGAAAACATAAAAAGAACTAGAGAAGCACATAGCAGGGGGCCTTGATCTAGACACACAATGACAGAAACCAGTATGTACAAAGTGCTTACCATGTTTCAAGCACCAAACCCTCCGGATATCAGTCCCTTTATTATTCACGCCAGCAAGTCTGTGTAGTGGATGCTATTGTTATTTTCATTTTAACACATGAGGAAATTTGAGGCACAGAGAGATAACTTGCTCAAAATCAAACCACAAAGAAGTAGCAAACTGATCATATGAACCAATGCAGTCTTATTCCAAAGTCTACACTCCTCCATGCCAAGTGGATACTTTCTTCTACCAACTGGAGAGGTGGTATTGGGATAAAGCACCAGGAGCAGTGTGACCCTGGGCAGGCCACCACTTCTTCGAGCTTCAGCATTCTGGAGTGAAAAATAGGACTGGTGGACCTGAACAGAACCGAGCCTTCTCTAGGGGAAAAAGGACCCTCTGAAATCGAACAAAGAAATTTGTATGCATGCAGATTCAACCACGTTTCTTAAGTACGGCACCACGGTTCAAATTTTCCCAGTGCTCTGTGTCCCCCTACATAGTGCAGTAAGTCATTTCTTCCAAAATGTAGTGTTTCATGAAATATACCAAGAAATATGCCTTGTGTACTTTTCTATAGATCCTACCCCACCCACTCACAGAAGAACCCACATGTCCACAGCACTTTCTGTCTTAAAGGTGAATTCTGAGTTGATCTTCAACAGTTTGCCCTGCCTCTTCCAGATGGCCCTCGCTTCCTTTGATTTGCATTCACTCCTCCTTCAACCACAACGTTCTGTACCTTGAAGATCCAGACACAACCCTCCCTGGCTCTAATGTCATTGAGGCCAAATAAAGCTGAGCTGTACAGTTGTGATTGCATAAACATGCCTAGTAAATCTGACAGTGAAACATTTTATTAGGTGGGAAATGTCGTACATAAGTTATTTATCTGCCCATCCAAACGCAAATAAAACAACTTCATGGTACAAGGGTACAGCTGGATTCCATGGCTTTCGACTCATGGCTGACAGCATGGTTAGTGGGCTTGGGTTTTGTCTTTTCATTTGACATTTATATCACAGAGAAAAATAAATTTGGTCCTTCAATGTTCAGGTCTTAAGTCACTTAACATTATAAGCACCTTTCAATAATGCATTAACATATAAAATATACTCTCAAATTCTCAAACAGAGAGAATTAATATTTTATGGGCTACAACCCACAAATGTCTTTGGAAGCATTGATTGCTTCCTAAATCCATTAGGTTCTATTTTGATCTCCAATGGCTGGAGACAGTCTGCTCTGCGGTAGGACTTATTTTGGCAGCACAATAATTTAGAGATGGCCAACATTTTGATGACCTTCAGTTTTTGACACTGAATGTTACAGAAGCTCTAATAAAAGGCACAGCTCCCGTCACACCCCTGCCTGTTGTCATGATTATATATTAGCTGGTCAGAGGAGTACTGCTCTTCTGTGATGAAATTTGATTCATCAGGCATCAGGCTGGTCCAACTAACCCACGAAAAGGTCCAGCTGGAGCTACTTTCTACCAAACAATAATCATGATTATAGTAGTAGCGGCTATCACTTATAGATATGGAAAATGTGTTACCCTGCATCAGCCTAGGGGGCACCGTTCCCATCATAGGCCAGAAGATGACGGCCAAGTGTTGTAAGGAAGGGAGAGCTTTTCCTAACTCCAACTCCCACAGAGGCACTATATAAGCTAGTCATCCTCCAATGACCTACAATCGAGGGACTGTTACCGCGGTTCTACATCCAGGGAAATGGACCTCGGCAGCCCCCGAAGCTTCCCAAGACTGATGCTGAGAGTCAAACTCAGTCCCCCAGCTGCAAATCCCTCCCGTCTTGTTTCCCCTGCACTACCCCTGGACAACATACAAGCTGGCCAGTAGGGGGGACCAACACAACTCCAGGGGGAGTGAAGGAAGATGCCTGCTGGAAGAGATGGGAAAGCCAGGGCCTTGCTTCCTCGTGATGCATGGTTAGCGGGAACCAGTCAAGTGCTCCCCGCCACCCCCCGAGCCTCCATCTGGAACATGATGGAGAATCTCTGCTCCTTCAATGAAGACGACTCTTCTCTTTCTTCTTGACTCATGATCTATCAGATTCTCCAAAGCTCGTCGTGAACTAAACCCTGGCTTATCAGGTTTGTCTCTACTATGAGAGGCCTCCCTTCAGTGCTGCCACAGCCCTTTGGCCCATCGTCAGAGAGCTCACCCCACCGTTTCAGGAGTGTCTCTGGCACCTCAAACACCCTACGGGCCTGGGAATGCTTGAGGACAAAAACTACTTCTGTTATTTTCTCTGCTGTAGTTCCTGACCATTTTCTGTTGAATGAACGAATGGGTTCAAATTAATTGGGTTTTCATTGAACTGCCTCACCCATCCATACTCTCTATCCATCCTTCTTGGCTTAGCCCAGATCACAGATCCTGCTCGAAGCTTCCTCTCCCCTCTCAGACTGTCTCCCACTGCAGGACTCATCAGTCTGCTCTCACGCAAGCAGCTTGGTATCTCCAAATGGATTGAGGAGTCCTTGAGAGAGGACAATTTTCAGAGTGAGAGGCACATACATATGCCTACGTATGCCTATGTATGCTGTTGAACCTTCCTAAAAAGCCCTGGCCCTTCCTTACTGGTGGAAAGCAAATAAAATCAACTGATCCTCCTATAACTAATATCACAGTGTATGTTAACTGACTGGAATTTAAATAAAAACTTAAAAAAATAAAATATAGTAATAAATACATTTTTCCCTTGACTGATTTAAAAGCAACTGCATAGAAATAAAATAAAATAAAATAAAAATAAAATAAAAATCTGACCCTAACTAAGCCCCACAATAAACAAGGCACTATGGACACATTAAATTCTTCTAATATCTGCAAGTAGGGAAAAATTGTGCCCATTTTATGGATGAAAAAACCTGAAATCCAAGTTCTTAAGTAGTCAGACAGATGACTAATCAGGAGCAGGTCTGGAATTTGAACCAAGATCAGGGCTCTTGTTCTTTCCAAGATATCAGGCTACCTTCTGATCATAGTAAAATGGTGGTCTCTTCCTTCCAATATTGTCCGTTGAAGCCACGCAGTTCAGTCTAATAGGCAACAGCTGCTCAGAAAGTGGTTTCATTAATTACTCCCCAGAAATGCCACCAGGTTTCATTGTCTCTTTTTTACCAAGATCGGACTTCCAATTCAAATTTAAACTGAGGGATATCTGTATGTTCTTACTTTGTAATTCAAAATTCAAAGAGTCTCCAGCTTCCTTCCATTCATAAGCAAACCTATGCTAATGGGTCTAGGGCCACTTGCCACCTGAAATGTGGTCCTGACTCCTCCTGGCCAAAAGACCAAAGGATCTCCCTAGAAACTCACTCAGAACACATGATGGGATGAGGACTCTGCATCTGTGAGTCTGCTGTGATGTAGTCTTGCGGCGAGCCCCACTACCTCCGCAGAAGAAACTCAAAGTTAGAGCCCCACGGGGCACGGAAGAGAAGGGCGAGGAACCATATCTCTCCGATATTGGTCACAAGGGCGCACATCTCTTGCTTCCCTTCTCATTGCATTGGCTGTTCCTTCTTTCTCCTGCACTGTTGCCCTTCATCTTCCTAACATTTTAGTGTCGGAGTGAGTATCCAAAGATCAGTCCTCAGGTCTCTTTTCCATCTATACTTATTCCCAGTGTCATGGTTTTTAATGCCTCTTAAACAGACTTGATGACTTCCAAACGCATACATGAGGACTGGACTTCTCTGAACCTCTGACTCATACCCAACTGCCTACTCAACACTTCCGCCTGAAGGTCTAATAGACATCTTACCCTTAGTGTGTCCAGAACTTAACTATCGACATTTTCTTCTCCCCACACCTGCTTCTTCAGCTGCATTCCCTGGTTCATTAAATAACAGTTCCATTGTTCAACTGGCTCGGGCCAAATATTTCAGTCTTCCTTAACTCCTTGCTCTCTCTCACAATCCAGAACTCATCTATCAGCAAGTGTGGTTTGTCATACGTGAAAACGTATCCAGAATCAGTCCACTTCTCTCTACCTCCGTGGCTATGCCCAGAGTTCAGTTCCCCCTGACCACCCATGGGGATCACCAAGACCACCTACTTCTAACCGCTCTCCTGTGCTCTCAGGTGCCTTCTAGCCACAGTCCGCACAGCAGTTCCAAGGACTCCATGAAAAAGTAAGCCAGAAGTTGTCTTTCCGCTGCTCAAACCTCTCTGCTGGGTTTGCATTTCCCTCAGTGTAAAAACCAAAGTCCTTATCATTGCCTAGCCTGCCCTCCTCACCCCCTGCTCTCCCTTGGCTCCTGGGCTCCAGCCGCACCAGCTCCCTGTCCATCCTTGGGACACCAAGCACATTCTCATTGCAAGCCCTTCGTGTTTGCTACTCTCTCCTCTCTGGACACCCTCATCCCCCAGGCTGTCTCCTGGGGACTCTGCTGAATCGTGAGCCATGTCCTCGAGGCCTTCTCTGCCCAAACTCCGTAACGTGCCACCAGCGTTCTGTCACCATGTTCCTAATCTTTGTACCTGACTTCATTTTTGTTCACGGTGCTTCTAACCATCTAACATGTTATATGTCGTATTCATCTTATCTTGATCATTCATCATCCCCTCTTTTCATATACATCCAGAAGGACGGGACTGATCTGTTTTTGTCCACAGTGCATCCCCCTAGTGTCCTGGCCAGTGCCTGGTACAAAAGAGAAATGCAGAAAGTCATTTTCCAATGAATGGTAGAAGGAGAAATGTTTTAGAGGCTCAGGAAAATAACCAAAACTCTCTCCCAATCCAAAGTAGTCCTTGAGCTACTTGAGCACAGTCCATGCTGTGTCTTCCTCCAGTGATGAGTAAGAAGGATCTGGCACCTTCCCTGGAGGTTGTCCTTAGATGGCAGTGTGTACCCTGTGGAATCTCCACTTTTTTTTTTTTAAGATTTTATTTATTTATTTGACAGAGAGAGAAATCATAAGTAGGCAGAGAGGCAGGCAGAGAGGGAAGGGGAAGCGGGCTCCCCGCTGTGCAGAGAGCCTGATGCGGGGCTTGATCCCAGGACCTGAGATCATGACCTGAGCCAAAGGCAGAGGCTTTAACCCACTGAGCCACCCAGGAGCCCCTGGAATCTCCACTTTTATTACAGAGCTCTCATCCAGTTATTTTGCAAAGAGGTGAAATGCTATAATGGTGCATCATTTGGGGGTACTTGTGCCCATGAAAGATGACCCTAATGGCACAAAATTTTACTTAGTAGCAAATAGGGGAAGAAATAAGCCCTTCTCCCCATTTCTCTGCTATTCCCCCTATGAGAAAGGCCAGCCATACCAAAGAGTGAGTCAGCCTGGGGGGCACCATGGCATCCATGGGTGGGTGCTGGCCTCCATGTTTACTGCAGGGATGAAGGGGAAGAAACACAGAGGGAAACAAGGCAGGGGTAGGGATACGGAAGAGGTGGCTCTTTGGGATATTTCCCCATCCTCCTGAAGGCTGACTTTGCCTGAATCCTCAGCTGTCCCTGGACTCACCCCAATTTTCTCTAGATACGCCCTTTAGATAACAAGCATGGTCCCTTTATGCCTGAGCCTTAAAAGACTGCCTCAAGGCCGACTGGTCTCATATCCAGGTGCAGGAGTCTGGCATTTGAGAACACTAACCTGCTACTGAGACTCATCCATAGGATGCTTATTGAAGTGGAAATGGCCTTGGGGGGAATGAGGGGAGAGGGTTGGCTGCAAAATTAAAAATGCTTCTCTATCACCTGGCCACGGGGCCTGGGGCTTCTCTGGGTGCTGGGAGGGGCGGTACTGTACATGGGGTCCTGAGCTAGCTGACTGCGAAGGTGGCTCATCTGGTTCTGGCCTCAGCTCTAGAGGTTCACTGGCCTTGGGCATGTGAACCTCTCTGTGACTCAGTTTCCTCACCACATATGGAGTTGCTCGTAGTACCTAGAGCTCAGGATGGAGGGGACAATGCACACAGAATACTTAGCACAGGGCCTGCCATCTATCCCAGCAGCACCCTGAGGGCAGAAGGGGGCTCTGACCACATCTCCTGCAGGCTCTGAGGTCAGGGGCCCTGTCATGTTCCTCTGTGTCCCCTGTCCCTGCACGATGTGCCTGCACAGAGCAAGGCCATCAACAAGGACTTGCTGAACTGCGCATAATTGAAAGTGCCTGGGCTGAGGGGTAGACAACCTTGGAGGCTTGTGGGAGAGAAGAGAGCCTCCCGTGTTACTTCCCAGAGAAATTACCATTCTGGTAATGTCGGGGCTGAAATAAAGAGCTGCTGACGGCCTTTCCAGGTTGGAATCTGACTTCTGAAGGTGGCAGGGCGTGCAGCGTGGGGAGAGGGAGTTCTGATTTTTTTTTTTTCCCTTGCAAAATTCATCACAGACACTCAGCCTAACACACAGGGGAAAACAGAACTGTGTTTTGACTTCTAATTTATCTTCTTAATATCCACTTCCCCGTGCCCTGGACCAGAGCCAATGAGTCTCAAAGATCACATTTCACCAGCGACCTTGAAAGTGTGATTCAACATCTCTTTTTGCAGTAATAAGATCTTTTAACCAAAAGTGACCATTTTATGAGGCTGATACATTACAAAGGAGCCAATAGGCAAACCAAAGCTCAGGGTTATTAAAGCCCTGGGAGAAATCAATGCACTCTGAAGTCAGCATCCAGCTGTGACTTAAGCACTAGTGACCTGGAGTTCAGCAAAGGTGTTTGCCAGGGGCTGACGCTGATCCAAGAGCACTACTCACCCACCAACTATGCACATGTCTATGGGTAAAGGAAAGGGCCCAGATCGTCCTCCCCTAGAGGGGTGGGGTTGTCAGAGGGGGCTAGAGCAGGCTGCTGCTCAGGAGGGACAGCTTCACGTGGCTGAGACTAGTCCCCAGGTGTGGGTCTAGCCAGGATCAATGCACTGGACAGAGCTGAGGGTCCGAAGAGAAACTAGATTCAGTGGCAAGGGAAGGGCTGGAGGCTATAGGTAGGGGAATGGATGCAGGGGTGAGAAGTTCAGGGTTAAGGAGAGCAGAGGGCTGGGTGGAGTGCAGAGGGGAGTCACGAACGACAAGCCGGAGTGTAAGTAAGGCTAGCTGCCCTGCTTCCCCATGGAGGCAGAAGCACGCTGCACAGAAAAGCCAGCTGCGTTTAAAGGGACAGAGGCCGGCCAACAAAAGGTGAAGCCAGCAGTGTCATCTCCCAGGCTGGCTTCTCTAAGCATCCTGGAGTTTCTGGGACACTGATGATGTGCCAGCATCTGCAACACAGCTCCCAGACTGTGGAGGACCAGGGAATGGAGCAGTACTAACAAAGTTCACACAGTCCAAAGACGCACGTTCCTTTGCTGTCACTAGCCCATCATATGGAGATACTGGTGTTGCCCTCTCTTCTTTGTCCCTCTCCAAGCTCCCCACTACCACTGCAGCCAACCTGAGTGTCAGAGCTGTAGGAGCCCATGCTTAGCACACACAGTGCCACCCTCCCCTTCTACAGATGGGCAAACTGAGGCCAGAGGGAAATTGTACTCTGCCCAGTCACATGGAGACGATGCAGCTAGGCTGAGGCCAGAGTCCAGGTCTCCTGACTCATAGTCTGCCAGTCTCTCTTCTGGGACATGGAGTTCAGAGGCAATTTTAATCCAGGGTGCAATTTTAATCTATTTTTATTATAAAATCAATGTTTGCTCATTATAACAAATTCAACTTAAATATGCATAAATAAAAATTAAATACCGACAAGATGAACTCCCCCACCCCTCCACAAACACACATACCACCAGTAGCCATTGTACCAGTTTCAAACATCAGGGGTCAGGGGTCTCCAACACCTTTCAGGAGACAGGCACGAGGACAGTGCCCCGCAACACACACACACACACACACACACACACACACACACACCCTCAGAGAGTCCAATCCTCCCTACAATAGGCCTGCCGAGTGGTTGCTCTGTCTTAGCCTGTGTGCCTCCAGGACTGAGAGAGCTCACTGCCTCCAGAAGCATCCTGTCCGCTGATCAATAACTCTGACGGCCTGAGAGGTCCTCCTCTCACTGAACCTTGCCTGCCCGCAGCCCTCGTTCAGCCCATTTGACAGCCCCAAACACCCTGCTTCCTCTTTTTAAGGGGGCTTTCTGCATCTCTTCCTCTCCGTGCCCCCATCACTGGTTCTGTCCGTGGCACCTGCCAGATGCGGTCGGGATCACCTGTCCTCACAAACGTCACCCGCGGCCCGACCACAGAGAACTACAGGGTGACATGCACATTTGTTACCCCTCACCCCTCAATATTCCCCTTAAGACAAGGCAGCAGTCTCCAGGGAAGACTTGTGGGACCCACTTTTGGAGAATCCAGTGTCCCTAAGTCCAAATGTAACAGCCTGACCACTACGGAAGGGGGATTCGCTCGGATGGCTTGAATTGTTCTGGCGAGTGAAGGCCTCTAAGAGAGGGCCCTCTGCCTCCCCCAGACGCACTGCCACCGACGGCCTCACTCCAGACATGGAACACAGGCCCCACACACCACCCCGGAGCCCAATGCCAGCTGCGTCCCCTCACCTGGGACTGCTGACAAGGGCAGCGCTGGCAGAGAGCCTGAGAACTGGCGCACAGTGGAGCCCCTCTCACCAGGTGAGGTGCCCCCGGAAGGAAGGAGCACTAGCTTCCTTCTGGAACCCCTGCAGACTCCACGGATCTCACACTACGGCCCGGGGGGAGCCGTGGACGTCAGAAGAATGACGGGTCAGGGGTGCTGAGTGATGTGGTAACTCTTCACGGAGGATGCAGTGCATAGACGTCTGCACGGGCTGTGCGTTGGTGGTTGTGTACCACACACCAACCCAGTATAGGCATCCCCGCGGCCACGGCCTGGTCCCGAACATCACACGCCTTCCCTCTCACCTCCCATCCACGCCGTAGGCCACGGCCCAAGTCTGAAGGCCGCCTCCACACTTGCTCACTGTGTGAGCCTGGGGAAACAGAGTGGCTGCCCTGGTCAGTCCCCGGCACATATTCGGGTTCAGTGCCGGCTAGTGGGAGGAGCAGGGGCCTAAATACCGGTTTTTCCACTGACTAAAAGCCACCCTCTCTCACTTGTACCCTCGCAGATGCCGAGGTTGGTTATTCATAATAACCACTGTCACTCATTAGGGAATTATTCGGGTCATGTCAGGCACGGCTCTGGGCACTTCCTGCGCATCATCTCACCTAATCCTCACAAAACCCCAGGAGGTGGGTATTTTTACTCATCGCACAGATGGGGACACTCTCAATTCCTGACTGAGGCCAATGGAACATTCTCCCAACTTAAAACCTTGTGGGGAACGGCAAGGCCGGGGTCAGTCTGCCGGGGCGGGGACCAGGTAGGGAATAAGACTCGGGTCTGTTACAGGAGCCCTCTGGGGTGAAGGGACAGAGGAGGTGCGCAAACAGAAACAGACCAAAAGGAGAAAAGTGGGAGGAGAGACAGTGTCAAGGACGAGGCTGAAGGAAAAATCAGAGCAACAGTGTGCTGGGTGGGCCTCCAAATGACACCCAGAACCCCAGAAATGTGGCGGGCTCAGCCCCTCCTCTCCCTCGAGGCTCCCTCCTGCCCTGAGCACAGGGTGGACTGTCACAAGAGTCACAGGGCCCTTCGCACTCCTGCAAAGATGGTGCCTCCTCGGCAAGAACACAGCTAGGCAGATGCACCTGCCTCTGAGCAGAGGGGAGCTGGAGGCAGCCACCTCTCCAGAGCCGTGGCCTGAATCCTGCCTGGATGTTCTTCTGGGGCAGTTTTGTCAGGGGCGAGAATCCTCTCTCCATCCCAGGCACCTGGCCCAGAGGAGGCCCTCACTGAATGAACGTTACAAAGGACAGTAACACGGGCGCTGTCCAAGGTAGCAAAGGTGGGCCTAGGTGGGGGGGGGGGGGCTTCATCTCCCCTCCCAGGAATGGCTTTGTGTCGGCAATCAGGCCCATGGCCCCTCGGGTGTAGACGGGGATTCACAGACAGACACGTGGGCACATACTCTCGGGCCTCATTCCTCCTCACTGACCCCAAAGCCCAGCACCAGAAGATTTCAAGATACCGTGTGAACCCAAAGACATGACAGCTGTGCACACCCAAAGGTCATGGGAACCCAAAGGTCGCGCTTTCCCTTTCGCTGAGAAAGACTTGCCTCTGACAAGAGGGGCGTAGCAGCTTCCTGCATTTGCACCCTTATAGGGTTCCAGACCACTCATTTACACGCTGCAGGGCGCACCAGGCCCTTGCTACCTTCTCAGATAAAGATGACCTTCCCGCACGTGGTCTGCAGTGCCGAGCGGAGTGTCCCTGCCACCTCTCCTAACCTCCAGGTGCAAGGGCTCAATCCCAACCACACTGAGCTTTTTTCTGGCCCTCAAGTCTCCCCCTTCCTCTTGATGCTGGGCTTTTCACCCATGCTGTTTCTTCAGGCTGGGATATTCATCTCTCCCCCTGTACTCACTAATTCCAATCCTGCCTACAGATTTCAGCTCAGGCAAGCCTTAGCTCCCACCTGGATCAAATCTCTCCTTCCTACCCTCCAGTGGTACCCTATGATTACTATTGTCACCCGTACAGACTCTCAACTCTGTAAGGACAAGGGCCATGGCTACTTAGGTTCACCATTAAGTTCCCAGAGTCTAGCACAGTGCCTGGAAGAGAGGAGATGCCTCAGAAAATACGGGCTGGAGGAATAAAGGAAAAACTGCCTGACAGCCCTAGAAGCAGTCACTACCCATAGTAATCTTTCACGTATTGTGGTTTTGTTCCTAAACCAAAGGTTTTCTTTCCCCTAATAAAAGTGGTATCTATACCTTAAAGAAAAATAGAAAGTGGAATATACCATCTTTCTTGGTACCCCAAGTTGTCCCCAAATAGTAAAACCAGGGAGTGCCATTGCACGAAGTACCTAGAAGGCCAAGAGGACCCAACTGCTTCCCTGCCTCTGACGTAGTCACTGGGACGGGAACCACACAGGGCGGTTTGGATTTTAATTCCCAGGAGAGACCTAGGATTGTCCTTCCCCCTCCCACTTCATATACCACCTCCCACCAACCAGGTCCTCAGCATTGCTGCCTCTGAAAAACCTAAGAGTTCACAGTCCACGTGGAAAGAGACGCTCCCAATACAAGAATCTATGTGAGTTCTCACAGTTTCCCAAGTGAGACTTGACTTTAAAAAAAACTTAAGTTATAAATTCCCCCTTTTAAACACAACTAATAATATGGAGCAAAAACGGCTCTGAATGCAGTACATTTTAATTCTAAAACAAACAAATTGCTACCAGGAGAGAAAAATAACCAGACACATAAGGGAGAGAAAAAAGAAGACAATCCAAATGAAAAAGCCTGTAGGTAGTGGCCCAATTACCCAGTCTTCTTCCTCAGGTTTGTCTACAAAAGGTACTTTCCAAGTCAAGGAGGAGGAATAAATTTTAATTTGACAGCTGGTATGATTCCCATTGTAAAATTAAAATTAATTTTGTCGATTTTCAAAAAAATATTTTATTGACACATATAATTCCACGCTGCACATAATAGCTCATAGTTTACAAGCCCTGTAAACAAAGGGATCCATCCATACCCTCCCTCAAAATCACTGGAACATGGCGAGTGGAGATACAGATCAGCCCACCTGAGTTCAGGGAGGATGTAGAAAACAGGAGCTTCTCGGGCAAGCCAATAGACTCTAGAGGCCACTTAAGGTATAAGGGGGACTGGACCCAGTGGGGGTCATAGGACAGACAGGCCTGTCGGGGCTTCTGGATGACCACCTAAGAAAGGTGGAACTCAGTCTTACTGTGTTATTCCTTCAGCAGGGTGCACGGGGCAAAACAAAATATTGAGTCCTGCCTACTCAACCCCCAAGGTCCTTTTCAAAGAAGAAAGAAAGATGGACACTCTGGAGAAGGGGGAGGAACAACCTCAGGCTGCAAAGGTTAGATCATTCGACTCACAGATCCTCTTCCCATACAGGGAGAGCAGATTCCAACACGACCCAGCAAGCAGACAGGCTCTGTGACGTCTGTGCTGCTTGCTGGCTTCTGATGAATAGACTGTAGACTCACTTCTGATGAACAGAATGTAGCAGAAATGATGTGGGGTGAATTCTGAGGTAGGTCATTAAAGGCGATCCATCGGCTCTCCGCCACCCACTCCCATTCTTTCTCAGGGTGCTCCCCTTTGGATCCAGCCACCATGCAGTGAGGTAGCCCAGGCCACACAGAGAGGCCACATGTAGCCCAGCTAAACCCCCAGCTAAGGGCCAGCATCAGCTACCTAATATGCGAGTGAGTGAATGAACCTTCGGATGATTCTAGCTTCCATCCCAGCTGATGCTGAATGGAGCAAAGAAAACTATCCCTGCTGAATTCGGTCCAAATCACAGATTGTGAGCAAGATAAATGCTGTCATTGCTTTAAATTATTCTTGGGATGGTTTTTTACATAGCCACAGATTCCTGGAACAAATCATTATTACACCCATTTTACAGATGGGGAAGACTGAGGCTTAGGGAGACGAAGTTGCCTCACACAGCCAGCAATCAGCACTGGAAGGACCTGAACCCAGCCGGCTAGCTTACGCCCACATCCACTACACGGTATCTTCTCAGCCTGATTCTTCATCATCCAATCATCATAGGTTTCAATAGAGAGAGTCTGAACAATTCTCAGTTTTCAGAAAACACTAACCTAGACTCTTCATTCCCTTGGCGTTCTGGCCAAGAGTTTAATGTATTCCCTCCTTTGCCATCGTTTGTAATCATTAATTTTTAACTTTATTCAAATATCGTTTTCTCCAGGAGAGTAACTTTAACATAAACACAAATTCAGGAGACCTGGTTAATCTGCTATGGGCTAAGCTTGGGGGTGGGGGGGGGGGGACTGTTAGGAAAGAACTAACATTCTATTAATACCTTCTATGTGCCCAGCACTGTGCTAAGTATCTGTCATTCATTATTCTAAGTCCATAAAATAGATTAAAAAGTTACAATTAGTTAAGATTGAACCCAGTGTTAGATTCAACGCACATATAAAACCCCCCTCCTCTACCTGTTCTTGCTTCTCCCCCACTGCCCCACACCCCACTGATAGGTGTTAAAATCCCTATTACTTTCTTACCGTGATGCCATTAGCAACACCCAAACTCAAAATCATCACCTACTGTTTCTG
>CM053613.1:31399845-31416038 GCA_028646535.1 Procyon lotor
GTGAGATGCAACTGGGAAGGGACAGAGGTAAAATCTGGAAAAAGAACTGACTTGGCTCTGGGGGAAAGGTGGGGGGGGGACAGGCCAGAGATGGCACGGAGGGGGGGACTCTGATGGGGAAGGTGGGGGGGTGAGATGGCGTGGAAGGTGCCTCTCCAAGGAGGCACACGTGGTGAGGACAGGAGGTGATGTTTCATCAGAGAGACGTAGCGTGGGGCAGTGAGCAGCAGAGGGCAAAGGCCACAGAGAACCTAGTGAAACGCCAGACCTACCCCTCGCTTGGTCTGGGACATCTGTGGACAGGTTACTTAGCCTCTCCACCCCTTCATCCATTCAGCCTCTTCATCCTTAAAGCGGGAGTGGGACCAGAGTCCCTCTCACATCTTGAGTCACTGGCAGGGATAATGTCACGACTCATAGGATGGATTAAGAACCACACCCAGTCCCTGGCACTTGCTTGCACAATGAAGAGTTGCTCTCCCTCAAATCCACTGCGCTCACTCCCACTTCAGCTCCTCTTGTCCATCCTGCTGCCTTTCCCCCAGGTCTTCTGGCTCTGAAGCAGGTGGGGTCTACTGGGAGGGCCAGTCCCTAGAGGAGCCGTCCCTCACCATATCCCCATGCCCTATACCAAGCTCTTACTTGCATTACTTTCCTCAGAGCCCGCAAACCAGAGGCATAACTCATTTGCTCCCAGTGATGAGACAGGCCACCAACCCCGGGTCACCTGACCGCCTGGTCTGCCATTCCATTTCTACAACCCCCTAACTGAAACTTTACGATTTCTTTCCTTATTTTACTTGCTTATTACATGAGGACTTTACGTATTATAGTCACCCTGAATCCCCAGGACCAGCACATAGTAGGAGCTCAGTGAATGTTTGCAAAAGGATGGAATTCATACTGATTATTGTTTTGCAAGCAGGGAAGCAGGATGGAGCGTTTGAGACAGATCTGGGAGTTTTTCACTGAAGACAGAAAGCTGAGGCGCGGGGGATGCTGAGCTCTTGCTTGGGAAGACTCGAGAGACTGAAAAACATGGGTCAGAGACCAGCCATCATGAAAGGCCACAGAGGGGTTGAGGGAAAGAGTCAAGAGAGCCAAAGCAGAATCTTACAGCTTCTGGCTGTCGGGACCCACACAGCTGGACCCAGGAGAAAGGGAGAGCCACAGGGAGGACTCGGGAATGGGCCTCGAGCCCCAGAAGATTATCATTTAATTGGGCTCCATATGTAAACTGTCCTACAAATTTATGAGCCTGTACAAACAATTGTTTCCTGGAATGTTTGTACAAATGGTGCAGATTACAAAACTCTGGCCAAAGGATAAAAATATCCCATGTGGCCAGGGACACAGAGCAGCCTGGGCCACTGAATAGAAGACAGGGTTTGACCTCGGACCCTAGGCCACAGTTTTCTTGGTCTGATCGGCTCATAGTGGTGATGTAGGAACACGGCCAGTCCCTCTCTGCTTAAAGCTTAGGTCTGTGGGCTGGGCTGGAAGCGCTCAGGGAAGTTCAGGAGGCTTAGGCCAACCCGTCTGGCCCCCAGAAGCACAGATGAGATATTTGGGGACCGCAAAACTTTGAGAACAGTCAAGACAAAATACTCAGAAATGCATACATATTTTTAAAGCAAAGACGGTGTGCCAAGCACCACATTGGTTCGTTCACATATATCATGGCATTACAACCACTCTACGAGGAGCCTGTCCTTGGTTCTTCATGAGCCACACAAGGAACCTGAGACTCAGAGAGGAAAATGGATTTGTTCAGCATCACGAATCTGGTGGATGTGAGAGCAAGTTCTGTGCCCTTTCTGCTATGTCCCTGCAGCCTCTGAAATGGAAGATACTTTGCAAAAGCTCAGTGTGTTGCCCACACTACTGAGCGTGTACAGGTACGTGGGGAATAGATTTATTCCCCGGCTCTGTATCTCCTCCCTCTCCCGGGGGCATGGAGCCCCGCCTCGTGCAGAGTAGCTATTGACTGCATGTGGGTGAAATTGACTGGCTGGCTGACGGACTCCTTCCCGGACAGGATGGACAGCAGGCCGTGTCACTGTTCATCCTCCACCTGCTCACGGAGGAACACGTTCATGAGACTGGCTTCCATCCGTTGAGAAAGAAAGCTGGTGGGTTCTGTGGCGTGGGGGTGCCAAAACTGCATCTGGCTCACAGTGGACAAAAGAGGGCAGAGTAAAGAGAGCGTCGTTCTGGGGTTAACAGGGCCTGGATTCAAACGTCAGCATCCTGGCTAGTGCTGTGGCTTTAAACAAAGTATTTCATTGTGCTGAACCCTGGCTTCCTCACCTCTAAATGGGGATAATGCCACCTGTCTTGTGCAGTTGTTGGTAACAATGTACGTAAAGTCTGCAACACAGACTAGGTGTTGGATGAACTAGAGCTATGATGGATTTTAGGGGTGACGCCAACGACAGAATAAGATTTTGCAGACCTTATTTTTTTCGCAGCACCGTTAATGTTTGTTTTATGCTCAATCACTACAAACACAGCCATTCTCCAAATCCCCCTAAATGCCACCCACTCTCCCTCAGACTTCCTCCCAGCAGCAAAGCCTCCACTCATCTATAATTCAATCTTCTGTACAGATGACATGACAGGACGTGTGGAAAAACAGATTCTCGGATGGAATATATATCACACGGGTGTTTTTAATGCCCAGCAATTAAAATCTTCAAAACGAGGAAAAGGATCAGCAGGCAAACTCATCGTCTCCAGTGAGGCCCAACCTCGAGGAAGCCAGGCTCGGGACATCGGGTGGAAAGCTGGTTTTTCCGGGATTGGGAACAGCTGGAGAAAGCCATCCCCTCGCAAGGTCTGTCAGAGACAAGCCATGTGCTTGCAAGGGGAGGCACACATGTCCCGTCATCCTGAGAAACTCCGACGTGCAATTTATAATCTGCTGTTTTATAAAGTATTCCAAAACGAAGATTTACACACACTGTTCTAAAAATCCCGTGACTCCCTTCCCTTCCATCGCAAAATGTGAGGTTTCTAGTATGGCGTTCTCAGGTTCCCTCCTTCTGGAAAGTAGCGTTCTCGAGGTCTCACTCACCTCCTGGAAAGTTTGCCATGCCTTCCATCATCACCATCTATTTGTCTTTTACACGCTTATCATCTGCATCCGAATCACCTGAGGCTCCTGTTAAAGTGTATATTCTCATTCAGTAAGCCTGGAAGGGGTCTGAGACTCCGCATTTGCTTTTTTTTTTTTTTTAACTTTATCTACCACTTGACACAGAGAGAGAGAGAGAGAGAGCGAGCGTGCACAAGCAGTGGGAGTGGCAGAAGCAGGCTCCCTCCTGGGCAGAGAGCCTGACATGGGGCTTGGTCCCAGGACTCTGGGATCATGACCTAGCTGAAGGCAGATGCTTAATCAACTGAGCCACCCAGGCCCCAAGACTCTGCATTTCTAATGCACCCCTGGCTGATGCCCTTGTTCCTGGTCACACATGAGAAGTGAGGAGGTGTGAGCAAAAATGCCTACCTAATGCCTGGGGTTCATCAGAGGGGGCCTAATGTGAGCAGGTTTTTCCTCTCACTAAGGTTTCTCCTAAGAACAGAGCTCTTGGGGCACCTGGGTGGCTCAGTTGGTTGAGCATCTGCCTTTGGCTCAGGTCATGAACTCAGGGTCCTGGGATCAAGTCCCACACAGGGCTCCCTGCTCAGTGGGGGGCTTACTTCTCCCTCTCCCTCTGCACCCCCCACTTGTGCTCTCTCTCAAATAAATAAAATTTAAAAAAATAGAGCTCTTAAAGGAGGCTTGAAAATTAAAGAACTCTATTTAAGTCAAATTACAGCAAAGAGCAAGATTTAAAGAAAATCAATGAATTGTTCACAGTTGTTACTCTGAACCAGCTTCCACCACCTTCCCTGACATTAGCAAGCCCCCTAGCCTCTATTCCCAGTCTCTAGGACTCGCTGGGTCGGGGTCCTAGTGTCCACCCTTCCTTGGACAGCCAGCTCCCCCATGCTTCATGCCTCACTCAATACGCAGCTCCTGCCCAGGCCTGCCCTGGCTGGCACGCCACCAGAGGAAGAAAATACTGCTCTACTCCACTTGGTTGGCAAAACTGGCAAGGGAAAGGAAATATCCCATGAGGGAAAGGCTGTGCGAGGCTCAGCAGCTTCTCTGCACCCCACCTGCTATGTCCCACCTCACAGTCTGTACTCCTGCCTCCGTCACGGGCAGTTTCTTCCACCTTCCACACTCCTCGGCTCCCAGGCCGCCCTACCTGCTGTTCCTCCTCCTGGAAATGTGTTTCCACCCTGAGCACTGCCCTTTCTTCGTGCAGTCTGGTGCCCTCACCCATCCTTAAGCGGAGCTCAGGGAAGCTCTCGGTGCCCTGGGGCTTGGCCAGCACTTTCCCCCTTGTTACTCCCTCCGTCAGCCCCCACGTCCCACAGCACCTGGCTGACCCGGGTCACGCATGTGTAAAGCACCTCCGACAGGATAGGAAGACTTCAAACTAGAAACGTGAACTGATGAGCCAAGCTTTTCCCCACGGATAGGGGTTTGCCAACTTGTATGGTATACACAGGGTGGTTTAGAGTGTGTGTGTGTGTGTGTGTGTGTGTGTGTGTGTGTGTGTGCGCGCGCGTGCATGCATGTGAGCATGCTCAGTACATAAGAGATTGAGAAAGTGTTACTGAAGAAAAATTTGAAATGAGACAAAAGAGGATATTTAGGGGACGAAATATGAGCTTCTCATCCTGGATCAGGCAGTAACAATCTGCGTGACCTTGGGAACCCCCTCCCACCATCCCTACACACCTTTGCCTATACCTCAGCCAAAACAAAGGCCCGAAGCTCTCCCACCAGGAGGGCGGCTTCCACTCACCTCTCCCTCTGCCCATTTTTACTATCAACCCTTTTCGTGCCTGATTCCTTTTATTTTTTTTTTTAAGATTTTATTTTTAAGTAATCTCTACACCCAACTTGGGGCTCGAACTCACAACCCTGAGATCAAGAGTCACATGTTCCCCTGACTAAGCCAGCCAGGCACCCCATGTGCCTGATTTTTTTTCCAGAAAATTACTTCTAAACATCATGCCCCTGCCATTACTTTTTAACCCTCTACCTGCTGTCCTTTTGAGTCAAGAAGACAAGAGACGAGGCTTGTTTCAAAACTCACTTCAGTTTTGCCAAGACACGTTTTTTTCTCTACAAGACCAAGGTCAAAGTTGTGGACATATTTCCTGATGCTATCCTATGGCTCACTGCTGAAACATCCTTGGATGGATATTACTCTAAAAGCTATGCCATCCCCCAAAAAAGGGGCAGGGGGCACCTGGGCAGCTCAGTCGGTTAAGCATCTGACTCTTGATTTCTGTTCAGGTCACGATCTCAGGGTCATGAGATCGAGACCCACATCGGCTCTGCTCCTACCCTACCTGGGCATCTGCTTAAGATTCTCTCTCTCTCTCTCTCTTTCTCTCTCTGCCTCCCCCCAACCTCTCTAAAAAAATACAAATGAAAAAATAAAAGCTATGCCATGCCAATCTTGAACTTCATAATTCAGGCTTGCATGGTCTGTTTTTGTCTCTGAGAATCTGTTCAAGCATATCTCAAGTCTCTACTGAGGTTCAGATTTGACGTGCATTCCTGGAGTGCCCATCACATGGCAGGATTTTTTTTTCCATGTGCTCCATTAAACCAACCGTGTGAGATGGACATATGATACTCATTCCACCCAGGAGAAAACGGAGGCTCGGAAAATTAAAATGACTTGCCCAAGATCACATAGATAAGACAATGCCGGGCCATACTCTAGTCCACATCCCTAAATTCAGAGCTCTTCTCATTATAAAGTCATACCAGTTTCTCCTATCAGAGCTGTTCCTTCTACGTCATTCCACAGCACCTAGCTGAACATGGGGCACACAAAAAATGCTGTTGAGTAGATTTAACCTTGGCCTTGTATTCGGGCCTTTGGGCAAGTTAATAAAGTCATGCCAACTTATGGTTTAAGACTGTATCAATCTAATTTCCTTAGACTGAGAGGTCAAATGCAGCTGTATTTAAGAAGAGACTGAGGAGGAAAAAGCGTGAACAGATGGAACAATATCATTAATACCATGCATACCCACGCACTTCTTTTCAAAAAATTTAAATGTGGAGGCAAAGGGCAAGAGGATGAAAGCTCTGTTTCCTGAGGAAGCCAGGCCCACATGTGAGAAAACGACATGCAGACAAAGGCACCTGGAGACTCTTATTTTTGGTGCAAGAACACATTTTCTTTCCAGTTGTCAGATCAATTTTGAAGTCGGTTGCAAACTAATACATGTATCTGAGAATCAAGAGAATATAGTTAATAACACTAGCGGTATGGTGGCTGACTTAACCAGGCTTCACTTTGCAAACTACCTACATGGTTCTCGAAGACACAAACTCTGTTTTATCCATCATGAACTCTACGTGACTGTTGAATAGGGGCATGAACAAATAAGCACACTTATCCAGAAACTACCCTATCATATAAATCAAATGATTTTGAACAGAATGTACATGAACAGAAATTTACACGGATTCCAAACAACGCTGAACTGAGATCTGGGTTACTGCGTGTACTTACCAACTTTGGGAATTATCAGACTTTTTTCTTTTTTTAATTTTAGCCTTTCTAATGGGAATGAAATGGTATTTCACTGTGGCTTTAAATTGCATTTTCCTGATTACTAATGATGTGGAACTCCTTTTATGTGCTTATTAAGCTGGCTATTCCTGTATGTTCTTCTCTGATGTGCTCATTCAAGTTTTTGCCCATTTTTTATGGAGTTGTTTTTATTGTCAATTTATAGGAAATCTTTTTATATTCTGGAAGGGAGTCCTTTGCCAGATGTATGCATTGTGGATATTTTCTCCCAGTCTGTGGTTCACTTATCCCTGCAAAAGCATGTTTTTGATGAGCTTGAAGCAAACTCCTATACAACCATAGGTCCCCAGCTTGGGGGGTACGAAAGCCGGTGGTGAGTGGATCGGCCCAGAGGATGCTGTTCCACCATGTGCTTCCATGCCAGGTGTCTTGTGATATCAAGGCTGGGAGTTTCCACTTTTCATCTGTGGTCCTCAGTCTGCTCAGAGGAGCTCATATCCACGGGGCATCTGGATGGCATCTCAGGGCCTACGGACATTTGGATCCCTGACAGGGTTCACATCAGCAGCAATACCTCCTGGTCGAAGGGACGCGTGGAAAGATCCATGTGCCCATGCGTCCATGCAAACGATACCCATGACATTAAACATCCAACAACCAGCACCCGACTAAACCGTAAACGACAGCAACACAACCCCCTACTAGATATTTCCAGAGATACCCCGTGCCAATTCATATTTGTCTTCGTCTTTCACACTATCCAAGTCAACATCCACACATGGTAATAAAGGATGTCACAGCTAATGCAGATAAAGCCAAAAAAAAAAGTTTTTATAACTTGGGTTTTTTTCTATCAAAGTAACGCCTACTTATGATAGGAAATCTAGGAAGTCTAGATAAGCAAAGGAGAGAAAAAAAAACTCCCCCAAAAAAAGCACTTTAGTATTTTTGGGTATAAACTGTCAGTCTCTTTCTTCTCTAGATATTTACATACGTTTTTATTTTTATGTTTAAAAATGGGCTCATGGAATACATCCCATTTTGTAGTCTGCTTGGTCCACTTTTTTACTGTGAATATTTTTTCACATCCTCGCACGTCCTCCTGTTCCATAATGTTTAATGGCTGGGTAGTTCTCAATCGAATACATGCACCACGGTTTATTTAACCAATTTCCTACCGCTGAAAATGTAGCTTGCTTCCAATTTTTCACTTAAATGCAACACTGGGATAAAAATTTTAATAGCTAAGGTTTTGAGCATCCAAGATTATTTTCTTAGAATAAATTCCCAGAAGTAGAATCACTCGGTGAACAGCCGTGCAAACGTTTTAGGTTTTGACACGTCCTGGACAAAGGCTCTCTCACTAGAGGGAAAAACCTTTCACATTTCTGAGGCTCAGAGGCTCTAACTGCATGATGTCTCACTCACCACAACCCAGCACAAAAGGTACTGCCCTGACGGCCCAGAGCAGGCCTGTGTGGCTCAGGGAGGCTGAGGCACAAGCTGGGATCAGAACTCATTTGGGTCCGACCCAAAGCCTGTGCTGTTTCGAAACCCCACTCTCTAGGCCTCTGTTTACTGTGGTGGAGATGTGGATTAAGGCCCCTCTCAAGGGCTTTTTTTTTTTTTTTTTTTTTTACAGCTCTATATTATTGGGGGGGAGGAGCTGATTGCTCTAATAATATCAATATCTCAGTGACTTGACCCAATAGAGGTGGCCCTTTGCTTGCATCATGGGAGGCAGGAGTGGGGCAGGGAGGGTTGCTCCATGTAGTCATTCAGGCTCCCAGGCTCCTGCCTCCTGTGACCCTCCTTTAAGTCCTCTAGGCTCACAGATGGGTGGATTACTTGGGCTGGGGCGAGAATGCAGAGCGCATCCCTCCTGGTCCTACTCTGTTGGCTATCATTCATTGGCATGACCCCACTTCCCTGCAAAGGAAGCAGGGACATGTAACGGGGCCATGAGCCCAGAAAAGAAAATACAGATACTACTGAGCTCGAGCAGAATCTGCCAAAGCGCTGACAGTAACTGGCTTTTCTTACTAACCCCCAGTTAATTGGCAAAATCCACAAATCCCTCCCTCGGCCTAATACAGACGTTCAGTGCAGATATCTTAGAGTCAGACATCCTGCGTTCAGTCCCAGCTCTGACCGGTCCGGCTGCGTGCTGTGCGGGGGCAGGAGTTGGGGGGACGCGATAACAGTAACAGAAGTTAATGGTTATGGAGCATTCTCCATATACGAGGTAGTACTGTAAACAGGTGAGCATTCAACTCTGGAGTCAGGCTATCTAGGTTCGAAATCTGACTCTGTTACTTACAAGCTGTGTGGCCTTGAGCAAGCTCCTTAACCTCTCTGTGCTTCACATTCCTCATCTGGAAAATGGGGTGAACAGTGGCACCTCTGTCATAGGTGGTCCTAAGGATTAAACGTACTCTCTCTCCAAAGTACTTAGGACAATGGCTGGCACAGATCAAACCTTATCCAAAATGTAGTTACTGTTGTTGGGATGCTCTGCTAAGTGCTTTTGAAGTTATTACACTTCTCCAGGCCACGGTTCTCTCCTCTGTGGAGTAGGAGAGATGGCTTCCTGGCTCTCGTCATGTAGCATAGCCCCGTCTCGGGCCAGAGTGAGCCACTCCGTCAAGGGCAGGCTCTGCTAGACACCCCAACAGGCTCCAATTCGCCAGGGGCGGCTCGATTGCCTCACCCACCCTGTGTCGCCATCAAAGGTCGCTGCTGACAATTCCAGGCTCTCCTTCACTATTAGCCGAGAGGAAAGGAATTCTATAACCCAAGCCACCTCCCGCATTCACCTCCCGTCCCATTGTACACGGGAACATGGCGTCGCAAGCACATTATTCCACTCCTGAGGACGCCGTGCCCTTCCCCCTCAGGCTCCTATTCAGCTTAGATTAAAAAGGCGCTGCCTTTCCCAGCTGCCTTTCTGCCATATTCACCCTGCACACAGAATTCCAGTGTGTGAGGCAGCCCCCTCCAAAGCCCCGGAGACTTCTTCTTCAGGCAGCGTGTCCTCTGGGGGCCAGGTGGTGACGGGCCCCCCAAGGAACGTGTGGACCAGTTTGGCCACCCCCCCTCCAGCTGGCGCAGGACACACTGCCCGTGACACGTCCTGCTTGGTGCCTCCACAGCTCCACTCTCCCCTGAGAAGCCCAGCAGGCTCTCTCTAGAAGGACCTTCCTAAGTTCCGTGTCCTGGTCACCTTCCTAGGTACCTCACCTCTCTCTCTCTCTCTCTCAGTGGCCCCTAACTCCTATTCGGGCAGACGTCCTAAATAAAAATATCTCTTTGGCACCAAAGAGCCAAATGACCAATGATGTTCCATTGGCCCTGATGCTACATTTGGTTCACTTAGGCCCAGGAGGTCCTCTCTCTCTCCCCGCACCCCAGCTCCCAGGATGCCAGGCTGCTTCCAAGCCCCAGCCAGCCACCATCCTCAGCCCATACCCCCGCCCCACGTCCAGCCCCATTTTCCCTGGACAGGTTTGGCGGCCCTGAGCCACCTTGTCCCTCATGACCTGCTCCACGTGCTTCTCAGAAGGCAGGTTGCATGGCTTTGAAAGTCCACTGATGCCTGAACTGTATTTTAATTCATCCATCCACTTAAATATTTACAGCGTTAAATAAGTCTTTGAATTAAATATTTAAGGAATGCCTCTGTCCTGTTACCGTGCTAGCTGCCAGGAGTCCGGGGTCATATTCCTGCCCCCACCAAGCTCCCAATTCAGCAGGGGAGAGAGACTAGGAAGTAGGTAAGGGATAGAGCAGTGACTGTGACAGTGGGGGCACGCACAGAGGGAAGAAACACCCCAGCTTAGGGGGTCAGCAAAGGCTTCCCAGATGACACTGTCCCTAGCTGAGTCTTGAAGAGGAGAATCAGTTAGGCTAAAAGGGGAGCAGGGCAGCCTTCAAGGCAGCCAAGAAAGCAGCGGTGTAAGCAAAGAGGCAGGAAATAGCAAGGAACCATTACAGCCTGGTTTGAACCACTAGACGGATAGGTGTAGGAATTGGAGCTACAGAGGGGTGGGCCTAGGCTGTGGTTACAGGGGTGGCCAACTCAGCCCAGTTTGACCTGACTTTCCCTTTTCAGCACTGAGAGGCCAACATCCCAGGAACCCCTCTACAATCTCAGGCAAAGTGGGGCAGCTAGTCACCCTAGTGGGAGAGCTCTCTGTCGAGTTAAAGGGCTTGGCCATTTTGCAAAGGTTGCCAGGAGTCCGTGGAGAATGATAACCAGGCAAGACATGATCGGATTTGTGTTTACAATGCATGCAGAAAAACTCACTCCAACTGCTTCTGCAGTTGGGCACAGGGAGGATATTAACCATGGCATCATAATGACAGAGCACATTGACCACCAAGACTCAGCCATGAAATTGAAGGCTCTGCCACTTCCTGCCGGCGTGTAGTCACAAAGGATGTCACAGAGGATCTTGGGAGATGGGAGCTCTTCCCTCTGGCACACCTGTACTGAGAAGCACTCCACTTCATGAGCGGCCCCTTAGATGACAGTTCAAGTATGCCATGGTTTTCCCAGACCAGCACAATTTCCAGCTAGTGCCTTCCAGACTTTAGGAGTCATAGCAATCATATGTCTAATGCAAGGGGACACCAGTAGCCTAAGGAAATCCAATATGGAAAGAACCCCACTACAACCACCTTGATGGATATCAATATTACTGTGTTGGTTCAAATCTCATTAAGGCCAAGTAAATTGTTGCCAGAGCAAAGAGAAGATGTACTCTATTATTTATTAGTTTTATTTGTTTGCATAAAAAGATTCCACTTATGTGGTTAATTACAAGTAATACAACAACCAGGGGGTGAGGAGGATTAGACAAAAGGGATGTCTGGAAGGTAAAAACGGTCCTAGCAGTATTTATCCCTTCTGCAACTAGAGTACCAGATATTAATTATATAACTCTATTATAAGTGGCTATAATTATAGACGGTGTAGCTACCCAAGATATTAATTAAATCGGTCCTTTAAAATGTTCTGTTGGTGATGTGGAGGAGCTTATTCAGTTCTTGGTGCTGGTGGAGGCAGCGAGTGCCCCCTGGAAAAGCACTGCGGGCAGGGAGCCGAGAGGTGCTGCCCCAGGGTCTGTATGCAGACAGCAAAGCCATATGGAAGGTATGTGGGTCTCAGAGAAGTACCAGGCCAAGTGGGCAGTTTGCAGTGACAGAGAAAAAGCCCCTGAGAAGCACACCTGGGGATGTGGTCAGTGCCCCAGGGACATGGCCGGATCAGAGTGATGCTGGGGGACAGAAGAGTCAGGGAAGCTGAACTGGCCATGCCCAGCAGGTGCCAGGGTTCGAGGCGGTTGCCACTGTCCCATCTCTACCCTTTCCTCCATGGCAGCCACTCCGGAGTCTGCTTCAGAACATAACCGGGAAACGAAAAGCGGATGGACATTTTCTAGAGAATTGAGGGTGAGGTGTGGGCACAAATTTCTTCCAGATCTCACTTAGAATCCCTTATCACGGTCATGACTTCACAGCACCCCATCCTAGCTACCCATCTTCCTCTCAGCAAGACCTTGCTCTTACTCTATAAATAGGTCTCACTCCAACCCTCTTGGCTTCTCTGCCCCATCACCAGAACTTCAGTGTTTTTGTTCCCTGAGCCCCACCCCCAACTAGTCTGCCCGACCTTGAACCACAATCCAAGTCCCTAGTCCTTCTCACTACCAGCTACATGAGTCTATGCAGCTGACCTCACTTGCCCACCACGGAGCCCCACCACCTCCTCCTCTATCAAGACTCAGTGTGGGCAGCAGCATCTCCAGGAAACATCTCTGCCCCCCATCCCTACACATGCTGGGAAAGGAATTCAAGAGAGGTTGAGTAATTTGCCTAAGATCACACGGCGAATAAGGAGTGAAGCCAGGGCTGAACTCGGGCCCATGAGCACCCTTAGATGCATGCACCTGACACAGAGTCTGGGTAGAGGAACCAGGAGAATACAACAAAGGCCCCTGTTCTCAAGGAGCTCAGAGACTGGTCTGGCCAACGTCCTGCCAGAACCCCCTTGGCAGTGCCTGGAACGTGCGTATTGATCATCTATTCTTTCAGAGCAGAAAAACACAATCAAAGGTAGTATCCAACCAGTTCTGGGCTGGGCACCTAGAGGCTCTGGCAGAGACAAAGCTTTTCACAAAAGGGAGCATTCTCTCTGCCGGGGGCTCCCCCTGCCCACCCCCATCCAGCTCTCCATCTGCCACTTTGAAAGCCAATCCGAACGAGATGCTTTTTATCACGACCAGCCCTATCATGGCAAATAGCAAGACGGCGCTCTTTATTAAAGGTGCGTGCCGAGTCCGCAAGTGGCGTCTATCAGCGATTCGGTGCGTGCACACAGTGCCGCCACCCTGCGTCTGCCAGCGAACTGATAAGGTGTCTCTCGGTGGGTTTTGACAAGCAGCAGCTTGGGAAGACGCATCCGGCGCCCCACAGAGCCAGAGGCATGGTGCCAAGGAATAAAGTCAGGGGTAGAGAAACAAGTACCAAAACAAAACCCCAAAGCAGTGAAGACTGGGCATGAGAATGAAGCAGGCAGCCCCCCCCCCAAAAAAAAACCCTGTTTTCAGATGCTCTGAAAGAGTCCACTGCAACTTGGAAGTGGAAAGAGAAATGACATGTGCAGAAGGGCCAGGTCTGTGACAGCCAAGGCAGGGGGTGGGGGGAGACGTGTTTGTGGTACACATCACTTCACCGCACATGGAGCTTGTCTCCTACACACGCTCTGCGAGATCCTCTCCGCCCTCCCCAGAGATGAGCTGTTTGTTCCCGGCCCAGACAGCTCCGCCTCATCACAGGCTGCCTCCTCTGATCCTCCACCTGCCTCCCCCAGCCTCCCCATCTTAATCTACTCAAAAGGCTGTGACCCAAATGAACCTTCACAAGCTTCCCATCGTCCCTCTCCTCAAGCTGTTAGACCCCGGCTCCTGGCTCCTTCAACTTACCACCAGCAAAAAAATGCCTCTCTTTTCTCAAAGGAAGGAAATGAGACTGAAATCCTGGGAATCTTGGTGGAATGGCTAAACCTTTGCCCTGGGAAGCAGGAGACCTGGCTTGCCATTTTCAGTAAGTCCTTGAACCTCGCTGATCCTTGAGAGTTTTGCCCGTGAAAAAGGCATGAAAGTCCTTTTATTCTGATTATCCAAGTCATTTTTGGAAACCCCTTCCATCTCGAAGGTCTCTGATCAAACCAAAGTCCGTGGTTTCCCATCTTTCGTTCACACAGCCTACGTGCTAAGAACACACAGGGAAGAGGTGCGGTTCCTTCCCCATGGAGCCCACGCCCAGGGGAGAGTCAAGCATGCAAATATCCAAACACATCGAGCGGGACAAACATGTTGTGGTTGCAGGGCTCTGTGGAAGCTGAGAATGGTCTCTGTATCTGCCCAGGAATAGGCAGAACAGAGCAGGGGAGGAGTTTGATAACCAAAACGGGCAAAGGTTTTCCAGGCAGAAGGAAGAGCCGGTGCAAAGGCACAAAGCTATGAGAAAGCCTGGGGCAGCACCCTGCCAAGCTCCCTGACCACATTCCTATTTGCCTTGTTCTTATTGCCTGCTTGGGACTGTGCAGCCAACACTTTTCAGCTTTTTACAGACTTGGCTCCTTTGTGCTACTGATCAGAAAGCAAGACCTGGAAAAAAGACAGGATCAGAACCAGATCTTCCAATTCTTGTCTGGGGCTCTTTCTCCATCCCATGTGTTTGCAGCCTTCTCCGGGCCACCTTCTCACTCAAAGTTCCCTCATTGGGAATGTTCTTCCTTTAGGAACTATCTCCATTCCACTACTTTCTTGACAATTGAGCTCAACTAAGAGCGCGATAATGGGAGGGCAGAAAAGTGGTGCATAGGAAACATACCACCCAGGGAAATAAATGCTTGTTAAGTGCACATACATGTCAAAACTGCTTTAGCATCACTTCCTCCAGGAAGATTTCTCTGACTACTGGTTCAGGTCAGGCGTACCTCCTTCATTTTTCCAGAGCCCTAATGCTAATGCCTGAGCATCTGTCATACTTCCATAATCATCTATCTATTCACTCGCTGTCTTCCCTGCCAAACTGAGCATTCCAGGCAGTATCTGGCATAGAGTAGGTCTCCAATGAATAGTCTTGGATGGATGCATGGACAAACAACGCTATTTCTTTGTGAGACAGTGTGAAATTGTAGAAAGAACTTGAAATGCAAATGAAAGGACTAAGGTTCAAGTGCAGCTCCACCACTCATTGGCAATATGGCTTTGGATGAGGCTCCCAGCCCTCAGAACCTCCAGCTCCTCTTCTGTGCTAGGGGAATCTGAATGTACCTATCTCGGGTTGTCATGAGATTTGAATGTGATCATCAATGTGAAAGTGCTTTGTAAACTACTGCATGTTGTGTGTACGTGTTACCCGTGTTTACCAATCAGGATGTTTCAGACAGCAAGCGAAAGAAAATCCATTTTAACTTAGCTTAAACAAGGAAATGTGTTGGCCTGCATAAACAGAGAAGCACAACCAGGAAACATTCTGAGCAAGAAATAACCACAGAAAGTAGAAAACATGAATTTTCTTAAAGTAATCTCCATAAACTGGCCTTTCCCTCTGTGACAGGTCTGACTTTAAAACAGCAAACTTTGGGTGGGGGGGTCACACTCTAGCTGAATGAGAATGGACTACGGCTACCTCTAAGAAAAAAGTCTGTGGCTGCCTTGTAGCTGTTTGTTTGAGCAACAGGTTATGCCTGCAGACATTCAATTCTTCTGCCTAGCCTCTCCCGAAATCCTCTTCGGCCACCCTGCCTAGATATTTACAGCGATACTTGTGTTTCTAATAAAAATGAATCTTGTGAGAAAAGACTAATACATTAATCATAAACACATACCCACCTACCGTCAGCACCCGAAGATAAAACATAAAGAGCTACAGGAATGCTAAGAGATAACAACATGGGATTCTTTTGTTGAGACCTTCCAGGAGAGCTTAACGCTTTGTTAGGTAGGTGTGCTAGGACCTGAACACCTGCACGGATGAAAGCACCAGGCTCTCACGTAATCCTGTGCATAAATTCAGGGGCACCCAAGCCATGGCATCCAGGAGGTCATGCACAGAAAGTGCCAACTGTATGCACAGAACAGCCACGGCTGATGGAAACCTCTCATACCTAATTTAACAGGAAGGCAAGGCTGGGATAACATGAAATTCAGCCTAATGCAGAGCAAGAGCTGAGCTTGGAGGGGAGGGAGTAGCTATTAGAATGCAAGCACTAGGAAAAGAACCGCCCAAAAGAATTTTGCTGGAATGGAAGGAAAGGGAGCAGTGATGCATTGCCTTGCTTTCTCAATGCATTGTGGGTCTCTGGTCTGTGCCCACCCTCCTCTAGGATGAATTCAGACATGTCTGCTTTTGAGTAGCTGCAGCAAGGAAATGGTGCTCCTGCAGGCATCTCCTGCCATCACCTACAAAGAGTCTTTACCCAGATGTCCAGAGGGGATTGTGGAAAGGCACAACTGGTTGCCACCAACCAAGAAGTCGGACAAATGAATCTCCACCAAATGG
>CM053613.1:31416138-31468694 GCA_028646535.1 Procyon lotor
CCTGATACAAAGACAGGTTAAGCATCAAATCCAAAGAGAAGGAAAAGCCTTGCAGGGGAGAATTAAGTGATATCAAGGACACCAAAGTGCCAGGTAGGACAAACAGCTGGGGAATGAGGTCAGGGGAAGGTTGCATACCCGATTATCCAGATTCTGAACTGTCCTGGATTCACGGTATTTCCAGAGTTCAGCCTTAAAATCAGAAGGAGAGACCATAAAAAAAAAAAAATAGGAGTTGACCTAGCTCAGCAGCTTCTGGTTGGAGTCTCTTGTTGTCTCTCCCTACTGTGCAGAGGAAGAATGGATACATAAAATACACTTGCATAATCGCAACATAAAAGTTCAGAACACCTGCTTCTGCAGAAGCACAGGAGTGACTGAGGATCCCCAGACTATGTTCTACCACAGAATACACCGTGGTGCCCCAGGACCATCCAGTTGACTCGAGGTCACCCCATCATCCTGCACCAGGCACAGCGACAAATCGTCCTTCAGCAAGGACAGTGATGAGGGCCTTTGTAAATAGATAATTATTTTTAAAATCTTTTAAGAAAAATTTTCTTTGAATGCATCAGATATTTAGATTCCTAGACAAGTGGTCATCTACTGGAGCTGACAGAGTTATCAGTGCCAATTACTGTACATGTAATAAATAATAAGACAATGAGATTTTGGGAAGTCAGGAAAGCATGTGTTTCAGGGGAAAAAACAGATCAGTCATACATGTGGTAAATTATGGTCGTAATACATTACCATAAATGCTATGAAATACACATACTGAGTCTTGCTGTCTGGGCAGCAAAGAGAGATCTATCCTTGTTTAAGTTATAAATTATTATCAAAATAACTCAATGTGGTGTTTTCATGTAGGTGATCTTGATTAAAACCATTATACCTCTTCTGAGGGGAAAATAAAAGCCTGTGGTACGTGGTATATTATATCTTTCAGCCTCCACTTGCTCACCTATGAAACTGGGCACCCACTTCTATTATTCTTTCATTCGACATCTAACAAACATTCCTCAGTCCCCAGCCATGGGCAGCCGCCTCCCAGGTGCTGGTGTTACAGAACTGAATAACACAATGCATTTGTCCCTTTGTAGATTTTACCTCCCTGGAGGGAGGGACCATCAGCAAACAAGCATACAAACAAGCATGCAATGCCATTTCATATAGGATAAGAGCTCTAACCAAAAAACAAGGGCAGGATGAGGGCACAGAGTGGGAGGTGGGGTCCTGCAGGAGGGGCTGGTTTGGATGATGTGGTCAGAGCAACTCTTTCAGGGCAAGTGCCCTGAAGGGAGGGTGAGGCAGCCATGCAAACACTGGGGAACCATTTCCAGGCACAGAGAACGGCAGGTGCAAAGACCTTGAGGTAGGAATTCATTGACAGGTTCAAGGAACAGCACAAAGGTCACTGTGCCAATTGGAGAAGCGAAAAGAAAAGGTTGAAGAGACAGGCAGAAGCCAAGCTTTGTTTAGACTCCCAAGTGGGGTGTGTGAGTCTGGAGCACAGGC
This sequence comes from Procyon lotor, assembly GCA_028646535.1. Classification (NCBI taxonomy): domain Eukaryota; kingdom Metazoa; phylum Chordata; class Mammalia; order Carnivora; family Procyonidae; genus Procyon; species Procyon lotor. The sequence continues at coordinate 31,417,657 of CM053613.1, forward strand.
GCACACTTGGGTCTGGAGACGTAAACGTGAACGTTATCAGCACAAAGACGGAAGATAAAGCCAAAGGGCTGGACAAACACATCCACGACAGCCTCAAGAAGAAAAAAAAAAGGACTAAGGACTAAGCCCAGGGGCACTTGACATTCAGAGAAAGGGCCAATGGAGGAGGCTAAGCAGGTGAAACCTTTCGTATGGCAGGAAAAGCAAAAGAATGTGCATATTGCAAGGAGATAGCGTGATCTGGTGTTGTAGGAATGACACAGGGTAATATGTGTGAAAGGTTTGGCATAGTGTCCAGCAAAGAGACGAGACGACGCAAAAATGTTACTCACCTCCCCTTGTTTCAGATAGAATCAGGTAGTACGGGATTCAGAGAAGGAAGAAATCAGTGCAGACTGGAGAAAGAAACAACATCCCCCATCCTGATTTAAAACACACACACACACACACACACACACGTACACACACACACACACACACACACACACACACACACTAAGATGGTTAAGGTTAAAATGAATTTTTCCTAGAAACCCCAATAGCCCAAATGGCCAAATGTTGTGAAATGCTTACAATACACTGCGGATACAGCCAGGAGGCCCCGAAACCTGATCTCTGCAGTCTATTTCCCAGCATGACTTACTACCCAAACCTCGCGGGCCTGGTCCTTACGCCCCTCGTGGCAGTGGGCAGGATTCTGAGGCAGGGTTCAACCTGCCTCAGTGTGGAATCATTCTTTTTCCCGCCTTATCCTTCAAGCACGAAGACATGGGGCCTTGGTGCTGGAGGCCCCAGCGCTCCCCTCTGCAGGCATCTGCAGACATCCGGAGGGAGCCCTGCCAGTCCGGCTCTGTTGTCCCTCGGAGCAGCTAGAAAAGAGGTCTCGCTGACAGCCATTTAAGATCCAGGCCACGCTCCATCCGAAGAAAATACAAACCCAGCTGTCATCTAACTCACAACAAATGTGGGCCCTCCAGTGGTGATCTGAACGGACAGAGCACCAGAGAAAGCTGCCAGACCTCAAAGGATAAAGGGACCTAATGGAAAGAACCCAAATAATCCCCTGTTGAGCACTTTTCAGCTGGGGAAGCGCATGCGCATTCACGGCTTCACAAGCTCCTGCAGCATAAATAAGGACGCTGCTCCTCTTTTACAAACAAGGAAACTGAGACACACGGAGCCAGGAAGTTGCTTACCTGATAGACAGCACATGACACATTCAGTAGCAAAGCTAGGATCCTCTCCAGGTTTCCTGTTTCCTTGCCCACAGGGTTAGCAGGAGGATCCAATGAGATATGGAAATGGGTATGTGTAGGATTCTGAGACGCCAGCCCTCACAAACTAGAATAAGGACGCCCGAATTTTTGGAGCTTCCCCTGAAATCCTGACTATCAATCACTGGACTAGTTACTTTTAACCTCCCCAACCCTTGGTTACCTCACCTCATGGTACCCACCTCCTTATGGAATGATGGTGAAAATAAAGTAAGTAAATGGAAAGCACACACAACAATGTCTGGGTGTAGGTGCTCGATAAATGTTAGCTATTTCAATAGCAATAACAGTATTTTCCACTCTTTGAGTGGCCTTGGGCAAGTTGCTTTTCTTTTTTGAGTTACAGCTGTCCTCACCTGTCAAACGAGAGGAAGCTAAGCTAGCTCAGTCAGAAGGTGGTAAGAACGTGGTGATTCAGAATGAAGACTGGCATCAGGTGGCGAGGACCTGAGTGCGGGCTCCTCTGCAAGTTACCATCTCAAAACCGCATTGCCCCAGGGGTAGAGTGAAGATGAGAAACAGTACCTCCCAGCTGGGATTTTTCTGAAGATTAAAGGAAATCATGCATATGGAATTCTTAGTACAGAATAATACATAATAAGTGCTCAATACAACTTGGTTCATGCAGCTGTTTCCACTTCTCAGCAATTCGCTTTCAACGATGACAAGGATCATAGAGGACAATGTGCCGAGGCCACCCATTTTCCCATCTGTAAAATAGGGGCTTGGGCTAGAGGATCTCAAAAAACCTCCACCACAGATACGCTCTGGGGCTATGGATCTCGCAAGGCAAAGCCTCTTCCCAGGGAGCTGCGGAATCCACCCAAAACTCAGAGTTGGAGAACCCAGCCGGCTGCTGCTACCCAGCTTGGCATGTGTCCCCTTAACGATAGCTGTCTGCACACCCGGCCCATGAAGCAACTGTAAATGATGTATCCGTGCAGGATGGAGAGTCAGCAAGAGCGGGCGCCATGTTCTCCTCTGTGATTACCCAACTCCATCCTCTGACTTAGCACATTCCTGGGTCATTTCAGGACACAAAGAAAGTCTCGGAGGAAAGAGAGGACGGCTCTCCCCCTTCCTTCCTAAATATATATTCTACTCCATGTTGTAATTACTCTCCTTTTGGTCCAAAATATTTAGCAGAAACTTTTGAGAAGCGGGCGAGCACCTGCCACAAAGCGGTGTCACTTGAGGCCTTTACTGCTCAGAGTCCCCTGATAACAGATGACATACTCTCTCCTGCACAAAAGCTGCATCTGCGTAATTAGAATCAGACTCTGCAGCAGAGTTTGAGAAAAACTTGCTGAACAGAATGTTATCGTGCAGCTTCCTCTCTTCCCCCATCTCCTAAGACCAGCTCAATGAAAAGACTTGTCCGATAAGAAGACTTGAGCATTTCCTCATTAGCCATTCTTTCAACCATTCAGCCCAAATTGGTATTTGATGCAACAGGGAAATGTGTCGAGTACATTATTAATCAGGCTCAGCAAAGGAGAGGTCAGGGGGGTTACTGGCACAATTACAGGACATGGGCAACAGGCCAACGAGAGAGTGCGTCGGGAGGAGGGGAAATCGATGGCGATGGGATTATGGGGGGTTATGAATAGTCGGAGGCAACCGAAAGGCGGACGTTCTGCCCGAGCTGGACACGTGCAAGGCTTCTATCTTCAACTGTTTTCAACTCTTTATTATTATTACGGGGAAAACTTCTTGGCTCCAAGGCAACCAGTGCAGAGAAGTGAAACCCGGAAGACTGCAACCTGGTCTTGGGAACAGGAATCACTCACTGCCAAAAAAATTCAACTGGAAATGTATCAGACCGGCTGGAGCTCCGACAGGGAAAAAGATGTCAAGGTGCCTACTGAAGGAAACTAGGCTTGTTATCTTTCGATTTCCTGATGCAGTTGCTCAATAGTCTCAATAGTCTTGGGGGGACAGGATTTCCAAAAGACTTTTCCAGATAAAGCACGCTGGGGTCTGGAAATGGCCCCCAAACTGCCTTAACTGGGCATTGATTCTTTAAAATCGATGTGCATTTAATTCTACAATAAAATGGTAGCGAACCATCTAGAAGATCTCCCCAGGGCACGGCTCAAAGAAAATCTCTGAGGAAGTCCCAGAAGTTTGCAAAGGATGTTGCACCAGAAATGAACCACAAGCATTAAAACCCTCAATCCCTGTAAACAGGCGTGGCTATGGAAAAGGGAATTACATTAAACTCTAACTACAGAGAGGATTATCCATCTAGTTTATCAAACACAGAGTAGACCAGGCAAAAGTGAAGTTGTGGTCATTTTATAAAGGATTCTAGATTATTAATCTGAATCATCAGTGAGAGCTTTCATTAAGTTGCACCCTAGGAATTGATTTGCAATGGGTCGTTCCAATGCGCTGTGCAAACTTGCTATAGAAAATTAGTCATCCTAGACTCCCTAAAGAATACAGACATGACATCCGGGCATCTGTTAAGTTTGCTCAAAAACATATGCGAGCCTTTTTTTAAAGAACCATAATTACATCCTGCTGAAACCTCCAAGGACCCTGCTAACTGCCTTTGTATTACAACATCCATTTCCCACTTAGGCAGGCTTGGCTCTGCTATTTAGATGTGCGTTGCAATCTGCCTGCTCCTCTAGCACACTTTCTTGGCTTGAGGCTACAAACGGTCAAGTCCATCCACGCTCAAAACACCAAACTGGGAAGAAGCGAGAGTTGTAGGGTGGTGTGCACATGCATGCTTGGTTAAAACGAAAGCAGGAATTTAAAGCTAAAAGGGACCTTAGCTTTCATCTGGGCCAAGACTCTCATTTTCAGATGGCACCACTGAAGACCAGAGAAGGAAGTGGCAGGCCCAATGTCACACAGCTCAAACATGAAACAGTGCACGGCAGAGCAATGAAAAGATTTGGCTGTGGGGTAAGACACACTATTATTTGCTATGTGACTTTGAGCAAAGCACTTCCCTTCCCCAGGTCTCAGGCCCTTTATTTACAAAATGGAAACTCTAACAGTCCCTGGGATGGAAAAAACACTCAAGGAATATCAGCGGTTAAGATCCTTTTCACTTTCACAAACATGACCTTATTTCATCCTCCAAACAACGTGACCGGGGGAAAAACTAGAATTACCCAGCCTCTCATCACACAGATGAGAAAACTGAAGCTCAGAGTAGTAAAATGACTCTTCCAAGGCCCCACAACCCCCCAGGTTGAGCTTCCCACAATCCCGCTGAAGTACCGGATGGGAGCTGGGCCCCATTCAGTGTCCCGCCGGTTTGTGTGGCTTTGCCCAGAGATGAACAAGGAGGTGGCTTGGCTTGGAAGGAGCACACTTGCATGTTTGTGAACACGTAGGAGGGCAGAATTATCATGGCCGCCATTCCCAGGGCTTCAAATTTTGCGGGGCCTCTGGGTCTGGCTGCTTATTTCCCTGCCCTGGGGAAGGGAAGAAGAGAGCAGTTGTATCCTCAAACCTGCTACTGGTGATTGGGAGCATGTGCATGTTGGGGGCGGGGGTGAGAATATTACTTCTTCAGGATTCTACTGCATGTTTTAAATCTGACATCAGAGTGCTTGTCAATGCTCCGTCAGCCTGCCCTCTTGACCCCTAAATCTGGCCTTTGGGAAAAATCTAATTGCCTATTCTGAATGACACCGGAGCCATGTGAGTGATAAAGTTATATGCATTCCCTCTGTGATTATGTGTCCTAATGGAAGGAGAAATGCGTTGAATGAATGCATGAGTGAATGAATGAATGCACACCAGGGTTATTTATGCTAAGCTCTGGAGTGCAATAGAGTGATCTACATTACTACATCTTCTGGGAACTCAGCCCCTGTAAGGATGTTAGCCAAGGATAGAACCATGAGAAAGCTGTAGGGGCCGTCTTTAATACAGACCCTAAATATAAAGGCTTCTCCAGGCTTCACTTTGGGAAAGTTTCCAGTCCTTAGGGCATACAAGGATGGACATACAGCTCAGGCAGGATGGGTCACTAGGAGGAACACCAGCCCAGAGGGAGGCAGAGAAGTATCCAAGGGCAGCTGGGCTAGAGGTCTGCCACCTTATTTAACACAGCCTATGGGAGACTTTCTGAAAAAGCTACCACCATAAGCAATATCCTCTATCCTTGGTATTTGTTCATTCACTAATACATTCACTGCATGAAAAGTTCTCAGAGAACCTACAATGTGCCAGACACGAGGCCAGAAATACAAGAACAAGTAAGACTTGGCCTAAATATTTGGAAAGCTCATTGCTAAGTAGGAGAGACAGTCAAGGAAACAGCTGTCCACAAGCAAGTGTGAGAAGTCCACCACAGAGGTCAGCCCCAGGGGCCCTGGAAACACAGGGGAGGGGCCCCCAGCCCAGCCAGGGAGATGGTGGTCAGAGAAGCCTTCGCAGAACTGACTCCTGATCTGCACCTTCAAGGAGGAAAGTCTAGCACAGTGAGCAGGTGGTTGTTCTTGATGGAGGGAACAGCATATGCAAATGCTCAGAGGCTGTGAGAAGATTCTGAGCAGTCAGGAAATTACAAATGGTGCTATGTGACAAGGATTGAGGGCCTCGGTCACTTGAGGCACGAGAGTTCTGGGCCTCAGTGTCCTTATGTGCACAATCATGATTTTAGATTTAAAGACCCAAATATCAGAGAGGAGCTCCAACCTGACCTTAGAAACCTGCTCTAGATGGTGCCCCAAACCAAAAGCACGTAGCTGACACAAGTCATGGTGGGAACAGTCTAGCAGCCGCTAAGCTGTGGCTATTAAGTTCTAGCTAGCTGTCTGTTTAATATCTGGGAATACTGGGATAGAGTTGGGCATAGCAAGGAGCTGCCAACACAGAAAGCTCTCGATATACATTAGACAGTCTCAGTGTTCTCTGAAAAGCATTATTCTCCCATTTTACAGATGAGGAAACAGGCTCAGAGCCACAATGCAATTTGCACATGGTCCTATCCTAAAGACAGAATTCAGGAATTCATCTGGGGTCTGTTTGATTGTAGATCCAGCTCTTCCTAGTTCATCCTTCTGCCTCCCATCCACCACGGGCAGCTTGAGCAAGCCCATCCCAGGGACCTGAAGCCTTTCCTCAACTCAATACCCACATTCTTGTCCGTGTAGGAGCTCCTGCCTCCTCGCTGCAAACCGGCCTCGTGGGGAAAGCTGCAAAAAGGCAATGCTGCTGGGCGAACTGCACAGGCACAGCAGCCCCGGCTACAAGTGAGGTGAGACCATCTACACCCCTCCTCCGGCCACCCAGAGCTTCAGCCCTAAAAGGGCTCCACAGACCGTGCATGGTCCTCAGGCACAGCTGCTGCCTCTCCGTGAGAGCAGCCAGAGACTCCTGACGTCATGCCCCCTGGTAACCTGACCCCTGATGACTGCTCCCTCCTCACTCCTTCTGGACCCATCCTGCAGGCACAGGGGAGAGGTCAGCCCCCAGGGGAAGGCGCCAGGTGGGGATCTGTTTAGTGGCTCCCGAAATGAGAGATAATTTTGGTTATTGACGTCTCCCAGAGGACTTCCCCGTTCTCAGAGCTGCTCCTAATTCCCTGGCTGCTTTGAGAATATGACCTGCTTCACTTCACACTAAAAGAGCAAGGGTGGCTCCCGCTTGGGGCTTACACTCTGCATGAGTCGGCCCAGAGCAGAAGCAGGGGTGGTCAGGTGCTTTCCACTCTAAGAAGATAAACACGTAGAACTTTTATTCAATTACTAGCACATGCCCTCTGTAAAATGGGTCTAAGTACAGGCAAACACTAAATTTATTTAAACACAATTCTAATTCAGCAGACGTAAGGGAAAGCATGACATTCACAACTTCTTTACATCCACTGGGTATTTATGGAGCACTGCCCCAAGCGTAATCCATGATCGACTCTGAGATAAAAACACATTCGGGACTCAATCTCTGCTCTCCGGCATCTTACACTCTAACTGAGACCATAACTCCCATTATTACCACTGTCTCCACTCCTGCTTGGCGTTTCCTGGATAGTTACCATCTACCAGGTACCTGCTAAATATTTATTTTGTAATATACCCCATAATAGGGCCAGGATATGGCCCCTGTTGTTTTTCCCACTGAACAAAGAAGGAAGCTAAGGCAGAGAGGTGAAGTCACTTTGTGAAGGCCACACAGCGGGGACTTTAAATTGTTCGACTCCACAACTCTTTTTTTTTTTTTTTTTAAGATTTTATTTATTTGACAGACAGAGGGAGATCACAAGTAGGCAGAGAGGCCGGCAGAGAGAGAGGGGGAAGCAGGCTCCCTGCTGAGCAGAGAGCCCGATGCGGGGCTCGATCCCAGGACCCTGAGATCGTGACCTGAGCTGAAGGCAGAGGCTTTAACCCGCTGAGCCACCCAGGCGCCCCCGACTCCACAACTCTTAACTCACATGTGACTCAATGAAATAACAGATCAGGTAGGAAAAAGAGAGAGACAGTTAAATAGAGTCAGAGAAGAAAGAGCAAGAGAGGGGCCCCTGGGTGGCTCTGTCGGTTGAGTGTCCAACTCTTGGTTTTGGCTCAGGTCCTGATCTCAGGGTTCTGGGATTGAGCCCCACAGCAGTCTCTGGGCTCAGTTGGGGAGTCTCTCTCTCCCTCTGCTCCTCTCTTGCTCTCTCTCTCTTTCTCTCAAGTAAATAAAATCTTTAAAAAAAAAAAAAGAAAAGAAAAGAAAGAAAGAAAGAACAAGAGAGAAGAGATAGAGACAGTTTCAAGTGGAAAGAAACAAGAGTGAATCCTGGAGAGTGACTACGGGTGGCTGGTTGGAGAAGAGCGGGGGATAAGGTGGACATGGGCAGATCCCACCTCTGTTTCCATGAGGAAAGCCGGCCCTGTCCATAACAGTCAAACACAAGCTATGTCTCTATGCATTACATCATCCACAGCCTTGGAAACTGTGCTCTAAACACACCTGAAGAAGTCCCGCAGGTAGGACCAATTCTAGTTCATTCTTTCCAAAAGAGGGAGAGAGGTGAATTTCTTGCCTTCAAAAGGAAGCTCAGGGATGCTCAATGATGAAATTTTGCCCAGAAATCTTCCTGTGAAAGGTGGTCCAAAGTCAAAATATGGTTGTGGAGTGCACCTCGCTTTGCATATTGAACAACTTCATTTCACATACCAAGAGACCAGTTTTCCAAAGATCTCTGAGTAGAAGAACTCTATGATGGCATCTGTAAAGCAAACCACTATTTTCTGCAATGGAAAACAGGTCCTCAGCTCCCGACCCTTGGAGAGCAAGACTTGTGTGTATGAATGCTTTGTTGTTGCTGCTCTGGCAGCCATCTGCCCGTTTCAGGCCACTGGGTCCAGCCCTCAGCCCAGCACGAGCAGGGGCTCCAGGGCTCTGGGTGCGCACCGTGGGGGACATGATGGGCTGACAGTCACTACAGACCCACACACACAGCAGGAATCAAAGCTAGAAGATGAGGAGAGACAGGGTACCACGGGCTGCTTTCAGAAAACCAGGCAAGGAGGTTGGATTGGCCCAAGAGGATGAAGTCTGGCCATGTGTCTGAGACATAAGTGGGTGGGCCTCCCTCTTTCAGGAAGCAAGGCTTCCCTTCATGGGGAGGCAGTAATGGCAGATGGCAGAGTAAATTAAAAAAAAAAAAGGCAGCTAAGGCTTCTGTGATACTGTGATATAACAAGAAATACATATTTGGTCTTCCTCCTCGGCTCCTGGCACAGTTTCAAAAACCCTTGGAATTTCCTGAGGGGGGTGAGAGAAGTGTCCCGTCCCTGTATACCTGGGTATCAGTGAATGAGATGCTAATGGGATGATTCTTGGGGAGCCCCTAGGTAGCTTTAGGATGGGACTTGCTGCCAGAGAAACCAATCCTGTGACTAGAGGGTTGGAACTTTTCGCCCCCTGCTCCTAAAACCTCCAGGAAGGGGCAAGAGGTTGGAGACTGAGTTAATCTCCAATGGTCAGTGATGTCATTGATTGCACCTATGCAATGGAACCTCTATAAAAATCCCTAAATAAAGGGGTTTGGGGAGCTTCAGAGTGGCTGTGCACAGTGAGGTCATCGGAGGGTGGCTCACCCAGAAAAGGCATGGAAGACCCACACCCCTTCCCCTACCTTGCCCTAGACATCTCTTTATTTGGCTGTTGTAGTTTTTATGATAAATCAGTAATGGTAAACAGTTCACCTGAATTTCGCAAGCTCTTCCAGCAAATTTTTGAACCCAAGGAGAGAATCCCGGGAACCCGCAATTTAACACCAGTTGGCCAGAAGAATGAGTGGTCTGGACTTGGAACTGGCATCTGAAGTGGGGGCAGTCTTGTGGGACCCCGGAACTTGGGAGGTCTGACACTACCTACAGGTAGACAGTGGCAGAATTCAGTTGCATTGTAGGACATCCAGCTGGTGTCAGAAAATTGGATGGTATAGGGGGAAAAAAACAATCTAGTGTCGAAAAACCCCACATTTGGTGTCAGAAGCATTCTGCAGGTAGCAGAGTTTTAGATATACCTGGGTTTGATTTTCCACTTCCTTAGGTCTGAGCTGTGGGAAACTGGGGGAAATTACCCCAGCTAAGTTTTCTTAACTGTAAAATGTGGAGGACAGAAACAATAATACCCACATCATTTGGACTGTCCAGAAGATTATATCAGAGAATGGTCTCTGGTGTATACACTCAAACATTAATTGTCGAATGTTTGGGTGATGGGATAAATGAATAATTGCTAATACTTCCACAGCGCTCAGGAACAGCGAGGCACTTTTCTAAGTGTTAGTAACTAGTTTAATTCTCAGAACAGCTCTAGAAGGTTATTATCCCCATTTTACAGATGAGGAAACTGAGCCACAGAGAAGCGAACTAGGTCACTGAAGGTTCCGCATCAAGGAGGTGGTAAATTTGAGTTTCAAACCCAGGTCTGACTACAGAACTTGTGTTCTACCCTACTAGGATAGGATGCTGTACACAGCTGGACACATAGTGAGTGTTCAACAACTAGGAGGTGTTATTGTTGTTACATTGCTATTTACGTGCAGGACGGTGTTTCCCAAACTGAGGTTACTTTTTAAAAATGTCATGGTTATGGGGCACCTGGGTGGCTCAGTTGGTTGAGTGTCCAACTCTTAGTCTCAGCTCATGTCATGATCTCAGGGTCCTGAGACTGGAGTCTGCTTGAGTTTCTTTCTCCCTCTGCCCCTCCCCAATGCACTCTCTCTCCCAGATAAATAAATACATCTTTAAAAATAATAGGAATACAAATGAAAAAATTAAAATGTCATGGCAATGATTTTTCTTAAAATATTTTACTTATTTATTTGATAGAGAACCCATTCACATGAGTATGGGGGAGGGGCAGAGGGAGAAGCAGAGTTCCCACTAAGCTGAGCAGGAAGCCAGAGGTGGGGCTCATTACCAGGACCCCGGGATCATGACCCAAGCTGAAGGCAGATGCTTAACCCAGGTACCCCCAGCCATGCTTTTATTTGAATGGATATTAGAAAGAATAAGTAGTCCATTATATCCAGGATTTCATTGATATATCCTTGTAATAAGGCTAACTTTTTTTAAAGTGAGTCAATTTAACGACAGATAGGGGATAAAAATAACATGGCAGAAATCAGGTCAATGGCATATTAATAATGTCTGATAATGAATGGTATTTGATGGAAAGAGAAATAGCCTTTGAAGTCATACACACAGAGCTGGCTTCAACCCCCAGGTCTACCACTCTCAGCTACTGAACCATGGGAAAGTTACCTAGCTTCTCTGAGCTTTTATTTTCCCATCTGTAAAATGGGTACAGTGGCACCACTTCTCCTGTGTTGTTGAAGTGAGGATTCCAAGTAACAGTGTCCTAAAAGCACCTGCACCCAAGGCCTCAGCAATGGCCTCTCCAGCCCTCCCCCACTCTCCAATCTGCATTGTCTTCACCCACGTCCCAGTCACCTCCACCTCATCCTCTAGCTGAGATCCACCATCAAGTGTTGGGCACCATTCTGTGGGCCTAGGAATCAACTCCAGAGGATGAATCCCTTCTGTTTCCTCAGTTATGTTGATAATAAAATTTGGAGACTCCATAGGAATTTAAATGGAAAGATACTCCAGAACATGGGCAGAAATTAGATTTTTTTTTTTCAATCAGCGTAGGCAAAGCGCTTCACGTTGTTGTAGTAATGCAAACTGCCAGTTCCCTCTTTACAGTGCTACCCAACCCCTGCCAGTGACTGACGGCCACGAGAAAAGAGAATGCACGCATTCAGCACTCCCGTTTTCAAGCACCCTTGATCTCAAACAGCAGAGTGAGTTGGTTCCCTGGGCTTAGTGTAATGGCCTCAGAACTGTGGAAAGTGACCAGAGAGGGAAACACTCTCCAACTGGGACATTTGCCCTGCCTTACAAACAGAAGAATCCCCCTAAAGTGACCCACATACCAAAGACCAGCAAAAGGCTGGACAAAAGAGTCAAAGAATCTCACACCAGTGCAACAGGTACAGAGGCCCAAGGAAGGCAGGACTCGCCCAGTCATAGCCGTCAAGCCAGGTGATGGGCCAGGACTGGAACCCAAGACTTCTAAAAAGTGTGGCTTTACTTCAGACTTCTGCAGACAAGGAATGGTGGTCCCAAAGCAGATCCCCTAAGACCTCAATAACAAAGTGCAATTTCTCATAGCTTAGCATGAGCTCAGAGACAGATAAAGGAGAACTCACTTTTGGTCAACACCAATGCAATATGCCAGGTACTATGCTAAGTATTTTACACACAATATCTCGTTTAATAGAACCCTGTAAGGTAGAAACTGTTAATATCCACTTTTTGTAGAAAAGGCAGTGAGGTTCATAGGTATTAAGAAACTGGCCCAAGATCAAAAAGCCAGTACTTCCTAAGGCAGGGACTGAAACCCAGATTGCTCTAATTGCACTTTCCCAGTTGCCCCAAGTTCCTTCCAATGTACCATCTGGCTTCCCGTTTTTCACCATGGAAAGCTCCATCTTCCTTGATATATCTCATTTGTCAATTTCAGGACCTACATAAATATTTGCTTCACTATTCACTTAATGTCTGGTTACTCTGTTGGGCTCTGAGCTTTGAGAAGGCAAGGACAATCCAGTCAGAAAGACCAACACTCAAAAGATGATTCCATCGCTCCCTGACGGTCCACCCCAGAAAGTGCCTGCTCCCCTCCAGCCTCCTCTGTCAAATCCTATCCAATAGCAGAGATGTGAACCACTGCCTATCCATGCATGTCTCCTCCTGGAGGACTCTACCCTCCATGGCTATGTACCATGTGACCCTGCCTCACCAAAGCCGTAGCTGATTGGCCCAGGAACAGACACAGAACTCATGAGTAGCCAATCCGGAGGTTGATCTACCTCTCTGGGCTTGCTTCCACACTGGACACGTTGAGATGGGCTGATCAGATTATCTCATGACTAAGGAACATGGAGGGAATTTCTTGGTGGACAGTGATATTGAGAGAGATAGGTTGTGATGGTGGGTAGAAGTGAGGAGAGTCTGTCTTGAAGTTAAGACGGAAGCAAGAGAAACTATGGAAAGCAATGGAGGAAGGGTGTCAGGAAGAAGAGAAAGAATGGATGTACCAAGAGTGGTAGAGAAGTAACATGACAGCCAAGGAGGAAGGAATGGCCAGGACCTGGAGCTGCCTTATTTCCTGCCCTTCCTGAAGATTGGTTCTTAAAATTTCTCTGGATTCCTAAGCCCATGTGTCCTTTCTACTAACAAAAAATGATAAACTACTTTTTTTTTTTTTGCCCTAAAGGAACTTAAGCAAAAGCCCATACAATTACATAAAAATCCTTTTCCTCCAACCCATTCCTGTAGAGTCTGATTTCGGTGTTAATGGAGGTGGTCACAGGTTTTAATCCACTTGTGAGAGCAGTTCTTGAACTTCAGTGCCCATTAGATCACTGGAATGCATTTTCTAAATGCAGCTTTCTGGGCTCTAACCCCAGATATTCTGTGGGTCAGAGCTGCTTTTTCAGGTAATTCTCAGGCAAAGGCTCCCGGACCAAATTTTAACTAACCTGGCATCTAATTAGTTTTTGTCAATTTTATTATTGTATTTTACCTGTTGAGGTAACTACTAACCATCACACATGACAACACACTCTGCCCAGGAAAGTCTATGTGATTCCAGGGTGTGTTAGTCAGCCCTTGCTGCATAACAAACAACTGAAAAACAAAACAAAACAACTCAGTGGTGTACAAAAATAAGCACTTATTTCTCCCTCACAGGTCTGCTGTTTTCTAGGGCAGCACTGCCTCAGATCTGTTCATGTGTTTCTGAGGCCCAAGATGGAATGGCTCTAGCTGAGACATGTTCTTCTCACAAGAGTGTCCGAAACTCCCAGAAGGGCAAGTGGAAACCAGTTATGCCTCTCAAGGCCTGCGCTTGGAGCTGGCACACTGAAAGTCCATCCACACTCCACTAGTCAAGCAGGCCACTGGCCAAGTCCAACATCGGTGGGGCAGGAAATCACCCTCCTCTCATAAGGAGGGAAAGGACCATTTGGAGAATAATCATCTAATCCACAATAAGAGGCATGCAGTCCAATGATGGCACTTGGATCAGTGAGGTCATTGGGTCAATCTAGATCAAACCATCCTGGCTGACATTCAAAGGATGAACCTTAGCCACTGTCTCTTGCACAAAGCTGTTCCTCTTGAATGTCATCCCATTGCTGTGCAAGAATCACCTAAAAGAATAACACCATAAACCTACCAGTTCACACCCTCTCTTCTGGATAAAAAGGGCCTACGTAGGCCCAGGTATTTCCATTCAGTGGCCCTATCATTAGTCTCCATTTTAGAAAATCCCATGGGTTTCAACAGGATACTGTCTCTCTCAACTCCTCATTACTCGCTCTCATAATTTGTCCCAGTGTGCTGCAATATGTAAAGGCATATTTTGCACTGATGTATTCAGTACATCCCCTTTTAGGAGCACCTGAACCACTGTCCTCGCCTCTAATCTCACCCTCTAAGTGAGCAACTCATGCAGACATCAATAAAGTGAACTTCCAGGTCACCTGTCACCAGGAACCCCATGGAAACTCAAAGGAAAAAGTCACATCTCTGCTGGGGGTGGCAGGGGGGCAGATAATGGATTCACAATAATAGAAGTGAGTTCTTACCTTAAGAAACCCTATACGCATATAAAGCCACACAAATGCAGGATATTTACCTCTAAGCAGACCTTCCAGACAGTCTTTCTCCCATCACAAAACCAAAGACAACGAAAGCCTTCTCCTTTCTAACATGCTGTGCTCTTTGTCACTGAGTCCAGCAGAGAGTCAAGAGGTCAGCCCTCACTTTCCCTTTTCACCTGCCCCCCCCAACCCATTCAGGATGTTGGTTCTCCCTCATTCACTCATTCATTCCACAAATATTTACTGATCACCCACCATGTACCACACAATGCAGTATGTGGTAAGAATCTAGAAACAAACATGAAACTGAGTGGCTAGAAAAGAAGAAGGAATTCATGCAATTGATTCAACGCAGGATTACATAAGTGAGATGCTTAAGATGTAAGAATTGCAATTCTTCGTTATACTTTTTAGCTTTCATTAAGATTTTCCCCATGTCAATGAGGATTTTTGCTTATTGCATTTTTAATTATATCAGTGAAAAAAAAAAGAGAGATTTTAACTTTAACTTAGAATCACTTACTCCAAGGGAGCTTCTCATCTACAATCCACCCTCTGGTGGGCATGGAGGCTGCTGGAGGAACTCTACTCACCTACCTGAGAAACTAGCAAAAACCTGGATTCCGAACATAAAGGCACTATGTTCCCAGATGTTCAGAATGGGACTCTGAATGGGACTCTCTCCTCCTGGGAGAACTTAACAGAGATGAAAGATGTAGGACACTGCCAGTTGTAATCAAGCTATTAACTCCCGTCCCTCAAGTCCCACTGTGATCCCAGAGATCCAAGGGAGTGTGGATGTAAGCAATGGACAAGGCTTTGAGGCACTGTCTATGGTTACTCAGCTTAGGCAAGGGAGAAATATCCACATACACCCAAATATACTTCTTGACCTCCCTCTCTAATACATATGGTTACACAGCTCTGCTCATTCCCCAAATGACCCCATGTCAGAACAATCCTACTCTGGCCCATCAGCCACCTGCCCCCCTCCTGATCCCTGCCTCTGCTCCCCGCCCCCCACCCCCATCGAGCAAACTGGGAATGCCCACACAGAGCTTCAGTTGCTTCCTCTCTTCCTTGGAAGAGGCTCCATTATACAAACATCCACTCCTGCTCTGCCATCCGCCATCTCGTCCCCTTTCTCTTCCCAACCCGCAGAGCCCTCTAATTATCCTAAAGAGAAGGAAGATTAAAAATTAATGCCCTGAGGAGGGGAGTCAGAGATATCATTATTGTGATTCAAACTGCAGGCATGGAAGAATCTGATCTAAGCTTTAGGAGCAAAGTAAACTAGGACAGGATTTGCAAAACCTTGATTAATTGGGACTCACCTCTACGTAACCAGATTTTTTTCCCCCGGGGCTGAGGTTTTAGAGGATGCCACAAAGTATAATAAATGAAATTCATAACATATATTCAAGTAAAAATGCCATGTGCAGGGTAGGGTTTGGAATCACACAAAGGTTTTAGCCAATTCCCATACGCCAGATTCCTAGAAACTGTAATTTAATGTGTGGAATGATGAGGTCAAGGTAGCTCCTACAGACTGCTACACAAAGGAAGGTTGCATTGTTTTCACTGCACTCTAAAGCAGAAAAGCAGACTTTCTTTTAGAAAGATGTGCAGTAACAGAAGTCTAAACTAGAAGGAATGTTACATGATCTTCAGTTAACCACAAAAGTAAACTCAAGTGAGCTAGGAGCAGTCACCTATCCTCCCTCATCCCCCACTTTATTCCCCAAATATGCCGCTTAAAGGATTTTGCCAAATGAGCAAAGAGAAACATATGAGAATTAGAATAGCTATCATTTAATACTTAAATGTGTGCTAAGTACTGCGTTAAATACTTCAAGTGTGTTATATCTCATAATCCTCACCAAAGGTTTTATTATTATCACCCTAATTTTCAAGATGAAGAAGCACAGGCTAAAAGGATAAGTCCATTATCCAATGTAGTAAGGTCTCAAGGTTGTGTGTTATTAACCAATACCAAACAACCTAGGTAACATTGCCACTTTTTTCCTCCTGTTTAAAACCAGAGTTTAGAAAGTTTAAGAAAGGTATGAATAGGAAACAGTATAGACCAACAAGAAAAAGTGAAGTTTAAAGATCAGGCAAGTCAAAGGGCTTTCACAAATATGCCAACCCCAGAGACCCACAGAGGGTACCGGCCAAAAAGCTGGCTATGTGAATCCTTCCAGTAAATGGGAATGGCCGCCTAGAAGGTGCCTGCATTACTGCTCAACCTCTAGCACCTAAAGTTCAAAAAAAAATAACCTAACTTTTCCAGCATCTTTAAAACTGAGTCCAAAAAATGCCAAGTCTTTTTTCCCATTGAAAACAAAGCAAAACTAGAACATCAACATTCGTTTCTGCTGTTTGAAGAAGATAGTTTTCTTCCCCCTGGAAAGTGACTCTAAGTTGGAGAAAAGGACCTTCAAATGGAGGAGAAGAGCACAAGGGATCTTCGGCCTTGGCTGGTGTGTGACCCTGGGCAGGTGGCTTTGCCTGTCCATGCCTAGCTTCCCTCAGCCGTCAATGGAGGTGGCATCCCCTGCCGTTATGATGGCGGCAGGAGATCTCAGCGTGTCCAGGGTGCATAGAGAGTCACGATCCAAAGTGCCCCTGGGCTACAGGACCCCACCCTACCAGACACAGAGAGGAGGCTCTCCACCTTGGGATCCATGTCACCTAGGACAAGAGTCAACCAGATCCAGCTGCTGGACAAATTTGATTCCTCCAATTCTATCCCCTTGTATCTGCGCTCATTTTTCCCTTCCCTTCATCTCAGCCCTGGAGTGGAAGTTTATCTCCAGGTGCCTGCCCATATCACTACTGTGGCTTCCCAACTGCTCTCTTTGATCCTGGGCTCTCTCACCTACATGGCCACCCTCACTCCTTCAGATCTGCCCTAGCTTATTCCAGAATCTTCCCAAGCACTGCTTTGGCTCCCTCCCTAATTCTGAGGCCTGCAATGATTTCTCAGTGCCTCCAGGACAAAATTCCAACTGTTCACATGGGTTGTCCCATTTCTCCATTCTGCTTCCTCACCCTTTTCCATCATGCGCTTGCTCACTAAACAAATATTTACAAAATCAGCACCAGGAAATGAGGCAGTGCATTGGATGCTAGGGGACAGATCTAATATCTGCCCTTGGGGAGCTTATGGTCAGGGTTGTTGCAGGCAACAGACCTTTCGCCAACTCTCTCTCTCACTGTTCACCGGGGTATTTCTTTGCTACGGCAACCATAACAAAATACCGCTAACTGGGTAGCTTACACAGAAATTTATTTTCTCAGAGATCTGGAGGCTTGAAGTCCCAGATCAAGGTATCAGCAGGTCTAGCTCCTCCTAGAGACTCTCTGCTTGGCTTGCAGACAGCTAGCTGCCTCTTTGCTATGACCTCACATGGACTTTCCTCTGTGCACGTACATTGCTGGTGTCTCTTCCTCTTCTTATGAGGACACCAGTCAGAACCTTGTCTCCAAACACACTCACAGTGGGGGTTAGGGCTTCACATATGAATTTTGGGGTGAGGCGCACAATTTAGTCACCCTGGGAGCTGCTTATGGAGTCCTCCCTCCATACTGCCTCTCACAAGGTCCTATAGAGACAGAGCTCAATTCCCCCCACCTGGATGGAAGCACCCTCCCGACCTCACCCAACCAGACACTTCCCTAATGTCACAGCACTGCTGGCTGAACGGACTCCTCCAAGACCCTGAAAGTGCCAAGAGATTAGGGACAATATCTAAGTTCCTCATTGTGACCCCAGGGTACCATGCTGTGGCTGATAAGCATACAGTAGGTACTCAATAATAATAAATAATACATATGGGATGAACGAACGAATGAACGAACGAATGAATGAATGAACAGGACTGATCTTGTATTGTCTCACTTTCTTTGCACTGAAATGAAGGCAGGGCATTGGCCTGACCCCTTTCCTACCCTCTCTCCTCCTGTACCTGAATAGGGCCTCAGAACCTACTGAGTTGAGTTATATCTGGCTACAATCTTTCCATCCTTCAGTGACATGTGAAATGTGCTGTGGTTGGTCTGCAGTGTCCCTCCTCTGAGCACTTGGTTACTACCCCCCACATTCATGCCAGGAGGACTGCTGGGCCAACCAGGAGGGAGCTGTCAGGAGGCAGATCAACTTGCAACTGCCGCTACCTTAGGCTCCAAAGGGGCAGCAGCAGCTGCACAGTGGCCCAGCCTCCCCCCGCCCCAGGCCAAGGAGGATGTGTTTCAGCTCGGCGGGAAAGCGCTCTGGGAGCTGGACCTGCAGCTGCATCCATTGGCCCAGAGCCCAGCCCACACCATCAGCACCTCAGAGCTCACTGGGGTCACTAGGGCAGAGGAGAATCCCCCTGCTGCTCAGCCCCACGACAGCCTATGGCCAACCTCGGGAAGGGGGTGGCTTGTAGCACTGAAGTGATGAAGAATATGAACACAGTTCCCAAATGAACATATACCTGTAAGATGTCACAAGGCCAATCCTGCTGTGTGTGTGTGTGTGTGTGTGTGTGTCCACATCTACACATGTATAGGACTGCAAGGAAGTTGGAAGAAACTAGTTTTCAAGTACAACCTGGTTTAAAAAATTTAGAGATACAATCCTGATGGTAAGGTGAAATGACAGTGAGGGGCAGGAGTCTAGCAGACAAAATAAGGTGTGGATTCTGGGGCGCCTGGGTGGCTCAGTGGGTTAAAGCCTCTGCCTTCGGCTCAGGTCATGATCTCAGGGTCCTGGGATCAAGCCCCGCATCGGGCTCTCTGCTCAGTGGGGAGCCTGCTTCCCCCTCTCTCTCTGCCTGCCTCTCTGCCTACTTGTGATCTCACTCTCTGTCAAATAAAGAAGTAAAACCTTTAAAAATAAATAAATAAATGAGCTCCTCTCTCCTCCTGTACCTGAATGGGTCATGGGTTGGTAACATCTCTATCAATATCTAAATGAGATAAAAGTACACTCTCAGGCACAAAGCAATTGTTCAATATGTTACTCTCTCTTTCCTTAGCCTTTTAATTTCTTAATCCTTTCTGAAAAATTCACTGTATCTAGTCACATCTAGTACTTGGGAAAACGAGCTTCAAATATGTCTTGATCTCCTCCTTTGTTTGAAAATAAACTACAACTGCTTGCTCCCACTGGCACAAACCAAATGAAGAGCACAGAAGCAATCGGAAGGTGTCAAGGCTTCAAACCCCCTGCAAGACCCATCCAGCCATCGAGGTGCAAGAGCTTAACAACATCCCAGACCCATCCCTCTGTCAATCTGCTGATGAGTCTGGCCACGAACCCAAACTCTCCTGTTTCTTCCTTTACAACACTGCTTCGGCAGACCCCCCTTCCTTTATTCCACTCACCAGGCCCAATCTAGCCTCCCGTAATCAAATGTATCAATCACCACACAGAACTCCCAACCATCTCCTTGAATCTTATTTCTCCCTCCTATTTCCAGAAGAGTGGACATATTAAAGCAGCCACTTGGTAAGAGTAAGAATCTTACTCTACAATCTTACAATATTCAACCAATATTTATTGGGGACTCCTGCGTGCCAGGGGACAGAGAGAGGGATAAGGCTGTCTCCTTCATCAGTGAGCCGACAGTCTGCTGCAGGGGTGTGACATGTGAAGAAATGTCTGGGCCATTAAGAAAACACAGTGCCCTGTTACTGTGTTTTTTATGGGGACATGAGGAGGATCCATTCTTCACAGAGGATGGGTGAGGGACCTCACCTGCCTGCCAGGTGGACACAATGCATAGGCAAAGACTCAGGGGGTTGGGGGAAAGGTACTGGTTGCTCATGGAACAGCAATGAGAGTTTGGCCAGAAGACCAGCTAAGAGACAATGAGTGACTATGACCATCATTCAGTCCCCACTTACTGATCACTTCCCACATGCCAGGCATGGTACTAAGCAGCTTATAACCTAGGAGTAAATACCACTGGGGAACACAGCCCCAGGAGGTTACAGAACTTGTCCAGGTTTGCAGCTGAGGTCAATAAGACTCCAGTGAGTTGCAAGCTTTTACCTGTGACACCCCAGAAGCTGGGTGCAGCCTAAAGTGCCAGGGGCTGGGGACGGTGTCTTCTGAGGACACCGTGGGAGAATCATTAACTAGGTGATAATACCTGGGTTCAGGGAAGAGTAATCTGGCTGGGAGGGGATGATGGACCAAAGGAGAGGTGAAAAGAAGAGAGCCAGCCAGGAAGCTGTGCCACCAACCCGGCAAGAATTTCCGAATCTGCAGCTACAGCAGTGAGATCAGAGACCAGAGACAGCGGCCACACACATGGCCACACAGAAGCAAGGGCAGCTGACACTGGCATGGTAAAGTAGTGGACCAGGCCGGGGAGAAGGTCAAATGACTCTGAGCCGCAACCACAGGTGACAAGGAAGCGTGGGGGTGGGGGGGTGAATAAAAATGAAGAGGAGGAGCCGATAGGGCACTGGGATAATATAGTCCCCTTCACAGGGCTGGATTTGGCACTCCAAGCAGTTTGGCCAACCTTGGAGATTTTAATTACACTAAGCCTGAGTTCACCCTCTCCAAAGTCATTTTTTAAAAACTATCTCCAGGAGGAGACTTTCACGCCAGGAAGCTGACAGCCAGGAGAATTCACACTAAACCATCTTTGTCACCACTCAGTTATCAAGTATCTTAAAAACCCCCGAACAATTCTTATTTTACAATGTTCGGCCTCTGTGGGAAAGCTCCATCTGTGAAGGACAAACTTCTAAGGCAGAGTAGAGAAAAATCAATCAGAGAGTCATTCCCTTGACTGATCAATAGGGGTCTGTCAGAGAAATTTTACTCCTCCCGTCTGTGCTGGTTAAGTGGGTTACAGCGCCGAACAATACTTACCTCACTGACTTTCTCTCCCCGGCAATTTGCTGCTCCGCACCTCGCTAGGGTTTTCCTGACTTCAGCACAGAAGTTAAATTTGACAAGTGCTGGGGACGCATGAGACCTACAGTCTGTAAGCGGCGCCACCCCAGGGGGAGGGGTGGTTTTGAAGGGCAGCCGTCTGAACGGTGGGGTGCGTGTGGGTGCCTGCACACGTCAGATCTGCCGTCTGATCTAACCACGGCCAGCTGCTGCTTCTCAGTGAGGTCCCCACTCAAAGACCACCCCCTCGGGGAGGCATCCCTTACACTCAGCCAAATAGACCCTCGCGGGAGCAAGGAATTGTCTCCATCTCAATCTGTACAGTAGCTACGCGGGTGTATAAGACGTATAAAAATTCACCAAGCTGTGACCTTAAGAACCATGCATTTTACTGGATGTAAGTCATACTTCTATTAAAAAGGAAATTAAAATTATAAATACAAAACTATAAATACGAAATGTGCCCCTCCCTCCACCCATTATGCCACCACGCCCTATTTATTTTCTTTAGAGTGTAAGCCATTGTCCACAAATAAATGGCAGAGTTACTTGCCTGTGGCTTACTGTTCAGAGAGGCACGTGCTCCCCAACATGGTAGCCACTAGTCACATTTATTTCAGTTTAAATAAACTAAATGAGATTTAAAATTAAGGTCCTCAGTCACACTAGCCACGTCTCAATTGCTCCGTGGCCAGCGATGGCTAGAGGCTACTACTTTGTATGGTGCAGGAATAGAACATTTCCATCATTGCAGGAAGTTATATGAGACAGTGTTGGTCTAAAATGTAAGGTTCAGGTCAGAGGCCTTCTCTGTCTAGTTTGTGCCTAGTGCCTAAGACTGTGCTTGGTACATGGAAGGCACTTATTATACTTGTTGAAAGGATGAATAAAGGAATTTTGCAATACCCCCCCCAAAAAAAATGCAGAGTAAAAACAAAAACCTGGAAACATCCTAAAAGTACACCTCTAAGGGATTAATTAAATAAATTTTGGCACATTCTATAATGGAACTCTACTCGGTCATTAAAAGGCATGGGGAAGGTGTGCATATAATGACCCAGACAGATATCTACAGGATATTAAGTGAAAAAGCAAGTCTCTTAAAAATATGTACAGTGCAATTCCATTTTTATTAAGAAACAAATGAAAACTAGTCGGGAATGATATATACAAAACTGTTAATAGCAGTCAGTGCTGGGTAGAATTAGAGAGAAGAGAAATTTGCATTCTGTATTCTTCTGTAATGTTTGAATGTGTAATGAGTATGTATTACTTGAGGGGTTTTTTAAGATTTAAAACAAAATTACATGCAGCCCTCTAAGAACAAAAAGAGGGGGGAAAAAATCCCACATTGCAAACAGTCCCAAGAATATATAGAACATTTCTTAAATAATTACCAAGTGCCAGATTCCTCACCAGCTTTATTTCATTTAATCTTAACAACCCTGTAATTAAATACTAGCATCCTCTGTTAAAAATGTAGACTCTAAAGATCAGAGAGGTTAAGCGGCTTTCCCGGGGTTGCACAGCTAGGATGCAACACAGTTGGCATTTGAAACCAACTTTCTAGGTTCAACTGCTCATGGCATTCTTCATCGCAGAGAGCCCAGGCAAATACTACCCCGAGGAGCCCAGAACTAGCCATGCTGACTCTGTGAAACCCCAAACAAGGACCAAGCTACAGTGAACTGCATGAAACCAACTAAACCCTAGAGCACTGGCCTTTGCTGCTCAGTACAACAGGAAATACAGCAAAATTGAATCTAGCCACTCTCTGTCTGCCTTGTTTCCCTGGATCCCCACAATTGCCCTCCATCTGGGAGCACGCGTGCACACACACACACACACACACACACACAGACAGCAATGCCACAAGGGTCTGGTGCCAATGAACGCTTGGTAACTTAAGCATGCTGGTGGAGACTTCCCAGCTCCCCAGCAGATGCCGTGATTGTGCCTTTGTTGGATTTTCAGCCAATCCCCCCTGAAGAGGAGGGCTCAGCTCACCCGAGATATGTGAGCCAAAACACTGGAGAGTCGCCTTTCAGCTCCGTGGACAAGACATTCCTGGCTGCACGCCGGGAGGCTTGTTTAGCTTCGCACTTGACGCAAATGGGGTGTGTGTTTACCCACAAACACACACATGCACACACCAACAGAAGCTGCTGCCGCGGCAGTATTTCTAGAAGCCCAGAAACCATACTCGAGTAAAACAGTACTTGAGCAACAGAGGACGGGGGCACAACGCCTATCGGGGGAAAAACGATCTCATTCCTCCTAAGCAAAGTCTCGACCGCAGCCTGGAAAATTCAGTAGGAGATGAAATGTGATACTCTATTAAGCCTTATTTTGCCAGCACAAGTGAGAGGTCACTCAAGCATGGAGAGTCATTAAAATGGATCTTACATATATCATTATAAATTTAATAATCGCCATGACGGCTAGAGTTCAAGTTAAAATGAATGTCAGCTGAGCATGACCAATTGATGTTACCCCAGCTGCCACAGAGCCTCACTTGGGTTATATTCAACTTCCAGAGGCTGCGTGCGGACCCAACACAGCCAGAGCCAAGAACAGATGGGAAATGCAGACATCTACACCTAGCCAGGGAGAGGCCGCCGTAATTGCGTATTATCTCGGTGTACCAGCCCAATTAAAATTTTCTACAGTGTCAGAGGTCCCAAATGCTCCTCCACCAAGTGTCTGGATACCAAACTTGGCTAACACTTCATAAAATGCAGTCAATCCCAGGCCCTACTCACAACGATCCTCGATTTTCCTCCCCTCTCTCCAAGAGCTCCTGCAGAAATAGGAGCAGACAGACCTAGTAGGTTATACGTTGAGTAAGTTAAACACCACAAAACGAATTTACTTATCAAGGTGCCTAAGATAGTGGGCATTCTTCCTGCATTATGGCAAGTGTAGTCTCAGGAGTAGGGTATTTTCCTCTAGGAATGGAGTCAGTCTCTATGTTTAGAAAATGTAATTTGTTTCCATTTCTTTTTATCCTTCAAAAGTCAGAGCAAAACCCCATACAAAATCCTTTTCACTCACTCACATGCACGTGCGTGCCCACGCGTGCACATACACACACAGGGCCATCTAAAATACAGGGGAAAGTTGTAAGGCTAGTTTTCACCTCCGCGTGGATTTCATACCAGGAAGAAATGATCTTTGGGGACACAGAAGGAAAGGGAAAACTCCACTCCACCCTGAGAAAACGCCAGAAGTTTTTCTACCATCCACAACATTTCAGAGGAAATATCAAAAATTATTTTCAGATTAACACAGACCCTGGCTCCGCTTGAGCTGGGTTTAACCCTTGCCTCGCCCTGGTCCTAGCAATTCGCCTGCCCCCAGAGTGAGGAGACACAGCTCCCGAGAAGACACGGCTCCCGCTTCCTTTCTAGACAGCCAGCCACTCAGCGCTACTCCTGAATGTGCCCGGCTTTTAAAGACAAGCTGAACTTTAACTGGTAGACACAGGTCCTGGGTGACTGCAGCTTTCAGACCGATGACAGCAAATGACCCACACTCAACAGGCCTTTTTAAATGGCTGTGACATTCTCACAGATGGGGCCAAAGACTGGAGTAGGATATGTTTTTGATCCGTAAACACAAGAGCCAGCAGACCACACAGAGGATAACTCAAACGAAACCACCGCTGTCACGAGCGCCATTTCCAAAAGGTGCTAAGAGTGTGTGAATCCCAAAGGGGGCTTCAGTGCAAAGAAGCTCATATTGGACTCCGAAAACACAACACTTTTTGGTAACTCCCAGAGCTAAAGCTTAAAAATCTTTGACTTTCTGGCTCCTGGAATTAAAGGTCTCCTTCCTCCGTGCCCCTGCTCACTCCAAGCCCAGCAGTAGGACCTGGCAAAGCAGGAGTCACCACCCTGCCTGCTTGACCAAAAAGAGATGGAGCAAGCATAACGGGGACAACACTGTCCTGCCCTGACGACCACCTAGGTTCTCCGAATCCTGCTTAGCAATCCCAGAGCCATAAGCCAGGTGACAGAGTTCTGCCACTTACCCTCTTCTGATCTTCCAGTCCATGGGTCACCAGCTTTCTCTTCTGCTGTTGGCTGGACTCGGAGACCGGTTCCATCTCCCAGGAAGAAAATCCCTCTCTCCTTCAGCAAGGCTTCCAAATCCACGGAGGAAGAGAACAAGCCAGGCAAAGGGGATGCATGCACGCCGCCAGTCACGGCCCTCTCCAGCCGAGGAAACCCACGCTCCCCCTTCAAAGGTCTTCCTGACTTCTTAAAATCCACTCGGGGACCTCACTCGCCATCACTGCCTTAGCAATGAGGGCGGCTGCTGCCGGCATGGCGAGAGCTGGGAATCAGGGCTTTACTTCAGCTCCAAGACTGGCTTCCCGAGAGCCCGGAGGACAAATTTGGGCAAAGACAAATCCATATCCTGGGGCACGTGCCCCATTACTGCCCCTGAAATCCTTCCCCTCGCTGTCTCCTTGGCACCGATAATTTATATGTCAATAACAATGTAAATGGGCATTTAATCCACCGCGCTGATGGCATCCACATCCCTCTCCGGCAGCCCCGGACTCCCATAAATCACCACAAATGCTGTGTGAGAAGCCGCCCCTCATGGGTCCTGCAGGCGTTCATCACAGAGGTGGCTTCCTCCCGGGCTGTCTTTCTTCACCAAGTCAGACCCATACCTGAGGAGACAACGTTCAACAGTCAGCTGTGGCTCTGGGAGACAACTTGGGTGTGAGCTGCCTCGCCCACCAGCCGGAGCCCCAACCAAGCAGCAGCCAGCGATCTTCCTCCAAGCCCCCCAGTCCTCCCAGCACATCCATGGGCAAGCACCCGGGGGGCCTCATGAGTTCCCTGCTCCTCCCGGTGAGGGGCGCGCGGAGGACCCCGATCTTGAAATAAGCACACCAGAGCCGGAAAGCGGTGAGCTTTCAAACCCATGTAGGGCGCACCATCATCCCAGGAGGAAGGCGCCCAGGGATGAGGAGACAGGGAAGCAACGGTCTGGGAAGCAAAAAGGCATCGACATCTCCGTGGCCCCCCCCTTCCCCCAATTACAGCTGCGGAGGCAGCGTGTGGCAGGCGAGGCACCGAGGTCCGTGGGGGAGGTGAAAAAGAGCAGCCTGGACCAGCTGCGGGCTGACAGGCAGGGTGTGCTCCGGAGCTGCATTCCCTGCCTGGGAACCTGCAGGCAGAGCAGGCACCCAGTCACCTCCCGGCTGACGTCACAGCAGCTCAAAGGGACAGGGAGGGAGGAGAGAGGAGGAACCTCCCCACCCAGAAAAACATCTCGCACGGGGTGTGCCCTTCCGTGGACACATCCGAGAGGTGGGGAACAGTATCTGAGAATTTCCACCAAGAAGTACTGATACATAAATTATGAATGCCTCTTCCCATACATAGAACCAGCAGCGCCAGGAAAGAAAGAAAAAAGGGGGCGGGGGGTGGGGGGAAGCCCTTCGCTAAAAGGCACTAGCTTCTTGCCAGCGTTTCTAATCAACTCGCTGGCCATTCTACAATTCAGGCCGCGCCAGCCTCCGGAGAACTGTGGGTAGATCCGGCCGCAGCAGGCATGAGACAGAAGCCCTCAGACCATCCCTTGCAGCTGTCCTGACCGGTGGCCACTTTGGAAGGAGGCCGAAGCCACCCCCCTGCCACAAAGGGGCTTCCGCACCATGGCTCAGTGCCGAAGCAGGTTAAAACAGGGACAAGAGACTCGGCCACAAAGGGCTTGTAAGGAGGAAGACGGGAAATGCTTCTCTTGGGGAGTGAAGTGGCAGAGAGGTTGAAGGCTTGTCCTAAACCACAGAAACCACTCAGCCAGAGCAGATTTGGGCACGCAAATTCCCAAGTCACAAATGTTCTGACTTTGGCAAGAATTGATGAGAGCAGAATGTCCAGTGGAGGGGCACCTCCTCTAGCCAAGGGCACTGACACGCTAGGCAGCATGAAGGGCGCCTGGGTGGGTAAGTATCCGATGCTTGATTTCAGCTCAGGTCATGATTTCAGGGTCATGGGATGGAGCCCCATGATGGGGTTCACCATCAGGGCGATGTCTGCTCTCCCCTCTCCCTCTGCTCCTCCCCCACTCGTCCTTTCCTCTCTCCCACCCATCCCTCTTTCAAATAAATAAATAAAAGTTCAAAACAAAACAAAAAAAGACAGCATGAGTGAAGCCCACTGCTAGCCCAGGCAGCTTCTAGAGAAACAAGTGCCCTCTGGGTGCCCACCACCACCTTTTCCGAAGTCCCCTCGTGGGATCCCTGACGAAGGTGGAATCTCAGATCCATGCCTTCATCGTTCCAGATCCCAACGCAAATAAACTCGGGCAAACAGGCTTCAAATTGTACTCTTTTCTGAATCTAAACCGAGACCTCACACTAGGAGGCTCAGACAGATCTAGGTCTGAATCCCTGCAGCTTAACTGACCTTGAGCGAGTAACTGAACTTCTCTGAGCCTCTGTGGTCTCATCTGTAAAGTGGGGATAATGGTAACACACAAGAGTGAGAGGGTGGATCCCCTACTGACACAGAGTAGGTGACAGACCATGAGCAACCGTTAGCCACGCCCTGTCTGCTGTTTTACACATCCATTCATTCATTCAACAAATCGCTATCCAGGACTTGTTGCCAGCGATCTTGCTTCAGTTAGAGATTCATAGCCCTGTGTTAGAGGTGAGAGACTGAGGATAAGGAAGGTCAAGTAAGTCGCCCAAAGTCACACAGTCAGTAAACTCTAGGGCTGAACCCAGGTCTGACTTTCATGGTCCTTGCTCATACCCTTGCCTCTGTGGCCGGGTCACTGCTATACGACTTTTCACAAGCAGCCTGAATCCAGAGTCCACACTTTTTACAGCTCCTGGCTCTCCTCGTGAATAATAATAAAAGAAAAAGGACAGGTGCCAGAGGGTCTCCTACTTGGAAGGGCGTTCTCTAGAGGGACTGCTTCATTCACAGCTCTGGGCTCCTTCCACAGAGAACAGCTCTGCCCTCTGCCCGGGCCCTAGCTCTCTCCTGGGTGAGACCCTGTCACATCCTATCATGCCAGCCGGCGCACACGCCCCAAGTGCACATGGGGACAGACGTCCTCGCTGCAGAAGTCCCTCCCCACCAGCAGGGAGTGAGGATGCTCAACACCTCTTGGGAGCCTTTTGATTTTTTTTTTTTTCTGGGAGCCAGTCTCCTCTGGGGCCTTTACTGTTCTGGTGCTAGGGATGGTAGGGGTGGAGGGGGCAGTACACAGGGGAGCCGAGGAAGAGGGGAAGCGGGGATGTTGCTGTTAGCTAGCTGCCGTATTCAATCTGTTTCTTGACTGGGGAGGGCAGACTTCACTGGAGCAAGTCCTGATGCAAAAGCTCTGGTTTCTCACTGCCCACAGAAATCTTAGGAAGTTTAAACACACTTGTGTTTAAAAACAAAGAAAAAAAAAAAAACCTGAAAGGTGGGACTAAGAGAACATTTAATCAGATTGCTGAAAAGTCAACATGTTTGCTGGAATGGCCCCTAAATGCAGCAACATGTCACTAGCTTCTCTCTGCACCCTAAGTCTGCCAGGAGCCGCTGTAAGGGAAGGGGGAGCGAGGAGAAGGCTGGACCCAGCTGCACTGCAAGAGGGGGGATGGGACATGGAGGGCAAGCCCCTACCTGCCCCTTAAAGTCCAGAAGACAAATCTAGTCATACTGAAGACATTCTGAACACACTGCCGGGGCTTCGTTCTGCCTGGATCACAGTCTCTGAAAACTCTCCAACTTCCCATTCCACATTTGCTCAAATCCCTTCCTGCTTTCTGGGTAATCCCCAAGTGAAAAAAAATTTAAAGGCTTGTTTGGAGATAGAGTCCAGAATATAGGGATCCAGAAAAGATCTAGTATCGGATGCAGAGGCATCCTTCCAGGAGGCCCACTGAGGTTCCTTCCTACAAAAAAAACCTCTATTCCTTGATAAAATGCCAATCGGGGACTCCAGGTGCTAGACAAGTCATGGGCCAGGCCAGTGCAGGTAGAATGTACTTCTGCCTTCTGCCTAGATGTTGGAATTGAGAGCCCATTTTACATGTTTTTGTAAAACCTCCTTCTTAAATTCTCCGAAGCTTTTAAAATTTGGCAAAGCCCCTTTGGCCTTCTCCTCGCCTCTCTCTCTCCCTCTCTAACTCCTCCTGTCCCACCAAACCTCTCTCCCTCAGGTAGCTCCAAGACTGGGGAAACTGGTTTTAAACCTGGATTAAAGGCTGGGGGAGGGAGTAGGGTGCTAGTGAGAATGGGAAGCCTGACCTGTTTCATCTCATAACTGGAGTTAAGCTTCTGAAACAAGGGTGTATCGGTCTTTCCAATGGTCTAATTAACACTCATCACTAACACAGCATTTTTAATTAGTCATCGGTGCCAATAGGGGAAATGAGGAGCTTCTTGGAAACGTAGCCTTTCATTAATCAATCAATAAATAAGTTACATAAGACGTAAGAAAGAGAGCCAAGAAGGCATGGTGGTTTCCAGGCTGGGTTTTTGATTTGGGGGCTTTTTTGCTCCCAAAGGGCTTCCACCCGAGCCTGCCCGGCTGCTTCTGCTAAGCCAGCGAGGAGGGCTGACCCAGTCACCAACCCCCGCCTTTATTTGCGCACGGCCGAGCGAGCGGAGCGTGCTCCCGCCTCTTCCCTGAAGAAAAGAAAGGATCACACACAAAAATAAGTCACTAGGGCCCCAGCTGGGCGGCGCGGGCTGCCGCCGCCGCTGGAATCCCTTTGCCCGCAAGAAAGGAGCCGGCTCAGCGGAGCGCACACCGGGGAGGCACCCTGGCTCCCGGCGCTCGGGCGCCCCCTCCCCGCCCTCGCTCCTTCGCCTGCGGACACCCCGAGTGAGCGTGGGAGAGAGAACGCCAGCGAGACTCGAGGCCTGGCCTCTTTGCCCCCAGCTCCGATCCACCTACACACACACACACACACACACACACACACACACACAGATATGGGCACAGCGAAGAGACTCAGAGACTGACACAAGCATAGTAGACACTCGAAGAGATCCAGACATACACACACGCAGACTTAGAGGCACACACACCCACCCAAACGCCCAGATACCTACCTAAGCTGAGATCACACAGCAGGGTGCACATCCCCCCAGAGAGGGTCACACGCAAACAGGTACCGGATCTACATTCAGAGGTGGGTAGAAAAGAGAGGCACGGACAGAAAACACGCGCGCACACCCACACACTCATAGACACACAGATGAGCACACAGAGAAGAAACACACACACACCGAAAATACATAGAAATGCCGGCATAAGGATCGACAGCGATAATCAGACACAAGCACCCGGAGAGGGCGTTCACAGACACCCACGCCAAAAGCAAACACAGAGGGACCCAGACGTGAGTATAACCCAGAGATACAATCACGCAGAGGGGAACGCACAGAGACACACAAACAGAAGACACCCAGAAACACAGGAACACGCACAAGGAGATCCACCCAGCCTCAGGCACGCTCACCCAGAAGGACGCACACCCACTCTGGCTGGGGGTGTGTGCGGCGTAGCCGAGGCGGGGAAAGTGCGCCCCGGGAGCTCGGAGCACCGCCTCGCACGCCCCAGCCCGCACCAGACGGGGAAGACTTTCCCAGCTGGTTTCTGAACAAGGGCCCGCCGGCCGTCAGCGTGCGCGGGTCGCTGTGCGCCCGCCCGCAGGGTCTCTGTGCTGCGGCCGCGCGGGCCAAGGAGGCCCCGGCCCTCCTCCACGGTCCGGGAGCGGAAGTGTGGCCGCTGCGCGCGTGGGTGCGGAGACTGCCCTCTCCCCACCCTCAGTCCCCGCCCTGGCCAGCCCCAGAGCCCAGCACAGAGCATCCCCAAGTCCTCTCCTCCGCGCTCGTCCCATTGCCCGGCAAACTTTCCCCCGGCCGCTCCTGGTGCGGGGCACTCTGGCCCAGCCCCGGTCTGGGAGGCGGCGTGGGGGAGGGGGGGCCTCCTACCTGCGCCCACGCGGCTTCGCGGAGCCGCAGCCTCCAGCCGGTCTCGCACCACGCTCCGGCCAGCGCTCCTCAGCCGGGGCCGCTGCCGCCGCTGCAGCCGCTCCTTCCCCTCCGTTACCCGGGAAACCGCCTCCTCCTCCCTCCCGCCAACCAACCAACATCGTTCACATGGCGCCTCGCAGCCAATGGGCGACCTCGCCATCCCCGGTCCCCTTGCAGGGTCCCGAGCCCTTTCCCATGCTCGGGACCAAAGAGAGAGGTGGGGGTCTCTCTGGAGCTGCTGCTACTCGAGGGCAGGCCCCCGGGGGTGGGAGGAGGTGGATAGAGTCATTTGGTCCTGCCTTTTGGGCATCCTTCTGGACCTGACATGCAAGGAGGACTTGCATCCCTGGAGAACCCGAGTCAAAAGACACATCAGGGAACCTAGTTCAGTTTTCCACTAAATCCCGAAATCCTTTGGACAGCTTCCCATCAGGGAGCTGTCCAGCCTACGAACACCTCCCTGGGTGGAGCACCCGCCATCTCCCGAGGCAATGTTTAGTGCCTTCCCCCTTGCAGAGCTCTGTCTGGGGATAAGTTCTTTCCAGCACGGATGTGAAACCTGCCTCCGTGCCAAGGTTCATTCCTGTTCTTTGGACACACAGAACAAGGTTTCTTGGCCAGCTAACAGT
Organism: Procyon lotor; assembly: GCA_028646535.1. Taxonomy (NCBI): domain Eukaryota; kingdom Metazoa; phylum Chordata; class Mammalia; order Carnivora; family Procyonidae; genus Procyon; species Procyon lotor. Next base: position 31,449,615 of record CM053613.1, read on the forward strand.
CAGGACTGCAGAAACAGAAGGCAGTGAGTGTACTGTCCCCTGGGGACCCTTCTTCAGAAAGTTCTTCATTCATCTTGTCTTTCCCTCAGGACCACTTTGAAATCAGAGAGGTTTGGGCTCAGTTGTATCCTGCACTCCCCTTTCATGAGGTGGTCTAGTATACAAGTGTCTGGACAGGAGGAATCTTAGGATCCCAGCGGTATTTGCAAATAAGACTGGAATTGGAAAAAAAAAAAAAAAAATCTCTCATCCCTTAAGATGAGGCCAGTTCCCCAAACAGCGTAAAAAGAGAGATGCTAGGGTGAACGCCTTTGTCTCTGAAGACCTAATAGTTCCTTCCTATTTTCTCCTCCAATCAAAACTTGCTCCATCACATGGGGGTATCTGAGGTGACAGGGCTAGGAGTCCCATGGGTCCTGGCAAGAGAGTGGCCTGCCCTTTCCAAAGCCTACAGATGCCACCAAGCAGCAGGGTCTGTCCATCAGCTCTCCAGAAAGGGGCTCAGGGCAGGGACCAAAACAGAAGGCCAGTTCTACTGCTGCTTGAAGTGTGGGACGTAATTCATGCTCAGGAAATGGGGGGGAGGGTTACCTGCCATCAGAGGAGGAGGGACTGACAAGGCCCACACAATATTCAGCCAGATGTGTGCCAGATCCAACTACTGCCCCCAGGTCTGCTGGTAGGAAAGGTGCTGGAGCCTCCTTATATTGAGAGTAATGGGCCCAGCTGTGCTGGGAGGCCACCTGTTCTCATGCCCACTCAAGCACATACACGTGTATTACACACCGAGGGCATGCCCCACAGGGGCCCATTTGGAAATGGGAAATGGTCTGCAGCCATACCACCATGAACACACCCAATCTCATCTGATCTCAGAAGATAAGCACGGTCAGGCCTGGTTAGTGCTTGGAGGGGAGAACTGAAAAATGAAAACCATGCCACTTTCTTAGCCAATTCCTGCAAGTCTCTCTGAGGTCATGCAAGAAAGAAGGCCAGCAGGGGCATGGTAGGGAGGGGCACCATATGCCCAGCTGTAGGAAGTGTGATGTAGTGAGAAGAACACAGAACTAAATCGAACAGCTTAGGCTGAAATCTCCTCTCTGTCATGTATCAGCCCAAAATTCCTATCTCTGAACCTCAATTTCCTCATCTATAAAATAGAGGAGCTGCTATTCTTCCTGGCAGAGATGTTCTGCAGATCAGATGCAGATCTGCATCTGATGCCATGAATGCTTTGTAAGCAATAATGTATCTTGCCACGAAGGGCTTTTGCCAACAGATCCAGTTTGCTGCTGGGATGGTTAATTTTGGCTAGGCTGTGGTACCCAGTTTTTGGTCAAATACCATCTAGATATTGCTGTGAATGTTGGTGGTCCTCCTCCAGTTAGTCAAAGTCTAATGAGAAAAGGCTGAGGTCCTCCAAGGAAGAAGAAACTCCGCCTCCATACTTGTGTTTGGACTCAAGACTGCAACATCAACTCTTCCCTGTTTGTTTGTTTGTTTGTTTGTTTAAACTCAAGTTACAAAGAGAGCTTCTCAATAGAAGAACCATCTCCTATTTCTCTTCCTATCCCCTGCACCTGGGAAAACCAAGCAAACTGGATGCTTAGCGAACTCATGAGTGGATGGATGGGTGGATGGGTGGATGGATGGATGCTTTACAAATCCTTGATCAGATTAGCCTGGGGAAAACAAGTCTATGGAGCCAGCAGGGACAGGGGAGTGTCCACTCCTCTTTTCTATACCCTTGCACGATACCAGCTTTATCATCACTCACCATCTTTCCCTTCTTTTAAGACTTAGCTCAATCTGTCTCCTTGAACATGCCTCAACTTAACCTCAAGTGCCTCAAATTAATTTTCCTCTATGCTCTCTCACCTCATCCTTTCCTTCCACAGACTCCTTAGGTGTACAGTATATTATACCTATGGGATTAGGTTTTCTTGCTCCTTCATTTAGTTGATAAGATTTTACTGAGTGCCTACATATGCCAAGGACTTTCAGGACTGTGAAGTATGATCTCAATAATGAGAACACATGAAGAATCAGTAAATCTCTTAGAAGTCAAAAAAGGGTATACAAAGGTTTGCAATTAAAGATAGTCTTCCAGATCCTCATTCAAAGCCTTTGGGCTCTTGGTTTACTCACAATTTTAATGGGGCTGGTTATTTAGTTTCCAAGCAAATCAGAGGAAGGCATTTATCCCTAGCAGCTGGCAAACTGACAAGTATAAGAAGTCAGAGAAGACAATCTGTCATCAAGAGAGGAGGCCAAATAAACCCATGAAAAACAAAACAAAAGGTACAGGCAATCTGGGACCATTTAGTGAATGGGCAATCAATCTTACGTATCTTCTCCATTCATTAAACTGCATGAACCCACCATAACGCTGACTCAATTCAACAAAGGTCTTATAAGACAGGGAAGATTTTAGTGTCCTAGAAAGCTTTTCATACAATTGGCTAAATGGAACTTAGCAGACCAAAGTCAGGGCTACCGGGAAAGTTCAGCTGCCGAAAATGATTCAAATTCTGAACAGCCAATATTTTACACTGATGGAATTATCAATTACAATTTATTGAGCAAGTCTGAGACATGCCTATCGCTTTAAATACTTGATTTCATTCAAGACCCACAATAACTCAATGAAGTGTGTACTGTTATTATCTTTGTTTTCTGAAGGAAGAAAGGGAAGGAAACAGGCTCAGAGGGGTTGAATAACTTGCCTTTGGTCATGAAGCTGGTTAGTAGCAGATCTTTTATGGCCAAATCAAAAAACAGAGAGAATAGATAGTATCTACCTCTTCTTTTTTATTCCTCTTAACACTTAGCATAGATCTGGGTATATAGTAAGTTCTCAAAGTAGGGGCTCAAGTCTCCTCCATCCAATAAATTTGTCCCAGGAATTGTGCTAGCATCTAGAGATACATCAGAGAGTAAGCCAGACAAAGACCCTGTCCTCTGGATAGTGCCACACAAAGAATGGATAAATCCTTTCCACATTTTCGGGGGAAAGCAATTTGCTGTGATCCTATTAAATATGACCTTTATTCTAAGTCTTTAGGAAGGAGCTGAAGTTTTGTTCTTGGAAAACATAAGTTCCAGACAACAGTAGTTAGAGGTTTTGCATAGGATGAAAAGCCCCCCCCCATCTAAACTGTCCCATTTCTTGGGCTGCCTGTGCTCCTCTGTCATGCTGTCACCCTCTGCAACTTCCCTGAAGAGTGACTTAACAGAAGTCCCTGCAGCATCCTCATCTGCAGAACGGTTACAAGCGGGGGCAGGGAGGGAAGAGATGGATGGGCTGGGACATTCCAGTCCTCTCTCCCCTCCTGCCTCTGGCAGGTTCTTCCCAAACTTTTCTCTCATCATCCCTTACTTAGCACCATCACAGCTGAGTAGCTAGAGGAGATATGGAGCCTGTTTACCCCACCCTAGTGGCTTGAGACAATGCCACATTGTCTAAACTAGACAGTGGCTGGGAGGGAGTTTATTATCAGCTGGTAAGGGGTGGAAGCAGGAGGTGGGCTGGCTCTGGTTTCCCAGCCCCAGCACTCTACAAGCATGGGAGGATGCTATAAAAACAAGCCTGCTGAGAACCTCCCACGGGTGACATGAGCACATCAGTTGGGCTGTGGAGGAGTCAAAAGTAGAGAAAGGGGCTTGGGGTGGAACATTCTAGCAAGGTTGAAATGGGTAAGAAGATCCAACCTATTAATTTTAGTAGGCTCATTTGATTTTCAAGATATCTGGAAGAAAAGAGGGGACATACGTGGGCTAGAAATGGAGCAAAAACTACAATTTAAAACAAACCCAATGATTTATTGAGTGCCTACTATGTTGTGTTTTCCAACGCTACTGTCACTGCTGGAAATACCACAGTGAACACGACAGGTAAGTTTCCTTCCCTTAAGGGAATATATATATATATTCCCTTTATATAAATATATAAAGGGGATATATATATAAAATATATATATATATATATATATATATATATATATATCCCAGCAGCAGAGCCAGTCATTAAACAGAGAAACAAATAAATAACCTGGATAATTTTTGAAAAGGGTCAACTTTCACAAAGGAAGTAGAACACGGTGTGATAAACAATGACTGAGGTGAGGGAGAGCAATATTTCATAGGGTGACCAGGGAGGACCTCTCTGAAGAGATAACAATGCCAATTACACCAGAAGGAACCAGCCAAATGCAGGTCCTGCGGAAGAACCTCACAAACAGAGCAAACAGCAAGTGCAAAGGCCCTGAGACCACTATGAGTTTGAAGCATTTAAGAAACCAGTGTGGCGAGAGAGTGGGGAATGATGAGGAGAGTGGTATGAAATTAGGCCAGAGTTGTCTGTTCTCAGTGCAACGGAAAGGTTTTAAGGGAGCATGTTTTCAGAAGGTCACTTTGGCTGTACTATTGGGACTGGAGTATCAGGGATAAGAGAGGAAGCAGGGACATCAGTTAGAAGGCCAACAAAGTCACCAGATAAGACACGGCAGTGGCCTATAGTGGACAGGGACATAGGAGGACAGATTTAGAATATATTTTGGAAAGAGAGGCATCAAGGGGATGGAGGGGATGAGCAGGAATGTCAGCAGGAGCCTCGGCAGTTTTAGGGAAGAACCACCCACACCATCACGGAATCTCTCATGATTTTAGTCTCTCTTTAGAACATCTGCTCCACCTTCCTTTTTGCCCAGTGGGATTCCTCCATTTACACAGGGAGTTCCCTGGGACCTCAGCTTGCCTGCTGTCTCACCTAGACCCAGAGTTCCTCCAGCCTCACTTCCCACTGACAGTTGCATCGGCCCAGTTCCAGTGCCAGAAGGAGGATCTGACTGACCCAGCTTGCCTCCTCATGCCAGACCATCCTCTGAGTTACCCTCCTCTCTCTGAGCCAGGGGCTCACTGCTAGGACAGGCTGGGGAGGCAGGACCACCTGAGTGCCACTGCCAGGGACTATGGGGGTCAGTCTCTCTTGAAAGGTGTCGTGTACTGTGGGCCACAATGGTAGACACAGCAGTAATCTTAGCTAGCTCCTCCATATCACTCATCATTCCAGACACTGTTCCAGGCCTTCTACAATAACTAATTTAATCTTCATACCTTCATAAAATAAAAACTATTATTATCCTTATTTTTGCAGAAAAGGAAAAAGGCACAGAGAGGCCAAGTGACCTTTCCAAGACCACACAGCTAATAAGGGGCGGAGTTGAAACTCAAACTCAAGTAGTCTGGCTGTAGAGGTCCTGATCTTGGGCCTCTGCTGACATCCTTTCTGAGCTTTAGATCAGACTGTACCGAGAAGGGCTCTTGAACACGGATGTTGAAAATATGGGAATAGAGGTTGCCCCAGCTGCTGAGGCTGCTAACAATCATGTTTTATCTAGTGAAGCCAAGAGGAGACTTATCGCACTGCCTGCTCTCAGCTCCAGATCTTCCATTTACTATTTCTACCATCTGGGTAAAGAACTCTAACTTCCTGGAACCTCAGGTTTCTCATCTAAAAAAAAATATTTAATAACTGAACATCTATCCTAGTGGTTTCACAGCCATTGTTTGTAAAACAATCATTATGATTCTATGGGAAAGGCACATCTGATAAATGAAGAGACGTGAGGGGAGCAAAGAGCAAGAACAAGTTAGAGGAAGAAGGGATATAGGGGGTCTAGCACCAGAAAGCCCTGTGTTCAAAGGCCTGGGGACTGAAGATGAGAAGACAGCCAGCTGGTGTGGAAATGGGCAGTCTCAAGCGCCATGCTTCCTCCTAAAGACCATAGGGAACCACTGAAGGATTTTTAGCAAGAGAAGGAGATAAGGGTCAGATGCTCTGTTTAGAAAGATATCTCTGGTGGCCAGTATGGAGAATGGGCTAGAGCGGGAAGACGGCAGACACAGAGACAGGAGGCAGTTACAGCAATGCAAGCGAGAGAGGGGAGGATAGGGACTCAGGTGATGGGAGAAATATTTAGCCTTGTCACCGAGAGAATATGGCAGTCCAGGAGCCCACTACTTCCCAATCTAGAACAAGTCTCTTGTCTGGAAGAGAATGGGTGTGTCCTCTTGTATTTTGAATAAAAGTTTCACAGTTACTTCATATCTGAATAGTGCTTGTTTCTCGTGTGTGTGACTCTCCATTGATATTTCGTTTCTCTCAATTCCTCAAAGGGAAGGCTCTTTGCTTTGATGACAAAGCGCACCTTCCCTTCCTGTGTGTGGATTGATGGCAACCTTTCCTGGGAAGGCAGGTGTGGGGCCTCTGGTGTGGCCACTTTGCAGAGCACGTTGGGAGTATCTGCATTTCCAAAATTTGTTTATCCATTGGGAGGGGCCCTAGTCAATTTATTTTATTTTATTTTTATTTTATTTTTTGGTCCTGTGGCATCAGGTGAACATGGCCTGGAAATCAAGGCCAATTCCTTTCCTCTCCCAGTGCATCCAGTGGACTAACTACTCAAAGCCTAGCAGGCTGAGCAAGGACACACAGAAGAAAAACCCTACTTGGCTTTTTTTAGATGGTTTCCTGGCTGTCTCCTGACTAGTGCTTGTGTGCACACGCATACACACATGCATGCACACACATATGAACACACAGAGGCGTGCACAGAGCACCGTCCCCCAGGGCCCCCAGGGCCCACACCCTCACATAAGACCTTCTTCGGGGCATCTTCGAAGCCTGGTGATCCCACCAGTCTATGCCATGTCTTCTCCCCTGGGGCTGCCTGATGGAAGCCTACATCTTCCAAATCCTCAAAGTAAAAGGAAAAAGAACACCTCTTCTTCCTGGGTCAATAAGTTAGCTTTGGTGGGGATGGGGGGAAACCAAAGATGTATCTCTCATGGAAAAATAGATCCATGAAGTGTCACTGCCCCAAATCTCATTGTCTTCCTTCACCCGCAGCAATCTCCCACGGGGATGGGGTCCCTGGCTGTGTGTGAGGGGAAGCAGGTTCAGATCATGGCACCTTGCACTTCAGGGAACCTCTGGAACCAGAGATCCCAGAAAAGCTTATTTCTGATTAGCCTTAGTTTTGAGCATAGTTTTTAAATATTTAGCTCCAACTCCAACAGGCTGATTAAGCACCAGGGGATTGAAGGTGGGACGAGTTAATGATTTATAAAGGTGGGAACTGTTATGTTTGCCATCAGGCTGGGAAAAAAAACTTGTTAAAGTCACAGTAAGCACTGTTGATGAGGGCATCGGAAAACAAAGTCAACAAATATTTATTAAAAACCTGCTCTGTGCTAGGCATTGCTCTAGGCCAGAGTCACTGTGGTATATAGTAAGTACATAAATGGACAAAATCCCTGCTTCCTGAAATGTACATTCTGGTATAATTCATGGTGCTAGAAATGCACACACCTCCTAGAATGCAGAATACATCCAAGCCTTAAAAAAACATGTATCTGTGCCTTTTGGGTGGACAATTGTGTACCCATATAGGTAAAAGATTATAAAGTTGTCGGAAATTTTACAGAAAAAAACCCTTAAATTCTTAACATTAAGAAACTAATTAAATTAGGGGCACCTGGGTGGCTCCGTGGGTTAAAGCCTCTGCCTTCAGCTCAGGTCATGATTCCAGGGTCCTGGGATTGAGCCCCGCATCGGGCTCAGCGAGGAGCCTGCTTCCCCCTCTCTCTCTGCCTCTGCCTGCTTGTGATCTCTCTCTGTCAAATAAATAAATTAAATCTTTAAAAAAAAAAAGAAAGAAACTAATTAAACTAATTACAATCATTTTTTACATTTGAATACCCTACCACTATTAAAATAATGTTGAAGAATATGTATGGATTTGGGAAAATGTCAATGATGTATTACTACATAAAAAAGTAGGTTACAAAACAGTTGGTAGAGTGGGATCCCATTTGTATTAAGATGGAAAAAATTAAGTGAAAAGTTATTAATTTAGCAATACCTACTGAGCACTTACGATGTGCCTGGGCTTTGGAGTTACAGAATTAAATTAGCAATGTCCTTTCTCCTATGGAATTTGTGGTGGTTGTCTCTGAATGGTAGAATTTGGGGTAACTTTAACTTTCCCATTTCTTTTCCTGTGTTTTCCAAATCGTCTAAGCTGATAAGATATTCCTTTTTAAATTACCCTACAAGTGGGATGCACGGCTGGCTCAGCACAAGGAGCATGTGACTCTTGATCTGGGGATCATGAATTGAAGTCCCATGTTGGGTATAGCGATTATTAAAATAAATAAATAAGTAAATAAGTAATAAATAAATAATTTTATAATTAAACATAATTATTTAAAGATTTGCTTATTTATTTTGAGAGAGAGAATATGAGTGGGGGAAGGGCAGAGGGAGAGAGACTCCTCAAGCAGACTCCCTGCTAAGTCATGACTTAGGCCAAAATCAAGATCAGGACATTTAAATGACTGAGCCACCCAGGCGCCCCTAAACATAATTTTAAAAATAAACTTTGGGGGGCGCCTGGGTTGCTCAGTCGTTAAACGTCTGCCTTCAGCTCAGGTCATGATCCCAGGGTCCTGGGATCAAGCTCCTCGCTCAGCAGGAAGCCTGCTTCTCCCGCTACCATCCCCTCTGCTTGTGTTCCCTCTCTCGCTGTGTTTCTCTCTGTCAAATAAATAAAAATCTTTAAAATAAATAAACAAACAAACTTTGGAAGTATTATCTGTAGCTTGGGGTTAGAACATGGACCTCGGGAATTAAAGCCCACGTGATACGTCCCAAGATGGCCAAGACTGGTATAACCAGAGAGCAAAACCCCAAAAGACAGTGTGAGACAAGGACCAGCGCTGAAAAGAAGCGTCACATCTCTAGCAGGGATCTAGCACGAAGCAGAGATCAAGACTGGGAGGTGGGGAGAATAAGTACAAAATGGAAGCCCAGGACCAAAAGTCTCACCTTTTTGCCATGAGCAGGGTTCAAGTGCCCCAGGCTCCTTTTTGTACTGGCTTTAAGGTGCATATGGGACAGCAGGAAATAAAGGCACAGGGTCACGTGGGCTTCTGCTGCCACCTTTTTAAACAGACACCCAGTAGTAAAACACTGAAAACCACCCAAATGCCCACTAAGGAAGTAGTTAAGTAAGTTAAGGTTCCTTTAGTACATAGCCACACAAACACAGCCAAATCAAATTTTGAGGTATGAGCTAAATTTCGCTTTCCTTACTGTTCCTCGGGACTTTGAAATGAAGTGACGGTGTTTGATACTGGTGGGTACTCTGAGACAGAAGTCCCATCCTCACCCACACCGTTCTCTCTCTCCTTTCACGCTTAAGGCCAAGCCCTGGAAGCAGTAGAAATCATTTTTTTTAAGGTTGGGATAATTGGAGAGGCAAGGACACCCATGCTTCCCTTCCTTAGGGAAGCTAGGGAGATGGTCCCCACCATTCCTGCCCCAGCATCTTTCATACAGTGGAATAGGCATGACGGCAGGACAGAACTAGACAGAGTAAGCCTGGAGTGGTCCCTTCCATCTCCTGTGACACCCTCCCCCACTCCAGAACAAGATTATCCAAAATTTACCATAACCTCTAAGATGGGTGTACAAGGGTAGAAAGGGTCCAGTGGATTTGAAGGGGTCTTAGAGAGGGAACAAGGAAATAAAAAGAGTCTATAGAGCAATAACAAGAGGCCTCAAGTGGCCCAAGGACATCTTAGTGGAGGTCTGCATAAATGGATGCCAGTCATCAAAGATCAGAGAGGGCCTGGTTTTTCCTCAACAGATCAGCATAGGTGAAATGACCTCAGGCTTGGTCATTTATCTAGTCTCAGATCCATTTCCTGCCCTCAAAGTACCCCATGCCTGCTCTCTGTACAGGGAACTACATTTCCCAGACTCCTCTGCCAACTGGTTTGGCCAGTGAGAGGCAGTGGGGGAAGGCTGAAGAGATGGCGCAGGAGAGAAGCCAGGGTATTTCTCCCTCTGTCTGCCTGCCTTTGGCAAAACCCTAGCTCCTCTCGTGGCTGTCTCTTTTGATTCTAGTTCCTGCCAAATGACCCTTCCTATGCAGTCCTATAGCTCCAGCCAGGCAGCCCCTGCCATGGTTCTAGGCAGAGGGTTCTTGTTTCTGGGGTCTGTAACATCGCCATCTTACTGTGTCCCTCCAACTCTAATGGTGACGGTAGCTAATCTCTTTCTCTGTTTGGCTTCTCAGCACTTCCGTAATTGATGCCTCCCATTTTCTATATTATATTTGGTTTCTATTTCCTAACTGGGCTTTGACTCATGAGGATCAAGAGCCTCCATCACCTTCGACCAAGGTTTTAATGCCATGTGAGAGTATCACACTCTCAGAGGGAAGGACGGAGGTAGAACATTCTAAATCAGCTGAACTTACCCAAAAAGAGGCCTAGGAAACCTTTGGATGATTTAGTTTCTATAGAATTGATTAAATTAGGTAAGATTTTGTGTGTGTGTCTTTGTTTTTACCACCAGCTGTAAAGGGAACTCAAAATAGAGATTTAAGTTATAGAAAAGATAAAAATGACCGTCTTTGCTCCCTTAATATGTAACCTGTGAAATTCCTACTCACTACATTAAGTGTAAACATAAAATGAATGTATGCCACCACAGTGACTAAGTAAAATTTATACCCATGTGGACAAAGGCAAGGAAGGGGGTAGGACAGATGAATTCCTTGCAATGAGGTGAGAAGATGATATGTGATTTTTTTAAGACTTTTATTTATTTTAAAGAGAAAGAGAGAGACAGCATGTGTGTGCATGAGCAGGGGAGGGGGCAGAGGGAGAGGGAGAGAGTCTCAAGAAGACTACATGCTGAGTGCGGAGCCCAGCATGGGGTTCAGTCTCAAGACCCTGAGATCATAACCCGAGCCAGAATGATCAGCTGGATGCTCAATCAACTGAGCTACCCAAGTGCCCCAGATGATATGTGATTTTTTTTTTTTCAAATCTATGTTATTGGTTTAAAAGGGTATGTTTTTCAAAGAAAACTTCTATAGATCACCTGGGACCTTAATCAGACAGACATCTCCATCCCAGGGTCAACATCTTTGGAAAGTGGTAAATATTCTTCCTCTGGAGGAGCACCAGGTAACAGGGACATTTCAGCTTTCTGGAAAAGCTGAGAGAACCTGAAAGTGTAAAGTTAAAAATACAGGCAAACAGCAAGGAATAGCAGAGGTGCTAATATATAAGCATCAAGAGCAAGTGTTAGAACCTTCCTAAAGTCACCTCATAATGCAACTAGGTCAGATGGAAGGCTCTGACAATGAAAGACTGATGAGGGGCGCAGAGCCAAGACCTCCCAAGAAAATGAAAGCAGTTTGTCCTTTTCAGGGTCAGCTCCCTGTGGAGGTTAGAGCATGGCCCTGGTAACTGAAAAACCAGCCCTTGGTACATACACTCTGGAAAGACACACTCCTGGGCTAGAGGAGCTGACCTATCCTCCGTGTCCTCACACCCAAAAGGATAGACGAATGGTCTCTGCATACACTTTTGAAAAGGAGACACTAAGAAGTAATGGCCCAACAGGCAGCAGTTCAGTATCGTGGTCCTGACCATGGACCTGGACCCAGCTTTGATCCCAACTAACTCCGTGCTATAGTTGGGACCACAAGGGCACCTTCAACCTACCGTAGCCTCAGGCTCTCCACCCATAGGATGGAGGTTATGACAGGACCTACCCTGAGGATTTTTAGGAGTAGTAAATGAGATAAGACGGGTAAAAAGCTTAGCATAGAAGAGCTCAATTAACATTATCTTCCATCATTATTTTAGAAACAGAATCCCTAACTTAAATGTTTCAGAATAAGGAGTCAAATCCAATAAATACTGAGCCACAGACCCTATACCAGTCACAGTGGAAGGCTATGAAACTCCTGGTAAACCTCTCTTATCTGGTGCTCACTGTTGACTGAAGAGTGGGGTGCACGGGGCGGTGGGGAAATGAGAAACTATAAAGCCCGATCAGAAAATCTGAAGAGCCAATGGAGGGCCATTTACTAGAATGACATAGAGAGAGACAAGCTGCAGGTGATAAGGGGTTTGACTACCAGGTAACTGAGTGTACTGAGAGGTCCTCATCTATTTTTTAAGCATCCCTCAAGAGTTGAGACAAAAAGGATTTTCAGGCCACTCAGAGCAAAGAGTCTTGGCCATGCCACTCAGTGTGTTTGGGTAGACACCTCTCCAAGTCAGCTTGCTCCTGTGTTCCCTCACCCAGGGCACTCTCCTTTAGATAGCCTCCAGATAGCCTTTGGATGGGTAGGGAAAGGGGGCCATTGGGTAATTGGCTTTTTCAGGCCACACAGACAATATTAGGACATTAAATTCCAGATCCAAGCCCAATGCTTCCCAAGCCTGCAATTCTTAACATTTGAGAATGTCAGTACTCCTGAAAATCTGATGAAAACTTTGGACCCTGCCCCAGAAAAACACACAGTGTATGCAGATACATACACTGCTTTGCACATTATTTCAGGGAATCTATGAAGTCTAAGGCCTAGAGATAAACAGACATACAGTTCATGGAAAGACTTCTTAATCCTTGAACAGAAAAACCCAAATGCCTTCTACTCAGGATAGATGATAATGTAAACACACCCACAACACACACACACACACGATACACAAAATGCATTCTTTCTCTAGCGAAGACCAGCTGCTGTCTTTACCAGAGTTTTTTTGTGTGACCCTGACAAATTTCAGACACTCGTGGCAAAGCCCAATTTCCACTTGCATTCCAAAATCCAATCACTCCTTCATGTAATGGACTTCCTTCCAAATGTTTACCATCCCATGACATCCCCAAGGCACACCCCAGTCGTCCCCTCCTAACCAGCTGGGCAGTCAAAGCAAGCCTCATCGCCAAACTGTCAAGGCACCGGCAAGAGGTTACATAATTCCAATTAGCAGAAGCCCCACCGATTCCAAAGAGCTCCTACCACTTCATCATCTTTCCCCTCCAAGGAAATAATCACAATTGCCACCAACATCCCGGAAACAAAAGGCGACAGAACAAACATGGTGCTCACCCGGCAGACCCCAGGATTAAAATGTAATCTCGAAATAAAGTCTAATAACTTTCCCTCTTTTGAACACACTTGGAATAAAATTAGCATATAAATCAAAGCTTAATTAGGACATTGTAACAATGAACAGCACCGGCTGGTATTAAGGGTTTCAGGCCCAATATGATGCATCAAATAAACACCGTAATTAGAGAACAAAATCAGGGCGGTCTCCTGGTAATCAATCACCCAGCTAGGTTCAAGCCTTTCAACTTGAGGGTCACCTCTGGTTTTTGTCTTGTGAATCCTGCCTTCCAGCCAGGCTCCCCCCAGAGACTCCATGCGTCTTCCAGGCCGCTCTCCGGCACATGGCTCTAGCTCCCGGCACTCGGAGGGGAGTCCTGGCACTGAACACGGATGAAGGGACTTGCAGGTTGCCCAGAACAAAAGCCTAAGGGCTTCCAGAACGCCGTGTTTATCTGTTACTTGAGGTGTACTAGACCCTTTAGCTGCTGTTTTTACCCAATGCAGACGAACACCTGTCTGAGGCAGAAAGCCATTTAAGAAACATTTCTTTACTTCCGCTATGTTCCAGCCATCCTGGCCTCCTTGCTGTTCCACAACCACCCCACTCCCACCCCCAAGGTGATGCCTGCCTCAGGGCACAAAGTGTTTCCTCTCCCTGGGATGCTCTTCTTCCACAGGGCTTTCTCCCTCACTTCATTCAACTATTTCCTCTAAAATGTGGCTTCATCAGAGAGAGAGAGAGAGGCCTTCCTCATCCCTCTTATCACCCTGGAACCAACGCTCTTTGCTAGGAAGTGTCAGGGGTCACTGAGTAGCACCTTCCACCCCACATTAATGCTGATTCAATATAAGGATAAGGGAGAAAAGGCAGAGTAGATGGGACAACAAAATGCTGCCTTCGTTTCCAATAGAACCGATGTCAGAAAACGAGGCTTATACCTGCGGGCACGTAGGCTTCTGGGTACCAAGCGGCAGCCCAGGCGGATGGACTCACCCAGCCAGGTACTGCTGGCCTGGGCAGCCGAGACCCCTAAGAGGGAAGGCTGGAGGAGCGGGGCGGGCTCACACCCAGTGGACTGGGAACCAGGAGAGCGGGACCCCTTCTCTCTCCCGAATCCCCAAGAGTGGACCAGCCCCTCCTCCCTAGAGGAATGCTCCACAAGCATGAGAGCTCCCACCATAGGGGAGGGAGATGAGGAGGGGAAAATGCAGCTCCTATCCCTTGGTCCACTTTATTTCTTCGTAGCTCTTATCACCTGATGATTTATATCAGTAGTTGCATATTTGCTACCTTCCCGCAAACTTCAGGAGGGGGATACTTTGCTTTGTTCTTAGCTGCACCCTGAGACTCTCAGGGCCTAGAACTGTGCCTGGTAAACCGTAGCTTTCGGTAAACCTCTGTGGAATGAAGGAATAAGTGAGGGAGGCTTTTTTGGCAGCTTTGAAGAAACACTGTATCCTAGGCTGCCAAGTGCCGGGGCCATGGCTGCCCTCAATCCTGAAGTCACCAGGACTGGTCTTTGGAGTCACTGCTGAAAGACCAGAGCTTTCCCTCTGACCTCCCTGAATAGTGACCCGATTTCTCACCTGGTTCAGCTTTCCTGGCCTCTAATCCACCTAGCTGAAGCTCCCTGAGTGCAAGGCAACTTCTGCCCCACTGGCCACTCTGCCCCCTGCACCACACAGGGTACCTGGTGCAGTAAACGGCAGCAGCAGGAGGGAAGGTGGCGGGGGGGAAGGAAAGACAGAAAGACGGATCCCCTCTCTTTCTAAGCCTCCTTCCCCAGGGCTAGTCCTCTCACCCAAAGAGAACAGGGCACCCAGGCCTCTGCATTCAGAGAGAGAAGACATTATCATCTTCCTGTAACAGGTGAGGCCAGAAGCCCAGAGACAAGAAGACACCTGCCCAAGGCCGCAGGGACTAGGTGGAAGAGACTAGGACCCAAACCTTCTGACTCTGAGGACAGTGCTTATCCTGTGACACCTGCTGTCTCAGGACCATGGGTCACAGGTGTCTAGGTCAGGGCACTGTCCCTGTGGAGAGCCAATCCCCCTTCAGTGCCCAGCGAGAGAGGAATCCCTGCAGCCTGAAACTGGGCTTGGGCCCCCAGCCCCCTGGGGCTGGGCCCTCAGTCTGCGGCCGTGTTGGGGCACAGGCAGAGGCTGCATGACCTTATCTGCCTCTCCCTACCCTCCACTTCCCCAAGCATCTGCTGACCCCAGGCCACCCCAGCCCTGCCCAGAAGCAGAGATTCCTGCCCGAATCACATTACCAAAGCATCTATCTGGGCTCCATCCAGGCTCTGGCTCTGCTTGCGGTGGGCAGACCCAGATGAAGGGTCACAACCCACGCCCAGAGGGGCACAGCCCGGCAAGGGAGGCAGAGGTACAGACAGCTCTACTGCGGTCCCCAGACCTTCCTCATCCCCGTCCACAAAACCCTATGAAGCAGGGGCTATAATTGGTCCCATTTCACAGATGAGGAAACTGAGGCTGCGAAAGGTAAATGACTGTTGGAAGACCTGCAGGTGGTGAGTAGTGAGGTCAAGCTGCAAGTCCAGATCTATCGAACTCCAGAGCTTCAGCTCCTCCTGCCTCTCGTGTCCTCTCCTGGGTCTGTCTGCTCCTCAGGCTGGCTCTCCCCATGCTGACTAAGAACAAGGGATGAATGAGCAGGAGTCCTACCTGGTGGCAGCCCTCCCAGCCTCCAGCCTTTTCCTCGTACATGGCTTTCCAAACACACACTCTCAACTCTCCACACCTTTGCTCGTGCCTCATCTCTGCATGTAACCCCCTTCCCCATCCTGCAAAACCCTGCTCGTCCTTCAACACCCACTTCGAATTTCACTGCCAGTGGGACCACTCTCCCCGTGTCTAATCCAACCCTACACACTAATCTTACCCCACCCACAGAACATGCCTCTATCCTGCTGGCTCTCAAGCTATAGTCCTGAGACCAGGAAGGTCCACTGTTACCGAGGATTTGTTAGACAAGCCGATTCTAGAAGGGTTACTGCATCAGGAACACTGGGCAGGGGCCAGCAATCTGGGCTTTAACAAATCTGCAGCTCAGCCCAATGCATCCAAAAGCTGGAAAACCACTGCTGTCTTCTGACACATCAGGACCCCTGGCATGTGTCTGAGAAAATCAGTAAGCTGTGAGGAGCTGCTGGGCCAGGACTAGATAGCATTCAAGGCTCGTCCCACAGCAAGTGCGCTGCTGACTTTGAAAGGGCCTCCTTTCCCAGCATTCTCCAGACCCCATGACTTTGTGATGTTAGAGATGACAGGCTCTGGGGCAGACCGAGGGGGGAGGCATTTCGTCAAGGGGGCCTTCCTGTGTTCTCTGCAGCAGGCCTCCTCCCTCAGTACCACACCTGTTTGTGAGGGAAAAGTCCCACACTTCTTCATCTGTTCCTCTCACAGACATGTGTTGAGAGCCTACCAGAGGCCACACATGGTAGAGTATTAGGGACATAACAGTGAGTCAACTATAGAGTCTGTGTCTCATCCCCATGGAACTTAGGCTCTAGTGGAGGAGACACGCATTCATCAAACAATTATAGCTGACTTGGGGCGCCTGGGTGGCTCAGTGGGTTAAAGCCTCTGGCTTCAGCTCAGGTCATGATCTTGGAGTCCTGGGATCGAGCCCCACATCGGGCTGCTCAGCAGGGAGCCTGCTTCCCCCTCTCTCTGCCTGCCTCTCCGCCTACTTGTGATTTCTCTCTCTGTGTCAAATAAATAAATAAAATCTTTAAAAAAAAATCATAGCTGACTTTAAGTGGCATTTACGTTTATTGCATTGTTTAATTCTCACAACTACTATTATCACCCTCTTTGACAGCCAGGGAAGTGAGTATCGAAAGGTGAAGCACCCTGGCAAGGTTCACACAGTTTGCAGATGGCAGGACTGATATGACAGTCACGACACGAGGGGGTCTCAAAATAATTACAGAATCATATCATAGACTTAGATAATCGCCACGAACAAACTACGCAAGCATGCCTAACAGGAAAAAGTGATGCCGTGGTAGGTGAAGGGACAGTCACAAAAACAGTCCCCAGAAGAAGCAACACCTGAGCCGGGCCTGAAGGCTGAGCAGAGTTAATAAGACCAACCAGGGAGGTGAGAGTTGGAGACAGGTGAGGCCCTTCCACGTAGAGGAACAAGGCTTTCAAAGGCCTTGAGGAGGAGGTCTAGCAGAAGAAGCCACGGGGGCCCCAGCACTGGCGGTGGGAAGCAGGGGAAGGGGTGGCCGGAGATGAGGCTGGAGGTGTGGACGGGGACGGATGAGACAGGCTATGCCACATCAACAGTCCTACCCGTGGTCCACTTTGCAGAAGAACTGCTGTCAAGCCAAGGGTACCAAGTGAATGTACAGCCCGTTCTGTGTGAAAATGTGGTTGAAATCCAGAAATCTCATCGTGCTCATTTCTAGTCATTTGGACACACTGGGTGCCCGCCATGTGCCCCACACAGATTGTTGTGGGTGTTGGGGACACAGTCCCACCCTCCCGGAGGGCATCCAGTTCACAGCCAGGGAGCAAGAACTCTCTGGTCACTGACATTTACACTCCTTCACCAGCACTGTGCGTGGACAGGGGGCCAGACCACTGTTGGGGGCTCTTCCATTATGGAAGGGTCTGGGTCACCTTTTCATGACAAATGCAAGCCATGTTCCAAAAATCAGACCTGGAGCTCCTAGTCAAATGGGCATCTCTTTATTATTATTATTATTATTATTATTATTATTAATATATAATGTATTATTTGCTCCAGGGTACATGTCTGTGAATCATCAGGCTTACACAGTTCACAGTACTCGCCATAGCACATACCCTCCCCAATGTCCATCACCAGTCACCACCCACCCCCAGCAACCCTCAGTTTGTTTCATGAGATTAAGAGTCTCTGATGGTTTGTCTTCCTCCCCCGTCCCATCTTGTTTCATTTTTTTTTCCCCTCCCTTCCTCCCACGACCTCCCGCCCTGACTCTCAAATTCCTCCTATGAGAGAGGTCATATGATAATTGCCAAATGGACATCTCTTAACAATCCCATCAGCCTCTTACTATTCACGGGACTTGAAACATTTCTTAAGAAGCTAGCAGAGGGTAAATCATTTGGGGCCGCTCCATAAGGCAAACTTTGCTAATAGACTCTATTTCTATTGAAATGAGTGTCTACAGACCTGTAATTCATTCTGCATAACATTTACACATTCTACACCACTGAAACCTTGTTAAATTACTTAAGTCAGCAAAGCTCAACTTGAAAGGGGGGGTGGAGAACTAACACAGTTTGGTTCAACATGACCTTCAGAGAGTGTTTTCAAAATCTGTCTGCATTGCCACTGGGTTTTCCTGTTTTCCTGTGGAATGAGACAAGTGGTATCATCGTGCACATAGCCCTGGAACTGTGACATCTTGGCTTCTTAACACTCGTGGGATAAATACCGACTCCTTTACACTTTTTCTATAAAGCCCTACATGACTTGACCAACCCCCACTGGTGATGCTACAACTTCCTCCTTGCTCCCTTCTCCAAACCGAGCTTCTTTGAGCAACTCAAGTAAGCCAAGCTCATTCCTACCTCAGAGCCTTTTTTTTTTCCTTGCTGTTCCTCCTCCCAAAATGCTATTCCCTCAGATTCTCACACAGGTGACCCCTAATTTTCATTAATGTCACAACTCAAATGTCACCTCCTTGGAGAGGTACTCACTGATTACCTCTAGTTCCTCACCTTTGGCACTTGCCACTTTTGGAGATTTTCTTGCTTTTAAAATGTCCTTGTTTTTTTCCTTCAGTCTATCTCTCCTTGCTGAAATGAAAGCACCATGTTGAGCAAAGACCTTGACTTACCAGCAGTGGAGCATGTTAACCTTGAAAGCTACACGCATAGCTTTCTGAGTCTCTGAGTCGCTGTTTGCGGGAGAGCTGCTACATAATTATAAACAATCATTTCAGATTTTGCATTAGATTTGGGGGATATCTGTTACATTAGCAAGCATTCCTTAACTAACCCAATTCTTTGGGGCCATTTTCTACCAGATTCTTAGCCCTTTTCTAATTGACACTAGGAATCTTTTCTA
>CM053613.1:31469194-31506561 GCA_028646535.1 Procyon lotor
ACATCGGGCTCTCTGCTTGGCAGGAGCCTGCTTCCCCCCCTCTCTCTGCCTGCCTCTCTGCCTACTTGTGATCTCTTTCCTCTTTGTCAAATAAATTAAATTTCTTAAAAAAAATTTAAAAAAAAAAGATTCTCTCTCTCTCTTCCTCTGCCCCTGCCCCCACTGAGGCACTCTCTACATAAATAAAAATAAAATCATGCTTTTGAAGAATACTTACTGTCATTGACAAATGCTCCCTCTATAATGGTAAATAAAATTAGATCTGAGTGCATGGCATTATGAATTAAATTCACTCATTCTACAAGTGTACCGGGCACTGTTCTGGGCACTAATGAATTAGCATGGAACAAAATATGAAAGCCCCTCCTCCTGCCAAGCTTCTGTTCTGGAAGGGGAGACAGACAATAACCACAAAAACAATGAAAAGATACAGGGCATCCAACAGTAAGAAATGCAATCATGAAAAATGAATCAAGAAGGGATGATAGAAGGGAATTTTTTCCCTTTATATATATTCCCTTAATATATTTTCTAACAAATATTATATTTATGATCAGAAAAAATACTTTAAGAAAATGCAACACCAAAAAAATGGTGGAGTTAGGAGCTGAAGTTAGCTCACAACTTGGACCCCAGCTGGGATTCAGCCCCATGGCTCTGTTTGTAGACTGCTGGGTAGGGGAGACAGATGCTGGCCAGCCAAAGAAGGCAGGCACCTGATCTGAGGTGACCCAAGGGACAGGGTAGTTAGTGAGGCAGCAGTCCAGTTTCTAGAGCCAGCCTTGGACTCAGGAATGTGACCTTAGCAGAGTTCTCAAAATTGGGGGCAGTACCAACAGTAAGAAGCCCCTGGTGCCAATGCCCCCAAGCCCACCTCCACAGTTTCAAATGTACATGAATATCCTCCCCTAAGTGAGGCCAGGCTGGATTTCTGAGCCCAGGTAGAACTGAGCCTGCAGGGGGTTGGAGGGAGAGCGGGTTCTAATCCCTCCTCTGCCCCTGTCCTTCCAAGGATACATAAGTACTCCGCAAGCATACTTATGAAATTTCCACACAAGTGTCTACAATCTTTCTCCCTATCTCTTTCCGGGACTGTCCTTCACTGTGGCTCCAGTCCCCACACAGCAGATTAATTACTGAGACCATGGAACACAGAATAAAAGGGTGCACAGGAGGAGGGACATAAGAGAACAAATAAGAGCTTCAAGTGGGGCAGGAAGGGGGTTCTAAGCGACAGCTGGCGCAGGGCCAAGCGCTTCCTCAGGACTAGTACAAGCTGGTACTCTGCTCCCTCACTCACCCAGCCAGAGGGCTTCCTTGCGTAGATGTGCCTCCTTGGGGATGCCATCTCACCAAGAGATTTCACTCCACCAGCCACACGCATGAGCACCCTCTCCGTGGTCCAACTTCTCACCCTGGCCCCGCCTGGGATGGTGAATGGATCCACAAGCCAGTGAGGCGGCTAATATGGCGGGGTGTCCATGGCCATCAGGAGAGAGGAAACGGCACCAAGAAGTCTCTTTGCTTCTCTTGGGCCCACAGAAAGTCCCCCAGGTCATCCGATAGCATGTGCACCTTCCTGCCTCCTTCCTGGAAGGGCATTATAACCCAGAGGCTGGGGCAGAGGAGACTCCAAATTTTAGCTCAGCCCTTCCTTAGTCATGTGATCTTGGGCAAGTTACTTAACCCCTCTGGGTCCCTTGTTTGCTCATCTGTAAACTAGAGGTTCACCTACCTTGAGTAGACTTTGAGGAAGTGAGTGCTGAGTAAATAGTAACTGTCACTCATTCTTTCTTATCCTTTCTCCTCCTTCCTACTCTCACAGCAGCTCGGCATCCAACAGAGGCTCTCCTCCTCCTGAACCACAAAGAAAGTCGAGCCCGGCATTGGGCCTTTCTTGCTGTGCCCTTGGACCACACCGCTGTATGTATAACTGTTCCAGCGGTGTGAGTCCACAAGGATTCTCTTTCCAAGGGAGTAGAAGAAGATTGGAACGGTTCTCCTGGGACCCGGGCTGCAGAAGCCAGACGGGCTCTGCTCTGCTCTCTGCTGCCCCCTGTTGGTCCAGAGCCTGAAGAGCCAGTTCCCCACTTTGCTAGTAGGGTTATTTATACCTTTCACGGAGATGGTGATGATAGGAAGGCAATTCCCCACAGTTGGGGAAAAAAAAAATATCACATAAGGAAACTCTCCAGGTTTGTAGACATGCTTCTCAGAGCCAGTCCTGCCCAGTCCTGCCAGGCTACTTTGGGGCACTAACAACTCAGGTGTCCCTGTGATCTGAGGCTTTGACATAAAGGGGAAACCACTTTGCTTTACCATTTGGGATTCCTCACTACATCTTCCAGAGAGAAGGAGTTCTAATAAGTTCTGCAAGAACCTGCAGGAGTGTTGCCCTTTCCTCCGTGGTCAGGCCTCTGTCGAGCATTATCAACCAATGGCTTTCTTTCTTTCCTGCTGAGCATGGACTCAGCCTCAGGATCCTTCTTAACACAGCTGTGTTAAGTGGCCAGTCCTCATCATTGCATGAGATTAAACCGGTTTTACGGCTCTGGTTTTGGAGCTCAGTCCTGGGCCCTGCAGCCACAGAGCAGAGATTTGGAACAGACTTCCAGCTGTGGGCTGGCCTGCTCCTAGGTCACCTTTCTTCAAATGATCTCCGTACTTTGTAGCTGCACTGGAACAGCCTTGGGCTTCTGTTCTTGAAATATACTAGCTGTTTTTTTTTTTTTTAAGAAATTTACTAAGGACAAAGTACTAGTAAATTGACACTTAAAAGCATTACTGAGAGGCGCCTGGATGGCTCAGTTGTTAAATGTTCAACTCTTGATTTTGACTGGGTTCATGATCTCAGGGTCATGAGAACGCCTGCTTTGAGCTCATGCTCAGTAGGGGGTCGGATTGGGATTTCATTCTCTCTCTCCCTCTGCCCCTTACCACCCCCAAGCCTCCACCCTCCCGACCCCCCCACCCCGGCACTCTCGTGTGCACATACAGCCTCTCTAATAAATAAATAAATAAAATTTTTAAAAAGCATTACTGAGCCTAGGAAAGGCAAATAAGTGGGCATGTGGATGATACCGATGGATGGATTTCCCTGGTATTTCCAGGTATCCCCTTGGGGTAACTAAACAGGAGCACGAGACACCTGTCGTCTCCTGTCCCAGTGACTGCAGCAAACAGAGAAGTAGAGCAGAACTCTAGAGCCAGATCCTTAGTGTCCAAGGTTTCAAAAGTCTTCAAGGCTCTTGAGTGGTGAGACTAGGCTCTTGAGCAACAGTCACCTGAGTCTTGTAAGAGTCTGAGTATAAAGTTAATTCTGTAAATGACAGATCTGGAAGAAAATGTGACCGGCCCAAGCCACACCTTACCACTCCCCAACACTCCCCAGACTAAGTAATGTCATGTGCTATTGTGAGAGGAGGGAGAAGGTGAGCCGAGAGCTCAGATTCGGGGAGACCCTGAGAAGACCGCCTGTGCCCTGTCTGCACCCAGGACAGGCCCTATGTCCTATGACCTATGACCCCGGCCCCAGGGCAGGACAGATCGGGCGAATGAGGGCAGAGACCCTGGGACTCACTTTCTGGGGAAAGGCCTGGGCAGATGACAAGTCTGGCCGTGTTTTCCCCTCCCAGAACCAAGGAGGGAAGGGGAAATTAAGTAGAAATGGTTGCAAGAAATATAACCTTCTGTGTTTTTCTGTACTAGAGTGGCAAAAAAACTAATCTCAGTGAAATTTTATTCACTCTGGTATTTTTTTTAGCTCTTCTCCTCTATGTTGTTTGTTGATTTTTGCTTGAGGGGTACCGGAGCATGGGGGAAAGAGGTGTCTGTTCTCCATCATCACCCGGCCCCCTGCCGTCCGCTGGGATGCTCCTGGGCCCGTCTGGTCTCTGGGTGTCAGTTTGCCCAGATGCCTGCCCCAGTGGCCTGGGCCCAAGGCTGCTGGGTGTCCGTGTCCCAGTGTACAGGACCACATTCTACTGCGTGCCGTGCCTTGTGTGAGCGTGAGGACCCCAAGGGGCTGTCTGTGACCACTTGCACCTAACCCTCACACACAGTGTGACCTTAGCTAACTCTCCATGCCTCAGTTTCCTCATCTGTGGAATGGAGATAACAATAGTAGGTACCTCATAGAGTTGCTGTGACAGTCAAATGAGCTAACACATTTTCAATGTCTATAGCCCTACAAATGTGTCTGTTCCCAGGACTTTTTGCTACTCCTAATAAAGGGGGTGATGTTGGAAAGGCTCTGAATACAAACAGCAAATAGGTAATATTTATCACAGGCCTTCTGGTGTGCTTCCTGGGTGGGAGAGCCAGCAGGTGGCTGGGCCAGGGCGTCGGGAACAGCGGTAATGTTGGGAACAAAGTACTGGAAAGTGCCGATAGTCCAAATCAGACCCAGCAGATCTGTCCTAGAGGTTAGCTCTGCACAGGGCATGGCTTTCAGTTGCTGGATGAAAAAGACTGGGAGGTCCTGGTGAGGAGCAGGCAGCCACCACAGTAGGAGGGGAAAGAAGAAGTGGGGACTTCCAGGGCCTCGGGACACTGGCTCTTTGATCAACCAAGGCCAGACCCTTTCACTCTTTTGCAGCAGCATGGCCTTACCCATGCGAGCTGGCTGGCTCCCTGCCCTGGCCCCGGGCCCACCCACAGGAGTGTCCCATGCGTGTGAGTGCCATTGTCACGAGGCCAGACCCACCACAGAGGGCGGGAGGAACAGAGGCTTGTTACCCTGCCCCGTGACTGGATGCTTGGCCAGGGTACCAGGTAAAGAGAGGGCACAGGCTTGAGTTCAGGTGGCCCCAGATGTCAGCCAGGACAAGTACCCCGAAGCCGGCTTTGCAGCCCCCGTTAGCGCGAGATCAGCACCCAATCTGAATAAACTGGAAATGGGGCGTGTCCTGGATCAGCCCCACTGCCTCTGCGGCTCTTGGATTGTGCAATCCTCAAGCCTTGGCCTCGGCCTAATGCCGAGGTGCTTCACCAGCTGAGTTTTACCTTCTGCACCTTGATTTTCATTTGCGATTGTCCCTGGGGTCACGTCAGCTTCTGGAGGAATGCCCCAGTCCACAGATGGTAAATAGATCTTATTTTTTGTGCCAACTTGTATTGATTGATAGTACTTGCCTGGGATTCAGTGTTTGGACAGTGGCTAACTCAGGGGGACAGGATCATTTAGCACAGACTGTCCCAGGGTCGAGGAGCAAAAGAGGCCGTAAGCGTGTGGTATCCTGGTCATCTCTGCCCCAGGCCCATCTTTCCAAATGAGGATTCTTCACCCCCTGGTGGACACCTGAATAAGGAAAAGAGAAGGGGCAAAATTGGGCTCTGAGGGGCACAGGTTGTTGCCAGAGGTGGGAGTCACCAAAATCAAAATGCAATCTAAATGCCTTTTTGGGGACCATGAGCAATTTACCAGGTGGTGGTCTAGGACTGCCTGTCTGGCCCCACTAGTCCTTAAAGGTGGGTTGACCAATCACCCCAGTTGGCCTAGGATTGTTCTGGTCTGAACACTGAAAGTCTCACATCCCAGAAATTCCTCAGTCCCAGGCCAGCCGGGACAACTGGTCACCCTACAGACAGGAGGTGTAAAAGCTTTACCTGCACCCATGGAGCTGATCCTGCAGCTTAGTCATCAGGAGCACACTCTCCTCTTTAGAAAGAATGATGTGCCAGGTACCTTTCAAGAGCCTATGCCTGGATGCATCCAGTGGCTCTTACATGAACTGTTTATCCGAGAGCCTAAGGACTTTCGATTCCCCTGATGCTTCCTTGTGATGAAAAAGTACGGGGGACCTTGGAAAGATACCCCTCTGGAGCCCGTGTGCTGGCTCTTACCTTCTCCAGGAAATCAGACCTATGAGACGCACCCACACAGCACCTCTGCTAGCAACTGACTCATCACAGAGAACAGATAAAACACCAGGTGCTCTGACCATGGGCTCGGGCATCCTCTCTGCCCTGCAGAGGGAAGACACTCTGAACATAGACTAGTTTCACTAATCCACTCCTCCTTTCTCCAGTTCTGCTGAGCACTAATAGGCCTCCCAACCGCTCACACCAACAAGCCAGATGCAACTCACAAGAATGCTTTTCAGGTGCTCAAAGACCTCTTTCAGTGGCATCGGGGAAAAGAGGAAAACATTCCTTCTCGCTCCTCTCTAAGAATGTACTTTTCAAAGTCAATAAAGGGGAAAGGAGGGGGGAGGGGCAAAATCAGGCCACAGAGTAAAATCACTTGCATTGGTCAAATGTTCAGAATTAGCTCTCCAAAGGAAAGGAGGAAATTTGAAAAGTAACTATGGCTCCCTGGTTTGTGTCCTTTCCACCTGCAACTTGCTGAGAAGAATCTGTATTTGCACTGGGCCATGTCTGCTCAGGGTGACATCTGTCAACCTGGGAGTTTAATTGTTGGTAATAGTATTTCCCTGTTATTCAGGCACCGCACAAATAGCATAAATATGATTTAACCACTCTTGCCAGAAATCACAAATTTGCGTCGTGCATGCTGAACGCTAAGGCTGATTAGCACAAAATTTAATTTTCGTTAATATCAGCCCAAGACAAGTAGAGCATGAAATTAGCCTGATGTGTTAATATTGTGCTTCACAGTTCCAACTATATCCTGTAGATGCTCTCACTGGAGACAGGTGCCGCTCTGCAGGGGGAGGAACTCTAGCAATCAGCACTGTGTAGGGGGAGCGGAATGGGCTGGTCTGGAGGTGGGGTATCCTGCAGCAGTAAGGAGCTCAGGAAGATGCGAGGTGACAAAACAGAGAGGCACTAGAGGGCTGGTGGCTCTTACGGAGGAAATTAAGGACGGGGGGCCTCTGCGGTCCTTTCCAATACTGGGGCTCTGGGATTTTAAATCTTAAGAGCTTCCACAGGTCGGTTGTTAGTATCGAAGACGGGGGTTGACAAACTGTAGCCCGTGGACTAAATCCAGCCTGTTGTCTTTTTGCACAGACCATTAGCTAAGAATAATTTTTACATCTTTAAATAGTTGGGGGGGGAAGAGATCAAAAGAAGAATTTGTCACGTGAAAGTTATATGAAAGTCAAAGTTCAGTGTCCATCCACATGGTGGCTACACTTGTGAGCACAACATAGAAGTGAATTGCAGTGTCTACACCTGAAACTAATGTAACAGTGCGTGTCAACTAGAGAGAAACAAACAAACACTTTTGAAACACAAAGTTTAGTATCCATAAATTTTGCTTGGAGCTCAGCCATGCCATTCCTTTTTTGGTAACAGCAGAGCTGAGTAGTTGCTGCAGAGATCATAGGGACTGGAAGGCTCTAAATATTTACTCTCTGGCTCACTACTGGAAAAGTTTGCCAACTCCTGATCTGAGACAACAATCATTTTCAGATGGGCTCTTTAGAGACTGGATCAAGGGCATCAAGGAGAAGTGGGGCTCCAGGCTTTAGGTCTTTATCAGTTATACCCAACATGCTTTTGTTTGAAGAAAGGGATTATAGTGGAGATGATTCAGGAGACACATGAGAATTCAAAATGTTTTCCCTTTGGAGAGGCACATTGTGGGCTGTGAATTATGACCTGTGGTGGATCTCCAGATCCCCAGAAGACCCCAGACTAGGCCAAAGTTGAGTGTGTGTTTGTGTGTGCATGCACACACGTGCACTTGTGTGTGGACATGTGCATGAATGCATGTGTTCCTCCAACCAATAGGTTTGGAGTCAGGGGCAAATATATAATGAAACATGATCCTCATGAAGCACAGTCCAGGATTTTCCCGTATACACATACTTCCCTTTCCCTGTGCCTAGCAAACACCTACTTAGCCATTTTTCATAAACTGGTATATATTATTAATTCAATTAAACCATTTGTGGTAGGCAATGTAGGTTGCCATCAAATCCCTGGCACCTGCAAATGTTGCCTTTTTTTTGGAAAAAGGGTCTTTGCAGATATAATTAAGAATTTTGAGATAGAGAGATAGTCCTGAATTATCCAGGTGGGCCCTAACTGCCATCCCAAGTATCCTTATAAAAGAGAAACACAGAGAAGGCAATGTGACAACAGGGGCAGAAACTGGAACGTTGGGGTGCCTGGGTGGCTCAGTGGGTTAAAGCCTCTGCCTTCGGCTCGGGTCATGATCTCAGGGTCCTGGGATCAAGCCCCGCATCGGGCTCTCTGCTCATACTTCCCCCTCTCCCTCTGCCTACTTGTGATCTCTCTCTCTGTCAAATAAATAAATAAAATCTTTAAGAAGGAAGGAAGGAAGGAAGGAAGGAAGGAAGGAAGGAAGGAAGGAAGGAAGGAAGGAAGGAAGGAAGGAAGGAAGGAAGGAAGGAAGGAAAAGAAAGAAAGAAAGAAAGGAAGAAACCAGAATGCTGTGGCCACAAACCCAGGAGTGCCAAGCTACCAGAAGCTGCATTTTCCTCAAGAAGCTGCCGGCCCCTTCAGCCTTCTGCCCCCCAAAACCATTCGTGTTCATGTGTAACAGCAGCCTCTGGAAACTACTACACCATTACAAAAGAGTTTTACTGTAAATAGTCCCATAGTCCTGAAATAATTATTTTCCTTACTTTGCGATATGAATACCCTCATATCACTCAAAAGCCCATTCAAAGCTTTCCTGTCCTATAAATTATGGCATGGGGAGAAAAGGGCAGGACGAAATGAGGGAACTTACTTAAAGCACTTGGTACATACTAGACACTGTACATGTGAAGTCCCTTGTTTCTGGTCTCCCTGCAGAATCCGTTGCCCCTCCCTCTGAGGTCCCATAGTACTTCATACATATTTTTTTTAATTGAAATATAGTTGACACACAATGCTGTATTAGTTCCAGGTGTACAACATAGTGATTTGACAATTACATACATTACAAAATGCTCAGCACAGTGAATGTACTTACCGACCATCACCATACAACAGTATGATTACAATATCATTGACTATATTACCTATGCTGTACTGTTCATCTCTGAATGCATGTGACTTATTTATTTTATAACTGGAAATTTATACCTTCAATCCCTTTTCTCTCTTGAGCTCTTCCCCCGCCTACCAGTCTTCTGAATTTTTGAGTCTGTTTGGGTTTTTTGTTTTGTCCTTTAGATTCTACATGTATGTAAAACAATATTTTATTTATCTTTGACTTATTCCACTTAGCATAATACCTTCCAGGTGAATACTTATATATTCCATATATAAGTGAGGTTGTCATGAATGGTGAGATTTCATTCTTTTTTATGACTAATAGTCCATTGTGTATACACACACACACACACACATGCATATATATCGTATATATAATATGTATATATACCACATCTCTATCCATTCATCTATGGATGGGCATTTCATACATATTTTAATTAGCATTTACCTTTCTCAACTATACTTCTGTGGTTTTGGTTTTTTTTTTAAAGGCTCTATGCCCAGCATGGAGTCCACCACAGGGCTTGAACTCCTGACCCTGAGATCAAGACGTGAGCTGAAATCAAGTGCCAGATGCTTAACTGAGCCACCGAGGCGCCCCCATACTTCTGTTTTTTAATGTCAGGCAGCTCCCTGCCCCAAACTGGTGGGCTCTGAACATCTTAGAAGCAATGATCATACTTCATTCTTTTTTATTGTCTTTTACTACCTTTTTACTAAGGTTTAGTGTACATACAGTAAAAAGCCTATATCTTGAGTGTATAGTTCTAAGAACATTTAGAAATGTCCACCCCCAGGGAACCACCAGCCAGATCAAGAGATAAAACCCTGCCGGCGCGTCCATGCCCCTCCCAGAAGAGCCGCCGCTATACTGACTTCTTTGAGCGTAGATGAGTTTTGCCTGTTTTTGAATATCCTACAACCGAAATCAGACTGTATCTATTCTTTGGAAGATGGCCCCTCTCACACAGTATAATGTCTCTGAGATGCATCCATGCTGTCACATATGACAATAGCGTCCTTTTCTGTTGCGTGAAATTACCACAACTTACGGATTCTCTGTATTGGGAATGGACTTCTGGGCGTTGTGGGTGTGACTGTCACTGGTGGGGCCTCTACAGGAAGATTCCTGTGCCCGCCCTGTCATGGAAGCAAGCACTCGTTTCTGTCGGGCATGAGCACGAGTAGAACTTCTGGATCACAGGGTAAGTATATGGCCCCCTTTAGAAGACACTGACAAATGGTTTTCTAACTAGCTGTAAACATTGTCATTTAGCCCCGCAATATATGAAATCTCGAGCAATGCACCAAGTCCTCACCAAACGTTGTCAGTTTTTTTGATTTTAGTCCTTCTGGTAGTAGCTACTTCATCTTCTTTTTTCTAACTTTACTGAGGAGTAACTGACATTCAAAAGGGTAAGATTTGAAAGTGTACATTGTGTGATTTGATATATGTATACATTGTGAAAGACTTCCCCCATCTAGTTAATTAATACATCTCATCATCTTATATATTTATCTTTTGGAGGGGAGAACATTTAAGTACTACTCTGTTAACAAATTTTAATTATAAAATACCATGTTATCAACTATGGTCACATGATACATTAGATCTTCAGACCTTATTCATCTGAAAGCTGAAAGTTTGTACCCCTTTACCAACCTCTTTCTATCCCCTCGACCATTTCTGGTCCCTGGCAACTACTTTTCTATTCTCTGTTTCTATGAGTTTGAATTTCTTTCCTTCTTTGTCTCCTTTTTTATTCCATATATAAGTGAGGCCAAAATTTGTTCTGTGTGATCCTGCCTTCCTTCCTGGCCAACACTGGCCAGATACAAACATTTGGGAGAAATCCCAGTAAATCATCGGTCAACAACCAACTGATAAAATCTTGCATGAAAAAATTAGCTGGACCAATTAGATCCCCTCTTGCAGAAAGTAAAGCAACAAATAAACAATAGAATATAACACAGTCTTCAACAAAAACAAATAAGGAAAACCTGGAATGGCTATGATGAATCAATACAAGCCAAAGATATGAGAAATTATGAGGAACCAGAAACAATAACAGAGATGCTATAGGGTACAGGGCGTAGGAGCCAGCTGAGACCAGAACAGAAAGAATCAGGCACCAGGAGAGCAAGCAGTGAACCAGAGAATAGAGCCCAAGGCCAAGTTCTGGGGTCACTGGAGTAGCCTTGGATCCAGAACCCCACCCTCCCGCCTGCAGCTCCATAATGCCCTGGTATGGGGCGCATTTTGGAATCTCCAGGGGGCACCCAGGGGGCTCAGTCAGCTGAGCATCTGACTTGCAATTTCAGCTCAGGTCATGATCTCCTGGGTCATGGGATCCAGCCCCAGGCGTGGGGAGTCTGCTTGAGATTCTCTCCCTCTGCCCCTCCCCAACTGGAGACTGTACACACTCTCTTCCTCTCTCAAATAAATGAATCTTAAAAAGAAGAAGAAGAAAAAGAATCATCATCATCATCATCATCATCATCATCTCCAGGATAGTCTACCTCCCTTTTCTCACAATAAATACCCTTAGCATAAACCCCTCCTCACTGTAGTTGAATTAACACGAGTGAGTGTCTGCTTCTTGCAACCAAAACCATCCAACTGCTTCACCCAGTATGCACCATCAATGGTGTGCTGGAAAATGTTTAACCACCATCGCTCCAGGAATGAAGAGCCCTGAGTTGAAATGCTTGCCAATATCTGTGGTGCAAATACTCTAAATACTCCTTTTAAGGTCAATTTCCAACCACCAACACAAATCCACTGAAAACAGACAGCAAGAGATGGGAAACAGCACACTGTTAGATATCTTTTCACTACGCAGATGCCATACATGGAAATAACCTCAAAAGCACAGACAGTTGGGAAATAATGAGTATTAATATTCAATGTCAACATCATTGTTACTTTTATTTTCAATACAGTTTATTTAGTTATAAGTCTAAGTTTTTATAACAGCTGCATTTAATAACTTGCTTGCAAAGTTCCTGAAAATTTGACTGTTGAGCCAGCTCCAGCACATACTGAAGTAGATGCTCAGTCAACGGTTGAATCTTTTCCTGCCCTCTGCGCAAAACACATCCTAGCAGACTCCTAACTGTGTAGGGTTCAGCCACCTGGCTCCCAAGTCAGTGGCACAGCCAAACATGAGAAGACTGAATCATGTGATAAAAGTGTTGTACTCAATTTTCCACTGTAGATCTCCACCGCTGATATTCTAAACCATGGAAATAGACATGTCATGGCTATATTTACCCAGACAAAAGTGTCACAGCTTTCTGGTTTGGGAATCTGGTTTGTTTGTTTTGCCTAACAGCAGGACCCAGAGGAAGCATGTACCAGCATATGTGAAACAGTCACAGGAAGCTGGGACTCACCGGAATGATTCCTGGAGCAAAACCCAGCAAATATCCAAGCTTCTAAATGCCTACCATGGTGCTGGGCATCATGGTCACAGGAAGTGAAATTAGAGCTGTAGTTTTGCTCTTAAATGGCTTTCAACAATAATCATGCTGATGATGAGAACTGATATTTATTAAGTGCCCACTGTATAACAAGATTTCTTGAAATCTTGCCATTTGCCATGATGTGGATAGAACTAAAGGGTATTATGCTAAGCGAAATAAGTCAAAGACAAATACCATATGATTTCAGTGATGTATGGAACTTAAGAAACAAAACAGATGAACACAGCATAAAGGGTGGAAATTAAGACACAATCAGAGTGAGACAAACTATAGAAGTCTTAACTACAGGAAACAAACTGAGGGTCGCTGGAGGGGAAGTGAGGAGGGGGAGGGGGTAACTGGGTGATAGGCATTAAGGGGGGCACTCGATGTAATGAGCACTGGGTATTATATGCAACTGATGAATCACAGACCTGTACCTCTGAAACTAATAATGTGCTATATGTTAATTACTTGATTTTAAATAAAAAGAAAAAAAAAGATTCTTTTCTAAGTGCTCTACATGGATAAATCCAATTAACCCTCACAACCACCCTTTGTGGTAGGTGTTATATTATCTCCCCAATCAGATAAAGATTAGATAAAGAACAGGAGGCCTAGAAAGTTTAAGTAGAAGCCTGAAGTTAATGTCTGAACCCAAGTATCAAATTCCAGAGCTCATACTGCTACCCACTGGGCCGCCTCACCTTAGGAGAATTAGATACAAACATTGTTGTACGAGTAAGCAAAGAGGACTTCAAGAAGCTATATATAAGTATATTAGTATCAGAGAAGGAAGTGGCAACTGTAAGCCAGATTCTTCTCAAAGAATAACTTTAAAAGTCCCATTAGCCTTTGGGGGAGTTTAAGGAGAGACTTGAAAGATTGGCCAGGATTGGGCAGACCAAAACGACAAGGTGGGCAGCTTTGCAGGAGGAGAACTTAAGAATGGGAACAAGAGTCACGTGCCAGAGAGGGTGAGGGGATCAGCGCGTGTGCCCAGAGCAGTGAGAGGAGGCATTGAGGGTGGGGCTGAGGCCAAATGACAGAAGGGAAGGGTCACGAGGGAGTGTGCGATCACTTTTAGGGCGGTGGCTATGTGCCCTACCATAATCGTGGCGATGATGTCAACGAATGTATACATAAGTCAAAGCTTATCAAATTGTATACTTTAAATATGTACAGTACGTGATCTGTCGATTATACTTCAGTATACTGCTTTTAAAACTGAAAAAATAGGGACGCCTGGGTGGCTCGGTGGGTTAAAAAGCCTCTGCCTTCGGCTCGGGTTGTGATCTCGAGGTCCTGGGATCGAGCCCCACATCAGCCTCTCTGCTCAGCGGGGAGCCTGCTTCCTCCTCTCTTCCTGCCTCTCTGCCTACTTGTGATCTCTCTCTGTCAAATAAATAAATAAAAATCTTTAAAAAAAAAAACTGAAAAAATAAAGATTACGTACCATATGGTTCGATTTATAGGACATTCTAGAAAGGCAAACTAGAGGCAAAAAACAGACAATAGTTGCCTAGGCCCGGGGATGGGGAAAAGGGTCAGTGATGAAGAAGTAGAACTTTGGAGGAGGAAGGGTTAATAGATGGGAGAGCCAGTCCCTTCCCTTCAGTGGTTTTCCTCCCCAAAACCCATAGCCCCACTCTAAGCATTAGACAAACCCAAACTAAGGGACATTCTCTTAAATACCAATACCCCTCAAAACTGTCAAGGTCATCAAAAACAAAAAAGACTGAGAAATCATCACAGATCAGAGGAGACTATAAAGAGACACAATGACTAAATGTAATATGGTACCCTAGATGAAATTCTGGAACAGAAAAAGGACATACATGGACAAACTGATGAAATCTGAGTAAAGACTTCAGTTAACACTAGTAACGTGCCAATGTTGGGGCCTTCCTTCCACTGAATGTTGTAAGATGCTTCGGTTCTTCTTGTTGAATCTCCTCCCAAGCAGTAAGGAATATAGCTTATTTGTCAGCCACAAATTAATTTCCAAGCCAAAGGTGGGAGTTTCTCTGCTTTGACTCTTAAAACCCTCCACGGGGCAGCCTGGTAGCAGAGGTCCTCCAACTCCTCCCCCCACCCAGATCTCCTCTGCCTTCTCCCCTCTGTGGCAGTTTGAACTCAACAAAGGCATCCTGGTCACACACGGATCCAGACCGCCAAGGGTCAGAGCACAGCGGTGCACCCCCACCTTGAAGCCCCACTGGTCAGATCGGGGCTGGGTGGGATGGCTGCTCGGAGGAGGGGGTGCCCCCGGCTGAGGCCAGGGGATTTCCAGCACTCCCTGTGTATGTGTGTGTGAGAGAGAGATAGACACACAGCAGGCAGAGACAGGGAGACAGAGGAACTGAGCACCGAGCGAGGTTACAGGGAGTGACCTGAACCAGGCTCCTGGAAATAATCTCTCAGCAGGGAAGCCATGAGTCCTTTTGGAAACCACTGAAGCAAGAAAGTGGTGTTGACCAGCCTATTGTGCAGGCCTTTTTTTTTATTATGTGTAAGTAAATGAAAGGCAGGCACTGTCCTAATAATCTTCACGATGCCCTGCCTCTCCCCGCCCCCAGCCTCCTCGGCCTTCCACCTAGCCTTCTGCAATAACTTCCCCACCCCCACCCCCCACCCCCGCCAGAAACTGTGCTTTTTGACTCCAGTGGTCACAGCAGCTCTCCTCTCGCGACCAGACTTTCCCCCTTTCCTCTTCCTTCTCCTCTCCGCCCGTCCTAAAGGATGATTCTGCTTCCCCAGTGTGGCCCCTCACATTGAAGCCTCAGCCCGCTTGCCCCCTGGAGCAGCCCCGGCCCCATGGAGCACAGTCAGGACGCAAGTGGCCTCTCCCCCAGTTCTGCACAGGGCATCAGGACCAAGAACAGACTCCCGGCATCCTTTGTTCAGGGCAACGCTGGCATCTTTGCTCACAAATGAAGATGTCCCTCTCAAGTGACTCATTTAGGAAAAGCCGAGTTTGAATGTAGTATTGGACAGGGTCTGGTCAAAAAGAAAAGTGATAATTTTAATAGAGATAATCTGGTACAAAAAATTGTCCTCAACTTATTGTGGTAATCACTGTAGAATATATACATCACATCGCACACTTTAGACTTAAACGATGTTGTCCGTCAATAATCTCAGGATAAAACTGGGGCGGTGGGGGTGGGGGTGGAGAATTGCTCTATTGACCAGGAATCGGAATATTGAGACAGCGAAGAGAGAATACCAAAGTTTCACCAAACTGCCTGCAGGAAGCAGCTCCAGCCACCGAGGCTGGAGGAGCAAAGGGAAGAGGCTGGGGCTCTGGGACCCAGAAGCAGGAAGGAGGTCCCCAGAGATGGAACCCAGACCTCTGAGGAAGGCCGCCAATTGGCTGGGGTTAGGGTCTCCAAGGAGGGACAAGGAGACTAGTTTTGAGATTATGAGAAAAAAAATGACATCAGGGGCAACTGCTATACTGAAATCAACTGCCATTGCGAAGGTGACCGGGGCCAGGCGGGCAGGAACTGGGAGCAAACAGGAAGAAGCACTTCTTTTTTCCCTCCTCCTCCTGCCTTCCAATCCCCATCTATCACCCCCTGCTGGCAGAGCCTAATATGGCTCCAGCTGGCCAAGGAGACGGGGTTACCAGTCCCAGCCCCAGCATTACAAAGCCAAGTATAAAAGTAGCATTGAGACACAACAGCATTGTAATAGTAACAAAAGGAAGAAGAGATACAAACTAATAATTTATCAAGTGACTGTTCCATAGATCAACAGTGTGAAAGTACAAGCCCGTGTACTTCTACACGGGTAGAAGTGGCTCTGATTATGAATGTCATATTTGACAGCAGCTTCCCATTTCTAATAATAGTATCTAATATTTGCTAAGAGGTTGCCAGGTACAAGGCAAGAGCCAAACTCTTAACATCAGTGATCTAATTTAGCGCTCACAAGAACCTAAGGAGGTCGATACCAAAAGAATTCTAATTTTACAGATGTAAAAATTAGGGTGTAGAGAGGTTAAGTCACTTTCTCATGAAGATCAGAAAGCAGCGGGTTCAAGACCCTGTTCCATAAAGCTCATGTGTGCCGTCCCTGCATCACCTCTTACCCACTGGGCACCAGGACTACAAAATCTACCCGCTCCTCTCCCTTCCCCTGACATCGTCAGGGGCTCCGGCGGCAAAGCAGGGAACAGATTCCTCAGTTCTCTTGGCTTAGATGCACTTATGACTCCAACTCCCTGGTTCATGAAAACACAGGATTAAAGCATATGCAGCCTTGAAGCGCACACACAATCCCCAGACCAGAAGAACAGCAGAAAAGAGTGCTCACATCCCAGTACAAGAGCGCTACGTGCAGACAGTATAAGGTCGACACGTGTGTACTGACATGGAAAGGTAATAATTGCCAATATTTTATGAGAGGTTCCCGTGTTCTGGGCACTGTATCATGGGCTTTTTTGTATGAACATATTGAATTCTCACAACTAGGTGTGGCAGATCCCATCATTAACATGTCCATTTTACAGAGGAGGAAACTGAGGCACTGGAGAGGTTATATAACTTGCCCGAGGTCCGTATAGTAATTGATAGAGTCAGTATTTGAAACAAAGCAGTAGAGCTTCAGAGCACATGTTGACCCCACGCTACTCTAACCCCAGCAGTGTAAAAACGACATGACAAGCTATTCAGCCAAAAAGAAAACAGATTACGGACTAGTGTATCTAGTATTTTGCCATGTCTATTCCATGTCTATTTCACATATACATATATGATTTATATATATATAATTTTTTTAAATTTTAGTCCATAAGGGGAAGTCTGGAAGGGTTTATAATAAAATATGAACAATGATTACCTTGGAGTGGTAGTTTGACCTTTT
Organism: Procyon lotor; assembly: GCA_028646535.1. Taxonomy (NCBI): domain Eukaryota; kingdom Metazoa; phylum Chordata; class Mammalia; order Carnivora; family Procyonidae; genus Procyon; species Procyon lotor. The sequence continues at coordinate 31,486,445 of CM053613.1, forward strand.
GCCTTCTTATTTTTAAATAACTGTATGTTCTGGTTTTTCTATAATACACATATTCTTTGTTGGAATAAACTTGCCATTTTTTTTTTTTAGGAAATGAGTGGCATTTCAGGGAAAATGATCTGGCAGTGTGAACAGCTTCCTAATATTTTGAGTGGATAAGGAAAGGAAACTTGGGCTCCCACTAGACGTGTATGACAGAAAAGAGATTCAAAAGCACCTGCTTCATCTAGGCAAGGCAATCAAATGCCCCCAACAGTTATCCCATACCTAAGTATGCTCAGGAGTCACGTCCCATGCATTGTTTCCAGCATGTTTGCTTCTCCACTGCACTATATGGAGGGCTTGCAAATGTACGGAGCACGGGCACGATTATTCTGCTTTGAAACTCCAGCCTCCTAGATCCTAATCGAGATGACTTAGTCCCTCTGAACATCCAACATTTGCACGCAGGACAGCATTGTTGTGGTAGCTGTGATGTTATCCCTTCGCATCGAGAGTATTCTCCAATTTCCCCAAGCCATGTGTTGTTGCCTTGGAAACATCATGATCCTTCTAGAGATCTAAGCAAAGGGAAATAATAAAAATAATAAAATCTTCTGTTGAAGTCTATCTTTCATGCCACCAAGGCGCATCACTAAACCTTTCCTCTAGATAAAAAGACAGACAGGCAGAATGGCTCATACCATGTGTCATCCTGATAATTAACAGTTAGAGAAAACACGTTGATCTCTGTTCTCTGGATAATTCAGGTCAAAGTAGTTTTCCACCTGAATTAAGCAGATTGTCAAGGCCAACAATTTTATGAATAGGAAGATGGAGTCCCATATCTAAAGACGCTGATCTTATCTGACCAGATATCTGACCATATCTGACCTTATCTGACCAGACGCTGACCATATCTAAAGACCAGAGCAGGTCTCTGGGCTGGGAGGCAACAAAGCCTCTTGCCATCCTGGAATCAACTCACATGGAAGGAAGGTCTGAAGTCGTGCGGAGAATCTTTCCTCTTAGAGAAACTGTTGGCAAACTTTTCTGTGATGGCCCAGCTGATAAAAACGTTCTGCTTTGTAGGCCCTCTGGTCTGACTCACCAACTTAACTCTATTGTAGGGTGCAAACAGCCATAGAAAATATGGAAAGGAATGAGCACAGCCATGTCCAATAAAATGTATTTACAAAAACAGATGGTGGGCCAGATGTGACCCCGGGGCCATAATCTTACAGACCCTTATTCTGGAATATAGACTGAGGATTTTCAAGGTGTGCCTACAAGAGTGAAGGATTACCTTCAGAAGAAGTATGGAGTTGGCAAAGTTATCCTCATTCATTCATTCAATGGATGTATATTATATTATGTTCCTTTAGTGAGCCAGGCTCCAGCTTAAGTAGTGCAAGTCAGAAGTAGAAAAGCAAATAAAGTCCCTAGAGTTTGCATTTGATGTAGGAAGATATACTAACCCGGTAAACAAGCAAATGAGAAAATTTCTCGTATTGATGAGTTATATAAATATGATCAATAAAAGAAATTGTGAGAGAGGGGAGAGCCCAGTTTGGCTAGAGTGGTCAGAGAAGACCTCCTAAGGAAGGTGCTTTCTAGCTCACATCTGAGTGAAGAGAAGGAGCTCACATGCAAAGACCTGGACAAAGGACAGGCCATCAGGAACAGAAATGCCAAGAGCCTGGCGGCAGGAACAGGCTCAGTGGTTTGAGGAACAGAGAGGACTCTCTGGCCAGAATGTAACCAGCAAGGAAAGTATGGTTTGGGATGAGGCTAAGCAGTGGTCAAGGGTCATAGCAGACATAGTGTTCTGAGGCCTTCTGAGCCATAGGGCCTGACCTCTACCTCACCTTGCCATTGTCGAGGAGTCCTGGCTCTCACTACAGCCTCACCTGCACACTTGTAGCTTCCGGACCTTGCTCGGGTCCAATGCATTTTTTGGGTGTGGCAGGCTTGGAGGTATTCTAAAACTAATATGAGCAGTCTCCCCAACCAAGGAAAGCACATTTCTTTTCACTGGTGCCCATAGAAGACTGATTAAAGTAAAATAAATTCATGCAGTAGTAAGATTTTAAGAGCCAGATCAGGGGACTTCTTAGCTTCCTCTTTCCTTTTTTTATCTTATTTTTTAAAGATTTTATTTATTTATTTGACAGAGAGAAAGATCACAAGTAGGCAGAGAGGCAGGCGGGGGGTGGGGGGGGAGGCAGGCTCCCTGCTGAGCAGAGAGCCCGATGCGGGGCTCAATCCCAGGCTCGATCATGACCTGGGCCAAGGGCAGAGGCTTAACCCACTGAACCACCCAGGTGCCCCTAGCTTCCCCTTTTCTTAAAATCAGTGTTCAGACCAGGAAGAATAAGGAGGTGACTGGCTGAGTGTGTCAGGGCACGCTCACAATTGAAAAAAAAATAAAAAGCAAAATCTACTTACCTCCTCTAGTTCTATCAAGGACAATAATCTTCACATTGGAAAGTGCAGACTATATATGTTTAGGAAGACACTTGAACACAAGGTAAAGAGAACTAGTAAGACCGCCTTCAGCTATTTTAAATGAGCTGGAGGCACCAAGCCCACACCAATGAACAAACAAACAAACAAAACATCTAGTCAATATCCTCAAAATAACTGATTATTGCATACAAAAAAAAAAAAACAAAAAACCAAGAAGAGAATATTATGAAAAAGAGGCAACCAAAAAGTAGGAATTAGCTTTTGAAAATAAAATGATGACAGTATAGGGGTGCCTGGCTGGCCAGTCAGTGGAGTGTGTGACTTTTGATCTCGGGGTTATACGGTCAAGTCCTATGTTGGGAGTAGAGATTTACTTAAAAATAAAATCTTTTTTTTTTTTTTTTAAAGATTTTATTTATTTGACAGAGAGAAACACAGCGAGAGGGGGAACACAAGCAGAGGGAATGGTAGTGGGAGAAGCAGGCTTTCTGCAAAGCAGGGAGCCCGATGCGGGGCTCGATCCCAAGACCCTGGGATCATGACCTGAGCCAAAGGCAGACGCTTAATGACTGAGCCACCCAGGCGCCCCAAAAATAAAAAAGACAGTATACATACATGATAAATGATAGCCTAAATAAATAAATGAAAGCATTGGAAGATAAAGTTGAAGACTCTTATAAGAAGTAAAACAAAAAGAACAGACTGAAAATAGGAGAACAAATGAAAAATTCCACATATGAAGCAGGAGGCCCAATATCCAACTAACAAGAACTCCAGAAAAAGAGAACACAGCAAAAAGAGGGGAGAAAATTAATATGAATGAATGAGTGAATGAATAAATGAATGAGTGAATGAATGAATCTCCAGGTTAAAGGACCCATTGCAGGCCCAGCACAATGAATGACAAAAGGCCATCACTAAGACTTCTCATAGTGAAAACCTGAACCTTAAGGATAAAGAGGAAACCCTAAAAGCTTCAGAGAGAAAAACTCACTACTTAGAAAATACCAGGATCAGGGGATGCCTGCGTGGCTCAGTCCATTAAGCGTCTGCCTTCTGCTCAGGTCATGATCCCAGGATCTTGGGATGTTGTCCTGCATGGGGCTCCTTGCTCAGCAGGGGGTGAGTTTCCCCCTCTGCCTGCTGCTCCCCCTGCTTGTACTTGCTTTCTCTCTCTCTCTAATAAATATTAAAAAAGGGGGGGGAGCACCTGGGTGGCTCAGTGGGTTAAAAAGCCTCTGCCTTCGGCTCAGGTCATGATCTCAGGGTCCTGGGATAGAGCCCCGCATCGGGCTCTCTGCTCAGCGGGGAGCCTGCTTCCCCCTCTCTCTGCCTACTTGTGATCTCTCTCTCTCTCTGTGTCAGATAAATAAATAAAATCTTTAAAAAAAAAGAAAATACGAAGATCAGACTGACGAAGGACTTCTCAGAATAACACAGTATGCTAGAAGGCTGTTTCTCAAAGTATCAGGCAGAGACTTCACTTTGTTTTTAATCTGTCACTGACTGCTACTTTTATAAAACAGAATAGAAATAATTACTATGTGAAAAATTACAAATTAAAAGCCAAATTAAAACGTTATCGTCAGAGATGCCTGGGTGGCTCAGACAATTACATGTCTGCCTTCAGCTCAGGTCATGATCCTGGGACCCATGATGGGGCCCAGCATTGGGTTCCCTGCTCAGCGAGGAGCCTGCTTCTCCTTCTCTTTCTGCCTCTCCCCTCCACTCCTATATGCTCGCTCTCTCTCAAATAAATACAATCTTTAAAAAAAATTTAAAAAATAAAATGTTATCATCAGCTTCAAGAGACATAAAATGCCACAGATAAATTAAGTTTTGAAAAGCGTACTCTCAATTTCTGTACTTAGCTCATCACAGATGAATGGCAAACAGTTTGCGGACTGACACTGGTCCACAGTGGACCACACTCTGAGTAGCCCTGTGGGACAAGAAATGCCTTCAAGATGCCAGCCCTCAGCCTGGAATTATATACCCAAACTATATCAACTATGAGAGGGCAGAACAATGGAATGTTGACGCTGGCAAAAATGAAGATAATTTATCCTCTTGGATCCTTCTGTTTAAAGCTACTAAGAAGTGTTCAAGCGAAATGAAGGAGTAAATGCAGAAAGTGTAAGACAGGTCCAGTGAAGAGGGTCTAAGGATGGGGTCCTACCCACGCCCACCTGCACCGCTGGGGTCAGTGACACCCACCCTGAGCCCCGCCCCATCCAAAGCCACTCTCTCCCCTATCTCTCGGCAAGCATCTCCTTGTAAGCCTGCAGGTGTGAAGCTGTGAGGGGCTGAAGTATTCACACACGCATCAGAGAGAAACTCTGACAACCAGGCAAGCCAAGTGCCAGGAAAAGCACAGGAAAAGCACCTCCACTTCACCTGTGCCTTTTTGACCTGTGAGTCTACCCAGTGATTCCAATGGGCTGCCATCCCCCCGCTACCATGCAGGCTCAAATCCGGAGGTGGCTTCTCCCAGAGACGGTCTGAGGGGCCGGTCCTCGGTGACTGCTCTCTCTCCTAATGTCTGCTGGTGTTTGTTTCACCCTCCTCCTTCCACTCTGCCGGTCCTGGGGAATACTAAAAAAAAATCAAAAATATTTGCATTCCATCCGAGTTACCACCACATCTTCTGTAATTATCCCCACTGCTAAAATCATTTTCTCGTGTGCTTGTTGAGCAAGAAGGGAGGGGCAGGGGGAGCAAGTTAATTCCTTGGCAACAAAAATCTAATTAATCAAAAACGGTTCTGAGAGACTCAGAGCCTCTTCGGCCCATGAAAGCAGCAGCCTAAAGAGGAGCAAGAACACTTAGCTTAGTAGTAAGAAAAAAAAAAGTAGGCACCTCCTCGGATGGCAGTTTTCGTGAATGTGCAAGTGAGAGGCAAGGCAGCACAAGAATAAGAGCAGGGGATTGGAGTCGGTCTGCGTTGGGCTGGAATCCCCGTTCTGCTGTTTCCTGCTGCATCACCTTGAGCAGGTTACCTTGTCCCGTGGAGCCCCAGTTCTCCCATCTGTAATATGGGGATAACAACACTGTCTCATAAAGGCAGTGGGGAAACTGAGATAATGTCTATAAAACCTTCACAATGTTTGTCACATAGAAAACACTGTCAGGGATGATTAGCACCCTCCGGCACTGATGCTGATACATACATTTTTTTCAAAAGCTGTTTTTATTTTTTAAACATTTTTTTAAGATTTTATCTATTTATTTGACAGAGAGAGAGAGATCACAAGTAGGCAGAGAGGCAGGCAGAGAGCAGGGGGAAATCAGGCTCCCTGCTGAGCAGAGAGCCGATGCGGGGCTCGATCCCAGGACCCTGAGATCATGACCTGAGCTGAAGGCAGAGGCTTTAACCCACTGAGCCACCCAGGCGCCCCTCAAAAGCTGTTTTTAAAGAGCTTCAGCTAAATGTATTATATTTTCAGGAAGACATACTAAAGAAATAATAACAGAAGTATGAATAAATGAAGACATTTAGTTGTAAGAATGCCCATCAAGCTGTTCATTCTAATAAAAAAAAGAAAACTGTCTAAATGTCCTGAAATGGGAATTGGTAAAATAAATCATGGTACACCCATAAAATGAATAATCACTCTTCAAAGCGGGTCTCAAAAGGGAATGCTGATTGATGGGAGACGTGGTGGTCAGGGGATAGGAAGGAGCAGGAAGTCGGTTACCAATTTGTAAAGAATAAACCGTATTTATTTACTTCAACACATTTTCCACCTGTGTGTATATATGTAGAGAAAAGAATTTCTGAAAGGATGACCAAGGCTTTCTTTCTTTTTTTTTTTTTTGAGTATTTGCTCTTTTCTTTAAACCATCTGTATTTTTAAATTCCTTTATTGTGAGCATACTCTTTGCGATTTAAAAAATTTTGAACTTTTACTTTTTATAGAGAACCACAGATTTCCTCATTCTACCCTCGCCGCAGAGCTCTCTGGACATGATCCCTGGATGATTTAAAGACTGCCTGGAGGCTACGTCAACATGGAAGGTGCACGGGTGTCTGAGCCCCCGATGTGAGCCCCAAGGATGACCACCAAAGCGGCTAGTGCTGTCTCCTCCCTCCCCCCCGGTTAACAAGCAATAGTCCCTGGGAAAGAAATCATCTCACACAGATGTTAACTAGGGTCACCAATGGAGCATGGGGCTTCTTTGCTGGGCCATACCTGCTGGCTTTGTCCTCTCTGGGGGACGAGGAGCAAAGGGGACCTTTGTCTGCCTGCCCTTTGCCTTCCGTTTACTCCCCCAGGGAAGGTGTCCACTCTCAGGCGAGACTGGGCTGCCAGCCCGCCCGCTCTCCTTTTCCCCAGCCCTCAGCTGCCTCCCACCCGCACAAGCCCAGGGCTACCAAGGACGACGACCTCCTCCTTCCCTCTGGTCCTCACCAGCCCGTGCCCTGCGCCCTGCTGAAGAACCGGCAGGCCTTTTCCTGCCCTCCTCCCACGAAAACACACACACGTTCCTGCCTGGGAGAAAGAGACAGCGGTGGCGTCTATCACCCAGAGCCACCACTGCAGCCTCAGGGGGCAGCAACGGGAGAATCAGACCACCATATGTACCACCAGCCCTCAAATGTCCCAAGACAAGCCTCAAGGCTTCAGTCTCAGGTCCCCTGTCACCTCCATGTACAGTCTGTGGAAAGCTCAAGGGAGAAAAAAATCCCCAGGCTTTGAGTGTGGCTGGGCAAAGCAGAAAGGCGATGTTGTCCTAAGAGTTGAAGGCTCTGCCGAAAGTTCCTTGACACACCTCCAAGGCTTTCAAGATCCTTCCCCCAGAGATTCCTGGAAGGCATGAAGCAGGTGCCCATAATGCAATGACATCCTTGAGCCTCTGATGGAAGACACAAACCTTGAGGCAAAACAATGGAATAGAACATTTAAAACCCTCAAAACAGCTTGACTTGGTTTTTTTGTATTTATTCCTCCAATTCAACAAACATGACGTGTGTCTCCATGTGTTGGGTCTCCAACCGTTACAAAGATTGGGACGAAGTTGCCCTGCTGAACCTCCATCTCCTGGATGTATTTCTTCAGGTGCCCTCATGTGGCTGGTTGCATTTTCCAAAAGTAGCCAGCCAGGGCAGTGTGTCCCGTCATACGTTTCCTTTCCAAACCTTGCTACCCCTCCATCCAAATGTGGAGCGGATTTCCCCTTGGCGAGGGGTTCGCACAGTTCCCTGTGACAGCCTTGACAGGTAGGACCCAGCGGAAGTGATACTGCTCCCTTCAGAGGCGAGCTCCTTAAAGCAGGTATGATGTCTCCTTGGTTCTCTCTCTCTCTTTTCTGGACCCTCAAATGTGGGTACCACCGTATCGGGAGGAAGCCCAAATTCATCCACGTGGAGGCAGCTCGTGGGCAGGCACATGTGGAGAGGAACTGAGGCTCCCAGCTCCAAGTCAGCCTTGGTCGGCAGAGTAGGGGTACGTGAGCCTTCCAAGCACAGTCTCCAGCCTCCAAGTCCCCCAGCTGAAGCTCTAGACACGACGGAGTGGAAGCAAGCCCTCCATGCTCTGCCCGTTCTACATTTCTACGTGAGCCCAAGAGATGGTTGTCTTACGCCACTAAATTTTGTGAAATGTGCTCCTCAGTCATGGTGCCTGGAATATCTTGTATTCTTGAACAGAGCTTGGGTTTTCAGAGCCAGGTGGACCCATTTTTAAATCCCAGCCCTGCCATGTCCCAGTAAAGGGATGCAGGCGGAAGTCTCTTAATTCGGACTGAGCCCTCCCCTCGCCCCTCTGTAATATGGGAATAACACCAAGACCACTGGAGCGAGAGCACAGACTGTGGAGAGAGACCCAAGGAGCAGAGGAAGGGGAGTTCGAAAGTTTCCAATCGTAAAGGTCAGGAGTGATATCGGAGGAAAGGGGAGGCTGCTCAGGGAATAGAGAGCGAGCAAGGCAGGGCTAGACGGTTGTCTGGGAGAGGGGCTCAAAAGACCAGAGCAGGCACGTGGCCACAAAAGGAACAGGACCAGGGAGATAAAACCACAGGTTTTCACTTAGCAGCAAATATTTTTCCAATTTTCACTCAGCAGCAAACATTTTTCCCACCCAAAGTTGGGATGGAATAATCGAGAAGATGGACATTTCCATCACCAGGGGCATTTGACCCAAGGCAGGATGCCCCTGGAACAGACACGCACAGGATCCAAGGAATTTGAGAGTCTGGCCCACCCTGAGACACCAACTGTCACCAAGCCAGCCTGTCACTCTTCAGTATGGGGTCCTTTACTCATGCTCAGCGCCACCTTGTCACCAGCCGATTATTTTCTTTCTGCATTTATAGTATTCTATTCTATTCATCTGTATTAATAGTTTATCATCTCCTCCCCCTGCTACTGTCATTGACTACATATCAAACTGTCCCAGAGTTCAGGGCTTGCAAACGATGTTTACCACCTCACAGCTTCTGTGGGTCAGGAATCCATGGGGGCCAGCCGGAGCCTCTGGCTTTGAGCTTCAGGCTGCAGTCACGGTGTCAGCCAGGCCCGTGGAACAGATAGGCCCTCCAGGCCGAGCTGGGGGGATCAGCTTCCTGGCTCACTCACGCAGCCTTTGGCAGGATCCAGTTCCTCCTGGTGGGGGACTGAGGCCCCAGTTTCTCAGGAGCCGTTGGTCAGAGGCCACCCGAGGTGCCTTGCCAGGTAGGTGTCTCCCTAGAGTGTCTCACAGCCTGGCTGCTGGCTTCAGCAGAGGGAGGGAGAGGGGGAGAGAGAGAAAGAGTCAACAAGACGAAAGTCACAATCTTTGTCCCGGAATCAGAAGTGACCCCACCCTTACTGTGGCTATATTCTTTTTCTTAGAAGGGACTCACTGGGTCCAGCCCACACTCAGGAGTGGGGATTTCTACAGACCTGTGACTTCCCAAACTAAGGGCTGCCATCCACCTTCACCCAGCCCTCGAGAAGGTCCATGACAGCAGGAACCTCACCTGCCTTTCTCATCTCCTTATGCCAGCGCCTGAGGCATAGATGTTCCATGCACATTTTTAACGGAATGAACAAGGTAAACTGCAAGCCCCATGAGCTCCTGGTGCTGCCCTGTAGAATACATGCTTGTCAGATGAATGAGTGGATGAATGAATGAGTGAGTGGATGAATGAGTGAGTGGATGAATGAATGAGTGGATGAATGAATGAGTGGATGAATGAATGAGTGGATGAATGAGTGAGTGGATGAATGAATGAGTGAATGGATGAATGGATGAATGAATGAGTGAATGGATGAATGAATGAGTGAATGGATGAATGAATGAGTGAGTGGATGAATGAATGAGTGAGTGGATGAATGAATGAGTGAGTGGATGAATGAGTGAGTGAGTGGATGAATGAATGAGTGAGTGGATGAATGAGTGAGTGGATGAATGAGTGAGTGGATGAATGAATGAGTGAGTGGATGAATGAATGAGTGAGTGGATGAATGAATGAGTGGATGAATGAATGAGTGGATGAATGAATGAGTGAGTGGATGAATGAGTGAGTGGATGAATGAATGAGTGAGTGGATGAATGAGTGGATGAATGAATGAGTGAGTGGATGAATGAATGAGTGAGTGGATGAATGAATGAGTGGATGAATGAATGAGTGAGTGGATGAATCAGCTAAATGTCCCTCAGAAAAAATTTGACGCAGTCCCCAAATCACTATTAGAAAGTAAATTCAGAAGACTGAGTGGCTTAGTAGTTCCCGTGAATAGAGGGGTTTTCAGGCCGAATTACTCATAGATCCTATTTCCAAACCATGTGTCCATGAGGCCATATTGAAGCCACGTAAATGACTTAGGAATCCCTCCAGAAGACATGTGGCAAGAAGGCTACTGCCTCTAGGGAGTAGGAGAGCAGGCAGACCTTTATCCTCTTGCCAGGTCGTGGCAGGGGCTCCGGAGAATTCACATTTGCATAATCGTTTCCCCCTGATTGGCTCCCCTCCCTACTCAGGCTGATGTCCTGGAGATGGCTTTCCAAATGACAAGTGTATTGTCAACGCACAGCAGATCCATGCACCAGGCCTGCTGATTGGCAGGCCCATGAAATCACAAAGGAGGCCCCAAATGGGGGACTTGGGGGACCAGACCTGCAGGATGAGGCTGGTGAGAACATGTTCTCCCCGCCCCCCACCCCCACCCCTACTATGGCTGTTAATTGAGAAGGGGAGCCTCAATAAATTATATTGAAAACAGATAAACAACTCAAGCTGTGTTTATTAAAGAAATAGCAAATGGCACGATGCCAGCACGAATGAGCTTCGCTGTAATCAGTGTATTTATTTCACCAAAAAAAAGCCTGTCTGGGCTTCTTTTAAGCCTGATAAATTCATTATGCTAAGTTTCAGCCTCCATAGAACTGAGGCTTTTCTATATGTTAATTCATTTTAGTAAATAATTATTCTGTTTGGCTGAGGGAATGCATGTCTCTATAATTTAATAATTGGGAGGGTTATTACATGTGATTAATAGGAATCATAAGCAAATACTGAGAGTATAATAAAGAAGGTCAGTGGGGAGGAAAGTGGGAAAGATGCTCCATCCCCCACCCTTCTCCCTTTGCAGAGTTAGGGTTTCAGTACTTGGAGGAGAGATTGCCTTCTCACCCATCTGAGATCCATTTCTGATACATGGTAACATCTCTCTTTGGAGCTTTGCAGCGCGCCTCTGTGTGTCTGTATTTCAGAGGTGAGAAAGGAGGGGAGAGGAGACCCGGAGAGAGAAGTCCGGCCTTGAGTGACTGGAGTCCCCAGACCAGAGGCTCTCAGATGCCCGTCGGAGCCCCGACCTGTCCCTTCAACGCTACCCAGAGACGTTTTCGACAATCCTCAGTGAAATGAGAACAATAAAAACCATGTAATGGCTTTTCCAATTTTTTCAAAATTCGGAGATCATCCCTCACTCAACTGGAATATTAAAAAAAAAAGTCCTTTTGTGAAATAAGGATGATCAGTACCTCTATCTCCTTACTTAGAAAAATGAAAAGCTGGCAACTTTTGACCTCTTCCCTCCAATGCGTTTTGGCATTTTCAGTTCAGAAATGTACCAGTCTGTGAAACCCCAGAGTCTTAGAACTTCTGCTTCAGGCCCAGCCCTCTGGCCTCAAGAGTGAGACCATCGGGGGACCCGACTCCTATACCTGATTTTCCTGGGCTCTTTCCTTGTTTATTAAATGGAGAAATTGAATCACCTACATCCAAAAATATTACTTGGGCATCTACTATGTGACAAGTACTATTCTTAGCACTGATGATAAAGCGCCTGAGGTCTTTTAGCAAATAATGGATTTAGTTGAAGAACTGTTACCCCCATCAGTGTAGAGATTTGTGGTACATGACGAAGGCAACAAGGGCCACGTGTGGCTCTTAGTAAGGGATCAATAGTGCTTGTTGACCACACGAATGACTGAACTACATTCATAGTTGTTACGAGATCATAGATACGAAGGTTCTTTACCTATTTCAATATTGTTGATGTTGTCCTTATTCCTGCCAAAAAAAAAAAAAAAAGGCAATGGACCTTTCAGGCCCAGCCAGGGCCAGCTGGGAAGCCCTAAGGAATCAATAAGTGAGCTCCCTACGACCCTTCCAGACACAGCTGCCAGGCTGCCCTTGTACTTGGCTCCTCACAACTGCTTCTCCTGACCGACACACAAGACCTGCTCTCAAACCCCTGCTGTCCGGATCCTGAGCGCAGCCTCTCTCAGTCCTGACCTTCCCCAGCCCTGCCCACCCTTGCCTGCTCCAGCTGATGGTTCCACGTCCGGCCTCAGGGAGCCTCCCACTCCTGCCCCCGCCTCTGCTTCCCAGACTGGGACACGATGGTTCAGGCAGAGGTTTCTGGGGCTCCGGCTGCCACTTGCCAAATATGTCTCCTCTCTCCAAGGGACCAGCAAACCTCATCAGGTACAAGTCCTACTGCCTCGTAGGTACCGGCGAGCTAGGCCTAGATCAGTGTCCTTGGAACGTGGCGCACCTGAAGCCATGGAGAGGCCACAGCTTCAAAATACATTAATTCCTTCAAGAAATAAGTTAAACTTGTATCGAGTGTATGCCATTCACTGTGCAAGGTGCTGAGCAGACAGCAATGAACAGACAGGCAAAAGTCCCTGCCCCCGTGAAGCTTAATTTTTGGCAAACAGATGCAATATATGTGATAGAATTCCAGAGAGTGATCAGTGTTACAAAGAAAAATAAAGCAGGATAAGTGGGCAGAAAGGGCCTCTTTGAGGAGACCACGTTTGAGGCTGACTGCATAACATCCAGGAGAAAGGCCTTTTTGGCAGAGGGAATAGTAGGTGCAAAGGCCCTGAGGCCTTATACCGGAACGTTTTAGAAATGGCCAAGAAGGCCAATATAATAAGAGCTGGAAGGGTTACAGGATGAAAGAGGAGAAGATAATGGGCAGCCACACCATGTGGCACTTAAAGACAATTGTGAGGATTCTGGATTTACTCTAAGCATTTAAGAAACCACTAAGAAATTTTCTGATAAATCAGAAGTAAGGGGAGGAACAAGCTGAGACCTGGCCTGCCAAATGCATAGTCATTTAAAAGAGTAGTTGTCTTCGGGGGCTCCTGGGTGGCTCAGTGGGTTAAAGCCTCTGCCTTCGGCTCAGGTCATGATCTCGGGGTCCTGGGATCGAGCCCCGCGTCGGGCTCTCTGCTCAGCAGGGAGCCTGCTTCCCCCTCTCTCTCACCTGCCTCTCTGCCTGTGATCTCTGTCAAATAAATAAATAAATCTTTTTAAAAAATGTTTAAAGAGTACCTGTCTTTGGAGAATTCCTTCAAGCCTTTCAGCCCTCCTACACCCTCTAGCCCCGCCTGATACCCTTCTTATTACTGCCAGCCCCCACGCCAGATCTTTTGTCGTCTCATTCCCGCTACTCATTTTGGTCACTGGCTCATCAGCAAACAATCCCGAAGGTGGGGATGGCCACCATGTGCTGAGCACCCAGGCCCAGGGTGGTGGCCCTGATGAACACTACCAGAAGATTAGCCTGCTTCGATAGTCAGTACCAGACATGGGATCAGAGGTGTTGGTTCTAATCCAGCTTTGCCATTTAGGGTTATTTAGTAGCTGTGCGATCTTGCACAAGTTACCTAACCTCTCTGGTTTTCGTCTTTAAATGACAATTGTAATAACTGCTCTGCTAACCTCATGTGGTGGCGAGGATCCAGCGTGACAGTGCTTCAGGTAAACTGTAGAGCAATGTACTCTTGTCAGCTGTGCCTGCAAGCTGATTATCAGCATTAAGCCCTGAGCCTGCCTCTAGGCTCGGGCCCTCATGGCTAAATGGCCTTCAAACATCATCCTTCCTGACCTCCCTGGGTCCTGGGCCCCAGAGCCGTCTCACCTCCATTCCTTCCTTCAAACTAACATGTTTCATTGTTTCTCGGCTCTCTAGGAAATACTGACCCTTGAGATCTCAAAGGACCCAGAAAAATCCGGCACAGGTCGGGCATGGCTTCGTGTTTGACACATCCAGCACTGGGCTAGGATCCCCTCTGGATGCCTCCCTCAACAGCCTACCCTACAGACACAAGTCAAGAGGGCCGTTGATCCCACTCCTGTCGGGAATGATGGCAGACCCTCGGTTTGGACTCAGTCCGGCAGTCAGGCAGGCGGTCACTGAGCATCTGCTCTGGGCCAGGCTCCATGCTAGGCCCTGGGGCCCCACAGTGAGCGAGGCAGGCCCAGCCCTGGCCCAAGGGGAGCTTAAGCCTAGCTACGGTCAGTGTACCAGTGCCCAGGGAGCTACAGGGGACTGCACCCGTCCAAGGCTTCAGGGTGGGCCAGGGCTCCTCTGAGGAAATGCCCGTGGCACCTGCAGTCCAGCAGAGACCAGGGATTCCGTCCTGGCGCCATGACGCCAGATCAGTTTGTAACTTTGGACACGTCCTTTCTGCTCTCTGGGCCGCCCAGTGTCCCACCTGTCACAGGAAGGGCTGCGGCAGCTGAGATCCCTTACAACCTGCAGTTGTCCCGCAGCCCTTCTGGTGATTTCTGTCCCATACACCCTTCCACCTCCGATTCACTCCGTTTTATTGAACAGTGACCCGCAACATGCTCTCCCAGTATGCGCTGGGAAATGCTGTAAGAGCTCTATGTGTATTCACTCATTTCACTGTCTAGACACCCTCCCGAGGTCGCTGCTGTTGTACAGATAAGGAAACAGAGCGAAGCAAAGGACTTGCCCGTCACCCCACGGCTCCCAAACGTGGGGCTGGGAATGCCGCTCAGGCAGTCTGGCTTCGGAGCTCATGCTCTTAACTCTTACAGTGTGCTACTTACTGCTCTTACTATCTTCCTCTCAACGGATTCACTTTTTAATGTCAATTTCTTTTTCTTTAAAAGACTTGCAATCACCTCCATCAAGGGAAAAACTATATGACTTGTCATAAGTAGAAGAGACACGTTAAAAATGCATGACTATTCCTTTGAGAACTCGGTGTTTCTCCATGCGACTCCTAAGATCAGTTCTCAGACCACCAGGGGACACTCAGGGACACCTGGAGGGGACACGCTGAGGGCTTTTCCAGTCCCATTACACCATGACTTTCTGTCACTTCCAGGCACCTGCAGGCTTCCCGGGGAGGAAAACCTCATGGCTCTCTGGCCCTCCTCCCCTGCCCACTGGATTGCCGCTCAGCCTTGCACACCGCGAGGACTTCCAGGGGATTTGGCTCCTGCCATCCTGGGGCTCCCATGACTCACCCACTTCCTCCCTTGTGGGTAAAACGCCCATGCAGGGGTTAACGATGCCCCAGCTCAGACTCCCTTGGTCCTTTGCTTTCTTAAAAGACAACCCACTAGAGGGGTGTTCCACTTCCTGCCCCGGTCCTGCGGGACCTCTCGGGAAACATCAGCAGCAACTGCAGGTGGGGAGAGGGGTAGCGGGGCGAGCCTCGCTGCCCAGGCCCCTCCCAGAGGGGGATTTGCAGGGTAACAGGCGTTAATCACACCTATTTTGCTCCAGCACTTTCCAGACCAGCACGTCTCCCGCTGCTCATCCCTCTGCGGTTGCACCAGGCTCTTTATAAAATCACACGTTTTCTTCCACTGACTGTGGAAGGGAAAGCAGGGAATTGATGGCCCGGGACAAAATGCCTCCCCTCACCTTGAACAGTTTTCTTTAACTCAGAGTACGACTCCGCTTGGAGAAGATGGTGTGCTTAGGGGAGCCCAGTCCTGCAAATGCTCACGGGGCATAGCTGAGTCACAGAGAGAAGAGAAATTGACTTGGACCCCCCATCCCCCGAATAAAGTTGGAATCCTGTCTCTGCTACCCTGGCAAATGAGAGTATGACCATGGGCAAGTCATTTACCTACCTTCCTTTGGCCTCCGCATCTTCATCTTCAAAACGGGGATAATATCTAGGGATCTGCCCAGCTCAAGGAGCCACGGAGGGGACAGAATGAGAAGTGGCTTTGAATGCATGGTGCAAGCAAGGAAACCCCATGTGGATGTGGGACTAGGACATGACGAGGCGTTAGCCACCATCAGCTGGTGACAACAAACCTAGTGCCAGGGCCAGGGGGTTGGTCTAAGATGCACCCACTGAAAATGAGGGCACAGTCCTACCCACCTCTGTGGCTATAGGAATTTGCCAAAACATTCTCAAACTCCTTTTGTTCTAGAATGAAAGGTTTGATTCCCATTGAATCTAGTTTACCAAGTAAAATTTGGCTTGGGCAGGAGGGAACAACTTCAGTTCGGTTAGAAATCCCAATAGATAGATGGCAGATACTTGGGTTCGGTTTAGGTTCCAAGCAAGAGGGCTGTTTGCCCTCATTTGGGTTTCGAGTCTGTTACATGTGGGTTCCCTGGCCTTTCGTAACGGGGTCTGGCTGAGCAAACAACATTCATCACACTGTGCTTTTCCAGTATGTTTGCGAGTCAGAAGCCATTTGATAGACGACATCAGATTTGGCTATCCCCACCGAGAGAATTAGCTGGCATCGCTGCTTACCCAGGCAGATGGAGCATCCCCTCCACGGCTTTATTCATTCATTCACTCATGCATTCATTCAACAAACATGTACTAAACCCCTCCTGTGCCAGGCCCTCTCCAGAATGCAGGGACAAATAAAGATAGGACTTAGTCTCTGATCTCAAGAAGCCAAGAGTCAGGTGAGAAACAAGCTTGTAGAGAAATACATTACAATGTGTAGCCATGTCAAGAGTTAGGGTCAAGAACACAGACCACAGGAAGAAGACAAGGACAAAGGATTAAAGCAGGAGAGCAGGCCAGTCCTCCTGGATGAGGCGGCCCCTGGTCTGGACCTTGAAAGATGACTAGAAGTTCACCAGCTGCATGATATGACTGCACTCTGATTTGCATTTATTTTCATGGAGGTGTTTATTTCTGCACATGCGTACACACACACACACACGCACACACACACACACACACACACGTGCGCGCACAGAGACCACTACCTCGATCATCAGCACCACGAAGGCAGGGAGCTGGTCTTGTTGGCAGCTGCAGCCCCTGCACCTGGACGATGAGTAGCATGAATTTGTTCAGTGAATAATAGGTAAGAGGTATTCTAATCAAAGAGCAAAGCATCTTCCAAGGGGACATTAAGAGGAGCGGAGTTAAGCAGGATGGAGAAGACAATGTTCCACTGACATTGGGAGAGAAAAGCTGGGCTTGGCTCAGGATCAGGCAGTCACTCAAACGTTCCACTGGTGGGCAGCCTATTTGCAAAGGAGGGAGTCAACCGCAAGAAACAGGTGGATATTGCTATAGACCTTTGACTATATTTTTTTCAGAAGCGTTCAGGGACCTCGCCCCACCCACCCACAAACTCCATTTCTGCACAAAATTTGCCTGGAAATAGGCAGGCGGAGGAGGTTGGCACCAGCCTGGAGGCAAGAGCATTAACCAGTGAGCAAAAAAAAAGGCTTGTTGGTCCCCAATAATCCTTCCTCCGCTGACAAGCCAAAGCTCTGGGGTGGGCTAAGGTGACAGTCACAGAGCTAAGGAGACCATTCTCATCGAGCTGCCACTTGGAATGGTAGCAACATGAGCCAATAAAAGTTTTTTTTTCCGATTCTACAGGCTTAGGACTGGCAGCTGCATGATGACCGAACGGCCAGGACTTGGAGGGAAAGCAAAGAGTCTAAACTTTAATACCACGCTTATCTCTTATAACCGAGCCAGAAAGGTCATCAGGGCGTTTGGTCCGCAAGTGCCAACAGCAAACCAACGCCGGACCTTGCCCAAAGGTACAGATCATGACACGAGGACATGTTAGCTCCCGTGAGCTTGGTTTGCCAGGGATCGGAGGGGTTGGGAGGGTGGGAGGAGGAAGGAACTTCATTCTCCAAGGGGAGAGGCCAGCGGAGCCCCATATCACCCCTGGCGTGGCCCGACTCCTCAGAACGCAGCACGAGTCTCTAGGAAGCCTCCCTCCCTGCAGCACCGCCAGGAAAAGGAAAAATGCTGGAGAGGAGCACAGAGCAAGGGAGAGGGAAGACCCAAGTGCTGTTCACAAAGGCAGGCAAGAGCCTCCAGCCCGAACACAAACCCGTGCGGCAAGGAGAGGGCGGCTGAAAGTCACCTATGCCGGAGACGCTAAAGGAAGGGTGATGCCCGGAGGAGGTGAAGCCTCTAGCGATAGCGTCGGGATGGAGGTGTTTCACCCACCACCAAGACGCACCTACTGAGTGAATGAGGTCCCCTCATTCACACGCCTCTTCCTTTTACGGGGTCGCCCACCTCTAGCTGGCCGGGGCTGGACGGCCCTGGAAACCACTCGCTCATCTTACCGCAGGGACCATGGTGGTGCAGGAGGAGGAGCACCACTCTGGGAATCCAGAGTTCTTCTCGAAGTGGCAGTTTCCACATCGGTAAAGTGGGAGCGTCAAAGCACATCCCATAAGTGTTGAGAAACTCACACAGCAGGGGTGAGGTCGCCCGGAGACGGCAGGCGTTTGCCTGTATTCTCACCAGGTAAGGGCACTGGGCTTCGGTGGGGGTGACGAGATGTAAGCCCAAGATATCAGTAAGTGGGAAGCAAAACTAATATTCCTGTGTGAAAGAACAAAAATTCAACTGGGTAAATCTGAAGATCTAATTGACTTTATTAAGCCATTCATAAATTGGGGAGCATCTTCCCATCTAGCAAGTAGGAAAGAGACTAGAAGAGCTGAATACAAAGGAAGACTTTTGTTTTTGTTTGTTTTGTTTTGTTTTTTACAGGAATGAGGGTAGAGCAAGGAGTTACTAGTGAAAGAAAAGCAAGGATCCTTTCAGGCAAGTTCACCTTCCCTTCGGGGTTCTTATTAGGTAGATTACCTCATCTTCTTTTGGAGGATGGAGAGGCCCCATTGGGACAGATTACCTCACTGAGACTCATCAGAAAATTCCTGACAGACCAGCTAAAACTACATTCCAGGAGGGGAGATTGTAAGTACAATTAGGTGAGGTATTAAGTCCTGGGTTTGTGACTTGGCCTAAGTGACGCCATTTCGGGTCTGTGATTTTAACACCTGACTGCTCGTTCAGTGCTCTTTCTCTGAAGCCATGCCTACCAACAGGTGAAGAGTTTTAATTATCTCACGGGTCCACATCTTATCTCCTCAGTAAGTTTCCCTGGGACAAGAATTGTGTACTCTACGTGGTTCCTGATACATAGCAACAGCAATGGAGTCATTACAGCACATTGGGCTTTATTCTAAGTGATTTTCCTGTCCGAACTCATTTTATCCACACATCAGATCTACGAGGTTAAATATTACTATCACCTCCGTCATTACAGGGAGGTGGCGGCGGTGCACAGGTTAAGAAACCAGCCCAAGGTCGCGCAAGCAGTGGGTTGGTGATATTTCCTGATGAGCCAAGGCAGTCAGACTGGAAGGCTCGGCTCTAACCACCAGAAGCAGAAACGCTGGCGTCACAAAGAGTTGGCCGTTACCCAGGGAAGTGTGTGCGTGCCAGGGTCTCAGTCAGCGGTGGTTTCCCTTGACCTGAAGAAAATCTTGTGATAAAGTAATTTGCCATGTGCAGCCCTGGTGCCGGCTTCCTGCCACTGGGAAGACTAGGAGGCACCTCCGTCCTTCCTCCCTCTCACAAAGGACAGGAGGAGATTTGTACTGAAACGTGACAGTGACAAAGGGATGTCAACAAATAAGGAGAAACCCTCAACCTCACCAGGAGTAAAAAAACAACAAACAAACAAACAGAAAAAAAAAAACCAAAGAAACTAAATTAGTATTAGGTACTCTTTTCACCCATCAAATTAGAAAAGTTTGTTGTTGTTTTTTTTTTTTAGATTTTATGTATTTGTCAGAGAGAAAGAGAGCACTACCAGGGAGGGAGGGGCAGAGGCAGAGGGAGAAACAGGTTCCTATGGGGCAGGGACCCTGATGCGGGACTCGATCCCAGGACACTGGATCATGACCTGAGCCGAAGGCAGACCCTTAACTGACAGAGCCACCCAGGTGTCCCAAAAAAGATTTTTTTAAGTGATAAAATCTAATGCTGCCAAATGTAGGGTATCACAGGCTTTCTCACACCCTGCTAGTTACAGTGCACATTGGTTGTACTTCTCTGGAAAGTTACAGTTCATAAAGTCACCACAAACACTGAATTAGCAAATACTGGACCACTGTTCCTAGGGGAAGGACAAGGTTCGACAACTGTGAG
>CM053613.1:31507061-31564907 GCA_028646535.1 Procyon lotor
GAATCTCCCTGATGGCTAAAGATGATGAACATTTTTTCATGTGTCTGTTAGCCATTTGTATGTCTTCTTTGGAGAAGTGTCTGTTCATGTCTTCTGCCCATCTTTTGATGTAATTATCGGTTTTGTGAGTGTTGAGTTTGAGGAGTTCTTTATAGATCTTAGATATCAGACCTTGGTCTGTAGTGTCATTTGCGAATATTTTCTCCCATTCTGTGGGTTGCCTGTTTGTTTTTTTGACTGTTTCCTTTACTGTGCAGAAGCTTTTTATCTTGATGAAGTCCCAAAAGTTCAATTTCGCTTTTGTTTCCTTTGTCTTTGGAGACATGTCCTGAAAGAAGTTGCTGTGGGTGATGTCGAACAGGTTACTGCCTATGTTCTCCTCTAGGATTTTGATAAGATTCCTGCCTTGGCCTCATCTTGACCATACTCACATTCCATGCTAATTGTCAAGGCTGGCTTGAATTATTATTCGTGGAATTTCTACACTGGAATGGTTTGGGGGGCCATCCTTTGCAGATGCACTCATCCTTTCCTGCTTTCAGGCCTAGCCCAGGACTGAGCTAGCCAGACAGGAGTCCCTTCACTTTCTCAGGCCTTGTTGCCTCACCTGTAAGCAGGAAGGTGGTTCCTCCCAGCTCTCGAAGGCCTTGGTTCTGCTACGGCTGGTGCCTCAGCCTGGGAGTTCACGTGCAGCTCCTTACCAGCAGCAAACTGCGGAGACACGTGGAGACACAGACACACACACACACACACACACACACACACACGCAAAAAGGATGCCATCTGACGATAAAATGCAAAAGGAATTACGCAATTAGCAAAGGACGTCGATCACACAGCATGTGAGTCTAATTGCAGCACCTGCAAACATTCACTAGATTAGATAAATATGGGCTTCCGGTCACTCTGATACGCAGATTGAGTGGTAAAGTTGAGGAATGTATAGAAGTTGATTATGAGAGAGGAGTGATAAATACAGGGGATGTGCAGGAGGCCGATCAGGATTATTAGCCAAGTAATCATCTCACGCCTGAGGTGGCGTGTTCCAGGAGCCTCAGGCCCACGGTCTGATGACTGTGTACTGAGGTTACCATGTTTCCCAGAACATGAAACACGTCCTTCATTTTTACATAGCACCTGTCACCCGGGCAACTCCAGCATCCGGGACTGGAGCTATTGGCTCGCCAACTGGCCCGATGCACATTGCTGAGGTGGGCAAGGCTTGGCGTACTGAGCTAGAAAAGGAAGCCTGGGTCCTAACCACTCTCCGACTCTCCTGCACCTGTCACACATGACAACTCTTGAAGCCCGTGAAGTAGGTCCTGTATGAATGAACCTATCAGGGTCAGGACCGTCCACGGAGAGGTAACCCCAGTGAGAACCAAGAAGCCAAGAGGCGAGGATGCATTCCGGATCTGTCCCATCTCCTGCATGCTTATTCACAAACAGGTACAAGGGGGGGGGGTGTTCTCAGTCTCAACACATGTATTAATAAAACACAAAGATAGAAGTGGTATTCTTCCCTCAGGTGGTTGATATGTTCCGAGGTGACACACACTAGCGATGGAGGAATTGTCCTCAGAGATGCAACGAGCTCGCACAGAGGCCTCGTGCAACAAGGTGTAATGAGATCAAGCAGGGAGAGAAAAACAAGGACAGCGTTCGGGTGGTGGTTTTCTTTGCTTGGAGCTAATGCTGACTGGCAAATTCTGCAACTCTCTTAAATCAAGATCTGAAGATACTAGTCCTGCTGAGGGGGGGTGGGTTACTCTCTAATAAACTAATGAGCAGTTGGCAAAAAAAAAAAAAAAGGGGGGGGTGGCGCCTGGGTGGCTCAGTCGTTAAGCGGCTGCCTTCGGCCCAGGTCAGATCCCGGGGTCCTGGGATCGAGCCCCGCATCGGGCTCTCTGCTCTGCAGGAAGCCTGCTTCTCCCGCTACCATTTCCTCTGCTTGTGTTCCCTCTCTCGCTGTGTTTCTCTCTGTCAAATAAATAAAATCTTAAAAAAAAAAAAAAAAAAACAACGTTCTGGAGACAGACTGTGTGAATTTGAAACCCGGGTCTATCATTAATTCTTTGACAAGTCAGTTCAGCTCATTGGGCCCTGGTTTCCTCATCTCTTTCATGAGGACAACGGTATCACCTATCTTTTGGGGTAGATGCAAGGATTAAAGGAATTACTACCTGTAAAAGTACTAAGAACACTGTCTGGCACATAGTAAACACCTCAAAATTGGCTCATTTCTTTCCATTTAGTTTCCCCTCTTCATTGGTTCATTGAGCCGAGTAAGGGCCCACTATGTACAAGGCACTATGCTAATGACGATGACCATAGCAGGGAACGCGCACACACACACGCACGCGCACACACACCATCATCACACTGGGATTAGGGAGGAAGTGTTACATGTGACATGTACTATTTAAGTGTTTACAAAATGCTCTGCTGTACATCATTCCTTCAAGGCAACCAGAGAAGGTTTCACTGAAGATGGGCCAGGATGAGATTTTAACAGAGGGGAAACTGAGTAGAACGATGTGTAACATTCTAAGCAGAAGGTACAAAGATGCTGAGTCAGAAGATTCAAGGCAGAGGCACCTGGGTGACACAGTCAGTTGGGCCTCCAACTCTTGGTCTCAGCTCAGGTCATGATCTCAAGGTGGAGGGATGGAGCCTTGCCTCGGCTCAGCACTCAGTGTGGAGTCTGCTTAGGATTCTCCCTCCCTCTGCCTCTACCCTCCTGCTCCTGCTCTCCTGGGTGGGAGGGATGGGGTGGCTGAGTGATGGAATTTGGGGAGGGTGTGTGTTGTGTACGAGTGCTGTGTATTGTGTAAGACTGATGATTCACAGACCTGTACCCCTGAAACAAATGATACATTATATGTTAATTTAAAAAAAAAAGGAAAGCATGTTTATGGAGAGGATAAATGACAAGTAGGTATTATAAAAACCAAAATTCAAAAAAAACCTGTGAATATGAATAGAAAAAAACATTGGAAGGGCTATGTCATGATATTCATAGGTGGTATTTTATATCTGTATCAATATATCTATATTTGTGTATTTATCTAAAATACATAAATAACTCTTTTAAAAGAAAGATAACATTAAAAACAGAAAGATCCAAGGCAACATCAAGTTACTGCTGGAAGTGATGGGTGAGGCTGGAAATCAGCTTTGAGGTCATTTGTGGCTAGGGGTGGGAAGTAGAGGGGTGGGTCTCGATTTCAAGCCCTGAGTATTAATTTTATCCTGTGAGCCACAGAAAGTCCCGGGAACATTTTAAATGACACATTTTAGGACAAAGCAGTGTTAGAGGAAGATGACTCTGGTAGGGTGAGCAGGAAGGATGGAAAAGGAAAAGGCTAATAACAATGTGAGCTAGGATGCTACTGCAACAGTCCAAGCATACAGTAACAGGGATAAGAATGTAAAAGAAAGGCAAGGGACATTGGGAAAGACAAATGACAGGATTCAGTGACCAAGAGGATGTGCAGAGCAAAGATAAAAAGGAGGTGACTGTACGTTTTTGAATGTGGGTATGGACATTCCCACATTTTGAGTGTAACATGGACAGAATAGGTTTGCTGGTCGGCAAAAGATTCTGATTCTCAGTTGCACAGAGCAGAAGTTCGGAACATGGGCTTAAGAGTGGAACAGTTAGGGACACCTACTACGCTATTTGCTACCTGCGTTACCCTCAGCCAGTTTTAACCTCCCAGAGCTTTTCTCATTTGCAAAATAGGGATAAAAACAACATACTTCTCACGGATGTGAAGATTAAGTAAGAGAATAATGTGTGGGAAAGTCAAGCACCTGTAAAGTACCTGCCCGAAGAGAGTGCAAAGTCAATGCCAAATGAAAGAATGCCAGGGCCCCCAAACAGAGGATACAAAAATATTTAATGATACTCTGCACTCAAATTCTCCTGAACAAATATTCACGTTTTGATGATTCAGAAGCTCTTTCCAGATCTGGCAGAACCACCAACATCACAACATACTCTCACCGGGTTAAAGCCCCCGAAAAGCACCGATTGGCACACAACTTGGATCAGGTTAAAAACAAACCAGCTCAGTGTATGGGTTTTGAGCCAGAATGAGAAAGATGAAGGAGCCGTGAGCAAGAATGGAATGGAAATGTACCATGATTTTGGGTCAATTCCTCCCATATTCTCATCAAGGACCCCATCGGTTTCCTTCTCATGCCTCTCGGGCAACACCAACTTCCACATACCTTTCCTGATTTCCTGTGACAGACGTGGTGGCGATGATCCCAGGGGCTGCTGACCAGTCAGCTGGGGTGTGCGAACTTCAAAGGCCTATTGACACAGCTGCAGGCCCCTGGGCCAGGGGCTGGGGGGGTGGGGGGCATGGGCAGACCTGTCTGAAAGGCTTGAGCCGTACCTCGAGAGCAGCAAAATGGCAAAGGGACCCATAAACCATACCCAGTGCTCAGAGGGAGTGCTGTTATTTAGGCAACAAAAAGTCAACGTGCCAAAGCAAACTGGTTCTATCAAATGGGCCCCCAGAGTTTGGAAATTACAGGCCTAAATCTTGGTCTAATCCATTTTCCCTCACTGCAGAGCTCTGCTCCCAGCTGATGTCTCATCGCAGGCAAAACTGCCCTTCAGCCAAACTGCTGTGAAGTTTTCAAAAACACCTGGGACCCTCTAGGACAATCCTGTGAGGGTCCAAAACAACAAGAAGACAACAAGCCATGAAGCAGTCTGTCAATCTGTCTGTCAGACTTTGAAGCCTGCGCCTCTTCTGGTTTCCAAGGGGAACTCAGCGTCAGCGTTGACTCATACCACATCGGAAGATTCAAGGAAGCAAGGCTGCTGCCCACCATATAGCAGGGGAGATGACTGCAGCCCAGCAGTTGTGTGGCTTGTCTACGATCACACAGCATATGACCGTTCCCTTGGTGGAAATCAATAAGCTAGCAAGATATCAGATCCTATCAAAAAGACGATTTCCTTATAATCAAAAGAAAATTTAAGTTTTCAAACTTTTTTTTTTTAACGTTTGTTGCCTTAGTTGTTCCCACACTATCAATGAAGTCTTTACGTCACTGGCATTTCTAGGCCCTTTCACAGAAAAAGAATCTGCGGTTCAGAGAGGTGCATGGCTTGCCCTAGGTCACAGATCTAGCAGAGACCACAGCCAGGGTTAGAACCAGAGTCCTTGGGTTCTAAGCCAGTCGGCTGGTATTAACCAAATCCAATTCAATACCCTGGGCCATGCTTAGAGAAATTAAGATATGTATGGGCTGGGAGAAGAGATACAGAGCAGCAGAGAGCAGGAGAGGATGTATGTACTAATAGAGCCAACAAACTAGACAAGAAATCTTCAATTATGATGCACTTACCAATTCTACTAAGAGATAAGAGTATGTTATCTTAGAGTTTTTTTCTTGTTCAATGTATTTTTCTCAAGTGTTCAAATTAAGTCCAAAAAAAAAAAAAGGAAAAGGAAAAAAAGCTAAGGCAGACTGCTGGTTGTAGGTTTCTAAAGACCTGCCCCACAGCTGAGCACCGAACACAGCTGCCCTGGAACAGGGGATGGAGGGGGCCGCACAAGGGGACAGAGGATGCAGACCCAGGTGGTCAGGAGGAATGATTTCCTGGCCCAACAGTCTGCCTCCTGGGAATCTCTTTCCCCAGAGTGAGTACAACCAGAAAAAAATAAAAACAAAAATGAATGTTGATTTGTCTAGGTTATAATAATGTATGGTAAATAGTACTTAGTACTCACCCTAATGTGCGAATGTCATGCTCAGTCCTTTATTCCGTTATCCCAACTCGTCTCCCATGGCAACCCTTCAAGCTGGGTATTTTGATCCCTATTTCAGTGAAGAGGAGAATGTAGGGCTCAGAGAGGTTAAGTAATTTACCTAAGGTCACACAGATGTCATGATGAGGTGACTTTGGACCAAGGTCTATTTCCCTCAAAGGCCTGACTTGTATCCACATCCTATCCTCGTTCCAAGAAGATAATGGCCTAGAAGATGACTCTCCTCCTCCCTTCTCCAAACCCCGAGTTCCCCTCAGAGGCGGCCCTCTAGGATATGACACAGACAGGACATTTTCACAATGATACCAAGATAACGAATATCTAAAAATTTTGATTAACCAGTATCTTTCCCTTTTTTAATAAAAAAAAAGTGTCATTTTGCATGATTCAAACCGACTTAAGACCAATTCCAGATTCTCATTCCAAAGACTGAACTTGGAACGAAGCTTAGCAATGTTTAAAAAGCACATGTAAAACTATCCGTTTTGTGGGCAGATTCTAATGCAATTACTGCAACCGATTTCCACACTGAAAAATACTGTGAGTTTTTATTGAGTGTTTGCAGTTAAAGCTGAGAGGCGAGCTATCTACTTCTTTTCAGAAGATCCTAAGTATTTTGCCAACAAAATGAATGATGTATGTCCTAGTCAATCTCTGTACTGTGTGATAAAGCAGCACAGTGAGCTGCTGAATTCTACCAAAGCGTATCCGGGTATCAGGAGATATATTAGGTCAGACCAGACCCTGGAAACCAGGAGCTTATGGGGAACTCACAAGTGCCAAGGAGGCAGAAGACACCTGCTAGAGGAAGAAGCGGGATGCTGGAGGGCTCGGTGACTGCCTGTAACCCTGTGGGGGGTGCCCCCCAGCCTGCCTTGGCCGATCAGGAACCTTCTGTCTCCCCGGCTCCCCACTCCAGGGCCCAACTGCGAGCCGGCCAAGGTTTAACTAACTCACTTATGTGGACATCAGTGTTCGTTCCAGGAGAAAGCAGGCTTCCTCCGGGGACTCTGAAGCAGCAGTTTGACGGGATCAGAAAAGCAAGCAACTTCTCCAAATGAAGGCCATGTCCCTGGAAAAGAGAAAGAAGAGAGGTAAGTGAACAGCGGGCCTTGCTGTTGTAATCCGAGGGCAGCTACTGTGCTCTGTGCCTGGTGCCCAGCGGTCCCCGGGCTCAGAGCAAGTGACCCATACAGGTGGCTGAAAGGAAGAAAGAATAGAACGTGCATTCTTAGGGAAGAAAAATACCTACAGAAAACTAGCTGAATAGGTAAGTACAATAGAGGAAGAACATAGAAAAAGTCATGTTTGCTAAATTGAGGAGTGGCAGAGAGGTCTCATTTACAGGAGAAAAACAAAATAATAATAATAGTAGCTAACACTTTGTGCCAGACACTGTTCTACTGCTTGACTGTAAATTCTGAAAGGGCAAGGACCTTGCCTCTTTCACTCACCTGTATACACAGGGCACCTCATTCAGGGATTGGGAGTATAGTAGGCATTCAGGATACTGTGCTTTAGTAAATGAATAAAGAAAACAGTCACGAGTATGGGAGAGGGGTGGAAATAGTATTTAGCTAAAGAAAAAAAAAAAAACATTTAAAGGATGATAATTATGAGTTCATTTTCTCCAACACTGAGAACCAACTAGGTGTCAGGCATTGAACTTGGCCCTGATGATAAAGAGGTGAAAGGCAGTGGGTGTGTATGAGATGGCACTCAAAACTAGGACCTATTCAACGAGCCAACATTTATCAAGCCCCTGCTCTGGGCCAGGCACCCAGCTGGGCACTGGGGGGAGAGAGAGAGAGAAGGAAGTCCCTTTCCCTGCCCTCCAGGAGCTCACAGTGGTAGAGGAAGGGTGCCTGTAACAGGGATGGATGTACAGGGCTGTGATCAAGACAGGACGTGAGGGATCTGCCTCTGAAGGGGATCAGAACAGTTACCCTTGATTACCAGACAAAGGGTAAAACTTGATGGTCGCGGAGGTTATGGGATTCCTCCATTGATCGGACTGTTTCATGTAATAAATTCCTGCCCCCCACTCCCAGGAATCTGTATATATACATTATATATACATCACACACACACACACACACACACACACACACACACATTTTTAATGTTCTAGAACCTGGGAAAAAATGGCTTCTTCCAATTTACAAATAAGCACTGAGACTACATGATCCTCAGCTCTGTGACAATTTTAAGATCAGACGATACAGTAATACAATGAGGACAGAACTCAGACTCCGATTCTATAAAAGGGTATTTTGTGTCCAATTATCCCCAAAGCATTTAAAAAATTTAGAAGCCGTGATTGCTCGATACATG
Source organism: Procyon lotor (assembly GCA_028646535.1). Classification (NCBI taxonomy): domain Eukaryota; kingdom Metazoa; phylum Chordata; class Mammalia; order Carnivora; family Procyonidae; genus Procyon; species Procyon lotor. Next base: position 31,515,191 of record CM053613.1, read on the forward strand.
GCAGCAACTGTTGCTGCTGCAGCTGAGTCCAGGGCTGCAAATATCCATCCGGGCTTGTTGAGTGAGGTTTCCCAACGGAAGTCAAGGAGAGCTGAAGGGCACTTCTTATCCAGCCGCCTGCCACTGCCAGCAGGCTCCGACCAAATCTCGCTCCGCAGTGGACACAAGCCAGCTCCAGACTGTCGCACCTCCTGCATCCCTTCCAACCACCCGCCTTAAACCCTGCCCAGATTGGACCCAGCACAATTCATCTGGGGGCAGAGTAACTAACTAGTTAAAAGAACCCAGGAGGACTGAGATCTGGTCGTGAGCAGCTGCGACCTAAGCCGGCACATGGGGATTTGTGCCAATTTAAGCTCTAGACAGCTGTTTTGCGGTGGCTATGCGGAAAAAGCACTACCCTGCATTGCCCCACCCGGTCGAACCTGGGAGGTGGGGCAGCAAGACAAAAAAGGTCGAAGAGCCCAAGAGATAGAGCACCTCGCTCTCTAGCCCTGGGCCCGCCTGGTTGGGGGCGGGGAGCTGCTCTTTTCACACCCCTCCCCCACTACCGAATGAGGCTCTAGTGATGAAGAAAAAACAGGATTCCCAAATCCTGACCATGTCCTTTGAATCCGACACCTTAGATGACACTCATCTCTCCCCTTTACTTCTTTCCTCCTTTTTCAGTGCTTAACGTATTACACAACACCTCACCCTCCAAGTTGTGCAAACCATAAGCATAGAGTTGAAAAACTGGTCTAACTTCAGCGAGACACAGATTACACAACATAGTGAACGAAAAGATCCGAAACAAATGAACGAATGACTATTCCCTTGGATTTTATAACTAGTAAACACAAAACATGTTGGATGGGAAAGTAACAAAAAAGATTTCAAATCTATCCCCTCCTCCCTCCTTCTCGGTTATGCAGTAAACATTAAAGTTTTCAGTGGTCTTATAGCTTCCCTTTATATTTGTGCTGAATTTCACATCAACACACGAAACAGTGTTGAGTGGAAATGTCTTTGCTTGCTTTTTCATTACCTTTAGATAAAAGATCTGTTACAACTTTAAAACTATTTCATTTCATTCTTAGTAGAGTTACTTTTCATCAGTCAGTGACTTGGATTTTAATTTCACATGCTTCAGTAAGATGTGACAGTTGTCATTCAAACAAGAATTACTACATCCCACTTTTCCTACTATTTGGTTATGCTGGGGCATAGGGAGCGGTGAAAGCTTACAGACAGTGAAGAACATAGCTTTCCATGGAAAGCCCTTAGGAGCAAACAGATTAGCTTCCAATCCCAGCCCTGCCACTGAGGGACAGTTGTGGTAAAATCCTCTTCTTCACTCTCCTGACCCATGGAGAACACCTGTGCTGAGTATTAAATGAGATGCCATCTGTGCAGTGTCAACAGAGGTGGCTGCTCCTCGCACTGTTTGCCTTACAGGTCCTTGGCACTCAGACACCCGGTGCATCAGTGGCCAAGTAGAGATGTGAACCCGTTAGTCACCGCCTCTGAACACAGGGGACCGGGGCACTCCTATAGGCACTAGGGATGGGGAGCCGGGGAAGGGGGCAACAACCTCAAACAGATAGTGTCGAAAGCAGAAACACCATCAGCCCCCTTCTGCTGATGCGTGTGTAAGCACACCTTGCTCCAGAAACGGTGCACCCGGGCTCAAGAAGAACCAGCTGCTTAGTGCTCTCGGTGGTGACTTCTGCCCAAGGACCTTCGCTTTAGTTTAAATCCGAGACGTTCTGCGCAGCGCCCGAAAGGCGGGCTTTCGGGTAGAAGTGCCCTCCTGAGCAACACCTGCCTGAAGTCGATGTGGCCCTTGTTCCCCGCCGCCGGCCGGGGAAGGACAGGGGCACCAGAGCCCCAGCGCACCCCAGGATCGCAATTCACGGGGGAAAAGAACCACCGTTCACAACCCGGACCCCTGACCCTACAGTCGGTCGCTGCAGCACTGCGACCCCAGGCTCTGTATCACAACATCCCCGCCCTTAAACAGCGTTCGGGACTATGAGAACGTCCCGCGCTGCAAGTCAGCACTGGTGATTCACTGACACGTGTGTGAGCCTGGGAGATCGTGGACATGGAAGGGCCTCGCTGGAACTTAGAGACGCGAGAATACAAAAGAGCGGGGAAGAGCTCAAACCAAACCGTCGGGAGATGGGCGCCCTGATCTAGGCGTGGTTGGGCAATACACGCTGTACCGCAGCTCCAGCGCAGGTCCCCCCAAAAGGGGAAACGCTTTAAGGCAGAGAACCGCGGGGCGAGCCAACACCGGCGCACACAATCCAAGCACAGGCAAGGCCGCTCAGCCGCCCCGGCCCTCGGTTTTCCTGTCTACAAAAACGAGGGCTTTAGACTAGAGCGTCTCCCAATCCTGCTATTAATCTAGAACTCTACAATATTCCATGCTGAAGCTGTCTGAGGCTCGGGAACCGGAAAAACAGGGGAAAGCGAGGGAACACGATAAGGGAGGAGAAAGAGAGGAGCGGGTGGGAGACCACGAGAGGGAAGACGACGGACGCCCGGAACAGGCTTGGCGGGTTTTCAACCTTACTACACCTCCTCCCACACCTGAGTTCTCACGTCTCGGCCGAGGCCCCACGCCCATCGAGTCTGGGCACCAGTTAGCCAAGCTTCTCCCTCTATACACCAGTTTCTAGAAGCCACGGGGCAGGTGGTGGGCAGCACAATGATGCATGCCAGAAATGAAAGGGGGAATGGTCCCGGCTGGGGTCCGGAGGGCAGGTGAGCGGATCCGGAGCTGGGCAGGGAGTGGGACGGCCAGACTGGGAATCGCAGAGCGTCCGCGTCTCAGCCTTCATGCCCCAGGAGAGACAAACTTCATTCCCCAACTCTAGCAAGGGGAGGGGGGTGTTCGGAAAAAAAAGGAAAAAAAAAAGTTGCTGAACTTTTCCCCCAACTCTGTCGTGGAGGCGGGACCGGAGGGCGGCACCTACACCCTGATTCGCCGCCGGCTCCCGTCTGGAGGCTCCGATTGGCGCGCGGGGTCCGGGGCCGGGAAGAGCGGGCGTGGGGGAGGGGAGCGGCCCTCCCAGCCCGCGGGATCGGCTCGCGCCGGGAGCGGGTTAATTTCAAATCGGGGGCTTGACTGCTCCTGGACGGTCACGCTCCCTCTGCCCGCCCGCCGGCCCGCCAGTCCCGGTCCCGGCGTTTCCCTCCGCGGCACCCACCTCGGCGCGGCGTGAGGACCGACTGACGGCCCGACACGCGGGCTCCCGGACCTGAGCGGGGAAGGGGCGCCGAAGAGTCCCCGCTCAGCCCCCGCCGGCTCCAACCGTGGAGTGAACTGACAGGTCAGCGGGACGCAGAGGGATGCGGCACCCAGCCGGCCAGGCACCGGGAGAGGGCTCGGGAGGGCAGCGGCAGAGACGGCCGTTTCCCGCCTCTCGCTCTGCCGGGGGCCGTGGAGGGAGGAGCTGAGCTCCCGCGCAGAGGGGAGGGGGCGAGCGAGGGGGAGGGGCGGGGATACCGTGGTTCCGGGCGCGGGTTTGCCCGCGCTCAAGCCCCGCGCAGCTAAGGGGCGGTGCCGGCCACGGTCCGGCTTTCCGCGCCAAATTTTTAAATCGAAGGCGGAAGGTCCGGACCCGCCCCTGGCGCCGCCAACCAATCGCAGGCCCGCATCCAGCTCTCTGATTGGTTAGGAGTCGTTGCCGTGGGAACCGCGGAGATGCTGTCCGGGAACAGCAAGGCTGGTGGCGCGCGGACTGGGCCGGGGGGGAGGGGTAGTTAGCCGGGCGGAGGGGGAAGTGCGCGGGGCGCGGAGCGGGTGGCAGCAGGGGGACTGTACCTGGTTGCTTTACTGAACAAATGCTGACTCCTTGGTAAGATCCAACATCGTGGCGTGAACTGGCTAGCCGAATTGAGAGTACACAGGGCTCTGCATCTATAAGGATGTCTTAAAAGAAGAAAAAGTCTTAATCATAAGGCGCTCTTTAAATACCCAGAGTACTCTTGGAGCTTAAGGACTGAATTTGGAAGTTTCCTATCAAGCTATTTCCCGAGACTTTACTGTGCACGTGTGTGTCAGGGGAAAAATACAGGCATCTAGACGCAGACTTTTGTCGAGATGCTTGGGGTCGTGTGTGCTCTGCCGGAACCAGGGCCGGGGCGCTAGTCCTGAGCCCCGACCTGTGAACAGGTGGGTGCTTGTGCTTACGACGGAAGGTCCATTTGGTGGGGTCCGGAGAATGGCGCGCCTTCTCTAAAGGTGGGAGAGGACTGTCACTGGAAGTTCTGTGGTTTGTTTTAAGTCTCAGGACAGCAGATCGGTTTGCTGAAGGAATTTATTGGCATTTGATGGAGTTCTCTGCCCAGTAGGGCTATCTCTGGTGGAGAATAAAATGTAAATTTAACTTGTCATTTTTCGTTAGTCTTTGTTTAAGTGGCCTGTGGTGTCCATGAGGGAATATTCAACGAATCTCCGGGTTTTATTTTTTTAACTTTTTCTATTTCCTTTTCTTTTTAAGGAAAATAAGCTTTTTAATAGAATTGATTGGACTACTTAAACCATCAGGGTGTTGGGAGAAACTCCAGATTTTTCATTTTTAAAGAAACTCTAAATGTATGAAATATTTGCAGAATGGAGAATGAAAAGGTACCTTTTTAACTTTAGTATTCATCCTCGCAGTTTTAAATGCACTATCCTGATTTAACCCCATAATTTTCCATATTTAATATCTTATTAATGCTGCATCCCTTTTTAGTTAGCTGCTGTAAAAACCCAGAAGGAAGGGAAATTTAATTTTTGTGAAGAGTTTGGCCAGAGGTATAGTAATCTAACGTTTTTAATGGTTTGATTTCAAATGGAAGTCTTAAAACGATAAGCAGAGAGAAAAGGTATTTTTAAGAATAATAAAATTTTTTAGCTGCCTTATGATATTTCTCAGAATTCTTGAACAATTAGAATTCAGAGAGGGCATTTGACATGATTTGAGATTGGATTTCCTTTTAAGATAATTTTCTACCAAATGGGCAGCTTCTTAAACCTGGGGGCCACAACGCTGGATTTGTGAGCTAGACATTTTGTAAAATAACCAAAGAATTGTCAGTAAGGGTGTCTTGACTGGTATCCAACAGTAGCTGGTTAAAAAATGAAAAGTGCAAAGTTCCTCAAAGGTTTAGATATCAGTCAGGTAAGAGAATTGCTATCTTTTCTGATAGTCTGAGACAAAGGACAGCAGCCCTTAGAGAGATGTTCTTGGGTCGGCACCTCTCAGGGGCATATGCTTAAGAGGGTCCCCCTTTGTATCCATCATACTGATTTCCATACAGTTCCAATCCAACTGTAGTTGGATTGAGGATATTTGGGTTCAAGTCCTGTGCAACCTCTCTCAGCCAGGGTTTCCTCTTCTGCAGAGCAGGACTACAAGATTTGGTGAAAATTACAAATGGAAAAGCACTTGATAAATCCCAAGGAGTCATAGACATGTTAAACAGTCCCATTAATCTTTGTTCCTAAAGTCGATGAGGAATTAGCGAGTCTCTGTGTTCTTTCACTTATTGCCATTCCAAGCATTTTCTCTAAAACAGCCATAGGTAGGAAGAATGTGTGAAGTCCCCAGTGGCCAAAAGTACAAGAAACATAGTCTCCATTGTCTTATTTGTGCTGCTATTAATTTACCCTCATGTCTCAGTGGCAGTCCTGCCTCTGCCAGGAACTATCTTTGTGACTTTGAATAACTAATTTTCTTTCTCTGGGCCCCATTTTTCCTTCTATAAAGTGAGAGGGGTAGGGGTGCCTGGGTGGCTCAGCCAGGCATCTGCCTCTGGCTCAGGTCATGATCTAGGGGTCCTGGGATCGAGCCTCCCTACTCAGTGGGGACCCTGCCTCTCCCTCTCCCTCTGCTCTTTCCCCTGCTTGTGCTCTCTCCCTTTCTCTCTCAAATAAAATCTTAGGAAAAATAATAAAGCAAGGGAGGTAAATATTGAAAGAGCAGACTTTCCTTTGTTCTCAGGCACTCTGGATTTTGCTCCCTACTAGGTTTTGCCTATAAGTATGACCGTAAGCTAGCCCTCACCCTTGTCTCCTTGGCTTTCTGACTTCTACATCAATGGTGTTTTATTGAGCATTCAGTGCATGCAGCCATTGGGCTGGGTGGATACACACAGAGGAATGGGACGTGGTTTCTGCCATATGGGCTTTTACTTACTGCAGTGTCATGTATAAAGTCACTCCTAGGAGTTTTGGATCACTTAGATTATCAGTCCCATTAGGGGAAGCTGAGTGAAAGGTATACGAAAACTCTACACTACCTCCAACACTTCTCTACATCAAAAATTATGTCAAAAAGGTTTTAAAATGGGGTCTTCAAGGTTTTTTTTTTTTTAATTCTTGAAACATAAGAAAAACTTAAGTCTGTGCTTTACTGCAAGATTAAAAATGGAAATTTAGCCAGTAAAAAGACAGGGTCGAGCGATCATTGGAAGACAGTTACTAATTTAATCAACTCTCCAACCTCATTAGACACGTTTTCTTTAGCAATATTCTATTTATTGTACAATTTCTGGAATCTAAAGCTATCTGATAAGTTCTATTTTATAGTGGGTTTAATTGTTCACTTGTTTTAAACCAGGAAAATCTCTTTTTTGAGCCACATAAAAGAGGACTCATGAAAACACCTCTGAAGGAATCCACTGCAGCAAATATAGTGTTAACGGAGATCCAGCCTGACTTTGGCCCTTTGACCACACCCACCAAGCCCAAGGAAATCTCCCAGGGAGAACCGTGGACACCAACAGCCAACCTGAAAATGCTCATCAGTGCCGTGAGCCCTGAGCTCCGAAACAGAGATCAGAAGAGGGGGTTGTTTGACAGCAGGAATGGATTACCTGAGACCAAAGATTGTTTACATGTAGGTTTGCAGAAGACTGGCTGGAAACCAGTGGGCGCTGGTGGGCGCGCACGTGCGCGCGCGTGTGTGTGTGTGTGTGTGTGTGTGTGTGTGTGTAGAGAGAGGGAACTATTACAAAAGTGCCAGCAATATAAAGCATTGCTACATACAGACTCTTATTCGCCTACTTTGGAGCACAGGAAAGTTTGGACTCCATCAAACACAGCACTAGGAATTCTGAGCCTTGGACTTAATTTCAGTTCAATCTTCCTTTTTAGATCTGTCAAGCAGTTTCATACTGGTTCCCACCTGTTTCCCCCAATTTTGCTGCTGTTGAAGCTAAGTATGTTAGCCCTCGAGTGCAAAGGATCCTAATAAACCAGTCAAACTTGATTTCTGGCTCAGATATTATTTACCTCTTCTTTTGCAGGAACACTTATCCGGAGACGAATATGAGAAATCCCAGCCGAGTCGAAAAGAGAAAAGTTTAGGATTGCTGTGTCATAAGTTCTTAGCACGATATCCTAACTATCCCAACCCCGCTGTGAATAATGACATCTGTCTTGACGAAGTCGCTGAGGAACTGAGTAAGTAGCGGAGCGTTCACGGAGATGGTTAGTAATCAAAGTGAGTCCGTGGACTTACTCTCTGGGACCCACGCTTATCTCGCCAGTGTAGGTAATGACACGGTCACGCCATGTGGAGATGATAAATCCCTGAAGCCCTATTAATTTAAGAAGGAAGGCAGAGAGTTTCCAATTTCAGCGAGTCTTCAAACAGAAGGAAAAAATGACAATGGAGATTTGCTTCTGATTGCATTTCGAAAGCTCAGAAGCTGTCAAGGAAGGCAACATTGTTTTAAGACTTGTTTCATAAACAGCTACAACTTTGAACTTCTGTGTCAGTTCTCTCCTTGAAGAGCTGGGCTGAGGAAGAGCTGGGCTGAGGAGCGGGATCTTCAGGGTGGGCATGCGCGTCTGTGAGTGGAAATTGGGATTTACCTCGCCCTGCCACTCGGCTACATGTTTGTGTCTGGCAAAAGTTACTGTGTTCCTCCCGCCCCTGTACTCCTTTCTTCAGATACTTCTATCTAGTAACAGCTGCAAAGGGGTCTGTGGCCAACTTGGGATACCTTTGGATTCATGAGAATATTATAATCTGAACCTGAAAAGAGGATGCAGGATGTTTTAACATAGCGCTATCACTTCCTCAAAGAAAGTTTTACTCTTCAAACGCATGTTTATAAATATTTATATTTATAAATTGATTTCACATTTTAAGAATATGCCCTTCAGTTTCATCTGTTCACATATGCTTAATTAGAGCTACGTAGGCTGTACCTTTAATCCGGCGGGTAGCTGTTGACCTCCTACTATGTGCCAGGCAATGTTGTAAAAGCTTGGGATGACATCCATGAATGACAAGAATCAAGTCTTCCCTCCTGTGGAACCTACTTTCAAGTGGGGCCTCGTAAATAAGTATGCAAAGGACAGACAATAAGAAGAGATAATGATAGGCATTATACAAGTCACAGAATAAGCAAGTAATAATAATGCCTATTAGAGAGTAATACATGCTGTGGGAAAAATAAAAGGTAGAACAGGGTAAAGGGGAACAAGGAGTGCTGGGAGTGCTTTGCAACATTAAAGTAGGTGGTGAGGTCAGACCTTGAGAAGCTGACATCTAAGCAAGAACTTGCAAGAATGGAGGTGGGGACCAGTGAGGACTTCGGCAACAAGGATTCCAGGCAGAAGGAATAGCCCACTCCAAAAGCCTTCAGACAAGGGCATATTTGACAGGTCCCAGGAACGGCAAGAAATCTCAGTGCTTTGTGCCTATCATATGACAGTTATGTGTGTGTGTGTGTGTGTGTGTGTGTGTGTGTGTGTGTGCACGCACAGCCTTTGAAAAATAATATAAAAAAACAGGTTGTGGGGCGCCTGGGTGGCTCAGTCGTTAAGTGTCTGCCTTCGGCCCAGGTCAGATCCCAGAGTCCTGGGATCGAGCCCCGCATCGGGCTCCCTGCTCCGCGGGAAGCCTGCTTCTCCCGCTACCATTCCCTCTGCTTGTGTTCCCTCTCTGGCTGTGTTTCTCGCTGTCAAATAAATAAAATCTTAAAAAAAAAACAAACAGGTTGTAATTAAAAACTTGTTTTTGCCACTTACTGGCTCTGTACCTTAGGGTGAGCTACTTAGCCAGCCTGAGCTGCTGTTTCCTCACCGGTAAAATGTGAATAATAATGCCGGCCTCACCAGTTTCCCATAGACATTTCCTCCAGCTGAATGGCCCATAGTAGGCCCTCAATGAATGCTACCTCTCTAATTCGTATTCCCGGTACCCTATGAGAGCAGAAACATGTCTTCCTCGTCTTTACACTCTTTGTCGAGTATAATTAAATTCTCTCCTCCAGACCCAATGATCAACAGACCGCGGAAGAAAAAGTTGTTCCGTTTTATACACACTACAAAATCTGATCCTAGAATGTACAATTGCTCATTCTTTGCAGATGTTGAGCGGCGACGCATTTACGATATCGTGAATGTCCTAGAGAGTTTACACATGGTGAGCCGCCTGGCCAAAAACAGGTACACTTGGCACGGGCGACATAATCTCAACAAAACCCTTGGGACTCTGAAAAGTGTCGGGGAGGAGAACAAGTACGCCGAGCAGATCATGATGATCAAAAAGAAAGAATATGAACAAGAGTCTGACTTCAGTAAGACCTACAGTATAGAGGGTCATATCATCAAATCAAACACGGGCCAGAACGGACACCCAGACATGTGTTTTGTCGAACTCCCCGGAGTGGAATTTCGGGCAGGTAAGCGATGGCTGGACGTGCCGGGCTACATGGCGCTTCTCAGAGCCCTGGAGGCAAGGGTTCCTTCTAGAACACTGTTCTCACCCTGCTGTGGCTGCTGCCACCTTTTAACACATTAAAATGCAGCAGTTGTCAACTGTCTGATCAGGTTGTGGTCTTTTTAGACTTGTTACTTTAGAAGTCGCTTGTCCCTTCATGAATTTTAATTCTCTAATCCTCCTCCTCCTTCTCCCAAGCTTCTGTAAACAGCCGCAAAGACAAGTCTTTAAGAGTGATGAGCCAGAAATTCGTGATGCTGTTTTTGGTGTCAACGCCTCAGATAGTCAGCCTAGAGATCGCGGCCAAGATTTTAATTGGGGAAGACCACGTGGAAGATCTGGATAGAAGCAAGTTTAAAAGTAAGTGTCACGATTGCCGTGGACTTTTGGGCCTCTTTGTAAACCATACAATCTTACTTATGAACCGACCGCCAAATACATTTGCTCCACTGACGTCTTCTCTAATTATGCTTTTGTACCTTCACTTCGCCTCAGAAGCCATGAGTTATACTGTCTTTCGCTAACTCGTGGGATTCGAAGATATGTATATAAGCACTCTTACTTGTCTGGCACTTGGGCTTATAAACAGTTCTTTCAAAGTTACCTCCTCGGATACCGTAACCTTGTCCGCACTTTGGGCACGCGAACTCTGTGTTGCCCGAAGTCTAAATGAGCAGTAAAATGTAAAGTGGGCCCAGAACCCAGGTCTCTGCTCTCCAATGTAAGCATATAAATAACTCTCCTAAAACTGTTCCTGGAAGTGACTGACCTGCAGCACCGTTGGTTTGCCATTTTGAAAGAAGGGTTTTATCCAGTCCCAGAAAGGGGCCTAGACTGGGTTCTTGACGCAGAGCTCTGCCCGCCCATCAGGGACAGGCTTTGCAGGAGCCTCTAGAAAGAGAAGCATGTGGAAAAAGTGCTCAGCAGATGGGAAGGGCCTGCCGTGCGCCCACCTCTCCTGGGGCCGAGTCCAGGCAGGACACGAGGCTAGCCGGAACAGGGGACCCACGGTGGGGAGTGCCTGGGAGCTCAGACGCCTTTCCCATCCCTGTTAAGCTACACTAGTCCCTCGAGAGTATAGTCCGACATCCCCAGCTTGATAGTGTCTCTATAAAGAAAATTAAGTCGGGCAGTAATACCAGCAATTGGCTTGGGAGATATGCAATTTCAGAAAGCAGTCTTCGGTACTACGGACGGGCCGCCTGCTTTTTCTGACTCACCAGGCGGCTTTCAGCTCTCCATTTCACTGGTTAGTCACAGCGTCAGGAACCATTCCGGAAACTGCAAATATGTCATTTGCCGAATCCCCAGGGAATTCAGAATCTTCTGGCCTGGCTATGAAGAAGGGGCCCAGTTTATGATTTTGTACTATCACGCTGGAAATAGAGACCGAGTTCTTGTAACAAAACTTTTTAAGATCTGTAAGATGTGTAGAATTCACAAATCTCTGCTTTGCATATAACATAAAGACTGTATAAAAATTTACACATTTTGACGGGGTATAGAATCTTCCACGCTTATATGCTAAAAAAATCTCATTGTTATAAACTGTCACAAGCAGGAAAGCGGTACATTTATCATCGGTGCTTTATTTGTTCATAAAACTCTTCTGAATCCTCATTAGAAGATGCCCAGCAATGGAAACTTTTTATTAAAAAATTTGTAACGTAGTTCCCGATAGGGTGATCTCATGAAGTCTTTTTTTCCTTTTTCAACTGTTGTCATTTCAAAATTCAGTACCTGCAGCAACTGAAGTCTTTTCAATATTTAAGACTATTTTTTGTTTTAATTAAAGCAGTATCACCAGGATAACTTAAAAGAGTCACATTTTCCTCTGTGTGACGTGATGGCTAGGATAGCTCCCTGAATACACATGAAGTCCTTATGAAGCAAAGTCCTTTGATCTTTCATTGTTCCATTAAGTGGTATATATACCTTTTATTTTCCAGCAAAAATTAGGAGGTTGTATGATATAGCTAATGTTCTGAGTAGCCTGAATCTTATCAAGAAAGTTCATGTTACAGAAGAAAGAGGCCGCAAACCAGCTTTTAAATGGACAGGCCCAGAAATCAGTCCAAGTCCCAGTGGTACGTATTTGCTTCCCTTCGTTCCTTGCTTCATTGTTCTGAATTAATGCGCATTGGGAGATATTCTCTCTTCCACTCCCTGCCCACACTCCCCCATGGAAAGACCATATATCAGTTGTTGGAAAGACAAAGACGGTGCCGATATGGAAAGTTTGGCTATGGGTTGCATTGGTCCAAAACACCTCCTACCCTGTGCCTAAGAGGCAGAATCTGTGTGAAAGGCCCTAACAGAGCCTACACACACTGAGAATATGAAATGAATTCGTTCCAGTATTAACATTCTAGTCTCCATCTCAACTCTGGGGTTCTGACATTTTATAGTTCCACCAAAGATCCCACACCAAAATGTTTAAAGTGGCAAGAACACGGGCCACGGAGGCAGAGGGAAACTTAGCCACTTATTAGTTGTGTGGCCTTGAGCAAGTTGTATCTCCAAGGCTGTTCCCTCGCCTGTGAAATGGGGAAAACAGTGGTGCCTTTGCAAGGTTCCTGCGATTTTGAATATACATTGACTCTTGGACAACACAGCGTTTAGGAGCGCAGTCAAAAATCTGCATATGACTTTGACTCCCCCAAAACTTAACTACTAATAGCCTATCACTGACCAGAAGACTTAACAATAACAAAGTCACTTAGCAAATACTTTGTATGTTATATGTATCATATGCTATATTCTTACAATGAAGTAAGGTAGAAAACAGAAAATGTTGCTAAGAAAAATCATAAGGAAAAGAAAACACATTTTCAGTACTGCACTGTAAAAAAAATCTGTGTACTCATTGCCATTCAAGAGTCCACTATAATCTCAGAGAGAGGTCCCTTGGTGCTGGGATTCAGAGTGTAGGTTCAGGAGCCAGACTGACGGGTTCATATCCCAAGTCCTCGTTCTACTAGCTGAGAGAACAAGGTCACAGGGGGTTAATATCGCTGAGATGGGGATGCATTTCCTAAGAAGTACCTACCTGGGGACACCTGGGTGGCTCAGTTGGTTAAGCAGCTGCCTTCAGCTCAGGTCATGATCCCAGGGTCCTGGGATCGAGTCCCACATCGGGCTCCTTGCTCAGCGGGGAGACTGCTTCTCCCTCTGCCACTGCCTGCCTCTCTGCCTGCTTGTGCTCTCTCTCTCTCTCCCTCTCTGACAAATAAATAAATAAAATCTTTAAAAAAAAAGAAAGAAAGAAAGAAGTACCTACCTGGTGGAGTTGTTAGGAGTGTCTCACTCCGTTCAGGCTGCTATAACCGAATGCCATAGACTAGGGACCTTATAAACAACAGAAGCTTATTTCTCACAGTTCTGGAGGCAAGTCCTAAATCATGGCACCAACAAATTCAGTGTCTTGCCAGAGCCTGCTTTCTAGACGCCAGTCTTTTTGTCATAACCTCACAAAGGTAGAAGGGACTAGAGAGCACTGTGGGGCCTCTTTCGTAAGAGCCCTAATCCTATTCAAGAGGGCTCCACCCTCCTAAGTACCTCCCAAAGGCCCCACCTCCTAACAGCATCACATCAGGGGTTGGGATTTCAACCTGTGAACTTGAGGGACCCAAATACCCAGTCCATCGCCATGAGGGTTGCCATATTTCATTGGTTCAGGACTCCACGATTAGAAGATGCCCGATTTTGGGTCTGTATCTGTAAGAAAGAGAAACCACTAGTGATTACACTCTAGCACGTCCCTGGATGGTTGTGAGACCAGTGGATTTCAGCGATGTTGACATGTGAAATCTCACTCAGGATTCAGTTAAAATAAGATCAACAGGGTTTTGTGCCTAAAGACTTTCAGACAGTGTCTGCCCCAGGCTCTGTGCTCTGTAAGTGTTGACTTACATTCCTAAAATCATCTCAACTACACTTGGGCTTCAGCTCCAAGGAAGCCCAGGCGGCTGGGTTTTGACCCCCTGCCCTTCACTCTTTCAGGCCGTGGCCCCGTCCTTCCTCTCCCTCGCTCCGATCCGGAAGCAAAGCGTCCTTCGAAAGACAACTGTGCCAAAAACCTCTTTTCCACACGTGGGAAACCGAACTTCACTCGACACCCATCTCTTATCAAACTGGTAAAGAGCATAGAAAGTGACCGGAGGAAGATAAATTCTGCCCCCAGCAGCCCCATCAAGACCAACAAAGGTATGTTTTCGGGTGTGTTGGGCTTCGCTCAGAATGCTTTTTATCTGCTTCTTCAGCTTACTTGATCCCTACGGTACTTGTTAGGGAACTGTTTCAATATCCTTATACCCAGACCCACTTGAAGCCTAACCCATGTATGAATAAAAGGATAAAAAGTAATTGGTGGGCTTTATCGTTTCATTGCTGTGTGATTGGGGGGGGGGGGGTGCATGTGTCTGTTCCTTTGACTTCAGTCATGTTTCATCTGTGTGAGCATTCGTTCTTTTACTTTGACCAACACCCTCCCCCTTTCTGTTTTACCAGCTGAGTGTTCTCAGAATCCGGCACCCTTCCCAAGTAAAATGGCTCAGCTCGCAGCTATTTGCAAAATGCAGTTAGAAGAGCAATCAAGGTAGGTTAATAATACCTTTTAGTGGCAGGAGGAATTATTTTTATGTTGCATCATTAGGATTACTTATTTTATATAAGGATACGCACTAGCCTTGCAAACTGGGAAGATAATCTTTTCCATAACTCTCAGCCAGTCATTACAGACACTATCTGCTAGTTACATAAACGCATGGCTTCAATGTGAGCCAGTCTAAAGTGGCAGAACATTTTCGAGAAAATGTGTTTCCATTGTGTCATGCCTTGAAATCTTGTCTCTTAGTGAACCCAGAAAGAAAGTGAAGGTACAGCTGGCAAGATCTGGGCAGTGCAAACCTGTGGCCCCCCTGGACACCCCAGCAAATGCTGAGCTGGACCTGACAGCACCGTCCCTCATCCAGCCCCTGGGGGTGGTCCCCCTCCTCCCCAGCCCACTGTCACCCGCGGTGCCAGTGATCCTACCTCAGGCCCCTTCGGGCCCGTCCTATGCCATCTACCTGCAGCCTGCCCAAGCCCAGACTGTGACGCCACCCCAAGGCCTGAGCCCCACAGTCTGCCCCACTCCGTCTTGTAAAGCTACAAGATCAAAAGATGCCACAGATGCCACCACCGAGAAGGCAGCCAGTGATGCCACCAAGTCCGGTGCCTCCACCAGGCCCGGAAGCTTGCTGCCAGTGCCCGAGAGACCAGGTGCCAAGAACCGAGACAAGGATCCTGCTGAAGAAAGAGGCTCCAAGAGGGCAAGCCTGCTCGAAGACGGTGGTTCCAAAAAGAGATTTAAAGAGGACCTAAAAGGACTTGAAAATGTCTCCACGGTAAGTACAGCCTTGAAATGTGTGAAGCTTTGGGAACTCCGCGATTGATCAGAGGAGAATGCAGTAGCTCGGGAAATTTACCGGAGCAAAGGGCAGTTTCTCAGAAGACAAGGAACGGTTCCTTAGCATCCCATAATCCAAACAAAGCCCCA
This sequence comes from Procyon lotor, assembly GCA_028646535.1. NCBI lineage: Eukaryota > Metazoa > Chordata > Mammalia > Carnivora > Procyonidae > Procyon > Procyon lotor. Next base: position 31,530,446 of record CM053613.1, read on the forward strand.
GACAGCTAATCCCCTGACTGGGATGACGGCAGGGACATTTTTAACCTTTGGAGGAAGGGATTATTTGCTCTTTTTAAAGCACCACGGGTGGTTGTCCTTAAGTCCATTTCTCCATCACATACGGGAATGCAAACACCTGTCATGAAAGTCTTAAATAATTTACAAGCAGACGTAACCCCAAATGAATGGATGGATGCATTGGGTTCCTGTAACTCCTGCTCTCTGAGTCACTGCCTAATCTTTGTTTGATGTCATGTACCTGGCACCTGTTGCCTGGATGAGACATTGCTCCTTCTGTTTTTTACTTTCCCCCTAAAATTTAACCCCAGATTTCTGTTTTGTGTAATAGAAAAGTCAAGCTTATCCTGGCAGATTGTAGGTATATTTGCTGCATTGGCTTCTAGGGATTGTGATGTTCCAGATCATTTTTTTTCCCTAGGTGGAGTTAAGCTCGGGAAGGAATTAACATTTATTAGATACCTCCCGAAGTACGAGGCACTTTTTCTCATTTTTCTCCCTTGGGACAATTATATATGGAGGGCATTATCACCAAATAAACACCACTAAACTTGGGGGCAGAAGTTAATCTCTCATTTTGTCCCTGCTATTAACTCAAGCTGTTTTACTTCTCTGCATCTTGTTTTTCCACATCTATCAAGAATTTATGCCCCCTGTTTTTCCTGATCATCTCCTGGGTATAAAGCACTGTGCTCTGGATCCGATCAAACCCAGCACCTGCCTTTGGTGGCTGTTGCTTTTGAATTCTTGCCCCAGGGCCCCACTACAGTTTTTGTGAGGTTAAGTGCATTTATTACATGATAATATACATAAAGGGACTTGTGATCCTTTTAAGGCACCGTATAAGCTGAAGGGTATTATCTGTAACTGTTATTATTAAAGAGGCTTTAGAGTTTGTCAAATCTTCCCGGAGGATGGCCTCATGGTAACCATTCAAAACATCTATTATCTTAGCACAGTATCATTTTGCATTTAATACACATGCTAAGGGGGAAATCACTAGGCTTTGGCTTGATTCAATTTTCTGGGAGGTCCATAATAATCTCTTTGGGTCAATGGATATGATTTAATAATGGTCTCCTGTTGCTCACTTAGTCATTCAGGATTAGGATTTTCAGTAGATAGATTTTCCATGTCCCTCTGCTTCTTTTCTTATCTCTATGACTTCGTTTTGACCATTTCTTTTTAGTATGGACTGAGCTGAACAAAGAAAGAGAGAGATTCATGTGTCATTGCATTCATCAAACATTACTGAGAATCTACACTTCCGCGGGTGGAGAGAAGGCAGTATACAAATAAACACAAATACGTCAGATAGTGAAGAATAAGTATTAAAAATGAAACAGGCCGATGGAACAGGAAGGAAGGGGTAAGAGGGCTAATGTAGAACTAGATGAGAACCATGCAAGCTGAAACATACAAACGTCATTCATCCTGCTAATTAATGGTTCTAATTAAGTGAAGAACGTAGTTTGCAGAAAATGGAAAAATATTATTAGAGTACTATAGGTTTTGCTGAAGATTGGAAAGAATTAAACCAGCATCCAGAGTAACTTGTACCATGAGAGAGTATGATTAATGGTTAGCAAAGAACAGCTCTTTGTAAAATGCTTAAATCCACCCATTAACTTCCTATTCCTATAGCTTTCAAGGAACCCAACCAGTAAAGCTATGGAAACAGTACCAAACCTTCAGGAAACAAAATTAGTAAATAAATGTGTCCTGGAACAGTATGAGCATTGCAGATTCTAAATTCACTGGGTCCCAAGGAAAAGATGGGACCTATTAACAGCTAGATCAAAGCGTAGACTGTTGTTTGGACCATGGTGAGAAGAAAGATCTGGAGGAAGATAAAAGGGGGGCCCCCAGGTTACAAGAGCTGCTTTTAGCTTTTGCCAGGCCAGCTCATGGTGAGGCGGAAATGGACTTTTCAGGCAGCTCAGCCACCCGTGCAGGCTCTCTGGTGAAGGCAGAAAACAAGCAGGCTTGGTGGGGGGGTACGCCCAACTCAACACTGGCCATTTCTGTTGCGAATATAACTTTATTGCCTAAAGCTTTTGCTCCAAGACATTTGGGTCTGCAGTATGAATCAATCAATTCTCTTTTTTATCTATAGTTTTTGAACTCTGGTGCCCTGACCTTTAGTTTGTATGTTATTAAGAGCATTTCGGTATCACTGGAAGCTAAAATACTAGGGGGAAAAAATGCGCAGTTGTACAGTTACTTAGTTCTCAATGAGGGGTCAGCAAACTTTTTCTGGAAAGGGCCAGATAATAAATATTTTTGGCTTTGCGGGCCATATGGTCTCTGCTGACTATTCAACTCTGCCATTGTCAAAATACAAGCAAGCAGCTATAGACAGAACGTCAATGAATGGGCCTGGCTGGGTTCCAATACAATTTCATTCACGCAGCTAGCCCAGAGGCCGCATTTTGGCCCGGGATTTTGGCAACCCCTTTCCCTAAATCACCATTTCTTAAAATGTTTCCCTCGAATACCAATACTACCCAAAATTTAGCTGCCAAATTGCCCAGGAAATGTTACATGCTGGATGCCCCCTGGAGATTTCCAATGCGTGCCATCATCAAAGCCCCTCCGAAATTCTCTAATAAGGACACCATTTTCCTTGGTTCAGTTCAGCATTCCCAAGACCCATTCCACCATGATTCAACCAGGGTTCCTTGGAACACTCTTTGGGAAATGACTGATCTAACATGATTTAAGAATGATCGTTTAATTTAAATAGGACAGGGCCATTCTGGTGCCCAGCTGCATTAAATGTGATTCTGACAGCACCACATCCTGCCAAAAAGTCTGCTGGGGGCACTTAGGATGTCCGTGTGAGGGGTGTGCTGGGCAAAATTCTACCCATAAGCAGGCTCACTAATAGCTTTGGGACACTTCCTAAGACCACTGCAATTAGGAAACCAGTGGCTTATGATAGTCAGGACAAGTGTTGGACTAGGAGAGAGGGATATTGTCTTCCACTAGCCCTACAGCTGGCCCACCCGTAGCCCATACCGTTGGACGCTTTGGTCTGAGAAGACAAACCACCACAGAGGGATATGAGTCCTGGCACAGGCACATGGCCATCGTCCTTCCATATTTGTGTGTAAAATAAATCCTTCCTTGTTTTCCAGACCCTATTCCCATCAGGATACCTAATCCCTCTCACCCAGTGCTCATCCCTGGGGGCAGAGTCCATTCTGTCCAGTAAAGAAAACTCAAGTACACTTTCCCCAAACCACAGGATCTACAGCTCCCCAATCACAGGTGAGTGTACGTAAAACACCATTCAAATGTGGGTCGGGCTCAAGTTCACATAAGCCTTGTAAGCTCCTGGGACAAATGCCTGTGCTTTTAAGAGATCTGCCCCCCTTTTCTTTCCAGGTGTTATTCCAGTGACATCATCCGAACTCACTGCTGTTAATTTTCCCTCTTTCCACGTAACACCTTTGAAGCTCATGGTCTCACCAACTTCCGTGGCAGCCGTCCCTGTGGGGAACAGCCCGGCTCTCGCTTCGGGCCATCCAGTTCCCGTCCAGAACCCAAGCTCAGCCATTGTAAACTTCACCCTGCAGCACTTGGGACTCCTCTCCCCCAGTGTGCAGGTGTCTGCCAGCCCGGGAGCCGTCCCCGTGTCTCCACGAATAGAGGCTGTTAGTGTCGTCTCAGACAATGTAGGCACTCAGCAAGGAAGGGCCACCCGGTACGACTCTCCCGTCCCGGGCCAGAACCACCCGAATGGACAATCAGTTGCTGTCACGGGGACACAACAGGTGAGAGCATTTCCATGTAATGGTTTTTCTTTTCCGCCCTTGGGTTATTAAGGCCCAAATATCAGTATCACGGAAGACTCATTTTTGCTTCTCTTCCCTGGGGAGGGGAAGGACGGGAGGAGGAGACTGAAGGCCTAGCTGCCTTCCAGACCCAGAAGTACCCAGGGAGTCCACAGTCCTCCCGGCCAATTGCAAAATATGCCAGCTTGCTGCTGTGTGCCCTGCTCGTCTGGTTCTGCCCTCTGAGGCTAGTAGGCCACACGTATCTGTGCGGATTTGACATCTTTTTCCTATTCCTCTTTCCGATCAGCCTGTTCCTGTGACACCCAAAGGGTCACAGTCAGTGGCCGAAAGTTTCTTCCGGACCCCAGGTGGACCAGTGAAGCCGACGGGCCCATCCTGTGTGGATTTCGATGGTGCTAATAAAACCTCCGTAGGAACTCTCTTTGTCCCACAGCGAAAACTGGAAGTCTCAACGGAGGATGTCCATTAATTGACAGTTTGGGCTCCATTTAATTTTCTAAAGAGCTGTTTATTAGAGAAGATTTTTTTATCATACAGTGATCAGACTGATTTGGAGAATATATTCTCTGAAAATACTGTAAATATGTTGGGGGTTTACTTAATTTCAAAGCAGACACTTGTTTTCCTACTTACACACACACACACACACACACACACACACATACATATATATATTTGTACTAAGGTAATTTCACCCATCAGTCCTACCAGGTAAAAGCAAAATGCTGAACTAAGGTGTAAACTTCCAGAGGAAAGGATTCATCGTCTCGGCTGTGCCTATACTATTATGCAATGTAACCTTATTAAAGTTTACTTCCCTTTGACTACGTGACCTGCGCAATGCAGCCTTCTCGTCACCTTTGCACAATGAAAACGCTGTGATGTATGATGTATTTTTAAATGGGAGGGCTATAGCTATATTTTTTGTAATTCTTTTAATCTGTTTCTTGTTGCCATGTGTCCTTTTGTAAAGTTTGCAACAATCCTCAATCAAGTCTATGGAAAAATTATTTATAAAGCATATTTTTAATCATAAGTTGTTCAAATTAAAACTTTTCTAAAATGTATTTCACATTTTCATTTGGCCGGCTCGGGCACTGTTGGGAGAAAACGAAAGCCTCACTAGCCAGGGAGGCAGGTCCTTGGTAAGAGCAGTACCTCCTGGGTTCTGTAGATGCACGCTGTTTATAAAATGGTCCTACATCCTTTCCCCTTTTGATCTTCCCTACAGCTCTCCTCTTCAGCGGTGAAAATGGCTTTGGGGAGACTTGTTTGGCCATGGACACCCAGCTGAGTCACCGGTGCTTTCCACCACGCCTGAGGAGATTAGAAATGAAAGACAGGAGCAGGCACTCCTATACATAGGCGCTCCCTATGTGGGCCTAGCCCGACCAGCATCTCCGGCCCCGTCTCTGGCCCTGTACAGAGAAGGGACTGCGGTTCCAGTCCTCCCACCACATTTTCCAAATAGCCAGGCTTCCAGGATGGGAAAGCAGCAGTAGGGATTCTAATTTACTCAAGGGACTACCACACTAAACCCCAGGAGCTCCAAGAGAAGGAACGAGCCTGCATCTCCTTGACCCCTTTGTTATGGGATGAACCGCACCTTCACAGTTGACATGGGCCTTCGCTAGTCAGGGTCTTAAAGGCTCATCATGCTATTTCCTATATACTTATTATATGCTAGCCACTGTGCTATACATTTTAAAGCCATTATCTCCATATGGTAAAACTATGAGGTCACCGAGGCTCACGGGGATTAAAGCACTAAGTCTAGAATCACACTGCTAGACTATGCAAGGACTCAAGCGTCCCGGACTTTTAACTGTCATCCATCTGCTAACACACACCTGCCTGGCTGCTTAAGAACCAAGCACACTCGGGGTAATCTAAGATCATCCCTTTCAAATATACATGTTTTGTTTGCACAGCCAAGAGCAGATTTTCACATTGACCTAGAGACTCCCCTTCCTTCACCCTAGAGAATCAATATGAGCTATTTCTTCCAAAGTACCTCTGCCTTTCCTTTATCATACCTGGAAGTCGTGTGAATGGTTCCTGATATAAGAAATGGCTCCTGCCTTTAAGGTGCTTACAACAGAGTTGAGGAAGACAGTATGTACACATGCATACATGAAAGCATTTTCATGCAGTAAAGAGATGGTAGGGGCGCCTGGGTGGCTCAGGGGGTTAAAGCCTCTGCCTTCGGCTCAGGTCATGATCTCAGGGTCCTGGGATCAAGCCCCACATCGGGCTCTCTGCTCAGCAGGGAACCTGCTTTCCCCCCCCCCCCCTCTCTGCCTGCCTCTCTGCCTACTTGTGATCTCTCTCTCTCTCTGTGTCAAATAAATAAAACCTTAAAAAAAAGAGAGAGATGGTAACTTGCTAAACGGTAAATACCAGCAAAAGATACAGTTCAGTGAAGACCACTAGCTTCAACTACACACAGACAACCAATAGAAACCAGCCCAGTCATGGCAGCTCTGAGGCAGTGATGCTCCTTACACCCCCTCCCCCATCCCTAAAGCTAAGCTAGAGAGATTGGAGGCTGGGATTTGGTTTTGCTCCCCTATCGGCTCACATGAAGAAGCACCTTCCCAGCACTGGGGTTTGGGGAAATCAGATGCACAGAAAGAATGAGCTATGTTCGACTTCAAGACAGTTCTGGGGATCAGCCCACTCAGGTCTTCCACTCAGACAGACTCATAAGGTTGCCCCCAAATTCACACTTTCTGGTGTTCATGTCCTTGTGCAATCCCCTCCCCTTGAGTGTGTGGGTGGGACCTATGTCCTCCTTCCACCTAATAGGCTGCAGTAAAGGGGATGGTGTATGTGTGGTTATGTGTCCATGGTTATATGCTCACGTCACACAAGACCCAGTTAGGGGAAGCCAACACAGCAAGGGACTGTGGGCACTGTTCTTGGAGCTGAGAGTAGCCTGCAGCTGAAACTAACAAGAAACTGAAATCCTCAGTCCTACCTAGGGCCACAAGGAACTGAATTCTGCCAACAACCGAGTGAGCTTGCACACGGATCTTTCCCCAGTCAGGCCTCAGATGAGATTGCAACTCTAAATGACACCTCGATCACAGCCCTAGGAGACCTCAAGCAGAGAACCCAGCGAAGCTGCTCCTGAGCCCTTGATCCATAGGAACTGTGAGATGCGGAATCTGTGATGTTTTAAGATGCTATTTGTGAGGCACCTGGGTGGCTCAGTTGGTTAAGTGTCTGCCTTTGGCTCAAGTCATGATCCCAGGGTCCTGGGATCGAGTCTCACATAGGGCTCCTTGCTCAGCGGGGAGCCTGCTTCTCCTACTCCCTCGACCCCTCTACCCCTCTGCCTGTTCACTCTCTCGCTCTCACTCTCTCTGTCTCAAATAAATAAATACAATCTTTAAAAAAAAATAAGAAGCTATTTGTGGTAACATGTTACACAGCAATAGCTAACAGGTATAACCTATATTACACAGTGATGAAGTCATCACTACTACTAACCCACTTGTTCTCCTAATTTTCTTCTTCCAGTTTGTCTCATTATTGTTCATTGGTTTTATAGACATTCACAGAAGCAAACAGCACAGGAACATGGTAACCTGAAAGGCTTTCATGGGAGGACTCCCCGGTTCATTTTAAAGCGGGAATCAATTTTCAAGATGCCAAGTAACAGTAGTGAACCGTTATCTGCCCGGCTTGCAATTTCTTTTCCTCAGCCGCCTCCTGATTTCCTCTTAAGGAATTACTAGGTGGAGCCCATTGGCTGCACCTGGGGGCCCCGCCCATATCTGGTAAGAGTGGGCGTGTCACCCAGTCTTAGCCAACCTCCCTGGGATTTGATGTTCCATTTCACGCTCGCTCGCAGACCTCTCTCCTCACGCCTTCCCGGCTTCGAGACTATATCTGGGGCTTCTGTGTCCCAGCTTCTGGAAAGGCCATGGCACCGGCTCCTGTTCAAGCCTGCTGTTTAGCCACCCACTGATTCTACGGGTCTTTGAGTAAGTTTCCTTGGCTTAAAGTTGCCAAGCATTTCCAAGCCTGGTAACTTAAGGGCTCTTATCAAATCACAGAGGGAACCCCAGAGCCAAGGCTTCCCAATTCCCAGAACAGTTCCCTGTTCTCTGGGCCTGGCGGAATCCAGGAATCCAGCGGAGGATTGAATAGGTAAGGTGCTTATCTTAGCAGCAATACAAGCAGCTCATCTATGTTCAAGTGAATACTAAGTGCCATTTAAAATACCTGAAAGGGAACTAGTTGAAAGAAGAGATGCAAGGAACCCAGGAAACTGATAGAATTTGATACAAGAAAATTCTTTTAAACTTGGCTTTGAAACAACTTCCCTCAGCCCTGTCCTTTTGAAGCGATTAGTGTTCCTGCAGATAAAGGATAAAGAGATTTTCAGAACTTAAGCAGATAAGCTGTCTGAGCAATCCTATTAATTATATAGAGGAGTGTGTGTTGACTGCAGATTCCCTACAGTGTTTTCAAGTCTTGAGGGCCTAAAATAAGAAAGAAATCAGAAGGAAAAGGGTCATCATCTTAGGTTTAAAAAAAAAAAATCCACTTTTTTTTTTAAAAGATTTTATTTATTTACTTGACAGAGCAAGAGCACAAGCAGGGGGAGCAGCAGGCAGAGGGAGAGGGAGAAGCAGGCTCCCTCCGAGCAGGGAGCCAGACATGGGGCTCTGATCCCAGGGTCCTGGAAACATGACCTGAGCCAAAGGCAGCCGCTTTAAAACTGAGGCACCTATGTGCCCCCAAAAAACTATCCATTTTTAAATAAACATTTAATTAAGTGATTTTACATCCAAATGGCCTATGAGTACATTTGGGTCAATTATTTGCTCAATCACATCAGTGACTAAATGAGGACCTGTCAAAATGGCCAACAACTTGTAGGAAAACACGGGTAGGGAGCATGTTATCAGTGTCCTATGACAGTAAAGTAATTAACTGCATTTTTGAAAGGCTACAGAATCTTCCATATTCCATGAGTTAGGCTCAGAGTCTGATTTGCCCTGTATAAGCTAAATTCTATTTAAAAAGTATTTTTCCCAGTTTTTACCATTCGCCTAGCACTGTTAGGCAAACAATGCCTATTATCCTATTTTGAATAAGAAAAGATCCTCTGTGTGTGAATCTACTAGAATGAAAACTTCTAGTTACTATTAACTAAAATCTTTCTAAAATGATAATATAGCTCCCTAGATTCTTAAATAGAGTACTTGCAAATCAAATTTTTCTTTATGAAACTCATGAGCACTATTGTTTTGTTAAATTCAAAGTCAACCAACAATGTAGACCATCTGTGATACAGTAATACCCTTGGGGGCTACTTGACATGTAGGTCCATATGCTCTTAAAATAAATGGCTCCAGAGTATTATGCCTTTCAAGCTCTATATTTATGGTTCTCTGTCTCCAACTTTAATATCAGCTTTTGTTTGCCTCTTCCCTCTACCATCATGATAAATCTCTTTTCTAACCCAGAAAAAACTGGAAGATTCCAGGGGAACTGAAGTCACCACACTTGCTTGTAAAAACCATTCCAAGCTGATAGATTTCTAACTACTTAAGGAATGCTCGGTCTCTCTCCTGGGGGGTGAAGGCCATGAGCTTCATCTTCATCCCCCTTGCCAATCCATTGTCTTTCTTACCATCCACATGAATCCAAACTTGTTGATACTGAGAATCTGGGACCATGATGGAATGCCAGGGATGCTGACTATAAATTATATATCTATATTCATTATCAAAATCCAGCACTTGGACAGTAAGGACATTTCTGCATGAAGATATTCTTAAGAAATAGGGCATGTCCTAGATGCACTAGGGGAAAGAGTGGGACTCAAGAGTTTAAAGGAATCATTTTTATTGAGTATCTACTATTGTGCCTACTTCAGAATATTATCAGGTGGTTACTATTGGCCCCATTTTACAAATGAGGAGGCTAATTGCAGGAAGCAGGATGAACGCGTCCCAATCGCAGCCCAAGGGCGCACAGCCAGCAGGGACCTGCAGGTCTGCCTGGTAACAGCACTGCCTTGATTCCCCATCGCACTCCAGAGTGCCACCGCACTAAAGCTGCCACACCTTTCCAGACCGTGTAAGACGGGCTGATTCCACGTTATTCACTGGCAAACGAGGACAGAGCTTCAAGAGCATTACTCCTGAGGCATCTATCTCTACTTTTTAGGCTTCTACCCATAATGCTTTATACCGTACTGAGTTACGTAAGCCAGAAGTACATGTCACAAAAACCGCTTCGTGTTATTATGATTGTGCTTTTGAGGTGGCCAACGGCGGGTCGCTTGGTTCCTCAGATTGAGGGGTTGGTGACTGCTCTGATTCTCCAACTCGCCCTTTCAAACCTTGACTTCCCCAGCTCCTCCTACAACTACGCACGGTCTAGTTCCTATAAGACATCCCTTACGTCATAGCTCACCATGGTTCTGCTTCTCTGATTAAACCCTGGCTCCTCGGTGGCACTTTGGGGAAGAAATGGGATGGGTGACGTTCCAGAGGTGACCAGGGGCTGTCACCTTCCCGGTGCCCAGAGGACAGGACGGGCTGGCAAGCTGGTACTTTACAGGCTGTGGGTCATCTTGGTTGCCAGTATTTTCACAGCAGCTAACCTAGGAGCTAAACCATTTCTAGGTCATGGTGCCCTTTACAAATGCATGGAACTCCGCCACTGCCCAGTCCAGTTGACTGACTCAGCTCGCTGAAGAGGCCAGGACACTCTACATCCAAGGACTCCCCTGACTCGACTCAGACAGAAAATGCATGGCCGAGGAGCCAAAGGCTGGCCCCTAGTCCCAGCTCTGACCCCCCATACAAGACGCCTCACTTCTCAGGTCTGGTTTCTTCTCTCATGGGTGTGAGCTCAAGGAAATAACTTCTGAGCTCCCTTAGAAATAAATTTTCATGAAAAGCAAATTGAAACTCACCAGTGATTCCTGCCACATAAGAAACTGCACTCAGCCAAAAGAATTTTGTCAAATACATGGGAAAGGATTAATCCTAGGGAGGAAAGGAGGCTCTTAATGAAACCACTAATCCTCAGACTAGAGTATATCCAGTATTATTCCTGGCTAACACCAAATAAAGTAGACTTTGGATTTATTGCTACTATTATTCCAAGAAGTTGTAATTGCCACAAAACTAATCTTACAGGTTGGGAGTCCATTTGGTCTGATGGCTTTAACATCTTGACTTTGCCTTTTAGTTCTATTTTTTTTTTTTTTTGTCTGCTCTGTGATATTATTTGAGATGTCCTGTGTCATCTAAGCTTCAGTTAAAAACTTGAGGGAAGTGAGCAGACTGGCAACTCACTTAACAAGCAGTTTCAAGAATGGAATATTCTGAATATAGAGCTTGGGCATCTCAGGTTTAGAAAGAAACTTGGAGATCCTCTCATCTAGGGGTTCCAGAACTTCCAGCAGGAACCTCTACTTTGGACCCCAAAACTGGTGCCAAGTGGCTATATCAGAAACCCAGAGGCATTTTCTACAGATTCTTGGGTTCCTATCATTAAAGATGAGTCTGGGGTAGGGCCCTGGAATCACTGGTTTTTTTTTAAGTTTCCCAGTTAATTCAAATTAGTTGCTAGGTTTGAGAATAACAATCTGGAAGAATCTTCATCGGGATTTAGATTGTCATTACAGAACTTCTGGTACAAGTCAGGACAGAGTAAGCCCATTACAATCTATCTCTTCCATTGATTATAAATAAAACCTCTGGACAGAATACAAAAGCAATTAGCTGAGGACTCTGAAAAGTAAACAGTAGCAAATAGATCAAGAGGGGAAGTCAAAACGTGAGGAACAACTTGCATGGCAATGAACTGAACTTGGTTTTGCTTTCCTTCTTTATTTCTTGGCTTTAGCCAGAGGGTGGGCTGAGGTCTGGAACTGAACCACAGTACAACAGCAAAAAATCTGAAAGACACCCTCTTTTCTAGCCAGAGGATCAAGAAAAGGGCGCTTTAATCTGAAGATGGAGGGAATCCCTTTAATTTTTCTATTTTTATTCTTCTTTTTTCCCTCCCAGTCCTCGTCCTAAAGTGATACTGTCATGGCAACGGCAGCTGGGGCATGCACACCTAAAACCTTACGACAACCATCCCTCAGTGCACAGGGATTGGAAAAAGGAGTCTCAAGGATCCAGAGATGATGGGATTCCTATTACTTTCTTCTTTTTTCTCTTCAGGGTGCCCTGAGGCTCTCCAGGTGCTCAGAATTGTGTCCAAGGGCACGAGCTAAAATTCTGAGAGAAATACTGGCTTTCTAGCCAAAGGGCTAGGAAAAGAGACCCCCAGAAGCCAGAGAGTTATCAGGGAAACTCCAAGGATGAGAACCTTGAAGAAGGAAATCCCTTAGGCGTGATTCTCACACTAACGGTAGTAATATGAACTATCATTAGCGTCAGAATCACCCCTAAGTGATGCAGGCACAAAACAGACCCAAACAAGAATAGAGAAAGCGTGGAGAACCAAAATGATGATAGAAATCACTGCCCAGATAACAGATTAAGACCTGAATGGGGTATATGTTGGGCAGACACACACAGCACAGCAAAAGCTTTGAAAACTGAACTGACATTGGACCCACCACTCTCAGAAGGCAAGATACAACTTGAGCTATGAGCCAAACCAGGTGTGCTGCCCGCTAAAGTAAATAATTAATGTAAACATTAATGTTCTCCAGAGGATTTTAATAGAACCAGAGCCTTACATCTTGCTCAAAATGCCAGGATACAATCCAAAATCACTTGACTTACAAAGAAACAAAAACAAAGAAAAGAGAAAAATGTGCTTGGTTTTCAAAGGAAAAGACAACTGACAGAGGCCGAACCCAAGTCAATCTGGATGTTAGAATTACAAAGACTTTAAAGTGATTATTATAACCATGTTCCATGAAGTAAAGGTAGATACTCTTTTTTTTTTTTTAAGATTTTATTTATTTGTCAGAGAGAGAGCAAGAGAGCCAGCACAAGCCAAGGGAGCTGCAGGCAGAGGCAGGAGCCCAATGTGGGACTTGATCCCAGGACCCTGGGATTATGACCTGATCTGAAGACAGACGCTTAACCAACTGAGCCACCCAGACATCCTTCTTCTTCTTCTTCTTCTTTTTTTTTTTTTTTTTTGACAGAGAGAGATCACAAGTAGGCAGAGAGACAGGCAGAGGGAGAGGGGGAAGCAGGCTCCCGGCTGAGCAGAGAGCCCAAACGTGGGGCTCAATCCCAGGACCCCAAAATCATGACCTGAGCCAAAGGCAGAGAGGCTTTACCCCACTGAGCCACCCAGGCACCCCAAAGGTAGATACTTTTGAAATAAACAGAAATATAGATGTTCTGACCAGAAAAATAGAAACTATAAGTAAGAATAAAGTGGAAACTTTAGATCTTTTTTTTTCTTCAAGATTTTATTTATTTGACACAGAGAGAGAGAGAGAGAGCGCGCACAAGCAGGGAGAGCAGCAGAGGGAAAAAAAGCAGACTACCTGCTAAGCAGGGAGCCTGACATGGGGCTTGATCCCAGGACCCCAGGATCACAACCTGAGACGAAGGCAGACACTTAACCAACTGAGCCACCCGAGCACCTCAGAAACTTTAGATCTCAAAAATACCATTTCTGAAATAAAAAGAAATTCACTAAATGGGCTCATTAGCACAAACAAAAAATGAACATCCTCCAGAGATTTTGGTGAGACCAAGAATCCATAGAGAGTCCAGAAACAGACCCTTGCAAATACAGTCAATTCGGTTTTTTTGACAAACTGCAAAGGGACTTCAATGGAAAAAGAAGAGTCATTTCAGCAAACAGTGCTATCACAATTGGACATCAATACCCACACAAAAGTAAACACCAAAATACACCTCCACCTCATACAAAAATAAACTCAAGATGGATAGTATGCCTGAATGTAAAAAGTAAACCTATCAAATATTTTTTTTTTAAAGATTTTTATTTATTTGACAGAGAGAAACACAGCGAGAGAGGGGACACAAGCAGAGGGAATGGTAGCGGGAGAAGCAGGCTTCCCACCGAGCAAGGAGCCCGATGCGGGGCTCGATCCCAGGACCCTGGGATCATGACCTGAGCCGAAGGCAGACGCTTAACGACTGAGCCACCCAGGCACCCCAAACCTATCAAATATTTTAAAGAAAACAGGAGAAAATCTTTGTTACTTTGAGTTAGGCAAAAAGTTCTTGGATACAACCCTGAAAGCATGATTCATGAAAGACAAAATTTTTATTTACTTTTATTTATTTATATTTTTAAGTAATCTCTTCACCGAACATGGGGCTCAAACTCACAAACCCAAGATCAAGAGTCGCATGCTCTATCAACTGAGTTAGCCTGGTACCCCAAAAGAGAAAATCATTAAATAGGACTCCATCAAAAGGAAAAATGTGTACCCATAAAGAAGTTTTAAAAATAATTTTAAAATGAAAAGACCAGCCACAGGCTGACAAAAATATTTGCAAATTACACATCTAACAAAGCACTGGTATTCTGGATACACAAAGAATTCTCAAAAATCAACAATAAAAAAAACAATCCAGTTCTTTCTTTATCTTTATTTCTTTTTAATTTTTATTTATTTTTTTAAGTGATCTCTAACCCAACATGGGGGCTGATCTTAGGTCATGACCCTGAGATCAAGAGTCACACATTCCACTGACTGAGCCAGCAGGCACCCCAGAAAGATTGGATTTTTTTTTTTTAAGTGAGCAAAAGATTTGAAAAGTTGGTTTACTATAGAAAATACATGGATGGCACACCAAGAGATTCTCAACATCATTGTTCATTGAAGAAATGCAAATTTAAACCACATTAAGATACCATCAGAGGCTCAAATTTTAAAAACAAAAAATTGACCATGCTAAATGCTGGGGAGGGTGCAGAGCGACTGGAACTCTCATTCATTGCTGATAGGAATGCAAGATCATCCACATGCTTTGGAAAACAAATTGATAGTTTCTTATAAAGTTAAACAAGGACTTATCCTATGATTCACAAATTCCTCTCTGAAGTATTTACTTCAAAAAATGAAGAGTTAGGTTCACACGAAAACCTTTATATTAATGTTCGTGGCATATTTATTCCTATTCACTCAAACCTAGAAGCAACCCAAATATTCTTGGCATTTATCTTTCGTGGTGTTCTCTGAGCTTCCCAGATCTGTGGTTCGGTGTCTGACATTAATTTGGGAATTCTGCCATTATTCTTCCAAATGTTTCTTCTGTTCCTTTCTCTCTTCTCCAGGTATTCTCAGTATGCATACGTTACGCCTGTTGTAGTTGTCCCACAGTTCTTGGGTAGTCTGTTCCACTTTTTTCGGTGATTTTTCTCTTTGCTTTTTCAGTTTGGGAAATTTCTACTGACATAGCCTCATGCTCACTGATTCTTTCCTCAGTGTGTCCAGTCTACTAATGAATCCACTGAAGCATTCTTTCTTTCTCTACAGTATATTTGATTTCTAGCATTTCTTCTTCATTCTTTCTTAGAATTTCCATCTCTCAAAGGGAACCCTCTTACACTGTTGGTGGGAATGCCAGCTGGCGCAGCCACCCTGAAAAACAGTATGGAGGTTCCTCAAAAATTTGAACATAGGGGCACCTGGGTGGCTCAGTTGGTTAAGCGACTGCCTTCGGCTCAGGTCATGATCCCGGAATCCTAGTATCAAGTCCCACAACCCCACATTGGGCTCTCTGCTCGCTGGGGAGTCTGCTTCTCCCTCTGATCCTCTCCCCTCTCATGCTCTCTCTCATTCACTCTCTTTCTCTCAAATAAATAAATAAAAACTTAAAAAAAAAAGTTGAACACAGAGCTACCCTACCACCCAGCAACTGCACTAGCAGGTATTTACCCCAAAGATACAAATGTAGTGATCTGAAGGGGCACCTGCCCCCCACCAATGTTTATAGCAGCAGTTTCCACAATAGCCAAACTCTGGAAAGAGCCCAGATGTCCATTGACAGATGAATGGATAAAAAAGATGTGGCATATATATGTGATGGAAAACTACTCAGCCATCAAAAAGCCTGAAATGTTGCCATTTGCAATGACATAGATGGAACTAGAGGGTATTGTGTGAAGCAAAATAAGTCAATCAAAGAAAGACAATTATCATATGATTTCACTCATATGTGGAACTTAAAAAACAAAACAGAGGAGCACAGGGGAAGGGAGGAAAAAATAAAACAAGACAAAATCAGAGACGAACCATAACAGACTCTTAATCACAGGAGACAAACTGAGGGTTACTGGAAGGGAGGGGGATGAGGTAACTGTGTGATGAATATTAAGGAGGGCACATGACGTAATGAGCACTGGATGTTACATAAGACTGATGAATCACTGAACTCTGCTCTGAAACTAATAATACTCTATATGTTAATTAATTGAATTTAAATTTAAAAAATGAGAAAAAAAGAATTTCCATCTCTCTGCTTACTTTACCTTACATATTTTTTTCTTGCATATTGTTTACTTTTTCTGTGAAAGCTCTTAGCATATTTGCCATAGTTATTTTAAATTCCTGGATAGATAATTCCAACACCCTTGCCATATTTGACTCTTCAAACTCTCCTTTTTGCCTATTGATAATAGGCAAAAGGCAATAGGCCTTTGCCTAAGAATAGGCAAAATTCTTCTAATTTTCTGTTGAAAGCTGGACATGATATACTGGTTAAAGGAAACCCAGTAATGCTTTACATGGATATTTCTATTCCAGTAAATTGTGATTCTCTGTATCCAACTGACTGCCTCTCCAATTTGGGGGGCAGCAGTTTGTCCTGTGATCTTGATTCTCTAATGGATCTAAGAAAAGTTGCTGATTTTCAGTTTGTTAAGCTTTTTACTTGGTGTTAGAATGAAGTGATGAATTCCAAACTCCTTACACGCTGTACTAGAAACCAGAGGTTCTTCAAATATTCTTCAACTAGTGAATGGATGGACACTATGGTAGATCTATTCGATGGAATATTATTCAGCAATAAAAAAGAAAAACCATGAATGAGTCAACAACACCGATGAATCTCAAGTACACTCTGCAAAGTGAAAGAAACTTGACTCAAAAAGTGGGATACTTTGTAATTCCATTTATATGCCATACTCAAATAGGGCAAAACTACAGAGATGGAGAACAGACAGGTGGTTGCCAGTGGTTAAGGATGGACGTAGATTTGACTATAAAGGGGAAGTACAAAAGAATTTGGTGGGGGGATGGTGGGATTCTTCTGTATCTTCACTGTGGTCGTGGTTATGTGAGTCTGTGCATTTTTCAGAATTCACAAAGCTACACAATAAAAAGCCCATACATTTTAAAGAGTTTTTTCAAATTGCCATCACAACACTCCATCTGAGTTGTTTCCTAACTCTGCTTGAAGATTTCCCGTGATGGAGAATTTACTCTTTTCAGAGACCACTGAGGCTATTATTACAAAGCCTCCCAATCACTGTGCTGTGAAAGGGTCACAGCTGGCTAAGAGATTAAATATCTCAGTCCTCAGGCATGCCGGAGTCATTGGACTACTCTTATCCACAGTGGACTGTAGAATTCTTCCATTTTCTATTACTGCCATGAAGTGAAAAAGGAAGCACTATGTTGTTAGATAACTCAGATTTTCTTATATGTTGAAACAATATCAGTCTTTCTGCAAGGTGTACCCTTACTGGCCCTAGTTTTTCCCTTTCTTGGAACAAATTTATTCCTTCCTTATATATAGGACAGTTTTCAGGTATTTGAAGATTTGCTATCCATTTTCATATTCCCACCATCACCAACTCTTCTCTGAGTTAAATGTGTCTGGTTCTTTGAGCTGTTCCTCCTCCCATGGCATGTTTTTAAGATTCTTTATTGTCCCTGAAACATGATCTTTACGTTCAATGTTTCTTCTCAGTCTCCAGAATAGAAAATGATATTTAATTTTCAGCTATCATAAGATCCACAAAGAAAATATTTTTATTGAAAATGGCCCCGTGATTTCTGCCTTCACACATCCAACAGAGAATGTATAATGCAATCTTTCCTGGAAGACTGAAACTATTACAGAGTCTCATGCTCATCAAGTTCTGTGGGCTCACTGAATAGCCTCTATACCCTCTGAGAGTTTCTGGAGCACTCTCAAATTCTGGTGTTTGGGGACAACCCAGTAGAAGGAATTCATAGACTTAAAATATCACCAAACAAGTCAACAATAACTACAACACAACCACCAGCACTGTATCTCAGTATCTATAAAAGGATCCACATCTATAAAAAGATCCACAGTTGTCATCCCATATACTTGGCCCCCTCAGCACTATGTCATTCTGTGACTAGAGATCCTTATTGCCCTGACCACATTCTCTCAAACACTCAGGAGGCCAAGTCCTCCCATCTTCCAGGAAATAGGAGACGTTTCTTTGGTTCCAGCACATCTGAGGAAATTGTTCCTCACTTATAAGGCATCTCACCCTCTTCTTTCAGGGGACAGACATTACTCTAACGGTATGTATAGTCAGTAAGAAATACATTTTATCTCCTGTGGGTTTATCGAACAGTTGAAATCTTTTGGTCGATGTCCTCAGATGTGACAAAAACTGGTTTAGGAAATTGGATTGAAGTCAGTCAACCCCAAGAAACTCCAAGAAATATCTCAATGGATATTTGAAACACATATGGCAAGTTACATCTCACATTGGACCACAGAGGATTTTTCTAAATTCTATTTCTATTAATTCCTAAGTCAAGGAAATAGAAGTAAAACAAAGTCTATTCCTATAGGCTAGCAAGAAATTTCTGGTTGAGTGGTATTTCTGCTAAAACAGTTTAAAAGTAGAATTTTGTTTAAATGTGTCTATGAAGAATGAAAAGGACAGCTCTGTGAAAGACACTGACGAGAGAATGAGAAGACAAACCACAGACTGGGAGAAAATACTTGAAAAAGACATCTGATAAAGGACTGTTATCCAAAATATACGAAGAACTCATCAAACAATAGGAAAATGAATAATTCAATTAATATTGTTAGATGCTAAAAAGAAACGAGCTATCAGGTTATGAAAAGAAATAGAGGAAACCTGACTGCATCTTACTAAGTGAAAGAAGCTAATGATGAAAGGCTACATACTGTATGATTCTAACGGTATGACTTTCCAGAAAAAGCAAAACTATGAAGACAATAAAGGGGTGCCTGGGTGGCTCAGTCAATTAAGCATCTGACTTTGATTCAGTGCTTCTTGGGGCTCTGGGATCAAGCCATGTGTTGGGCTCTCCCCGCTCGGTGGAGACTCCGCTTGTCCCTCTGTTCCTCCCCCTGCTCATGTTCTCTCTTTCTCTCTCTCTCTCAAATAAATGAATAAAATCTTAAAAAAAAAAAAAAAAAACCTATGAAGACAATAAAAAGATCAGTGGTTGCCAGAGGTTAGGGGACAAGGGGGGATGAACAGACAGAGCACAGAGAATTTTTAGTGCATTGATCCTATTCTGTATGATCCTTTGATGGCAGATACAGGTCATTATACATTTGTCAAAGCTCAGAGAATGTAAAGCACCAACAGTGAGCCCCAGTGTAAACTATGGAATCTGGATGATAACAGTGTGTCAGTGTAGGTTCGACTGCAACAAAGGTACCCCCGGTGCAGGATACTGATAGTGGGGGAGGTTGTGCATATGTAGGGGTGGAGGGCACATGGGAACTCTCTGCTCAATTTTGCTGTAAACCCAAAATTGATTTTGAAAAAATAAAGCTTATTTTTAAAAATGGGTAGAGGGGTGCCTGGGTGGCTCAGTCGTTAAGCGTCTGCCTTCGGCTCAGGTCATGATCCCAGGGTCCTGGGATCGAGTCCTGCATCGGGCTCCCTGCTCAGCGGGAAGCCTGCTTCTCCCACTACCATTCCCTCTGCTTGTGTTCCCTCTCTCGCTGTGTTTCTCTCTGTCAAATAAATAAAATCTTTAAAAAAAAAAAAAAAAAGACTTAAGTCTATAAAAATGGGTAGAACAGCATTTCAGAATATTAGGGGACTTTCAGGTGATGCAAAAGGAAACTGTCACAGCCTCTAGCAAGAGTCAGTGACACAGCCAGACTCACCATCCTGAAGACTTCTACTCCTCTCTGTATGTGTGACATATTAAGAAAAGTCTTCCCTAAAAAAACCTGAGTTTAAAACTCAACATCCAAGTCCCTTCTCCTTCCTCTGCAAACCATCTTCATGTATGACTTGACCACTTTGTTCTCTCCTGCATCCTTATGGACCCAAGATTACATCAATTCATCTTTCTGAGGTCTTTAGCCTGATGCATGGTCTTTCAACTTTAAAGGGGCAGAACCCTGATGTTTTAGCAGCAAGGAGTTTTTTATTTGTTTTTTTTTAGTTTTTTAAACATTTATTTACTTATTTGAGAGAGAGAGTGTGTGTGAGTGGGGGGAGGGGCAGAGGGAAAGGATCTTCAAGCGACACCCTGATGAGCGTGGAGACCGAGACCATGACCTGAGCTGAAATCAAGAGTTGGATGCTTGACGGAATGAGCCACCCAGGTGCTCCTATTCTGAGTTATTTCTAATATCCAAATTTTATGTAATGGGGCCACTGTCAAGTAAAAGTGTTTTTATGATGACATAGAATATCTCCTCTTATTGCTAAGGGACCATCACACTCAAAGGGAAATAAAGACGTGGTCTTCCTAGCTAGAAAATAAGCATCATCAAATTTTAGAATTAGAAGACAGCTTGAAAGTCATCTCGTTCAGCGTGAACGCTTTACAGATAAAGAAATCAGAGAGGGGAACTGACCCGTCAGAGGGCACACAGCAGGTAACAGCAGAGCTGAGACTAGAAAGATACCCGCATGTATCCTTTTCAACCCGTTGCTATTTCCACTTTAGGCACAGCATGAACATTTTGGGGCAGTCAATAAAAAGCTTCCAGTTATTCTAAAAATGCCTCCAATCCTTATTTTTAAATTTTAGATGGAGTGGACATAAGTGGAAATAAGTAATTTCCTCTTGCTGAATTTGTGCTTTCTCTTTTGCTGCTTGTTCAGATCTGATAGAATTGTAGCCCTCGTGAGATCTCTCAAAGCTGCTCAGTTATATAAATAAATCCAACCCCAAATTTTCAAATGCCTACTGGGTGCCAACACCAAGGACACAAAAATAAATAAGACACTCTCTGTTCCCTTAAGGAGTCCACCAGCTAACGAGCCAAAAGGACACATGAACAACCAGCCAAAGTTCCTTGTAATGAGAAGCATGAAGAGTTTAGGGGGCGCCGGCACAGAGAGGGGCACATCCCCCCCGGAAAGGGGTGGGTGTGTAGGCCTGCACTGAAGAGACAGCATCTGACCTGCTTATGAAAGGATAAGGAAGATCCCCCCGAGAGGGGGCAGGTTAAGGAGGCGGAGGACATTCCAGGCAGAGGACAGAACATGAGCAAAGCAGAGAGGCATGAAAGTGCTCGCTATTTTTAAAGAACAGTGATTAGACTGGAGAGGCTGGGAGATAGGATAAAGGAAAGTGGGGTGGTGGGAGAAAAAGGTGGAAAGTTAATTGGGGCAAGATGAAGAAACTTGAATGCCATGTCAAAATTGTTCAGCCTGCTCTCGTAGTGACGGGACGCTAACCGCAGTCTTCACGCTAAAGGTGCCCTCATCAGATGTGGTAGCAGGGTGAGAGATGGAAGAGAGGTGGAGAAATCGACGTGGTTGGAGGCTCCTGAAAAAGTCTAGGCAGGACATCTGAACCCCGGCAATAAGAGGAGCAGGGACAAAAAGAAGGGCTGGATTCAAAGGCATTGTTTAAATATCTGTTGTTGACACAGGTGAATAGTCAGACTCTACTCAATCCATGGAAGTCTCTCCTAAGAAGACAACCCCACTGATCCGCCTCTGAACCTCTGTGAGTTGATTCTCGCAGTTGTCAATTTGCAGGAGCTTGTACTGCTTCTGGCTTTGTACCGGCTGAATAACAAATGCAGGAACAGCATCTCCCGAACCCGAGGGACCACCGATGTAAAGCCCCGCTAATCTCTCAGGGCAGGATGAAGCAGAGTTGGTACTTGGGCTCTGGAGGTGCTCAGACCTGCAGTGATTCTCAGACCTACAGGGTCTTCTCTTCCAACGATACGGAGCCAACCAGATTAGTTAAAATCTCCCTCAGAGCACTGGCTCTAGAGATAGGTCTAGAGACCTGGTTCAGGTCCTGACTTTGCCATATACTATCCGTGTGACCTAACCCCTCAAGCTGCCTTCTTCATCCGGAAAGTGGGACGATCATACGTATGTCCTCCCACTGCTCACAAGAGAGACAGAAAGAGAGAGAGGGGGGGACAGAGAGAGAGAGAGGAAAGAGATCACCTCCAAGAGAATCAAACACAAGGTAGTGCTTTTAAGCTGAAAAGCATTATGCGGGGAACACTTACTACTGTAATCAGCAAGTGATAAATGCCTATAAAAACAAGACCAATAAAAAAAATCTGGATGATGCAAGTAGATCAAGTATTTGTTTCACTAATCTCACTTCATTTCAATAAAGATGATAATATTTTTTTTTCCTCTCTTGGGAAAAAAAAAAGAATCATTTTGACACGCTCAAGTGTTGCTTTGTGCATTTCTTTGCCTTTCATGGATGGGACACATGGCCAGGAGCAGCCTTTGAATGGTAGTTTAAAATTCTCTTTGAAATAAGAGCCAATGACAAATGTCAGACCACTGGTGCATAGAAATAGTGAAAAGCCCTAGTTACTCCAAGAATGTGGCTGACATTGAATACATTATGGTCCAATTATGTTTCCTTTCAAAGTAGTTTGGATGAAGCACATGAAAGTGGAGACTCCCAGGCCTGTAATTTCTTCCACAGCATATTTTCTCTTTGTGTGGCAGTTCAGGGCAGGGGCTGCTGAAGTGGAAGGCAGGCCTGGGAACGTGCAAAGTAATACTGGAGTATGAGAAAAAGAGTCAGGACTTTTACTACATTTATTATTATCTTCTTTAGTGTGTAGTTTGGGATATGTTTCGTAACTACATATTATTACGGTAATGTAGTTAATAATTTAGAAATACATACATACGCACACATACACATATTTACTTATAAATGTATGTGTGCACATGTGTGTTGCTCAAACTTGTTTACTGAGGGACCGAGATCAAACAAATTTGGGAATCACTATTGTAGAAGGGTTTTGGAGTTAGATCTGGGTTTAAATTTCCCTATCACCTCAGGGATCTGTATTTTGCCATGACTTACCAGCTTTTAATTATTCTAGAGCAAAGAAGATTCTTCAAGAAGCAGTAGAGTCTAGTCCTGCCATTAGCCATTGACTCATTACTGATCCAACTGTGCAGCTTTGGAGGAGTCTCGGAGCTTTCATGAGCTGCATTTACTTCATTCCTCACTCAGACAATGGGTATAATAATATCTTCTTTACAAAGTTATTGAGAGGATTAAATAGAATAATGTTTATTCTGATTTGGGGTATAAAGGTAGTGGTTTAAGGCATGTGTTTAATATTGGCCCCATTGTCCCACCTTACTCTCTTGCCTGGTCGTCTTCAAGTCCTATGTTTCTCAGTGGCTTACTCATTTATGGCTATTCTGGGGAAACAGTGGGGCGAGGATAGCAGGTCCCAGTTCTAATATCACCATACATTTACTACTGGGTTAACATTCAGCTAGTATTGACTGAGCAACCTGCTATGTGTCCAACACATGCTTAATATTATCTATTCTTCACAGAAGCCAAAAGAAATATGCTTCATTTTTCAGAGGAAGAAACTCTAGAGCACTGCTATCCAATAGAACTTCTACAATGATGGAAACCTGCTATATCTACGCCACATATGGGTATTGAGCACTTGGAACATGGATACTGTGACTGAGGACCTCAACTGCTAATTTCATCTTAAATAATTTCAATTTAGGGGTACCTGCGTGGCTCATTTGGCTAAGTGTCTACCTTCGGCTTAGGTCATGATCCCAGGGTCCTGGAATGGAGCCCCACATCTGGTTCCCTGCTCGGCAGGAGTCTGCTTCTCCCTCTCCCTTTCCCCTTCCCCACCCCCACTCATGCTCTCTCTTGCAAATGAATAAATTTTTTTTTAAATATTTTAAAAAATAAAAATAATTTCAACTTAAATAGCCACATGTGACAATGAGCTACTATATTGTACAGCACAACTCTAGAGATTGGTGAACTAGCATTGAAGTGTAAGGGATGAATTATGTCTTCAAATTCCTATGTTGAAGTCCCAACCTCCAGTACCTCAGATTATGACTATATGTGAAGTAGAGCCTTTAAAAATAAAATGAGATTGTATGAGTGTGCCCTTGTTGAATATGATTGGTGGCCTTATACAAAGAGGAGATTGGGACATAGACACACACAGGGGAAGACCATGGGTACATGTGGAGAAGATGACCACCTACTACCCAAGGGAGAGATCTCAGAAGAAAGTAACCCTTCTGACACCTTGATCTTGGACTTCAAGCCTCCAGAACTATGAAAAAATAAATTTCTGTTTTTTAAGCCACCCAGTGTTGAGTATTTCCTAAAGCAATTCTAGCAATCTAATATAAAGGGCTTTTCAATTAGGTGAGAATTTACTTCATTTACAACAGATTTCCTCAATGAATTAATCAAGAATGCATTCTATCACACACATACTCATAGAATTAAAAATGGAGGACACAAAAAATATGCAAGAAACAGTAGTTGAATGAAGAAAGCAATAATATTTATAATTAGGTTTAAACAACTACTGATGCATAATGAACAAAACTAATTACAACCTGGACGTAAAATCCCAAATGATTTACACACAGGATGTGTGTAAGGTATGTTAAGTGTAAGGTATGGCAGGTATGTTAATACAAGGCCAATGTTAAGGGAGAGGGCAAAGTGGTGATAGTGAAAGTGTGCTGAGGTTCTTATAAGTTTCTCATCTCATGGAAAAAAAGCAGAATAGAGCCAGAAGAAAGAAACATTATAGAAATAAAACATAAAATAAGATGAAGGGGATAAATCCATATATATCCAAAATCACAATAAATGTGAATGGGCTAAAATCTTTTAAAAGATGACTCAAATTAGGTAAAAGTAAAAATTCTGTCAGTTATTAACTCTTGGAAAAAAAATAGGATTGTGGAAGGGCACTTTTACATTTTACCTTAGATACATGCTTCTTATTTAATCTTTCACAATAAGCATGCATTCCTGTGTTATTTATGTAACTAAAAAATATTTTATTTAAAGGTCAGAAGCATTAGCCTCAATCCCAGATTTTCTGGCCCTGGAAATAATTTGACTATATATATTTCATTTCACTTTGAACAGACAGATCCCTTCTTTGGAACTTAATATCTGTATCTATAAAATGAAAGTGGTGGGCCACACTTGTGACTTTGAACTTTTGCCCAAAGAAGTATTTTATTTGTATGTATGTATGTATGTATGTGTCTTAGATTTTATTTTTAAGTAATCTCTACACCTAACATGGGGCTCAATCTCACAACCCCAAGATCAAGAGTCTCATTCTCTACTGACTGAGCCATCCAGGCATCCCCCAAAGAAGTATTTTATTTATATTTTTTAAGATTTATTTATTCACTTGAGAGAAAAAGACAGAGTGAGCAGGGGAAGGGGCAGAGGAAGAGGGAAACAAGCAGACTCCCCACTAAATAGGGAGCCTGTCATGGGGCTCAATCCCAGGACCCCAAGATTATGACCTGACCCGAAATCAAGAGTCAGTTGCCCAACCAACTGAGCCACCCAGGCGCCCCACCAAACAAGTATTTTAGAAGCCACCTTAGGGGATTCAGAAAAAAGTTATGTGAGTGAGACTCTAAGACCACCTACTTATTTCAAGCAATGAAGTTCCTCTTTTATCTACTTTATATATGGATGTTCCATTTAAGATTATCTATAGAAAAAAATATTATTATTCTTAAAAAAAAAAAGCAACACAAATGTTTATAAACTGCTATCTTAGAAGACTTCTAAAGTCCCTTCTAACTTTAACATTCTAGAGTACTTGTCCTTTCCCCATTTCGATAATGAATACTTCTACACATAAATGTAGATCAAGGACATCTCATATGGGGATGGGGTTGTGCTATGGCCATATTTACAAAATTACCCCAACCTCCTTTACAGGGAAATATTCAATCATGCAACCAACTGCTTTGTGAGCATGTAACTGAAGGGCTAAAATGGCCGATTCAGAGGGCTGGATTTCATACACCTCTTGGCTGGCTACTACCTACACCTAAGCTCAACATCCAGATTAATGTTTTCCCTGAGAGAGGTGGATGGCCTGGATTTCAATCTGGAACCCACCAACCTGCCTGGAACCTGGTCTGGGCAAGTTAGGTGCCTCCGTTTCCTCAGTGACAACATGAAGAATAAATCTCTTAAATCCTGAATTTCTTGTCACCCATCAAATTCTAGAATTCATATGTGTCCTTGATGCTTGATCAAAGCTAAAAATGTGAAAAAAGGAAATGAAAAATACATACACATCAGGCAAAGAGAAATTAGGCCTCCAAAGAAAACTTGGTTTCATAGACACTTATCAAGACCTGTCAGAAATATGACACACTGCCACGTTAAATTCTTAACCAGAAAAAGATGATGAACACAGCAATTCAAAACCTTTGTGAGAAAACTTTTCTTCGTAGGATGGCGGGCCATGGAGGGCCAGGACCCTGATGATTAACTGATCTTTTCCCCTCCAAGCTTCTTTGAAGAGATTATCTAGGTATCATTTCAGACACCCATCACTCTTATTTTTAGCTCTGAGTTCTCTTCATGAGCGCCGTGACCTGTGTCTCAGAGTTCCAGAGGCCTCCCAGATATGGCTCATGATTCATTTGCAGGTGCCCTGCATTGATTTCCAGGAAGGTCAGGGGAGTAGGAGTCTGGAAAAATGATTTTCGATAGAAAATCCTTCTTTGCTGCTCTGACCACTTGATCAGAAATTTACACTCCACAAATTGATCCCTTAGTGCCACGGGCAATTGGCAATTAAAACAGAACCCAAGGTATATTGTTCTCTAAGGGCCTCACAGCTGGTGTGGGGGGGACAAAACTCAGGGCTTTGGTCACAGGCTATTTTCAGCCTCTGATAGCAGTTGTGTTACTCATGTCTCATTCACCCTCTCCCCTCGGGCTCCCCCCCACCCTCCCCTCCACGGGCCAGCGCTGGGGACGGCCTCCATGTATTTAAAGAGGACAAGAGCCTCTGAACTCAGTTGAGCCGACAGAGACCCCACAGGCAGGTACGTGGAGCAATGCAGACATATGGCTGGGGGGTGGGCTGGCTGGGTGCTGGGTGGGACTCGAGAGGGTCCCGTAGAATAAGGGTGTGTCTCGCGTGCCAGGTGCCCCTGTCCACTCTGGCTCTGCGTCAGGAGGCTCGAGCCGTTCTGGTGCTGCCCCAGCGGTTGTTTAACAAAACTCCTAAAAGTAGGATGAGCATTTGGGGGCTCCAGGGAACCTCACAGAGAAACGAGTAAGGGATAACGTTTGGCCTAAGACTATTTCCACGTTGGAATGTTTCTCAGTGTCTTAGTCAAAAGACATGATCTCGGTCCTAGAACTGTGGGAATTCTGGAAAACGTCGTGCCTTCAGGTCTCTTCTGCGAGGGGGATATTTTCTTAAACAGTTACAAAGTGTACATTACAACTGAACCCAGCTTTCCAAGGCTCAACATGCAAGAGATCGTGCTATTCAGAAGGTGTGGGCGAAGGACAGGTTTCTATTGTTCACCATACCTGCCTGTCACGTGGGAAACGCTCCGTGAAATTTGCTGGTTTAAAACAGATTTTATATCCCAAGGATGTTCAGCAACAGGCTTGCTTCTAATGACTTAAAATTAATCAGCCCCCCAAAAAAGGCCCCCTAAAAGACACTGCGACACTGAAAAATCCCTTGAAAGCTCTATTTCACAGGAGGAGAATTCCCTGCAAAGGGGGAGGGGTGATTCCCAGTGTCTCCTCCAGGTTTCGGTTAAGCATCTGAATGATGGGCATGAGCGCGACAGAGAATAAGAAGTGGTTTTAAGCAATGGTCTGAGTGGAGATGCTGTCCAAAGATCAGAGCTGCCACCTCTAATTTCTGTTCCCATCCCTGAGCTGGGCCAGTGACATCCCCAAGAAGGAGGAGCTGGGTGACAGGTCTGAGGAGCTCTGCCTCTCTGCAGTAATTCAACGCAACTGAATGAGCTTGTGGGGACCATCTTCTGTGTTGGGGCTGGGGTGGGGTGGGGCGGGCAGCACCAAGGCAGGGGAGGAGGGGGAAACAGGGAGAGCCTGCGTCCTTGGTTTACTTTTGGGACCAAAATCTCAGTGCTGGGTACCTCCAACTAAGCACAGAGTATATAAAACTGCTGTACGACCCAGAAAATGTAAGGGATTCTTCCGACCTGGTTTTGGTTCCACTCTGAACACGTTAGTCATTAAAATGAGCCCAACTGTTTCGGGGAGGGCAGTTTACCCCCAGGGCCCAGCGCTCCCTCTGGCCAGGGTGCTTGGCAGCCCGGGCACACCAGCCGTCCATTAGAGATAAGGGAGAGAGGCCAGGGGGCAGCGGAAGGAGACAGAGGCAGAGATACAGAGACAGACCGGGAAAAAGAGAAGGAAAGGAATGAACATGATCACTCTGCAGGCAAATCGCCGCAATCCTCCTGAAAGAGGTAGAGACAGAATTTTGGAAGGACACAGACTCAGAAATCCTGAGAATCTGAAGAAGGAAATAGAAGAAAACAGCATCTATCGTTGAGACGGTTCAAAACCCAGCTCTGGACAGTCACTTAACTTCTCCTGAGTTTCCATTTTCTGCGCAATCACATTAAGCTAAGGTCACCTATCCCCAAAGGATTTGTTAGCATCCAAGGAGATGGAGTATAGGAAGTACTTTGTAAAGCCACATAAGACCATACAGATATGTGGGGCCTTTGAGAAAAGACCCCAGGCCAACCCCCGTGGGCCGCAGGAGGATTTCCTGTTAAGTACAAGTGTACTGAAGAAAGCCCAGAGGTCAGGGTGGATAACAAGGTGCCCAGGAGTTAGAAGATGATTAATTTGTTTTACAAGAGGAAGGACACAGACAGGGAATATACTACACAGGAAACACAACTCCCGCACCAGGCAGCCTTCCCGATAGAAGCACGCTGCTCGGATGTCTGGGCGTACGGTAGCCAGGGCTGGGGTTCACGGCCAGACAGAAGTGTGACGGCTTTGAATGTGAAAAGCTGCAGTTACTGGCCGCAGTGAAGAAAAGCAGGAGGGGAGGCAGTGAGGGTCACGAGGGCCACGGGGCACGGGAGCCTTTTCTGAGCCTCAGCGTGGATCTCATGGTGGGAAAGACTGAGCACGATTTGTGGGCTGGTTACTGCCTTGTGCAGGCGTGGAACACTATTCGCTTGTTTGACTGTCAGAAAGTCCCATGAGGGGTCATTCTTCAGAGGAAGAAACCACAGCTCAAGGAAGCAAAGTAATTAACTCAGGGTCACGTGGCCATAAAGCGGCAGAGTCAGGATCTAAACCAGGGCGCAATGTGCTCTTTAAAGACAGGTTGTAAGGGCCAACATAGAGCACAGTGAGTTTCTGAAAGTCAGATTCGGCCACACTTCAGAGATAATTTCAGGAAAGGTGCCATGTAACCCGTGCGTCAAGGCTGTGGTTTGTGGCAGGGCAGGCAGGTATGCCTACCCCGAGTTTTAAGGGACAGGAGCCAACAATCGGGCTTATTTCTGCGCTGGGAATAAGCAACCTCAGCTTCCCGGGCTCGGCGAAAGGGCCTCTGGATAGGGGACTTCATTCATCTGTTCAGAAGCGTAGGATGAAACCACAGACCTTGAGTATCCCACAAGGGGAAGCTGAAGGTCATGGTCGCCCCAGGCCATGAGGACTGTGCTCGGGCTGGCTGTGTCCCTTCCATGTCCCCATCACCAGCGAGGTCAGCGGGTGTTAGGCACCAGGGCTGCCAAGGCGAGGAGGCAGCTGTTCTGGGGCACAGGGGTAGGACTTTGCCTGGCATGCCGTGTCTGGCACCGGGCACCCCAATCCCCACCCCGAGGGAGCCCTCTCCCTGGCCGGGCTGCATGGGCACCTCAGGGCAGCATGCTTTAAAGGCTGAGAAACAGCGTAGGTTCACTGTCTGAGCCATGAGGGCCATGGAGAAGAAGCTGGGAAAGATTTGCTTGTTTTAAAAAAATGGATTTAAAAGCTGAAGATGGGGCCCCTGGGTGGCTCAGTCGCTAAGCGTCTGCCTTCGGCTCAGGTCATGATCCCAGGGTCCTGGGATCGAGCCCCGCATCAGGTTCCCTGCTCAGCAGGAAACCTGCTTCTCCCGCTACCATTCCCTCTGCTTGTGTTCCTTCTCTCGCTATGTTTCTCTCTGTCAAATAAATAAAATCTTTAAAAAATAAAAATTAAAAATTAAAAAAAGCTGAAGATAAAATAATAATAATAGTAAGAGTAACAAGGAAAGCAACAAAATTATTAGACACCTGCCATATATTAGGCATTTGTATACTTAGTACCTTAGCTATTCGGATGATCTTATCTAACCTAGAAACCTCTAAAGACAAGCTTTCTCACCTGTCCTTATATGCACGAGAACAGGACAGAGATTTTGAGCATTTTGCCCAAGGTCCAGCAGACAGCATGTTTTGAGCCCTGGCCTGGTCCAGAGCTCAAAAGCTTTGAAGGTCTGTTCCAAAGCCCGTGCTGTTCCACTACACCATACCATCTCTTCAACCCGGATTAAGAGAGTAGAGAAGAGACAGTGTTTGAGAGGGGACTGTCACTGGACAGCACTCCTGCAAGGTGAGGCTCTATTCACTGTTCAGATCCCTGCCCTCAGGGCCCGAAGGATCCTTGAAGGGGCTTCATAACACTGTAGTCACACGGGCAACCATTCCCAGCTGAGCTAAAGTCAGTGGTGAAAGGGAACTCTCCAGCCTCAAAGGAGTTCTCTCCGTGTCTGAATGGCAATGCCTCTTAGAGAGGCTGAATTAAATTCAGGTTCCCTGATACTCCCACCCACGAGAACCCTCTGTCCCAGGCAGAGACAATGGGATCAATCGGATCCCAGCTCCCCTCAACTGGGAAGTTTGGTTCGTGGAGGTGCTGGCCCCAACCCTTCCCCAGCGGGTTGTAAGCAGACATGGGATATGGAACGAGCTTCATCCAGGTCTGAATCGCAGCTATGCCACGTGCTAGCTGTGTGATCTCAGTAAGTCACTCAAGTTCTCTGAGTCTCAGTTTTCTCATCTGCAAAATAGAGATGACAAAATTTGCTGTGTGGGGCTATTGTATTAAAGATAGTACATACAGGGGCGCCTGGGTGGCTCAGTGGGTTAGAGCCTCTGCCTTCGGCTCAGGTCATGATCTCAGGGTCTTGGGATCGAGCCCCGCATTGGGCTCTCTGCTCAGCAGGGAGCCTGCTTCCCCCCCTCTCTCTGCCTGCCTCTCTGCCTACTTGTGCTCTTTCTGTCAAATAAATAAGTAAAATCTTTAAAAAAAAAAAAAAGATAGTACATACAAAGCAACCAACACATAGTAAACAATAAGTAGTAGCTAATTTTTGTTTGTTTACTTTTTTTTAAAGATTTTATTTATTCATTTGAGAAAGAGACACAGAGGCAGAGACAGAAAGAGCACAAGCAGGGGGAGAGGAAGAGGGAGAGGGAGAAGCAGGCTACCCACTGAGCTGGGAGCCCAATGTGGGGCTCAATCCTAGGACCTGATCATCATGACCTGAACTGAAGGCAGACACGTAACCATCTGAGCCACCCAGATGCCCCACTAATGTTAATATAAGAACACAGCTTTGGAGTCAGAGACCTAAATTCCTGTCTAGCCATGTGACCAGGGGCAACATAATTTCCCTAAGACTCCATTTCCCCAAAAGTTACAAAATGCAACTTTTGTAATAGTGTCTAGCTTGAAGGTCTGTGAAGACAGAATGAGAAAATCCACAGTGCCTGGCCCAAGGGACTCCACACACTTCAGCTTTAAGAATAACATTATTACATTGGTAATGACTATTGCTTATATTCTGGATATATGCTCCTATGATACAAAATCTTGGCTTCGCCAGTGTGGACAATTTAACTCACTATGCAGAATTAGGCATCTAAAAGGATGACCACATGAACCCACACTGAGCCAAAAATGGCATTGTCACTAATAGTCTCTGCTCAAAGTCATGGCCTAAGGTTCCCTCCCACATTCTTTAGCGGACCCCTACAAAGAAGAAACGGAGTCACTCAATGCCCATTTTATCTCTCCCACCCACTTCTGCCCTAAGGGATCACCTTTCAGATCCATAGCTGATAAACAACAGACAAACAGTGAATGCTGGAGGAGGAAGACGGTGCAAAGACACACAACGGGGTTACTCCGTTTAAAAGTTCAGATTAAGATGTGACAGTTCAGAGTTACTGCAAATGTAATTCGTTCACACATTTGATTTTTTTAAGATTTTATTTATTGATCTGAGAGAGAGAGTGAGCACGCATGAGAGGAGAGAGGGACAGAAGGAGAAGCAGACTCCCTGATGAGCAGGGAGCCCGATGCCAGACTCGATCCCCGGACTCCAGAATCATGACCTGAGCTGAAGGCAGTCGCTTAGCCAGCTGAGCCACCCAGGCGCCCTAGCTCACACATTTTGGAACACTCAATGGTTTACAAAGGGATTTGATGTACTAGAACTGTTTCAAGCCTCCCAGCCACAGTGGAACAGAAAAGACTCATGCCCGTTTTAGAGAAAGGTTCCTGAAGTTCAGAGGGCTTTGCTGGTTTCCCCAGATCACACAGCTTTGAGGTGAGATGGAACTAGAACTCTGGCCCCCTGCATCTGATCCAGCGCTTTTCCCAGGGCCCACGGTGGCATATCCCTGGTATCATTGTTCCCACAGTATTATTTGTGAAGAAACTGACACAGGTAGTCTCTCACTGGGATCTGGGGAGCTAAAATTCTGGAGCCCACCCTCTTCCTAGGCAATGTAGCAAAGCTTGCTACATTGCTACATATATTGTATTGTAATATATATATTACATTGTATTGTAATATATTACAATATTGTATTGTACATTGTATTGTAATATATTATTATATTATTATAATATATTATATATATTATATATATATAATACAATATATTATTATTGTATATTGTATATGTATATATAATATACAATATATATTATATATATATAATACAATATACAATATATTACAATATAATATATATTATATTATATAATTATAAATTATATAATATTAATATAAATATTAAATTATATAATTTATATATATTATATAATTATATTATATATAATATATTATATATTATATAATTATATAAATATATATTATATAAATATATAAATATATATTATATAATTATAAATATATATTATATAATTTAATAAATATTAAATTATATAATTTAATATAAATATTAAATTATATATATATATATAATATATATTATATTGTAATATATATATAATAATTATATATAATATAATATATTATTATATTGTAATATATTGTAATATATTACAATATTGTATTGTACATTGTATTGTAATATATATATTACATTGTATTGTAATATATATATTGCTACATATATCTTATCTTCAGGAACCCCAGACTGTCCCCCATTTCAGTCCTGACCCTCGACTTCATCAGTGCCAACGCAGCCATCTCCAGAACTGGCCCCAGGGAGTAATGCCAGGTGGTGTGATCAAGATTGTGACCCACGTGGCAGTTGGGGCTGAGTGACAGGCAGGCCTATATTTGGGATCCTACCTTCAATGACCCTTGCCTGTGCCAGGCAACGCCGATAAACAAATGAACCATCCCTTGGTCTCTTGCCAGTATAAACTCACATTCTGGGCCTGGCTGGTGGAGTGTCGAGACACAAGAATTCCAAAGCAATGTGGGAGACTTGAAAAGGTTACGTATGTGAGCCAGGACTTAAATGTGCTTTCAAATCACGGTGACTTAATTAGCAGATTGGTGCTATTTGAATAACCTGAAATAAAGGGGGTAACGATGCCTTGCCTGTGACTAGCTCAATACTGCTTTTGATTCCATCATATTTCATTCAAGTTCAAGGTCACAAGGTCAAGATTGGGACCCATGTCTTCCGAGGTGCTTTACAACACCCTCTGCCTTTTGGCCTTTGAGCACTGGAAGAAGAAATCAGAGATGTCCTCTGTGTTTAGCCTTCATAGCTACGTTTCCAACGTTAAAAATGGAACTCAGCACCTGTTTAGTAAAATGTTTACAGATTTCTATTCTGGGTTTCAAGTCCGAATACATGTACGTCAGATATTTTATGATGACTTAAAAAATAACCTGTGCTAGGATCCATTACCTTGTGAAGAAGGTATTATCTGTAATCTTATCCTCACTTTGAAAAGTACTATGTGTGGGCAATTACTGAATGCACCCACCCACATCCTCCCAAGGGCCGTCTCTGGCTACCATTAACTTGTAGGACATGCCAGTGAGATCTCCACCAAAGATCTGAGACAAGAAATTTGACCTAGGCTTGTTTTCATTGAAATTTTCCATCTCATTAATTTCACAAGTGTCACTGTCTCATTCCTGGCTAGATACTACATTTCTCTTCTA
>CM053613.1:31571087-31620077 GCA_028646535.1 Procyon lotor
CCCCCCCCGGCCACCCTTAGTTCATTTCTTGAGTCTAGGAGTCTCTTATGGTTTGTCTCCCTCCCCATCCCTTCCTGTTTCATTTCTCTCCCCCACCCCCCCAAACTCCTGCCTTGCCTATCAAGTTCTTCATATCAGAGAGATCATGTGATAGAAAGCTGGATTACTTTTGAAGGTCATTTGAACTGGTTAAAAACAAAAAAGTAGGTTAATAAATTGTATGCATGTGTGTTATTCATTCCTGGGCCTACAACCTCACTATTATAAGCAGTGAGTACACCACAAACAACCTTTAAGGATCACTGCAATATAAGCAAAATATTAAATATTAAGCAATGCAGTGAGTTAATAAGTTATGGAAATCCTACATATTTTTTTAAGCTTATATTTATTTATTGAGAGAAAGAGAGAGAGCAACAGCGGGGCTAGGGGTAGAAGGAGAGAGGGAATCACAAGCAGACTCCACGACGAGCACCACGCCCAATGCAGGGCTCGATCCCACAATCCTGAGATCATGACCTGAGCCGAAATCAAGAGTCAGACGCTTAACCGACTGAGCCACCCGGGTGTCCCCCTACATGTTCTTTAAAGCTGTTCAAATGTAATGCTAATAGGAAGCTTTGGTTGAGATACAAATTCCAGGTGACAGCCTCCTGCTCAGGGACAAACAGGGCTGACCCTGAAAGACGCAGACAGAAGAGGGGAGCTGAACAGCTGAGTCCACTGCCTCAAAAAGACACTGGTGATGGGGAGACGCTGGCAGGGAAGGTGCAGAGAAAGAATTTGGATACACTCATTTCCTGAATTTGTGGGAGGTTCGAAAAAGGAAACTCTCCAAATCAGCCTATTATTGGTCGATATTATTAAATATTATAAGTAGGTTTTTAACACTTTCATTGACATCCTTAAAAGTTTATTTTTTTAATTTTAATTCAATTAGCCAACCTAAGGCACATCATTAGTTTTAGATATAAAGAGCTTATTTTTTCAAATTGGCAAAACAAAACAAAACAAAACAAAAAAACCCCAACTTTTCTATATATCTTCTTTTTGGAAAATGGAGGCCTGTCTTACATCCTTTATATTATAGGGGATACTTTGTATTGGGTAATATACAGTGTCCGGGGGGCTTAAGCCAATGTAAACAGAAGGTCTACCCCTTCACCGCCTCCCGCTTCCAGAACTGGATGAAACGTAGGCTCAGTGGTAGCTGTCTCCTTGCATATCACAGTGCTCTTCAAAGGCCATGGTAAGTAGAGGAACTGCTCGGCCCTGACTCTGATATAATTAAGGAAGAATAAACTCATCCCCAGTCTTAGCGCCTTATCCCCTACCCACCCCCGCACACGCACAGACACACACTTTCCTGATGTCATCTGCGCTGAGACACTCAGGGATTCAGGCTGTTCGGATTCAGGGACAATATTCTTTGCTGGTCCAAGACCACACGGCTCGTTCTGATCCTGGCCTCCCCCTCTTTCCAGCCGGGCTCCACTGAGCACGTTCTGTCCCTTCTCCGCTTCCCAGCTTCCTCAAGTGTGAAATCAGGGGTGCCGTGGGGTCCACAGCTCAGAACGCTCCGGGTCAGGAATCAGAGTTGCGCGCTTGGCCAGCGGGCCCTTCTCACTGGGTCTCTTGGCCCCGAGCGTGGCATCAGGGCTTCGGGGAAGACGGGGAGGAACCGCGGCCCCAGCCCCCTGACCCTCCCTTTCCCGGCAGTGGCCTGCAGGAAGGCCCTCGACAGCACCACGGTTGCAGCTCACGAGTCCGAGATCTACTGTAAGGTCTGCTACGGGCGCAGGTACGGCCCCAAGGGGATCGGGTACGGACAAGGCGCCGGCTGCCTCAGCACCGACACAGGCGAACATCTGGGCCTCCAGTTCCAACAGTGAGTCGCTGCCCCGCTTCTCCCAGCCTGGTAGAGCCCCAGCTGCGGGGACAGTTCATTCTGTCTTTATCTGCCTTTCTAAAGGGCAATACTTTTACACCGTGGCTCTCGGTTTGCATGTCAAGAGAAGACCCAGAAAGTACGGCTTTTCCACTGTTTGACCTTTGCCAAAACCGCATGGAGTCTCTTTTCTTCCCGTTTGAGCGTTCCTGTGTAAATCACTTAAATATGGTGGGGAAGCAGTGGCCATTTGCTGTGTGCTTGTCGCTAAAAGATTTCTTCCCTCGGGCTGTAGGGCAGTGGGTCTCCCTAGCTGCCCGCTCATGACACAGTGCTGACGTCCCCCGGGTGTGATCAAGGGAAGCCGGGCTCTCACCCCGGACAATCTCCATCCACTGGGCTGGTCTACTATCCTGAAGATCACACTGACTTCCAGCCCGGAACTGAGCACAGACTGACCGCCACTCGCCCACAGTGCTGTCTGGCCAGCCGGTACCCGGGCTCAGCTCCACAGTGGGACTGGACAGAAAGGCCCACCCGAGGCAGTGACCCACGGAAGGCCTCTCTCAGGGAGCAGAGTTAGGCCACCTAAACTGCCATCCAGCCCCTTCCAGAGAGAGCAGCCCATGCTAGAGCCTGGGAAAATAATGCAGGGATATATGATTAGTTATTTGAATTTTTCTCATTACTCAATCCCAACTGAACACTGTTGAGTGAAGAAAGATACCGAGCGCGTTCTCAGCCACGCATTGCTCAAAGCCTACTCTTCTCCATTAGGGCTTCCTTGTGATGCTGCACCCAGAGGGACAAGAGTCCACACACCTGGGTTTGGCCCCAGCTCCACCAGTCATGAGCTGCCTGACCTTGGGCAGGTGCCCCCAGAACCCTTGCTCTCCTCCAACCAGCCCTGCCTATCTTGGAGATTATGATGAGATGCGAGTGGTTAAATACACAAGGAAACACCAACAGAGATGGAAAGGAGGCAGGGGTTTCCTGTTCTTCTATCTTAGATGTTGCTCACACGGGGACAGGTCACCTTTTGAGGCAGGATGACAACCTGAACTGTGACAAGGATACATCAGTGTATTGGGCTGTGGGTTGCTTATGATCGACTGTCGAGATCCCATCTTGCTCTATAGTATCTTCACAGCCCACTCCCTAAAGGAGACCAGGAGGCTTTGAGATGGTACAGAAAATCGAAACACTAGCAGCAATACTACCATGACATCAATGCAAGCCAATGCACATGGAACCCTGGCTAAGGGCTTTCCGACAGACAGGAAAGATTTAAGCCTGTGAGAGCTAGGTTTGCTAGCCCTTACTACCTGCCGGGAGACACTCAGACTCCGAGGTGCTTTCCTCATGTCTCCTCATCAACCCCTCTCAACAACGCTGTGAGGAAGGCACCGTGATTAGTCCCCTTTTCCAGATGGAAAAGGAAGTTCTGGAAGGAACTTCCTTCCAGAAGGAGTCTGAAGCACAGAGAAGTTAAGTAACTCGCTCAAGGTCACACAGCTAAGTCCGCTTTGCCAACAAGGTCTATAGGTTTCATTCATTCGTCTGTTCCCACCAGGTCCCCAAAGCCTGCACGCTCGGCCACCACCAGCAACCCTTCCAAGTTCACCGCGAAGTTTGGAGAGTCGGAGAAGTGCCCCCGATGTGGAAAGTCAGTCTACGCTGCTGAGAAGGTGATGGGAGGTGGCAAGGTAAGGCCTGCCACGTGAGCCAAATGGGACTTGCTCATCTCCACAGCAGGAATGAGAGAGGAGAGCAGAAACTGTGAGCGGGTGGGCGCCTAGTCCTTTATTCCCCTTTGCTCCCAGGAGTCACATTAGGAGTCACCCATCCTCACCCACTTTCCTGGGCCGTGGCTGCCACTTAGCAGAGCCCTTGGAAACTAGAACTGGTACAATTCAATGCAACGAGTCTCAGTCCACTACGCAGAAGGCACCCAGCTAGAAGCTTGGAGATACAAAAGTGCATGAGCCCCTTGGCCTTCAGTGTCCAAAACCGTTCCAGAAAGGTGTCAGCCCTGCGAGCCTGTCACCATTGTGTACCTCAATCACCACGGACGGGTAGGGCAGGCCCCTCACGGCAGTGAGAAGCATCCTTGCTCACAAGCATCTTGGCAATCGGGGGAGTCATCTCTGAGACAGTACCACACACATGCCCTACAAGCTCTGGTTTCAGGGTATTTGCCAAAGGGTTTGGGCCTGACGAAGGAAAAGAAAAATCCTTTTATACTGAAGTGGAGTGGGGTGGGTAGAAATAAGGGCCCCGGAGAGTATCTGGCCTCAAATATGAGGGTGGTCTCCACCCTAATACCGGCTACTTGAAGATGCTTGAGAACCCCAAGGCCATGCCTGGCGGACAGGCGTGTGGAAGGAGGCCACCTTGTGAGGACCCAAGAACTGCGACTCTTCCATGAGAAACAGAGTTCAAGCAAAGCTGAATTCCTGGCTAATTGCCTTCTTTCTTTACTTCTTTTCTTCTTTAACTTTATATTCAGTGAAATGAATGTGTTCAGTGCCCCAAGTCCGAGTTCCTTTCTCTCTACTTTATTCCTTGATCTTCTAGAAGGAGGAAGCCCTTTTCTATTTAGTCTGTTCTGAAGGAATACATACAGTGATCACTTTGATAAATTTATTTGTAAGGGTTCTAAGAATTGCTGGCTGAATCCATAGCAGTTCATTTTCTCCAAACCCCTGGAAAAATTATTCTGGGGTGATTAGATACATGAGTGGTTAAGACAGTGGCACTCCTTTATATGCTGCTGGTGAGATTTCACACGGAAAAAGGATATGCTGCCCCCCACACTAACGTAGCTCTCCCACTCTCCTGTGCCCCTCAGCCTTGGCACAAGACCTGTTTTCGCTGTGCCATCTGTGGGAAGAGCCTAGAGTCCACAAACGTCACTGACAAAGATGGGGAACTTTACTGCAAAGGTGAGTGGTTCTGGGCCTCTCCTGAGATGTCTTCCCAAGGAGGACCCTTAGACGTCCAGCTACGAGGCCTTTGCTTGCCAGGAGGCCTGGCTGCTCAGCCTGGGCAGAGTTTGGGCTTTCAGGATGGGGAGCAAAGCCAGCAAAGGGAGAGAATTCTCCCCACCCCGTGACCCAGCTCTGGCCCTCTCCATGGAAGCATGTGGTGGGGTTGGGGGTGGGGGGGGACTGGATGCATACAGATGCTCAGTGGCTCAAGGCAGCCGGGCGCCGGGGGGGAGAGGGGACAAGGAGAAAGCAGGGTCCTGACTCTGGTCCTGGAAGAGGCCCCAGGCCTCGATACACAGCATCACATTCCCTTTGGAAAACCCAGATGCCCTCCATCTACCTGAACGGAAGTTATGGGTGACTGGGGGAGGATGAACTCTCTTTAGTTCACTAGACTAAATAATAGTTCATTAGCTTAGAGAGTCTGACCTCTCTTTAGTTTGTCAAGACATACCTGCATCCCTCCCTCGCTCCCTCCCTCCCCACCTCCCGCTCTTGCTCTCGCCCTCCTTCCTTCCTGATGTTTGTTTCTAATGTTGCGTATCACTTAGTGATCGCAGGGACAGAACTGACGAACAGGTTTTCCTTCCGGTCCTCACAGCTCTACCCCCGGATGCCTCCAAAGGTCCCTTTGACTTGTGGAAAGCTCTCTTCTGATGCTACGAAAAGGAAGGGATGCATTAGGGCCAAGGCGATGTGCCCTCATCCTCAGAGCTTCTCCGGGGCCTACTGTTTCTCAGTGGGGCCCTCCCACCCTTGCACAGAATGATGATGTCCCTAGGTCCCCAAGTGTGTGTGTTGGAATGGTGAGGAGCAATGGAGAGGAGCAGAGGGAGGCCATTCCTAATCAAGACTGCAGGACGCCAAAGCTTTGCCCTCAGGGAGACAGAATGTGAAGGAAGGCACTATCCCACGGGAGATATCCCTTCGACAGTGGAGGACACAGACGGTCCTCCGCATTCGCAGGCCAAAAACCCTAAAATGTTGCTGCAGCCAGCAGACAGAGGGACACGTAGACAAGTGCGCTGCCAAGGGACCAAAGCTCCACACAGAGGCGAGTGAGCAGCCTGGGGTGTTAGGGAAGGTTTCTTGGAAGATAAGCCTCCTCTGGGTCTTGGAGGGTGAATGCAAGCTTTGGCGGGGGACATTCCAGGAACGGGGAGCAGGGCGTGCAATGGCACCCAAGCCAGGGCACCGCGGTTCATTCCAGGAACCGCAGGTCGTTCCGGGCGCCTGGGGCGTCGGGAAGGAGGCAGAGGCAGGAGGGGACCAGGTTGGCTGGGCAAGCAAGCAGGGGCCAATTTACGGTCACTCCAATGAGAAAATGCCTGTGAGCACTGAGTTCTAAGTGCCCAGAAGTTTCAACAACTTTGATCAGCAGACCGGAAGTCCATGTAGTTCAATGTTCTCCAAAGTTAACTTAGGAAGCCAGGTATCTATCGCAAGGTTGCCGGAAGGACTGTGTCCAGACCCCAGGAAGTGCAACAATGGTCTAACCATCCCATTCTTTCTCCCCTTTTACCCCCCCTTCTCGTTCACAGTTTGCTATGCCAAAAATTTTGGCCCTACAGGTATTGGGTTTGGAGGCCTCACACAACAAGTGGAGAAGAAAGAGTGAAACGTGTGCATATTTCCACCAGCCTCGGGCATTTGCCAAGTCCTCCTGCCAGACGGGAAGCCCGGCCCCATCATCCTCGCACTGGGGGTTGGGTAGTATTTCTCTTCAGAAGTGATCATAGTCTTTACCCAAAGTTAGAAAACACTTTTGGAAGAAAAGTATTAAAAGTTTAACCTGTAACAAATGCGTTATTATTTCTGACACCTGGGGTGGGAGAGGCAATAAACGTTTTGGTGGCACCTTGTGTGTCTCTGGATCTTTTCTTTAGAATAGAGGGAGATTTTAAAAAAAAATACAGAGGGGTTTCGAAAAACTCACTGCAAAGGATGTCATGAATCTTGGAGTCACCTGCGGAAGGCCGAGCAGGAGGAACAAGAGGCAAAGGAAAGCGGGCTTCCAGAATCTGTCCGTGGAGCCGCTTTCTCGCTGCTAGCGGAGAAGGAAACGGGGTTCCAGAGGAAGCAGACAACATGAGAGCAAATTCTGGAAGGAACATCAAGGCTAAAAAACTGCTGAAGCATCAGTCCTTTTGTCCTACGATGGGCTTTGCAATCTTCACACATTTCATGAAAACCCGGAAACGGCAACAAAATGCAGAGTTTGCTTCTGTGTTATAAACAACAGGAGGATGATTTTCTTTTATTCTGGGACAATTCCCTAGAGCTTAGCAATTTTCTGAAAACCTCTCCTACGTCAACTTGCCAGCCTCACCCATGAGATGTAGCCAATTAAAGATGTCTCTCTGCCTTCTCAGCAAGTTCTCGGCAGCCCAGGGGTGCGTACTTTCTTGGGGCTGCTTTTAACAACCACCGCATCTCCCCCGCCCCC
Organism: Procyon lotor; assembly: GCA_028646535.1. Taxonomy (NCBI): domain Eukaryota; kingdom Metazoa; phylum Chordata; class Mammalia; order Carnivora; family Procyonidae; genus Procyon; species Procyon lotor. The sequence continues at coordinate 31,578,412 of CM053613.1, forward strand.
GGGAGAATTCTGAATTCTGGGAGGAAATGAAAGCAAGTGAGTACCTAGACTAAACCATGGGTTCTTCTCTCAAGAAGTCTCAAGAAGGCTTTCTTTTAAAATGAGCACTTACTTGGTGCTGCTTACACACACTGTCATAGACAAAGCCCCTCACTGACTTCGTTACTTATCTACTAGTTTTTTGATACCCAACATGCAATTACATTTTATCATTTTCTCTATTGGACTGGCATGGATAGAATGGCGGAGGCTGTGTCCCATTCCACTTTCAAAGAGATAATGTAGAAGTAGCTTTATTTGTCTAGAGACCCCTGCTGGGGTAATTCAGCCACCGAGTTCCACCAAAATGACCTGAGGGTGGAAATACTGTACATTTTACATTCTCTGGGGAAGGCAGGGTATGGCAATTATTTTTCACATGTAAGCTTTTGGCCGGAGTTTTCTGGGATCCCATCAATGTCAATCGAACAATTAATAACACCAGTGACAAAATGAATTAAGTCAATCAAGTCCCCTTTAACCCTCATGGATTTTAAAAGCAATTTAGTCCCTTGGACTTCACTAGGAAGTTCCCTACCCTAGAGATTTCCAGGCTTGCAGAGGGGTAAGTTACACACGTGAAATGATCACCAGACAGTGCAATGTTCTCCTCCTCCACCGCATCTCAGTTTCCAGCCCCATCATCCATTCACCTGGGAGACTGCGCTCAAAACTCAAGTCATCCTTAGTTTTGCCCTCTCCCTCACTCTCCTTTGCCTCACTCCCCAAGCCTCCTTGATTCTGACTCCAAAATGTCTCTAGAATGCATCCCTTCCCTTCCTACCCTTTGGAATATGCAGTAGTCAGCTGGAAGCTTCCATAACAAAGGATCGTGGACCCGGTGGCTCAAACAACAGAAATTACATTTGCACACTTCCAGCGGCTACAAGTCGGAGATTAAGGGCTCAAGCAGAGTTGGTTTCTTCTGAGGACCTGTCTCCTCGTCTTATAGATGGCCACCTTCTCCCTGTGTTATCACAGGGCCTTCCCTCTGTGCATGTCTGTGTCCTGATTTCCTCTTCTTCTAAGGACACCAGTTGGGACGCCTGGGTGGCTCAATCGGGTAAGCCGCTGCCTTCAGCTCAGGTCATGATCACAGGGTCCGGGGATCAAGGGATCCTTGATCAATTGGGCTCCTTGCTCGGAGGGGAGCCTGCTTCTCCCTCTGCCTGCTCTGCCTGCCGCTCCCCCTGCTTGCGCACTCTCCCTCTCTCTCTCTGACAAATAAATAAATAAATAAATAAAATCTTAAAAAAAAAATAAGGACACCAGTCTTATTGCATCAGGGACCTTGAAAGGCCTCATTTTAACTTAATTACCTCCGTTAAGACCCCATCTTCAAATACAATCACATTCTGAGGTTCTGGGTGTTTGAACTTCAGTATATAGAAGTGGGGCCAGGCAGAGGGACAGAATCTGGCCCATAAAAGTATGTCATATAAGGACTTTCACAAGTTGGCCTTGGCCTTATCCTTCAACTTAGCTTTAGACCTTCCAGAAGAGATCCAGCTACAGTCAAAGACTTGAAGCTTCCAAAAAGGCCCAGTATCCTCAGGCCACCATGCTTCTGCTAAGGCTGCTCTTTCTGGCTGAAACATCTGGAAGATGGAGCCCCCTCCATCTTCACCACGTCACCCAACTGTACTTGGCGAACTCCTATAATCAAGTCGTGGGTCAAATGCCATCTCCTCTGCGAAACCTTTCCTGAATTTCCCGAGCAGAATTAATCCACCTCTGTGTTTCCACAGCCAGCACGTAAGTGACACAGCACTGCTCTCCTCGCATCACTGCAGTTCTGAATTCCCATCTGCTTCCTTGTTACAATGTGACATGTATGTATTCACAGTACTCTAGAAACCACAGGCACTTTGTAAACATTTGTTGAGTAAGGAAAGTGGGAGAGTCTGTAGGCTGGACTATAAGCAAATTCAGCTAGAATGTGAAAGAAGAGATTATTTTATGTGGAGCGAAGGAGTTTGGAAACAAAGCAAAACAAAAAACAAAGCAAAACAAAACAAAGAAAGAAGCTTATTGTGTTTTAGCAGTCTTTGTGTTTCCCCTTGACTTCCTGGACAACGTTCTACATTTTCCAGGCTCGCCTATCAACAGGGACATGGGACTGAGATCGGCCAACAGAGGGTGGAAATAAGCCTTAGGTTGTGTTAAGCCAGTGAGCGGCGAGGGGCAGCTATGGCCGCATGAACTCCCCGCAGCTGCAGTACCGAACGGGCCCTCTCCGAGAGGTTCCACTTCTCACTGCCCAGTGTCCAGCCCATCTGCTAAGTCACAGGGAGCATCCTCAGGAGTCTGCCTCATAGTTGTGCAAGGGATTCAAATGCAGTCTCCGCTGTGACTACACGGACACTTGGGGAAAGGCACGAAGTTCCGGCATCAGTGTAAGAGTCCCAATGCCCTGGCCCGGACGAGCCAGACAAGCCCCGGCCTGGTCACCTCGCTCTCCAGCTACTGCCTTCTGCCGGCTCCTCTCAAAGCACCGCCGAGGACCCCGTTCCCTCCAGTCCTTACCGCCTGCACACTGGGCTTCCAAGTGCCTCCCTGCTGCCCGGCCCGCTCCCGGCCACCACGGCCCCGCCAAGCCCGCAGACAAGGGCCCAGCCACAGATGCCATCCTTCTCCCGTCGTCCTCTCCTCGGCTCCTGCCGAGTGACTCCGTCCTCTTTGAACTCTTCTTGAATTCTAGGCCACTGTACTCTCGCGACTATCCTCCCATCCAACCTGGTCTCTGAATCCATATTCTGTAAGGCCATGCTCCTGCTCCCTCCCCTCTCACATCTTCTTTGTTTCCGTGGGTTCTCATCTTTGGTCTCTTCCTAGAATTGATCTTCCCATTTCAGGTGGACAACTCCCCGTTTCATCTGCCCCTCAATTTTCTACCTCTTTCTTGTGACAACCTCATCCATCCACGTTCCTGACTCCCATTCATGCCCCGATCTCTTTACAGCTGCCTTCCAGACGTTTCTACTGCACAGACTGCAATACCTCAAACTCAGAAGCCCCCAGCCACCAGACTCATCACCTAGTCTCTCCACGGTTTTCTTTACTCCTCAGAAGAGCGCTGCCACCCTCTCGTTCACTGGGTTCAAAGTCACCTTTGACTCTCCCTTCTTTCTCTTCCCTCCACATTCAATCAACAATCCGGGCCTTCATTACTTCTTGCCTAGGACGTTATTAAAAGCTTATCTCTAACATTCTCTATCTGTCAGGGTCCAGTCAGAAAAACAGAAACCACACTAGGCTTTCTGGTTTTGTTTCGTTTTTGTGTCTTAACAGAGAGAAAATAATAGAGGGAATTGACTAAGCAGGTGCTCATATTTTTCAAAAAGTAAAGACGAGCACACTGCTTTAGCACAGAGGTGGGGCCTGCAGGAAGCAGCCATGATGCCCGGGGCTGGAAAGAATTGGGAGCACCCTAATTCAGATGCCTCGAGGCCAGGATTCCGGGGGCTGGGAGTCGGACCTCCCAGCAGAGAGCCCTGTCTGCTCTTGCTGTGGCTTCTATGGGAGGATGAAGGAGGTGGCTTGGGGAACATGGGAGAAAAGGTAGACCCTGATTCCAACTGTCACCGTCAGAGTGAAGGGCCACTGTAGGAACAACACTGAGAGAACCCGCTGGCGAGAAGAGTGAAGTCTTTTCTCCCCTCCTCCTGCTCTACTGGCAGAACTTAATGGAAAATCAGCTGACAAGGAAAACTGTAGTTTTGAGAATCCTAGTGCCCAAACACAGAACACAGAGTATGGAAGAGTGAATATGGCCCATTCCCTTACCTCTAGTCAATTCTCCAAAGATTTCTGAATTAGTAGCATTTATTGAGCATTTGTTATGTGCCAAGTAAAATTCTAAGCACTTTCTATGTTATTAACCCATTTAATCGTCATCACATTTGGAGGTATCTACTATTATTGCCCACATGATACAAAGGAGGAAACTAGAGCATTAGAGAGGCAAGTCATTTATTTAGAGGTAAAATGCACTTATAACTGGCAGACCCAGAACTCAAACCCAGGGTGCCTAGTTATAGAACATGGACTCTCAAACTTTTTCTTTTTTAAACTTTCCCACCCACGTGAACCCGAGGAAAATGCCACAGTGGAATGGTGGGGGTTAGAGTCCTTACATAAATGATTCTCAAACTCTATCATCTAATTGTAAGAATCACTTGGGGAGACAAACCATAAGAGACTCTTAATCTCAGGAAACAAACCAAGGGTTGCTGGAATGGAGGGGGGAGGAGGGATAGGGTGTCTGGGGGATGGACATTGGGGAGGGTATGTGCTACGGTGAGTGCTGGGAATTGTGTAAGACTGATGAATCCCAGATCTGTACCCCTGAAACAGGTAATACATTATACGTTAAAAAAAAAAAAAAATCACTTGGGGAACCTGATAAAAACTGAGATTCCAAGACACTCCTCAGGCCTCTGTAAGGTCTAAGAAGAGGAATTTAATTTTTTTTTTTTAAAGATGTTATTTATTTATTTGCCAGAGAGAGAGCGAGAGCACAAGCAGGAGGAGTGGCAGGCAAAGGGAGAAGTAGGCTCCCCAGCGAGCAAGGAGCCAGTCGTGGGACTCAATCCCAGGACCCTAAGCCGAAGGCAGATGCGTAACCCACTGAGCCACACAGGCGCTCCAGGAATTTGAATTTTAAACAAGTGATCCCAGACACTACCCCCATCACTATCGCAGGCTGTTGTTCTGATGTAAATTGTCTATGGACCCCAATTTTAGAATAATTACTTGGCAGGGGTTAGTGAGACCAGACAAGACAATGTAAAAGGACTTTTTACTGACAAGTGAGTAAGGAAATAGCTCCTTCTTGCTCACTTAAATACAGCTCCTTAGCTTAACATTCAAGGCCCCTGGAGATCTAGTCCCAATCAACAAGCCCAATTTACTGACCAAGCTCCCCACTTTAAACCTCTAGAGACCCAACCTGTCATGGTTCTAACTATATTTCAGACTTTTCCATTGTCTTCACTTGTAGAGTTCTCACCATAAGAAGGCCTTTCACTTCCAACTCCGTATTTCCAAACTAAATATCATTGAAAGACCCTTTCTAATGCCTTATCATCCATAAACACTTGATCACGTCTACTGAGGCTCTCTCCAACCTCTAAACTCTAAAAATATTTTATTTGTACCCTTCTGATGGCTTTTTAATTTTCTACATTATACTATAGGGTCATTTACCTTAGCTTTCCCCTCTAGATTACAAGTTCTGTGATTAGTATGCCCAATTAAATGTTTTATGGCCTGAAAGACCTATCATGGTGCTCAACAAATATCTATGGAATGACTTAATGAAATGTGCTTTCCTTATTACGTATTAATTGGAAAGGCTAGAATATAGTATTTCGGAAGATGCAAGGTGGGGTATTTGAATTTTAACCAAGTAAGCCCCGCTCCATCCCTGTAATTCTGATTAAATGGTGTATGGACCATAATTTGAGAATACTTGGTAGAGTTTGAAGAGAGAGAAAAGAAAAGGATATAGCTTGAGAAAGTCCTTCTGTCCCCCCAGCTGAGAATCAGTCTTCAAACAATTATGATCACCTCACATCCTGCTTAAAAACCCTTCATTCAACGAATTTAAATGCTTATGGAACACATACAAGGTGTCAGACAGTATTCGAGGTGACTGGCACTCTAGAGTGGCGACCCCATTTAGTATCTAAGTGACCTTGGAGAAGACAGGAACTTCTTTAGGCTTTAGTTTCCTTATTTGCAAAGGCTCTATAGAAGAAAAAAAGGATCCTTGAAAAACTGAAAGGTCGATGTGGTTAGAGTATAGAGTGTGGCCCAGACGAAGACTGATAAACCAAGTAAGGTTATATTATTCAAGGCCTTGGAGGTCACGATGAGAATTTTAGCCTTTACCCCAAGAGTAATGGAACCTGAAGGAATGGTTTTCAGCAGGAAGGGGCCATGCCCAGGGGCATTTATATACAATACCAAGGAGTTAAAGTTGAATTTGTTTTTCCTCCAGAATAAGAGAAATTAGCAATTACAATCACATCAGTCCAATATTTTGAGCGTTTTAAGTAAAAACAGTAATTAATCTTTAAGACTTCCTCTGTTCAACTTTCTAAGATGGAAAACTAAATTAAGTCTTGCTTACTGGTGTTAACAGTGAGCTCAAGTCATTCTTGGAATCGTGAATCAGTTCATGTCCCATATACACCTTTTCTCAATTTAAGATTCTAAAAGTGTGAAGTGTCAGAAATGAAATCTCAACTACAAAAAAAAAATTTATTAAGTGTGAAAGCAAAACAGGTACATCTATTTAAATATTTTTTACATATTTATAGATAAAACAAATAATTTATCAAAAATTACAAGTTTAAAGAATAGTACTATTTTGAAACAACCAATAAAGTATTTGAAAATACCATATTTTATCCATAATTAGTGAATATTATCTCCAAAAAAATGTAACTCATGTTTTCTTGCGAAAAATATAAGTTTTTTTTAGATGTCTGCCAAGATTGTTCAGGAACAGTCCATCTTGCTAAATCTAAAAGTGTAATGCCTTTACTGAGAACTTCTGTTTTTTTTACCAAATAGCTTTAAAAACCACCTGCATTTTCCTTTGGGCTTAGGTCAACTCTGCATCTTCACTTCACTTGCAGACCACAGGGCATCGACATAAACACAAGCAGGTCAGAGGGAAAGTCTGTGGTGGCTTTTCTTATACGGAGCGAAGGACCTTCTCCTTCGCAGGGTGGAAGACCATGGTGTATTGTGACGTCCAGTCCACAGCACAAGGCTTCACCAAACCAAAGCAGCCACACTGAAAGAAATCTGCGAGGTTCTGCGTGAACCCAAGGCTGCCAAGGAAGGAAGAGAACACATCTTACTACATTTCCTGTTTGAACATTCATTCAGACCAGAAACATTCACTGAGAATTTATAACAGACAAGGTCCTTTGAAGATCCTGAAGCAGGAATCCAGAGGTGAATCAAACAGTTCCCTGGCTTAGAGGACATTAAAACTGAAGCCCAGGTCCATTTCCAGACCTCAGTCCTGATTTTGAGATTCCCTGGTTTCTTTCTTTTTTTATTTTTTTTGAGATTCCCTGGTTTCTGCCCAGCAACTTAATTTCCTTCTGAACCCCTCACTCACTGGAATGGTGGGGCCATCAGTAAGTGTCCTGCTTTCCATTCCCTTTGCCCTGATTCACATTTTGATGATCTCAAAGGTCAGATAGGCCAGAAACAATATAGTCAACAAACTGGGTTTTTTCCTAAATTTTCTAAGTAAAACAGGGCCCTGTTTCAATTTCTTCCAATTCTTCTTCTTTTTTTTTTAATAGTCCAGAGGCCTTTTGTCTTTTTTTTAAGACCTATCGTACCATGAATTCAGAGGGAATGGGTTCCAGCAGCTCAGGCTCCTCTCCATTGGTCCTCACAAAGTGCAGCACTGGGTGGAGCAGGCTAGCCCTTCAGTTGAACCCAAGTACCTCTCTCCTTGGCTTCTTTCTTCTTCTGGTCATCTTCCTCCACACGCTTCAGGAAGCTATCTAGCTCTTTGAGTGCCTAATAAGCTCAATACGTACATTAGTTGTCTTGGCAAGAATCCTGCCCTTGTGTGTTTATGCCAACAGCACGCTGGGGGACACTGTGGACTCTCGCAGCTCTGCCGTGGTAACGTTTGTGGGGCGTTGCTTTCTCAACGGCGCCCGCTGCCTTGATGTCTACATCACCTTTTTGTAGCTTCGCATGTGTGTGGCCAAAGGAACAACTCCGTGTTTTCTAAAAGGTCTAGAGAACATACAGTGGGTGCTTCTCTTTCCCTTGGCGCTGTCATTTTGGCGAACTGCCGGAAGGTGGCGGTTCCAGCCAAAGGGAAGGAGCTCCTTCCCAATTAATCTTACCTATTGGACACTGTCTGGTCCTCCAAAAACCTTATTAAAACCCAACCCTGATACACATTAGAACAGATCTGTGGGAGGGAATGACTGGGCCATTGCTGCCGGGAGAGCTGTCAGGAACGTGTCATCACCACTTCCCCGGAGAGCGGCTCCAGAGCTAGTTAGTGAGTAAAAGTACCTCGGGCAGGTTTTTGGAATCGAGACGCAAATAGCTCGAAGGCTTTCCCGTTAGTGCCTCCACCGTATGTTCCCAATCACTGGTCATTCCCACGCATGCCCCAGTTCTCATCTCGGGCCCTCCAGTAGGGCTCTTGAAGGCTTGAAATCCCTGTCCTTCTCCATCAGGCCCCACCCCACATCTTTCAAGGCTGAGCTGAACATTCCACCTCGGTCACAAAAGGCTTTCCTCCTCTAGTGGAATAAATATTTATCCCTCTGGTTAAACTACTGGGAAAAGGACTTTACTATCACTGCCAGTCTGAACCAATCATCACGAGCTTAGCACCGCCGGCGACCCTCATCACCTTAGCCATCTCTTCCCAATTAAGCCAGTTCCTCTCCTCTCTAAACCCAGATCACAGTCCTCCCCGGGCTCTGATTTCCTTGTCCAACAGCCTAACAGTTTCATCTTGTACCACAAGTGTGCTTTAAAATAGACGCTCGTGAGATAGGCAAGTGAGCGCTAAGTCCCCTGAGGGCTCGGGGTGACCTCTGCCGCACTCGCAGCCTCCAAGACCCCGATATTTATGACAGGGAGATAAGCTTCAAAGGCCGATCGCTCGTATGGTAGGATGACAGCCTTCCTACAAACACTCTCGTTTTCAACTGAGGACAGGTCTTATACAACCGATGCTCTGGAGAAAACACACCTCAAACCTGAAGCACCAGCTTCTCCCTGACACAGATGGGCATGTTAAACACAGGGCTGAAAGAATTACTGGTGACAGAAAGGTAGGTGGAACATCTTGGCAAAGCTCACAACCCGATGCTTTCTGCAGAGAGCCTTGTGGCTGGGACTCTCAGCCACGTGCTCGGTTATCTCACACTGACTTCACGGCAGCAATGTGCAATCTTGTGACCACGTGGCTTGACTAGAGCGATTCCCCACCCTGGCAAAACTTCAAAGTCACTTAACTATTTGTGCTAAGGCCAACTGACCGGGTCCCAAATTCTTAGCACCTGGGCGCTCATGACCTGACCACAAACCTCCTGTCACTAAGGCTTCCAAGAAAGAAGAGGGTCAACTGTCAGACAGCAAGTTAGAGGAGAGCAGCAAAGCCTGAGTGGTGGCAGCAGTCTGGGAAACCAATGGCTAGACTAGCATCTTCCACAGGATGCAGTGGCCAAAAGAGATCTGACTTACTTGTATGGGGTCCTCCTGAGGGACAATGTCTGTTTCATATGTCTGCTCTGCTTCAGCAGGCTGGTTCTCTCGTGGGAGGTCAGGCCCAGGAAAGCAATCTGCAAAAGAAGGTTGGAAGGTACATGAAAAATGCCACCACGTTGAGGTTCTGTTGCTCTTAGCACGGCAGGACAGCGGTAAATGTTCAGCCCACCCCTGAATACAGTAGACCCTAGCCTTCTAACCAAGGATCGTGGTGAGGACAACAGCTCAACAGCTCTAAATGAGACTATGTAAATCTAGTAGATGAGTTTTGTTTTAAGTTTATTTATTTATTTTTCAGTAATCTCTACACCCAACGTGGGGGCTTGAACTCATGACCCCGAGATTAAGAGTCCCATGGTCTTCCGACTGAGCCAGCCAGGCGCCCCTGAGCATTCATTTTTTTGAGTGTCCATTTTTATTAATTTTCAACAAAGGAGTCATGAAATAATTGCTTTAGTAATTCAAGTTGGGGCTTACAATCCTGTTTAGATTCTCAGCACATGCAGCATGTAAGTTTTAGATGAATAAAACTAAATAAGGTTAATATTCCTGCAATGATCTTCACCTTATATATACTTCTTAGCATCTCTTTGGAAAGGGCCAACTGAAAAAGTCAATCTGAAGTGAAGGACATTTAAATTCATAATTTGGGAAAGGGTAAGAGTTGAGGTAATTTAAAAACTCGCAAATCATTAAAACCCTACTATTCACTGAGTTACTCCATTTAATCCTCAAAGCAACTCAAACATCAAGCCCTCATCCATAAGACAGAGGCTATCACACCATCCTCCCTCATCGGGTTGTTGAAGGATTTGACATAATATATTTAAAATACCCTGTGCAGAGGCTTCCAGAGGTCAAGTAACTGGTCCAAGGTCACACAGCTTAGAAAGCAGCAGAACTGAGATGGACACCTCAGTCAGTGAGAATCAAGTTCAAGGTCCTCACCACAGTCTGTGCTCTGACTTGCTACAGTCAAACCCGTGACTCACTAGAGCAGTCAGCAAATGAAAGGCTTCGAATAACTGAATTGTTTTATTAAGAATACAACTTTACCGTGAACTCCTGTATTTGAAAACTATCCAAAACTTTGAGTCCACTTTCTTGCCTTAGAAACTGTAAGAAACATTAAGCTTTCTTTAAAATAAAAAAACCAATATTATAGTCTCACATCTATCTGTACTTGTCCTCAGAGTCCAGAAAAGAAGAAAGAGAATTAGAATTAGTAGGACCCAGTGAGAGGGTTCTACTTCTCACTCCCCTCTCACCAGTCGCATGGCCAAAACAAGGCATTCAACCTCTCAGAGGCTTAGTCTCGTCACCTATACAATGGAGACACTGCTCTGGCACAGTCTATGACTCAGCTCTGAGACAGGGAAGTGCTTCGGAATATGTAGAGCGTATATAAACATTAGATATTGTTACATATTAACAATCAGTGATGCCAATATTCATTCCTCCTGCCTGAGTCTGTAGATACCAGGGAGGCAGGAGATGAAGATGATCATTCAGAAGCCTCAGTTCAGTGTTACCAGCTTCATTCCTTTCCTTAGCATTTTTCCCTTTGTCTGTCTTTCTTTCTCCTTATTATTGTAAAATTGGTTAGTTCCCTGTAAAAGTGGAATGCATGGTACTTTCGATGAGTAATGCTCAAATTGTCTGAGGTCTTACAGTAATTGGCTCAGACTGATCACGGCTGTCCATTCCACAAAAGCAGGCCATAGCAACAACTAGAATTAGGTTACGCTCAGAGCGGAAGGCAGGCAGCAGGAAAAGGACAGTAGCTTCATAGGAAGCTGAATGTGGCTACTGCCCTGGAGCGTGAACTTTCTAATGGCTGTGACCTTCCCTGGAAGTGTAATTACCACGTCCACTGGTTGGTAATGGGTCTTGCATTTCTTCTCCCCTTCTATCCACTTAAGCACTGCATAATGAACAGGATAACAAATAGGGTTGGAAAAAATGAGGGCAGAGGATCATCTCACAAATGTTTTTAAAAGCATCTCACAATGCTGTTTAGATTTTATTTTGTGTTTTCACACACCTTGTGATTTAACTGTATGATGAAAAAAGCCTTTGAAGAGGCTGTCGGAAGACCTAGGTTTCCAGTTCTGATTCTGCTACTAAGTGACCCTGAGCAAGTCAATTCACCTCTCTGTAACTCTCCCCATAGAATAAAAAGGTCACGTTAGATCATTCCTAGGGACAAGCTAACAACTTACTATTCTAACCTTACACAATCCTGTGAGAGTAGCATTATCAACTCCATTTTATAGGCGAGGAAATTGAAATTCAAGAGTCAAATGACATGCCTACAACCAGAGAGTAAGCAACAGGGGTGGAACTAAGACCCAAAAGCCTTCCGATTTAAAATTCAAGTCTTTCTACCTTATTACAGGCTACTGGAAATTTTACTCAAATGCATTATACGAAGAGAAATAAATACCTGAAAGAGTTGATTTAATAATAAAAATGTTGACCATGAGAAATGGAAAGCTGCTAGCATGAAGATATATAAAACCCAAGGGGAACAGGCCACAATCTGATTGAGGTAGGTCCACAGTCCATCTTCTCTGAATGTTGTGGTGCAATGATTTGACCAATCTGTGAATTCACAAAAAAGGGAACTCATTATTTAAAAAGGCAACAAACTAATGATCATTCTTCAAGAAGATAAAATCACGGCACTTTTATTCAGGGAGAAGAGAAAGTAAGACATGGCAACACCGACTAGAACCCAACTTTAAGAATTTATCTTCCAGGGGTACCTGGGTGGCTCAGTGGCTTAAAGCCTCTGCCTTCGGCTCAGGTCATGATCTCAGGGTCCTGGGATCGAGCCCCGCATCGGGCTCTCTGCTCAGCAGGGACCCTGCTTCCCTCTCTCTCTGCTTGCCTCTCTGCCTACTTGTTCTGTCAAATAAATAAAATCTTAAAAAAAAAAAAAAAAAGAAAAAGAAAGAATTTATGTTCCAAATGCCAGCTTAACTAACAAAGATGAAAAAATGGTACCTCACTGCTCATGAAGACTATGACAGCATCGCATTGGTGGTTGGCAGCAAAGGAATCAAAGTAAAAAAGGTCTGTAGACCACCACTAAAACCATCCTATTCAGCATAAAACAAAATGGCCCAAAGTTAACAGTTCAAGGACTTGATAATGGAGAATAGCTGTGTTTAATAACATCTGCTTAGAAAACTCTATCTTGTCCAGAATACACAGCAAGAGATGAGTCTGTAAGGGCTGAGATCAACAGGCCACTGCTGTAGGCACGAGAAATCCTGGAAGCACCCAGATACCTTCGGAACACGACCTAACAGCTTGTGGAATATTATTGGGGATACTTCTGCCTTGGCTCCATGGTTTATCCTGTAGGGGGAGTTCAGGTAAGGGAATCATGAGAGACGCCCTGGAAAAGGCAGAACTTCACCCATGGCCCTTGTGACCCCCTAAGCCATGGAGCTAAGGACAGCGGTAAGGAGAATGCAGGTAGGCAGCAGCAGGAACAAGGGAACAAATCTGCAAGGTTTTGTGAAGCCTATGACTTGTGTAGGCACCATGACTGTTTATAAAGGGCGAATCATTTTTGGAATAAGAACTCTGTAAATCTACACCTTGAGGTTTCATAAATGACTCTGACAATTTGATAAGTAGTTTCAGACATTTTCCCAAAGCAACATTTAAGAGCTCCTCGGACAGAAAGAAAATGAGTCCCTGATTTTACTATCGTCTGTCCATTTTAGTCTTAAAAATCTATTTTCCCCCCTTTTGAGTCTCATTTGGTTCCTAACCATCTTTCATGACCTTAGAATGGCAATCATCACAGAGTAACAATCAAGGCAACAAGTTAAGGCAAATTACGCTCTCTTTTCGAGCTGCTCAAAAATGCATCCCATGCACCTGATATGACAAAAAAAAAAAAAAAAAAAGAATATAATTCCCAACAGCAGGTAAGAGCTGCTGCGTGGAAAAAAATACCTACTTTCTTCTAGCTTATGATTTCTATTACTCTCTTCTGGGAATTTTTTGGATAATACAGCATGACCTCAAACTGAAATTTTCATAGGACTGACTTTAGAATTAATGTCAAAGATATGGCTACAAATGGCCACATACATTATCTTATGCACTATAAAACTTTCATAGGTACTAATAATACATTCTTACCAGGTGGTCATTGGCTAATGACAAAGGACGCCTACTGTTCTAAGCCGATCGTTTTCATCTTTAGAGAGCTCTGACAGTTACAATGTTCCTTCTAACAACGATCTAAAATCTTTCTCCCTGTAACTTGCAGGAGGCTGACACTCTCTGCGTGCCTACTCTGCAAGCAGACCTCACAGAAGATGGAAGATGAAATGGACGTAGCTACTTCTGCAGGGAACCAGAAGCAGCTGCCACTGGCTCACACCAGGAGGGCACACGTCAAGGGACATCCCTGCAACAGGAATGTCCATGGGGAACCACGAGGGTGGGATGACAGTGAGACCTCGTTAGAAAATTGAAGCACAAGTTCATTTTTTCCATCTGTGAAATAATAACACAATGTCCTCATTCAGTGTAAAGAAATGTTGTCTAAATACCAATGGGATAAAAGTAACCAAATACGTTCAGCTAGTCTACCCGCTTGCAAGTGAATATAAAGTGGGACCATTCCTAACAAAATATAAAAATTGGATCAGAGCCAGGGAATAAAGACAAAGCAGAGGGAAGAACCAACGCATGTAATAAGAAAGCAACTTGGAAAGAATGAAAGTGATGGAAAATTACTTCTGTCCTTATCAATACAGTCTTATGCTGGACACGGACACCAAACAAAGGTGACTATTTTTAGTGAAGAGAGAAGCGGGAGAGACAAGAGTGGTGTAAAATCTGGCTCGTCTCCCTTAGGATCAAGTCCAAGGGACAAGTTGGTCCACGGGCCAGCTTCAAAAGGTTTTCCAGGAATATGTTTTATTGTTAGGCCTTAAAAGGGCAGTTCTTTCAATAGAACTGTCAAGAAATCCTTTCTTTCTTACACCACAGGACATAATTTAAGAGGTTTTTGAATTCCAATGCTCAGGATCACTAATGGCCTTTGACAAGAAATGAGACCAGGGATCACAACCTTCTGACTGTTAGCTCCATTTGAGATGGTGACAGTCACATTGAACTACAAAGGCAGCTCCCTACTGATTACAGACACCCAAGGTATCAGAGGGGAAAGGGGCCGACAAGGTAACCGAAGCCCTCTCTCTACCTGTGGTGCAGCAAAAAAGACACCGTTTCACATAGATATTAAGAATCTAAAAACGAAACCCCAAGCAACCCAAAACTTGTAATATTGGATGTTTCTGGGGAGGGGAACTGGGAGGCTTAGGGACAGAGTAGGAGGATTTATTTTTCAAAAACTAAACAAAATTTAAACTAAAGAAAGCTGGAGTGGGGAGAAGGGGACAGTAGGGAGGGGTACTACTTAGGATGTTAAGGAAAAAAGAAAATAAAGTAGAAAAACCGTTCCTAACATCTTCCTGAATCATTCCATGTTTTACCTCAGGAAATAAACTAGTATTCTATGGGCAAAATCTAAGACCTGAGCATGAATAGAACAGGAGGGTGGGTGGAAACAGATTTGGAGTGAGGCCAGATCCTCCCAAAGCCTTCAAAATAAATATATAATAGACAGTTAAAGCCAAAATAAACTACAAGAGATACAGGCTTTCCCAGTTAGGTAACTTACTCCCAGGTTTATGAAGCATAGCCATGCAATTGGTAAGAGCTAACTCAAATCCTTCTTGCTTCAATTTAAACCGTGTTCTTGGTTAATCACCTTTGAACAGCTGGACGTCACTCCCTACACAGCCCCCTACACTAGTCCACACTGCTACTGAGAAGTTATTTTCCATTCTCAGGGATGCAGAATAAATGGTTTAAGGTTTTCTTCCAAGTCATTATTTCCAAACTTGCAACGACTATTAGTTGTCTCATTAGCTCTGTGACTTGACATTTACCAAATGGCATGGACGTTCAGTCTTTTGTACCTTCTCTATTGTGCCCACTTCCTCCCACCCTTAACCTCTCCACTGCCAACCTGTTCTTCCTCTTTTATTTACTTCTCACTTCCCTAGCTTTGTTCCTGAGCAGCTAATTTTTCCTGACTTCACTAGGTGATAAATCTACGCTTTGCCCTAAACGAATTTGTATTGTTGACCACTTCTCAAATTCATCAAGGTCACCTTAGGTGAGGTACAATCTCTCACCAAGTGCTAACAACTAACCTCTCGGAGCATTTCTTCAGGTTGCCAAGGCTGAGTTTTGGAGGCTGCTGCTTCACTTTTATTAGGGGTGCGGTTTATCGTCACCCAGTCAGAATGTGATAGACAAGAATTTACCAAGAAAAGTGTGTGTGGGTACGGGTTCACGAGCTTGTTGTAAGAAAAACTTATACTTACAGATGAAAGATTCATATATAATCCAGTCACAAACGATGGAAAGAAAAAGTAAGAAGAATATGTAATAGCGATGGTTGCCAAAACCTACATCAAAAAGAAAAAACACATTTAATGCTTTCTTACAGTGATTTCCCATATCAAGACCTTATTAACCACCTTCCTGTCAAAAGCCTTCACCAAAGTAAAAAAATAAATAAGCTTATACTTTGTTTTTAAATACCATTAAACCAAAACCAAAGAGCTCTGATATGTCGTGGGCAACTGTCTGTGTTAACTGAACAAATATTTATTTGTTGCTTACCTAAAAGACATCATTTCTGGACAGAACAAGATTTACTAAACATACACAGCTCTAGGATGGCCTATAACTGCGATGGAGGAAGGGGAGAAGGCAGAACTTTGGGCAAACCATACACTACCTCTTCCTTCCTTCTATGTCACGAGTGTAAGAAGTACAACTTCAGAATATCGAGGATCCACTTGATCAGGGGAATAGAGAAAATGAATCTGAAGAACAGCAAATAGATAGGTTGCGGAAGACTAAACACGGGAAAAAAGGGGCAACCTGCAGCCTGAGAAAGGTCTACAGAAGTGAAGTAGGGGCGAGGGTGCCAAGCAACCAAGCCCCACTCTTGTGTATGTTGCTCTCGTAACGCTGGAGTTGGGAGCGCTTTGATGCTAATGACACAAAAGTATCACCAAGTCCCCACTTTCTCCTAAGGCAGCAAAGCCTAGCAGAAAGAGCAATGCCCACTGCAACAGGGAGACTTAGGGTCACAGAGGAGTAGCTGTGTGAGCGTAGGTAAGTCATTTAACTTCTCTGATTCAGTGTTCTTGCTTTTAATATGGGGATAAGATCTCTCCATAGTCTGAGGCCTATGGCATTTCATAGGCCTATGGCAACCAAACAAGAGCATGCACGTGAGACCACTATGTTAAAAAATGTAAGAGTAAGAAAGATATATGTAAGATATATATGCAGCATAAGAAAAATATATGGGTTTATTACTGTTGCTTTTCCACTTCCATTCAAAGCTGCCCACTATAATGCCGACCATCCCTTCTTTACAGTGGGACGGGGTCCGTGAGGCTTGGGGCCCTAAGAATTACCTCTTCACCTTTTCTCTGCGAATAGGAGAGAACATCAAAATGCACTGAAGAAACCTGACTGTGAAACAGCCTTCTGTTCAAGATTTTAAAAGCCTTTCCTCTGCTGAAGACAAATGACCATAGTTCCTCTGCAGTTCCTCATAATAAACCCCTGGTTTTCACAGAGACTGCTCAGAGGAAACTCGGGGCCACAGACCAGGAATACTCCCCGTCATCTCTGGTTCTGGCTCCTTCCTGAGCTTTGAAGGAGGCAAGTGGAGAAGTAAAGGAGAGAGTCAAGTCATAAAACATGGTAAGAACCTGGTAATTTGGTATAGAAGACTGGTATTACTAAAATAACCTCAAGCAAATAATTTACTTTTTACATTTTTTCACCTCTAAAATGGAGTTAGTAATACCAACCTCAGGGATGTTCCCTGATGACCGAATAGGACACTATATTCAAAAGTGCTTTATAAACTCTAAAATACTATACAAATCACATTAATTATCAACACTGACAGATTTCCAAAAGTGTTCCACCATGAAAGGATTCTCAGATAAGAGCCACAAAATGGACCCCTTAGATGCCCTTCCATTTTTTCTATGAATCACACACATAGCTAAATATATGCTTAACTTCATAGTGTTAACTAAAAAAATTCCATCTCTCACCTATGCACCGTCCAGTCCACAGACAATGCTGATCATATCGCGCGACACAGGAGTTACACACGTGGCAGTGAAGTGACCTTAAAGGCTTCCTTATCTAAGTGGGCAATTAAGACAGGTCTAAGCAAAAATCAGTGTCTTAAAGTGGTAACAAATCGCAAGCAAAATCTTACTCCTAAATCCTAAAGATATGGGCACAAATAATCCTAAGTAGATCATTGGTTCACATAGAGGCTTTGGAATGCTTTATTAATATGCATAAATATTAATATTTACTTTCACATATCTATTTTGATTAGGCCATCACTAAAAGGGATTTGACTTCCAGAGCCTATTCACACTGACGAAGAGGAAGTGAGGCAGCACCAGGCAGCAGAATGAGCACTGGATTAAGAAAGGAAAAAGGAAACCCGAGTCACATTTCCAGTTCTGCCAATAATTTGGGGGAAGTTACTTCCTCCCTCTAGGCCTTGATTCCTCAATTGCAAAATGGGAGGTTTCACTAAGTGGTTTCTAGGGTCATCATAAGCCTTTGAGTTGAAGTTAGTTCTAATATATGCTTCATGGTAGGAAAAAGCAATCAAAACGTACTACAGATCATTCAGAGAGAGTTAGCCACCGGCAACTTGAAGAAACTATAAACATCACTCCCTCATACAACCAAGGCAGAAAACTATTCTGAGAGTAACACAAAATTAGAACCTGATAAAAATGGAGATGTACAAATATACCATGAAGGTTTAACAAAGGCTGACATGAGAAATGTTACCAAGAATTTGCTTTCTTACTACGGGGGAAAAAAGACTCACAAGACATGATGTACAAAATGTTCTGAAGTCCAGACAGCCAGTCTCTGCAAGGGTGATGATGTTCTGAAAGGCATGAAATTTGACCTTATGATTCCGTGTTACTAGGGAATGTATAATGCATGGTTATAGACCATTCTCAAAGCTCTTGCTCCAAACTGAGGTAGCCAGAAAAGCAATCTGGAATACCTGCCACCAAATCATCCTGTACCTGAAAATAATGTGACTTTTCAAGGCTGCATTTTCAACCACAGCCAATAAATTGGAACGCACAAAATCACACCTCCCCTTCTCTCCGTGAATGCAAGCATCTCCTCCCACTTATGTGCTAGAGAAAAATACACACACACATATACACACTCATGAAACAAAACCCAAATCAGTAGACATCAGAACTGATGGTTATATGCACCATGGCTCATCTTTCAGGAACACTGGGTAGAGGTAACACAACCATACTCTCCCCGACTTCTAACCATTCACAAGCAAAGGAAGTCATGCAGGTCAACTGACAGCTTCACATCTGAGGAAGAGAAGGGCATCTCTTGTCACTAAGGACTCCCCCCTTGCCCCTGCTTGCTTACTCTCCACATATTAAGTTGGGGGAACTTAAGCTAAATGATCATTATCTACACGTTACTACAAAGAAATCGAGATCAGGTTTGCTAACAGAAATTACATTTGAAAAAGTCTTGGTGGGGGGCGCCTGGGTGGCTCAGTGGGTTAAAGCCTCTGCCTTCGGCTCGGGTCATGGTCTCGGGGTCCTGGGATCAAGCCCCACATAGAGGTGGGGAGCTTGCTTCCCCCTCTCTCTCTCTGCCTGCCTCTCTGCCTACTTGTGATCTCTCTCTGTCAAATAAATAAATAAAATATTAAAAAAAAAAAAAGAAAAAAGAAAAAGTCTTGGTGGGTATGACTTTAAGAGAAAATAAAAATAAATAAAAATATTTTTTAAAACTTTTACATAAACAATGAAAGCATGACAGTGGAGAAATCTCAACGTTGCTGACTTATGTCACATCTGTTCTGTGCCAGGCACTAGAGATGCAGCCAGGACAAACGCCAACATTGCTATGACATTGAAAAAAAAAAAAAAAAAAAAAAGGTAACGTAAAGAAAGCTCACCGTTTTCCTTTCTTCTTCCGAAGCTTTAGTGAAGCCTGGATCAGTTGCCCAAGTCTTGTAGAAAAAGTAGAGGAAGCCTATTATGCTGAGAAGGAAAGCAAAATAGAAAGGGGTGCCTGCTAGATATGAGAGCCACGTTAAGGAATGCATCAACTTCCGCCAATAACGGCATGATTAGGACATAAGCAAATGCCATCACTGGTGCCGGAGAATCGCTCTGCTTTCTATCCTCACTTTCCGTTATGTATACACATCCTTGCCCCCAAACCTGGCTCCATCCTATGTTCTAATCCTACGGTAATTTGCTCCTAGTTGTTAATAATTCATCCCTCCTGATCAGTTGAAACTCATGAAACACTGATAGGAATAGTTGGAATGCATGAGGAACATCTTGAGACTGAAAAACATTTCAGATCCAAATAAATTAATCTCTCATGGTTTAACTATGACCGTCCTGGAAGCATCGAAAAGAGAATATATTGACCATTTAAACAAAATCATTCAAAGAAAAAAACCACTTGATTCAGAAATTGCAACTAAAAATATTTCTTTAAACATTAGATAAATTAGATAAATGCTTGCAAAGATTTCCTAATGGAAAGTTTAATAATGAATCCTTGTCATGTATTAGGCTGTATTAATTTAGGAATACACACAAAAAATTGCTCTCTGTGCAAAGTAATTACAAATTAAATACTAGTTTGGGAAAGGAACATATTATGGACACATTAAGATAAAAAGTATTTCAAAGATAAACAATACCCATTCTTAAATGGTACAAATTCCTTGTATTAAAAGTAAAATTTTGCTCTAGGGAAAGACAAATGAAGGGGCACCAAGTAATAAGCCAATACACCAGCAGCAGTAAACTATTTCTCCTTGCCCAATTTAAATCATTATTGACACAGTAACTGTATCTGCCTTCCAAGGTATTATCAAGTTTAGATTTTACTTATTATTATTTATTTATTTATTTAAGGGGACAGAGAGAAAGCGAGTGAGCATGAGTGGGGCAGGGGGGAGGAGGGCAGAGGGAGAGGGAGAAGCTGACTCCCAGGTGAGCAGGGAGTCTTGATCCCAGGACCCTGAGATCATGACCTGAGCTGAAGGCAGACACTTAACCAACTGAGCCACCCAGGCGCCTCTCAAGCTGTCTTGTGCCAAACTTTGGAGTGGAAAAGATGGCCATAAAATAGACTCTAACCCTTGCTATTTTAAGTGTGGTCCGTGGACCCACAGCAATGGCTTTACCTGGGAGCTTATTAGAAAGGGAGAACTTCAGACCTCACCCCAGATCCACACAATCAGACTCTGAATTCTAACAAGATCCTTAGGAGATCCACATGCACAGAACAGTTCGAGAAGCACTGCTCCAACCCACAAAAACCAGCAGCAACCACATCTGGTTCAGGTAGGCAGGAGCAAACCCTGATGGTTACATGTATCCACTTGTCTGCAGAAGGACCTGGCTTTAAGAAAGAGATAGGATCTGGAAGATTTGTGTGAAATGCAATTCCAACAAATAAGGCTTACTTAGAATGAATTAACAACACTGTTTAAGAGTACATAAGACCTTCAGTTACAGAAACACATCCTGCTTTCTTTCCATTGAACCCTGATCAACACACATGACACATCCTCAAAAATACATTCGGTTGAATCATATGATTCTGCATACGGACCTGACTGAACTCTGGGTTCCTCTTCTGAATAACTTTCAAAACAAATCCCAGGAGAATCACTGGGGCCTCTCTACCCGAGTAAAATGAATGCATTCTATCCCCTCACATAAAAGCCAAATGTTCCTTGCTTCCATCCCTTGCTTTGTGTGGTTCACTAACCTCAAATGCTCCCCACTGCCCCCAGGTACTTCCAGAAGCACACTTTGAGGATGCGCTAACTGCCCTGAGCCCTAACTGCCTTCAAGACCTAACATAGTCTCCTTCCCCTTGAAGATCTTTCTTGATTGCCTACAGAGAAGAATTCTTGCCCTTTCCGGAATCTAAAGATGCCTGTTCTGTGGTACTCAGACCCTTTTGCACACCTCAGCTTCCCAGGTTAGCCTGTGACTCTTCGCAGTTTAAAGTTTCTCATTATGGAAATGAAATTTGCCCTTCTGTAACTTGGACTGTTTTTCATTCCTTAGAGCCTGTAGCTCTACACTAAAGATCTACACTGTCCTTCAATCTACCCTACAGAAGCTTATTCCTCCTTTGCTCAATACAGTTTTATTCAATGTCCATTCCATACGATGCACTGGCTTCCGAGTGACAGACGTCCGAACACGTGACCCTGGATGGCGGTGCTCACAGCCCCAGGATAAGCAGCAACCTTGTTCCTTACACACCGACAGTCTCCTGGTCACGTTCTGCTTACGCTCCTGTTTGTCCATCTCTCTCTCAAAAGAACGGAATTCAAAACAGAGCAAACACACTTCAGGGTTGTCCTGACCATGCTGGGGACAGCGCGACTGCTGTTGTCCTTTGCACGGACACTCACATCCTTGTACTACTACAAGGAGAACACAGTGGCTTCCTTGGCAGCTGGGTCACTCCCTACATGGGGCTTTTAGTCAAAGCTCTTATTCTTTCATCTGATCTGAAGCTGTGTCACTCCCTCCGCAATAAGCTAGAGGTAAAGACAAAACGTTCTATGCTTCACCATTTCTGAGTCTTAATCTTACCTCCAAACACATCAGTAAGGTCCTATTTTTCCACTTGATCAACTTCATAAAAGCCAAATATATTAATGCTGAACATATAAAAGGCACCAAAGGGAAGTGATCTTCTAAGGAACCAACCCAGAGCTTCCCTTAAAATTAATTTCAACATGCAGCCTTCCCTACAGATTTTATTCATAAGAGTAATTAATAATGAAATAGGTATTATTTAGAAAACGCCAGTTACACAATGGGGTCAGGATTTTACAGACATCATAGCACAGTAACCCTTGCAGCCATCCCATGAACTTGGTACTCTCATCCTGCAGGGATTTTTTTTAATGGCAAAACTGAGACTCTGAGAAATTAAGTAATGTGCCCAAACTCCAACTCATTCTGTCTGATTCCAAAGATGGTACTCTTTCCACAGACACTCTTCCCATAATGGCCTGTGAGAGGGGAGCTCCCGCACGATCCAGACGTGGCAACCTGAGACGAGATTAGTCTAAATACTCAGGATGGGTCTTTACAGGGTAGCACAATTCATACCCAGAGCAGTTTCAAACAGCATTTAACAGTCCGCTCTCAATACACTGATCTGACGGCCAAGTCTGCCACCTACTGACTCACACGCACTCACCAGTAGCAGGTTCATATGGATGCGTGGATCAAAGCGCTTTCTGTGGTACGTGCGAGGAAAATATCCCATCCCGTCAACTCTCAAATCTTAAGAATCTGTCTAGCTTTGCAAACCAGTTCTTCTGATTAATGGCATCTTCACAAATGGTGAAATGCTTGTAATGAAACTCACCTGAATACTAAATTCTGTAGTTGAGGTTCTCAAACTACAGGGGAGCCACATTCTTGTTAATATTACTTGTGCAAATTTGAAATAATTCAATATAAACAGTATCTCACTTTTTGTGCAAAAAGTGAAATACTGTGAATTGCTCAAATTTTAAAAATTCATCAAGAAACACAATTTTAAAACTGTGTTTACTCCATTGCTACACAGGCTGGTAAGCAAAAATGCCAGCCATCCCTTAGAATCATGTCAATTATCCTAGAATTTACCGGCCTTGGGATTTCTCCAAGTGATTTTGGGTGTATATTGTGCTGTTGTTTAATACATTCATTATTTAGGGCATCTGGGTGGCTCAGTGGGTTAAAGCCTCTGCCTTTGGCTCAGGTCATGATCTCAGGGTCTCGAGATGGAGCCCCACATCGGGCTCTCTGCTCAGCAGGGAGCCTGCTTCCCCCTCTCTTTCTGCCTACTTGTGATCTCTCTCTCTTTGTCAAATAAATAAATAAAATATTTAAAAAAAAAAAAGCGGCCCCTAAATCAGTAGTCATGAGATAAAGGCTATATGTATTAACACCTTTGATAAAAACCAAATGAACTCCAGGGTATGCTGCACCATTCATTTACGTTAAGGAAACTGAAAAATATTAGAGATAATGCTCAGAAATAAAAAGCATCATTGAAGTGTAAACGTACTACAACGAAAGGAAAAGTATGTACTCTGAGAACTCATCTGCCTCTCTCGTTTTACATTGATTCCCATGAAAAAAGTATTCCTAATGAGTACACAACTCTCCCACAAACACCATCCTTTTCAAAGATGTCATTACCAGAGACAAAACACAGAAGTTAAAGGAGTGTGCTTACAGGTACATTTCTATCCACCACACTCCTTCCACCCTATACGGAAAGCAAGGTGATAATGGCTTCCTAGAGTCTCAGCAAGGGGAAAAACGAACCTGGAAAGAGGTAGGAAGACAAAAATCAGACAAAATGCCTCCCTGCTAATGGGAGCTACAGATAGCTGTAAACCAAGTATGCCCTATCCTCACTTCTGGTAACTAGGCTCAGTCAACCCCAAGAGCACAGCACACCCGTAAGGTGGCCTTGGCCTGAGCCCGGCTCCTGAAGTGAGAAACCTATTCCCCAGAAGAGTTTTTTTGGTTTGAAAACAGCCGCCATCCGTTAGCAGGCTGTGAAAGAATCAGGTGGGCTGTGATCAGCATTTTTAAAAAAGGAAACAGAATAGGATAAAGTAACAAAATTTCAGAGTAAAGCACACATCAGGAGTATCAATTTTCCATTTCATGTACGTTTTGGGTGGCAATGTAAATGTATTTTTCGTGTGGATTAAGAATCACTGCTATAGACGGCAACACTGTGCTGACCACGGCTGAGGAGGACACGTTTCCCCAAAGACCCCTCCCATACCGGCCATCTTGGTACCCAGAAGATTTATTAGTCAACTGTCACTGCTGACCAAGTTCAAAGAACCATCTGACCCTGAAGAGAGTATCTCAAGGCAATACAACAAATGTTTATAGGTCCAAGTAAAATAATAATTCATTCTACTGTTTCTTTCCTATGCGGAATAAATACTAGCGAAAAACCTACCGCTTCCATGGTGTGCTCTGAGATTATTTCCAGAACTGAGAAGATTTTCAAGACTAAACATCGCCAACCAGAATAATTAAAATGACTACAAATAGGAGTTGAATTCCCTGGATCTCTTCTAATATCTAAATTTCTAACACTGGCATTACTACTGTTTAAAGGCAATATGAGATAAGCGTTTAAAGTTCAGCTTGAAGGATATGAGGAAAGAATAAGATGAACCAAGTCACAAATATCCAAAAAATGGAACTTAGCAGGAAGACTGTTGGTAAGTATATGAAGCTCTTATACCCGACCAAGAACCTGAAAGAAAAAAGGATATACATATGATATTAATGAAAACAAGTATGGTCCATAATAATTTTAGTTCTAAGTCCCCTTAAATAATAACAGTAATAACAACAATCCCCTTAAGTAAGTGCAGCAGCAACGGCTTTCAGTACCGAGCATTTCCTGTGTGCCACTTTCCACCTGGTAACTACGGGTTCACTGCCACCTCACCCCATTTTCCATGAGAAAAGTAAAGCAGAGATGCACATTCCAGTTCTTATAACCGAAATCTACATGATTTCATTCCCCATGACTCTCCATTTGCAATGATTCTTTAGTTCTATTGAGACGCATCACACGTGTATTTCTCCTTTCGCCATATTTTCAAATATTCCAAAATGCAAAAATTATAAATACTTGGGAGATTCACATTTAACATCCTTCCTTCTAGAGGATAGCAGTGTATTTTTAAAAACAAAACAGATGCACACAACTGTAAGCAGTTTCATCCCACAACCAGCCTGAGAAGCAGACAGGCGACATAAAAAGATCTACAAAGGCTAAAGGTGGCGCCAGTCATCAGAACGCGAACCCTCTCACTTGGGTAACAAACAACAAGCAACGTGGAAGGTTACCTATCACTTACTCAAATGTTACTATTGGAGTTTCAAAAGAAAACAGTCTTTCATGTTAAATACTCAATATAGCAACTCCATGCATGAGTAGAGTTCATCTGGATCTGGTTTAAAATTTTATACCAGGAAAAACAATGGCTGATGACGGGTACAAACAGGATTTTTAAAAGCTATCAAAATTATAAGCGTAATTATGATAAAATATTTCGGAAAAACTAAAGATCCCAAACTCCAGGCACGTTAAATGCTGCCAGAGTAGGCCACGGAGCCCATGTAACCTCCACAGCATGACCTGTCTGAGATTTTGCAGCGCAAATGCTTTTTACCTAATTAAGTAGTGCACTGAACTACCTAATTTGTAAGTGTCTGCTCCCATGACCTGTCTACTCCTAACAGGCACCACATAGCAGCCTGGATCAGTAAGCAACTGCCCCTGGAGCCTAAATAGTAGTAGAAGTTTGCAGCTGCCTAAGCTCCATGAAACTGGGTCTCTACAGAAGGGTAAGACAGAAATAAAAAGCTGTATGGATAAAGTCACCATATGCATTTGTCTCCCACCTGAACTGTGTCATTATGCCAAGCCTAGCAGATGAAACCCTCCACTCACTGTCAGCAAAAACAAAAGTGTCGGGGCACCTGGGTGGCTCAGTGGGTTAAAGCCTCTGCCTTTGGCTCAGGTCATGATCTCAGGGTCCTGGGATCGAGACCCACATCGGGCTCTCTGCTCAGCAGGGAGCCTGTTTCCCCCTCTCTCTCTGCCTACCTTTCTGCCTACTTGTAATCTCTGTCAAATAAATAAATAAAATCTTTAAAAAAGTGTCATATAATTTTTGTATACTCTTGGTTTCTATCAGAACAAACAAAATCTCAAATACTCCTACCCTAGGTGAGTAGATACTGCCAGGCCTGGCTTTCGCTCCGAAAAAGCAAAAGCAAAAACAAAAACCCCAAGGTGATGATTGAGATTCCTGGTGATCTGGCTTAAAATTTCTTTGGCAACTGAGTCGATCCAATAAGTGGAAAATGAATAAATATCTCTAAGTTACAAGTTTTCTGAATAGCAGGCAGTTATAGGCATTCTGTTATTTTTCGGAAACATAAGTTTTTACATTGCAATTACATTCTAATTAATTTCCCACCAACTGTCCTGCTCTTGAATGACCAAGAGTAAGCTTCCTCTAATACTTTGTTTTTTCTTATGACTCAAGCAGCTCATGCTCATTCCAGAAAATGCTAGCAAGCCAAAAAGGGCATAGGAATACTGAACACCACACCCTGAAGAGAGCAATACTGTATTTCCTTTTAGAGCCTTTCCTATGGATCATCATCATTACATTTTTCTTTCATTCAGTAAATGAAAATATTGAACAGGAGAAACAAGTTTCCTGCTTATAGGGCCCTTAACACTCCAGGAAATGGTGATTAAGTGCTATGAAGGAAATCAAACAGGAGAGTTAGGGACAGCCTAAGGAGGTGACCTTGCTCTACAACCCTATGGTATTGGCACACTTCGGACAAAGACAGAAGCAAGAGGCAAGGCCTGGGGCTAGGGGGGGAAGCTACGCGTGAGCTCACCAATGTGTTCGAGAAACAGAAAGAAGGTAGAAGAGCAGAGAAAGGAAGTGAGGAAAGAGATGAAATCACAGGGGAAATTGAATCTCATAATACCTCACAGGCAAAGAGTGTGGATTTTATTCTAAAGACACAGAAAAGGAATCAGAGGGCTTTAAGCAGGGAGAAAAGACAGAAACTGATGTATTTGCCTTTTTAAAAGACTGAGCTGATTGCTAAGTGGGGATGAAGTATAAAGGGATAAGAACTGAAGTAAGGAGACCAGTTCGGGACCTTGGTCTAGGGTGCCAGCCGTGGAGACGGAGAGAACAGACTGGACAAAGAGCAGGAAGGACTTGGTGATGAGCTGGATGTGGGAAGGGAAGAATTGAAGATGAAAGTAACCCAAGGACGACACTCATTATTCACACAGGGAACTGGATGCCATTTTACTGAAAAATGGAAGTGAGAAGAGATGGATGTGTGGCATTTTATTGAGTCGTGTGTGTCAGCCATGTTCTAACCACTGTACGTGCATTAACCGTGAAGCAGGCATTGCCACAATTATAATCCACATTTTATAGATGAACAAAGTGAGGCAGAGAGGTAAAGCAACTTAATGTCAGAATGCTGTGTGGTAAAGCCTGACTTGAACCCAGGCAACCTGACTTAATCTTAACCATGACTATATATAATTGTGTATAATAATTTCCTAAAAACAGAACCATATCACAACCACTATTTTAACAATTTAGCTACTAATTTCCCACAATTTAATTAGGTTGTTTCAACCAAAAAGCATTAAGAGCAAAAATAATGAGTTTAAAATGAGTTTAAAAATAATGAGCTTAAAATGAGTTTAGATTAAGGAAAAAACATTTCTGAAAAATGGGTAAAAATGTTTCAAGACATTAAAACAGTTACAAAAATCTTCTCATTTACCCAAATCAAAAATTCAAAAGTGAGCTAGGATCTTTATTTTCCACCAATTGCCAATTCAATCAAATTACTAGGTTGACCAATTTGCTTTCAGCTAAATCATATGCAACCAAAGCCCTTCCCTCCCACCACCCTTGAAGAAGTTTCTATGTGGTAAGTAACATTCATAGCTCAATAAAAACCTATGATTCTAGCTGATCAACAATGGAAATAAGCAATCAAATGGAAATGCAATAATCCGCCTTGCAAGGACTTATATACACACCTTGGAAGCAAAGATGTCAGAAAAAACAATGTTAATAGAAGACATCCTTTTAAAAGCCAAGAATCTGAATTGAAGTCCAGTATGTATCCAACAGCCCACATGGTAATCACAGAAAGCATCAGCAGCAGGAAGAGCTATTAAGAGATTGAGAATTTTAGAACCGTACGGATTTTATGTCCTAAGTTTCTAACAATGATTAGTACAACAAAAGAACTACTTCCTAAATGTATAACAATTTATACAACAGCAGAATACAGAGTTTTTTCTTTGAAATTGCTGATTGATAAATATGAAGTCTGAGAAATCACAAATCCTGGCAATAATCTTTTAAAAG
Organism: Procyon lotor; assembly: GCA_028646535.1. Lineage (NCBI taxonomy): Eukaryota > Metazoa > Chordata > Mammalia > Carnivora > Procyonidae > Procyon > Procyon lotor. Next base: position 31,606,916 of record CM053613.1, read on the forward strand.
CCTTAAATATTATAAAATATTGCTTAAATACGTTTTCTTTCGCTTTCTTCCCCTCCAAGAAATGGTGGTCTTTTAGAAAAGTGCAAATGAGAGCTGACATTTTTAAAAATAATTTCTTTCTAACAGTAACTAAGGTCAGAAAGCATAAAGCAAAACAAAGGAACCACACAAAAACCAATACGCCCAAGACTCAATGAGGAGAGTACAGGAGTTCCAGCCTGGACACCAGATGGTGCCATCCCCTAACAAAGAAGGTCAGAGGGAACAAGCTTGCAGAGAAGATGACAGTTCAGGGCATATGGAATTTCAGATGCCTATGGGCATCTAGGAGATACCCAAGAGGCAGACAGGAAAAGCAGGTCTACCACCCAGGAGAACAATTTGTACTCATCAGTATATAGGCTGGAAAGCCATGAATGAACAACATCCCAAAGATTGCGTACAGGTGGAAAGGGGCAGAATCTTGGCCAACACAAATATTTAAGGGGGAAAAAGCTAAGTCATCAGAGGTAACCAAGAGAGAGTGACAGGTGTGACCAGAAAGGCAGGATGAGGACCAAGAGAAAGGTCCCGTAAAGCCAGAGAAGAGTTCTAAGAAAGGAGTAGTTCTCAGTTGTCAAGTGTCATACGGGGGCCAAAGACTGAACTAAATCTCCAGGATGCTAATCATTCAGATTTATTGGTTCAGTCTGTGAACCAACAGTGCAGGTGACTGTCCGCACCGAAGCCGGGCTCCACACTGCTGCAATGCGGTCCCCTACCCTCAATACACGTGACCTTGGAAGGGCTTTTTGACAGCAAAGGGAGAAAATATACTCTACCCTCTTTTCTTTGATTTTTACTTCTCTCAGTATTCTGAGGATGAATACTTTCCAATGCTAGCAAATCTTTAAAATTTTAAATCTAATTTGCATGGCAATATAAAATTAGCAAGTTTAGATTTTTTTAAATGTAGTAAACTTAGAATCTACAAGTGACATAATCTCAGAATAAAAATATGAATTAAATATGGATCTCAAATTTTAACCCCAGACATGAACACTCATAGATAAACCACAGTATTTATTCACTCAATAACTATTCCAGGGCATACTGTATGCTGGGCACTGTTCTAGGTACTTGGGACACAAATTTGATTTAAGGTCTTTCTCCCATGGAGCTTAAATTCTAGCAGAAGATGACAAGATAAATGTACTAAGTGATTTAATAGAACATAAATCGCTGGATCACACAGAGCCTTATAAGTCACGGTAAGGACTTTGACTTTTATTCTAGGACAAAGGGGGAGTTATCACAGGATTCTGAGCAGATGAATAACAGGACCTGCCCTACATTTCAGAAGATTCATCTAGCTGCTCCATTGAGAATGGACTAGAAGTGAGTGGGGGCAAGGAGACGTCAGACAACTGCAATAATCTACATAAAAGATAATGGTGGCTGGACCAAAATGCCACTGGTGGAACAGTGAAAAGGCGTCAGACTCAGGAAATATACGGAGGACAGAATTAGCCAATATGTTTTGCTAATGGACTGGATACGTGGTGTGACAGAGAAAAGGCAAAAATGGCTGGGAGGCCAGAATTGCCACCTACTGAGAAAGGAAAGGCTGTGGGTGGAATAGTCGGGGAGGAGTGGGGCAAAGATCAGGAGCTCGGTTTTGGATATGTTATACTGGAGCTGCCTATCAGACACTGAACTGGGTAATTCAAGTAGGTAATTGGATACAGGAGTCTGGAAAGATCCGAACTAGAGATAACTTTGGAAGCTGTCAACATATACATGGTATTTAAAACCAGAGAAGTGCACTGGGGGCACCTGCATGGCTCGGTCGGTTAAGCATTTGCCTTCAGCTCAGGTCATGATCCTAGGGTGCTGAGATCAAGCCCCACATTGGGCTCCCTGCTCCATGGAGAGTCTGCTTCTCCCTCTCTTTCTCTTTCTCTCATTCGTGCTTTCTCTCCCTCTCAAATAAATAAAACCTTTTAAAAAAAGAATAAAGCCATGGAAGTGTATGAAATCACCAAAGGAATGAATGGATTAAAAAAGAGGTCCAAGAACAAAATCCTGGGGCGCCCTACCGATATGGGGTAGGAGAGAAGCAGAGAAGCTGGCAAAGACTACCAAGGAGTGACAGTAACTCCTTCCTTTCTCCCTCCATACATCTGAATGCAAAATAGGTGCGGTATTTGTGACGACCACTGCATAGAAATCTGGTGCCTATGAATTTAGAATCGTTCTGAGGATATAATTACTAATCATTATTATTTAAGATGATGCCATCTGTCATATCTGAAAACATTAGAAGTAGTAGAATCAACTCAGTATCTCATTTTAACAATTTGAATTATATTCACTAATATGACTTAGATTATTTGGGCCATTCACGAGAACAAGCTAAACTTCCTAACTTTCTTTTATCAATTCACATTTAAGTTTAGGAGAACACTCAGAACTGCCAAGTTAAACCAAGAATAAACTTGGGGTACATCTCTTGAAATTGCTGATATTTTCATTTTGCCAGGAGCCATCACATGCTTGAAGTCTGCAACACTTATTTTTAAAGTCTAATGCCTCCGTGTTGAATGTTACTATTTTCCTCTTGAAAAAAATTTCAATAAAAACAAGTTCCATAAGAAAATCTTCTACAAATTTTCTCTCAACAAGGTATTTCTCCTTTTGTTTCTTTAAGAATCAAACAGTCTGTTTTCAATTCATTCATTAAATAAATATGGAAGTATGCTATGACATTCACGAGATAACATAGCTTTAGAGCCATCTAGTTGAGGACCAATAGTAAATTGCTAACAAAATGCCAAATTTCCAACTCGGGCCATGATATGCATGGGAAAGATGAGATTAGCAGATGTAATGTAGCACTAAGCCAATTTCCTGGTCTCGCCCTGGTTTCCTCCCTGATTTGCCTTAAACAACAAACACAAATGAATAAAACAGTCCTTTTTAAGGCCCACAGAACAGGACCCATATGAAAATACCTCGCATTTCTGCAGCCACCTCCAAAGTCTGAACTTCTTATTGGCTCTCATTTTGGCTTCTGTTTTTAACATGTGAATAATGAGGCGATTTTTGTTTTGTAAAGCCATATCAAGAGGTGTTTCACCCTTAAAAAGAGAGAAAGAGAGACAGAAAATTCAGTTGTATTTTCTACAGAGTATGAGAGGTGCTAAACATTTTATAAGAAATCAGCAGAATCATAGACTCAAATGTATATTCTGAAAGTAGCCAGCTACGGTTCATGGTTATTTATCTTGTAGTTAATTGAAAATATATGTATAGCTTATGTTTATGTTGATGTACTAATTTTCTAACTGAAGACATAATAAATAAGGGAGATAAATACCTAGTCTTACCTTAACATTTTGGATATCCAGGCTAGAACCAGCTTCCAAAAGTTTATCGACCGCATTAACATTTCCGGCTGCAACTGCCCAGTGGAGTGGAGTGTTGTGGTGTATTTTATCAACCACATTGAGAGAAGGATTAAACTTTAAAAGAAATCCAGTTGGTTCTGGCCTGTCTCAAAACAATAAAATGCCCAGGAGTATTAGATGAATGATTTCAAGGGTAAATGCAAAATAATGAATCTTTTAAGCTAACGTATAAATTGACCAATCAGTTAAGTATTCTGAAAACCAAGAAATTTCTTTCTGCAGAGCTCTATTCCAGAGCTAATAGGAGAGATGCACCCTCAAAAAGACACCCATTAAGTGACGGTCTGCTACACAGATAGTATCATTTCAACGTCAATACAATAGAATAACTGGGTTTTTTTTTTAACTTTTATTTTCATACTGTTGTTCTATTGTTTAACATTTTTTCTTAAATTGTGAATTTAACTTTGACCAAGGCTATTTCATTTACCTAATTAAAAACTAAATGTACAATATTATATATTTGAGGCAATAAACCCAAAACTAACTCTCCATGTTCCTTTTAACTACTTATTAAATAAAGCAGGTATAAATAATGTCCTAAAGTATTTATTTATCTTAGAAACCTATGGACTAGCAGACAGAATTCAGTATTTTTACTTTACCATCAATATCTTCCCTTCCTTCATGACTAAAGAGATTCTTTCAATAAAGCAGTATCCTACTTACTTACTCTATCAACATCTCTAAACACTATTTTCTGACTTTAGAGTTGTCAGCAAAAAAAATGAAATGCTTTTTAACAAAATTCAACCCCCAGGCCCAGCACTCCGTGAACAAAATGTAATGGCATCACAATGAACTCAGTTCCTAGGAGAGAGGTCCTAAGTAAAACAGAATCAGAACTTAAGTATAACACTGGAAACAAATTCATAAAGGTAAAACTGTAGCAAGTATTCGGACAGAAAGAATACCAGGTGTTAGCCTATCTGGTGGTCATTAATCACATGTGTTTACACAATACATAGAAAAACTTACATATGTAAATACTTGATATAAACATATCAATAGACTATATTCACAGATCAGTTACAATTAATATTTTCAGAGCAGTCAACGATGTAGAGAACCTCAAAATGCATTGCTTTCTGAAAAGATTTTATCATCTAGATTTCAAATTATGAGAAGGTTTAAACTTGAAGCCATTTTTTAAAAATGCAAACTCAGAAATATAAGTCTCATTAATAAGTATATACTATGGAATCTCTACCTATTCTGTAAGGAAATTTTTTTTTTTCTTATTAGTAGCTTTCAAACTTTTCCCCAAAGCTATCAGGAAAGAAAATTTATTTCAGTGGTGCCTCTCTAACCACAACTACATTAAAAGTTCCTAGCAGTCACAAGGTGGAAAATCTTACTTTCCTCTTCAGAAGGTAGTATCATCTCAACATAGACTAAGATACTTAAAATTATATACACATAAATAAGAACCAAGAATCAAAATGAGGCAATTCAGTTAATGTACTTACCCAAGTACTTTGTGAGCTGATAACATCAGAGGTGTCTGCCCATTTAAATCTGTCATATTCACACTCTGTCCAAAAAGAAGAATCAGTCAGACTTACTGTAAACACAGTCAAAATTCTCTCTTAATGGAAGCAGCTCTCTAACACATCCAACATTACCGCTGTGTTTACAAGAAGGGTTCAAATATCATTTGGACAAAAGAATGCTCTGCTTTGCATCCACAGGGTAAAAATCCACTGTTTTCTACAAAATATTCTTAAAGGGAAAATGTGAATATATGGTTTAAAGTATATAACGTGAATGGAAGAGAGCTAAGGGAAGGGGGAGAACACTAATAATCACCATCAAACATAAGAGACTTCAGAGACCTTAGGAATCATCTAGGTTACACCTTAACTGACACAGTAATTCAACTATGGGGTCTTACACACAACAGCACCCAGTCTTTATCTAAACACACTTCAAGGGAGAGTGAAATGTCCATCTCTTCTGAGCCAACTCACCATATTTTTGGACTTATGTTTCAAAGAGTAAAATGTGAAAAACTCTTTTCTATTTTCTAGAATATAGGGGGAGAAAAAGGAAACCCTATCTCCATGAGGATATGCTCCTCTTAATAAAATGGGCCCAGGCTTGAGGCACACAATAATGATTCCATCCAATACTATGCAACCATCAAGAGAAATGAAATCTTGCCATTTACAACAACATGGATGGAACTGGAGGGTATTATGCTAAGCGAAATAAGTCAGTCAGAGAAAGACAATTATCACATGATCTCTCTGACATGAATTTGAGAGGCAAGGCGAGGGGTTGTGGGGGGTGGGGGAGAGAAATGAAACAGGAAGGGATGCGGATGGAGACAAACCATAAGAGACTCCTAGACTCATGAAATGAACTAAGGGTGGCTGGGAGGTGGGGGGGGTAGGGATAGGGTGGCTGGGTTGTGGACATTGGGGAGGGTATGTGCTATGGTAAGTGCTGTGAAATGTGTAAGCCTGATGATTCATAGACATGTACCCTGGGGCAAATAATACATTATATGTTAATTAAAAGAAAACCTGCTTATTTCATGACAAATTGAGAATTAATAACAAAAATCATACAGTTAAAATTCTGTGGTTGTGGAAGAATTTTTAAAAACTAGATAAATATCTTTTAGAAACATTTACAGAGAAGTTAATTTGTTTGTAACTAAAACAAGTCAAACTGAACTCCATTTGGTTTCTATTGTAAGTCAATATTTTATTTTATATTTTGAGTTCAATGAATACTTACCTGTAACCTGTAATAAAGAAAAGAGAGGCATATATTCTTAAAAAAATAAAAAATAAAATAAAATAAAATGGACTTGTTCATGTGTTGCAAAAAAAAAAAATAATAATAATAATAATGATTCCATCCAAGCCACAGAAAGAGTTTCAGTTACCAAAGAGTCTTTTGGGCCTTGGAGGAATACAACCCGGAAAAGAGCCCAAAGAGAAGCAGACAGGGCTCCTCTTCATACGTCTTCCCAAAACGAGACCGAAGAGTTTATAATTATTCTACTTCAGTTGGCTAAGTCTGAGAGAAAGTGCTTATTTAAAAAGAATACAATCATTCCGAGAGCATTTGTGCAAACACGTTTTCATGCCTGTTACAGGCGAGTATGCTGATACATAAACTACTTCGCTACCAGAAAGCAACTCCCAGACAAGTACAGCTGACAGTGAAACTCCCACCACCAATACCCTATAATTTAACCTGTGCCATAAATGGATGCCTCTTAAGGCAAGTCATTTTTCGTGGAATTACTTTAGAGAACAATAAGAAGCACACATTCAAATTGGTGTGCCATTTGGACTCAAATAATGAAAGCAAATGATGGGTTAATTTAGTGATCTGACTACCATCTCTACATTCACCCAGAAGAAAAATACAGGCTTTTGAAGTCATGTTTTTTAAAAACTGCAAATTACTGGGATCATAAGGAAAACTATTATAGGCTTACAAGTTTCAAAAATATCTATTATATGTTACTGTGCTAAATGACCTGTCATTTTTGCTCCAACGAAGCTAAAAAAGCAGCACCGTGAGACTTACTCAGGCTAATATTTGACTATCTGGATATCTGTAACTTCTACTTTAAAAATGAGGACAGACTATTACTAATCATCCTCCCAATCTCTTCAGCTTCACAACAGCTGGAGTATAAGATAGGTTTCAAAACATACCTGTCCTTTGGAGATGAGATATGCTATAATGGGCATGTGTTGAAATAATACTGCCAGGTGGATGCTGCTGAAGCCCTCCCCATCGATGAGCGTGGGGTCTGCTCCGTACTGTAGTAGTAATATGACCATAGGCAAATGTCCTTGTCTGTAAAGAGAAGATAAAAATTGTATGATTTTCTGTAGCATGCAGAAAAACTTCAGGGAGAAACTGATATCCCTAAGACATGAGAGATTGTGGTTCAATATAAAGAGTATTTTCTAACAGACTTTTAAAACACTGGAGATTCTCTAAACCTATTTCACTTTAATGCTCCAAACTTAGAGATATCTGGAAAGTCCTCCTTAAGTGCTGGTAATACACTTAATAACCTCCCAATCTACTATAAATCTTATGTTGCTATGACGTATATGTAATAACTACATGACTAATGCCAAAATGAAAACTTTAAAACCACTTAGACTTCACTGTTGCTATTTTAAAAAGAAGAAATAATCATGAGCCAGATACACTGAAGTACAACATTCACAGACTACAGGAATACTGGGATAATTTTATTTATTCTTAGGAACTATATACTTTTACACTCGATTATGGCTCATTTTCCATGTAAAGCATTGTATCTTGCTAGCTTAAAAGGGATGAGTTAACCTAGATTCTTCAAAATTCTTGGCTATGGAAAAAAGATCTCACTCCTTTTCTTAAATGAACAATTATTCATTTTAGTTTGGGGTTCATGCCAACCCCACCAACCAGAGACTGGGATTAAAATGACAGATGAAGAAATTGTTAAGTATCAAGACAGGCACGTTATTAACTACAGCTTCCAAAGGCCAACATATACCAGAGAAAAGAACTAACTGAGATGGGTATTAAGAAGGGCACTTGTTATGATGAGTCCTGGGTGTTATATATAAGTGATCAATCACTGAGTTCTACTCCTGAAACCAGTATTGCACTGTATGCTAACTAGAATTTAAATAAAAATTAAAAAAAAAAAAAAAAGAACTGAGTTTATAGTTCTCTGAACTATCGCTTTATCCACATGATCAGATATAAAGATAATTATTTTGATTATAAGGAAATATAACACACATATTTGAGTTTGAGCATCATAATAAAACCCTAAATTAACACACACCAAAAAAAACACTGTCTCAGGAAACTCTTTAAAAACTATAATTTTTTTTTTTTAATAAAGGCCGGCAAAAAGGGAAAGAAAGCCTTTCAAATGTTCTATAACAGCAGTCTCCAACATGGTAGTTACTAGCCACATGTAGCTATTTAAATTAGTTAAAATTAAATAAAATTAAAAATTCATTCCCCTTAATTGCATCAGCCACATTTCACATGTGGCCACCGCATTGGCTAGCAGAAAACAGAACACTTCCATTATCACAGAAAAGTCACTTTGATTCTGAATAGCAAATTCAGTCTTCAAAGAAATCTTTACCTGATGGCCCAGTGAAGAGGTGTTGAATTTAAATCTCCACCCAACTGATCTACTACAGCACCTTTTGAAATATAAAACCTATTAAAAGCAGACATAAATTAAAGTAAGACTTAAAACTTAAAATTCATGATGACAAAGAAAAATTAATTTTTCTTTGTAATAAATACATGAAAACAGAAATTATAATAACCCTCTCTAAAAGCACTCAGACCTATAGAAATCTTAGATTCACATACAGCATCCAACAGATCCCTGGTGAAATATTCTCAGCGTATCAGTAATTACTCCTGCTTTCAGGAGCATTCCATTATAACTGACACACCAAATGCACGGTAACTACTCTCCACATATTCTAATTACCCAGCACTCTTAAAATGGTTTATATTTAAAACATTTAGGCTCACACAGACATTCTACTTAACTTGCAAGAAGAAAGGTGGAATTGTGTCACTTTTAACAGTTTAGAATTAGAATTACTAGGTGGGACTGAATTCTAAAAAAAAAGTAGTAAAAAATTAATTCAAAATCCTTTCAGAAAAGTTAGACTCATTTTGAGTATTTGGCTTTCTATTTCAGGGTCACAGGGGTGATAAGTGTATCAAGTAAACTATAAGGTAAAGAGACTTATTTTCTTTGGTGGTTTATAGGAATTAGTCTCATTATTTTAAAGTTGTGCTTCATATATCCTATTATCCAAATAGTATTCTAGTTTATTTCCACAGAAAAGGTATTTGCCTGGGAGTATAAAGTGTGTTTATTTTAGTGTATTTTAAATGTTAGTCCATATTTATTTTCTTAAACTCCAGGGTTTTTAAATATAATACAAAATATATACACATTCACATGCACACATATATTTTATACGCCAAAGTATAAAATAAAGAAACAGACCAAAAAACTCTGGGTAGGCAGCACCACTTTATGAAGGTGAAATACTTTATACAGCTTAATACATGTATACTTAAAAATGTATTCCATATGTAGTTTAAAAACAGTTAAATCGTTCCCCTACCAATCCACTCCTACTGGGATTATTACAAAGTACAATATTTTAATGTTTCTTCTGAACTAGATGACACTTTCTATTCTATTCTGAGACAGTTTGTTATGCTTTTCCCTTTCAAAAAATGATCAGAATGGGGCCCTAGGTGGCTTGGTCAGCTGAACACTCAACTCTTGGTTTCAGCGCAGGTCGTGATCTCAAGATCATGAGACTAAGCCCCACATCTGGTTCTGTGCTCAGTGCAGAGTCTGCTTGAGACTCTCTCCCTCTGCCCCTCCCTCTCCCTCTAAAATAAACAAATCCTAAAAAAAAATTTTGAAAGCTCAGGGTGCCTGGCTAGCTCAGTCAACAGAGCATACAACTCTTGATCTTGGGGTTGTGAGTTCAAGCCCCATGTTGGGTCTAGAGCTAACTTAGAAAAGAAAAACAAACAAAAAAGTTCAATTTCATTGCCCGAGCTTTATCTTTACAATGAGTCCCCATGGCTTTATCTTTAATTTTTCTTTTTGGGCCAGTGAGAGTCCAGGAATAGATGGTCACTAAGGTTCTTTTCAACACTATGATGACTGATGTGTGGGGCACAGAGTTTCAGATATTCATTCACAATAAAAGATGACAGCTGGTACAACATTCATACTTGTACTCGAAAAAAAAGACAAATGAGGAGAGATCTAGAATAACAAATACACACTTAATTGACACACATATATCCCATCTTACTTTACAAGATCCAGCCTGTTGTTAATAGCAGCCCAATGAAGAAGTGACACATTTTCTTTGTCTGGTTGCCTGACATCATATCCTGCTTCTACCAACTCTTTACAACGTTCAAAAATCCCATATCTCAAATAAGAAAAAAAAAAAGAAAGCATAATTAATATCATTAAAATAATTTCAAATATCAAATTTCATTGTTTTGCCATGTTTTCATCTAACCTGTCTTTCAGTTGACACAGAAATAGAGTAATTAACAAAGATATACAAAGAGGGCATACTGTTAAGCCAAACAACAAAAGTAAACCTTATTTACTAACTGATGAGATCAATCTACTTGGAGTTGAACTTGATTTTTTTTTTAAAGAATTTATTTATCTATTTGACAGGGAGAGAGACAGCGAGAGAGGGAACACAAGCAGGGGGAATGGGAGAGGGAGAAGTAGGCTTCCCAGCTGAGCAGAGAGCCCGATGCGAGGCTCGATCCCAGGACCCTGGGATCATGACCTGAGCCAAAGTCAGATGCCTAACGACTGAGCCACCCAGGCGCCTGTGAACTTCATTTTCTTAACTAAACTTCAACATTCACATTTCCCCTCTCTTCAATAAATTTCATTTTACCCTCTACTATATGCTAGAAATGCATAGTGCTGATCCCTGACTACAATTCTCTCCCTTAATAAGGGAGAGAGACTAACAGCAAACTTGGAATGGGATAAATTCGATGATACAATATAGACATGGTATAGTCACAGCAAAGAAAGGAAAGATTAGCCCTTCCTGGAGATGAAGCATGATATGTGTGAACTGTTTCTTAGGGTGAAGGAAGGGTAATTGAGGCCGAGGAAATAGCCTGGACAAAAATCAGAGATGTTAAACTGCATGATGTTCAGAGAAATATAAGCGAGTTAGCACGGCAGAAACATAAAGCATAAAAAAGGGAATGGCAAGAGACAAGGCTAGAAGAGGTAGGCAAAGACTGCATGGCCCTTCTAGGCCATGCTATGCAGTTTAGACTTCTTAGCTTAAAGGGAAGCCACTGAAGGTTTTAAAGAGGAAAGCACACATACTTTGAGTTTTAAGAAAGATCACATTAGTGGTAGAATGGAAGTGAATTAGAAGAAGGTGACTCGGGGTGCCTGGGTGGCTCAGTCGTTCAGCATCTGCCTTTGGCTCAGGTCATGATCCCAGGGTCCTGGGATCAAGCCCCGTATTGGACTCCTTGCTTAGGAGAGAGCCTGCTTCTCCCTCTCCCACTCCCCTGCTGTGTTCCCTCTCTCACTGCCTCTCTGCCAAATAAACAAATTAAATTTTTTTTTTAAAAAAGAATAAGAGGGTGACTCTTGTACAGAAACACAGGTGAGAGGCAATGAGAACCTAAACTAAGAGATGGAAAAGGAGGGATGGACTTGAGGAATACTTCAGACTGTTATTCAACTATCAGAATAAGAAATGTCTCTTTTTAATGTTTAGTAACTTTTAAAATCATTCATTAGCTTTATTTCTTTCTAACAGTAGCTATTAAGTCTCCAACAGACCAGTTAGCCTTTCTTTGGGACTTATTTCCATTTAGAGGGACCCGAATGTTTCAATAGGCCCTCAAGGGTCAAAATCACCTTTTAGATTGAATAATTTCTACCTTACCAAAATGTGTGTGCTTATCAGTCTGTCTTTGGCACTTTTTAAAAGACAGAGATACTTATCTGACAATGCTAAGTGAAAATAGTAGTGAGAGAGTGAACTGTTGATAATGATACTTATATTCATATTCTCCAAGTTTTAAATGTCAACTTCAACATTTTACTGAAAAAGAAATAATCCCCTTATGTGAGATATGAGTACACACTAATGAGGATTTTAATGATTTAGAGAATGTACATATCCTAGTTCTCTTTGGCCCTTTCCAAATATTACCTAAGTATATTCCAATAACCATTGAAGAAGGTCCAAGACCTGGAGGAAATTTTAGGAAAGATATAAAATCTGAGTTTTCACTCACATTTCACTCATTTCTTACATTTACCATAACAGATCTTTACTGACAGCAGAAAAAACATTTAAATGCTTCTATGCTGGGGTGCCTGGGTGGCTCAGTGGTTAAAGCCTCTGTCTTCGGCTCAGGTCATGATCTCAAGGTCCTGGGATCAAGCCCGGTCCTGGGATCAAGCCCAGTCCTGGGATCAAGCCCAGTCCTGGGATCAAGCCCAGTCCTGGGATCAAGCCCTGCATCGGGCTCTCTGCTGGGGAGGGGAGCCTGCTTCCCTTTCTCTCTCTGCCTGCCTCTCTGCCTGCTTGTGATCTCTCTCTCTCTGTCAAATAAATAAATAAAATCTTAAAAAAAAAAACCATAAAAAAAATAAATGCTTCTATGCTAATTAAAGCAAATACTTACCTTAAGAACACTCTTACCTTCATATAAAAATAAGAATATATTAGCAAATAATATTCACCTAAAGTAACAGTTCTAAGGGCCTCCAGAGTTCATATAAATTAGTAGTTAGAATACTAAGATAATCATCAATTGTTTTTTAACATAAATAACACATTAGTCTTTGTTAAGCCTTAACAGGCTAATTAATCACCAGACATCTTGCTTTTGATAGAAATTATATCAAGTTAATGTGATAACATTAGTTCCTTAAATGTTGATTAGAAGCTCTGATGGAGGGGCGCCTGGGTGGCTCAGTCGTTAAGTGGCTGCCTTCGGCCCGGGTCATATCCCAGGGGTCTGGGATCGAGCCCCGCATCGGGCTCTCTGCTCTGCAGGAAGCCTGCTTCTCCCGCTACCATTCCCTCTGCTTGTGTTCCCTCTCTCGCTATGTTTCTCGCTGTCAAATAAATAAAATCTTTAAAAAAAAAAAAAAA
>CM053613.1:31620177-31646668 GCA_028646535.1 Procyon lotor
AAAAAGAAGCTCTGATGGACAGATTTTATTTGATTACTAAAAAAATGTAGCAGTCAAATTAAGGAAGTCTGATAGACAAAATATTTCAAAATATGTTCAATGGAAAGACGGGGGGTGGATGCTAATGAACAGTGAGATCCATGAGGGTAAAAATGTTAGAAATGATTGAATGCAAAAACCCACATATGGAGATGTTAAGGGGAAACTTTCAAAGCATACTTTCCATTTTCAGTACAAGCAAATAACCTGCTATATGTTTCAAGTGGTCAGAAAACCTATTTTACTTTACTGATGTTCTTCCAGTGCCTCCAATACAATAGGTATGTAAAGTAATAAATAATTGTTTAAAATATCCATAAATGTGTGAGCTGATATTTTTCCATCCCACTGACCTATTTAGGTTGTAGTACATTTTTAAAAACTCAGATTTGTGTTTCCAACTCATAGTTTTAATATCATTTGTAATCACTCATTCACTCAACAAAGATTTATCCAGCACTTGAAACAAGACAAGAACTACGCAAAAGCATTGGGACGCAAGGATGAAAACAACATGCTTTTTTGCTAAGAAGTTGCTCATGATTTAACGGGAGAGATGGGTAATTAACAGCCAATAAGGTGCACTGTATTGTGCTCTGATGTTGGCAGGGCAAACATGCTAGTGCTAAAGTATGAGTGAGGAAGGTATACATTGGGCTACCATGAAATGCACAAACGTTATTATAATTCAACAGAACACAGGATAAAATGAAACACTGGGGAGACTTACTGGGTAGCTTTTACAATGTCACAGTTACTAGAGTCCTCTATAAGAGGAAGAGCTTCTCTCGCTTTGGCAAGTTCTTTGCTTTCAGATGCACAGATTCCATGTCGTCCAAATCCTGGAGGGTGGGGGCCATGGCTGTGATTCCTGCACTGAAGAATAAGAGTAATTTGACAAAGCATAGTAGGAGAATTAATGTCACATTCAATTACACAACGAAGGATTTGCTATTGTCAACATCTACGTCATTAAATAAGAATTTCTTTCAGTCTCAGAGGTATATCCTAGGGAAGATTTTCATCTTAACTTTATCCACTAAGATGAAATGGTTATTATGAGAAAATTCCAAATTATATATTTTGTGATAAAAACAAAGGTCATCTGCAAGGACACAAATGGACCTTATTATCTATAGTAGGTGGAGGGAAATGGCTACTGACACAGTAGGTAGGTCGCCAGGCCTCTGCTTTGGGGAGTTGTGGCAGACACACCCTAAGGATACCCCCTAACTTCCCGATAAAGCAAGTTCTTGAATTATATAACTGGAGTCTCAGGAAAGGAGAAGGAAATATTTTTAAATATCTGACAGGGGCAGTTGGGTGGCTCAGTCAGTGAGGCATCCAACTCTTGATTTGGGCTCAGGTTCTGATCTCAGGATCATGAGATCAAGCCCCAAGCTGGGCTCTGTGCTGTGCATGGAACCTACTTAAGATTCTGTCTCTCTGGGGCACCTGGGTGGTCAGTGAGTTAAAGCCTCTGCCTTCAGCTCAGGTCATGATCTCAGGGTCCTGGGATCGAGCTCCTGCTGAGCAGGGAGCCTGTTTCCCCCTCTCTCTCTGCCTGACTCTGCCTACTTGTGATCTCTGTCAAATAAATAAATAAAATCTTTAAAAAAAAAAAAAGATTGTCTCTCCCTCTCCTTCTGCCCCTCCCACTCCCAGCTCACGCGTGCAAGTTTCCTCTCTCCCTCTCTCTCTCTCTCTATATATATATAAAATATTGGACCAAATAATAGCCGAAAATCTTCCAAATTTGGTGAAAATTATAAACCCACAGGTCCTAGAAACTCAACAAACCCAAGCAGGATAAACTTCAAAACCGTACACAAAGGCATATTAGAATCAAATCGCTAAAAGCCAATGTTAAAGAGATAATCTTAAAAGCTGCCTAAGCAAAAAGATACATTATGTTAAAAAAAACAAAGATAAGAATAAATTCAGACTTCTTATCATTAAGTGCAAGCCAGAACACAAAACACAGTTTTTAAGAGCTGAAAGAACTGCAAACCTGCAACACCAGAAAAACTATTCTTCAAAAATGGGGGTGAAATACATACTTTTTCAGACAAACAAAAGATAAGAAAATTGCCAGCAAACTTATACTAAAAGAAATGGCGAAAGAAGTTCTTCAAGCCTAAATGACAGTAATACCAGATGGCAATCTAAAACAATACAAAGGAAAAGAGTACCAGACCACACGGGTAACTATGTATAATTATGGGATAAACATAGCGGACTTTTTCTCATTTTTTAATTTCTTGATAATAGTATCAAGTACACTTGTACTTGTAAGTATACTTGTAAGTATACTTATTAAAGATGTTATATTGGTTATAAGAGATACTATAATAGGATTTGCAGGTAGGCAGTGATAAAGTGTATAATAGCAACTCAAGGCCAACCTCTAAATAAAAAAGTAAAAGTAATAAGCCAAAAACAGAGACAAAATAAAGTATGTTAAAGACACCCAATTAGTATTTTTTTAAAAAGGCAAGAAAAGGGGCCTCTGGGTGGCTCAGTCAGTTAAGCATCTGACTTTGGCTCAGGTCATGATCCCAGGGTCCTGGGATGGAGCCCCATATCGGGCTTCCTGCTTAGCGGGGAGTCTACTTCTCCCTTCCCCCTTCCCCCAAGTCCCCGTTTATGCTCTCTCAAATAAATAAATAAAATCTTAAGATAAAATAAAATAAAATAAAATAGCAAGAAAAGTAGGAAAAAATGAACAAAGAACAGAGAGGAAAAAAGAAAAACATATAAGATGATATATTTTCACCTAACCACCATATTGATGATCATGTTAAGTGCAAATGGTCTTAAAAAAAAAAAAAAGTTAGATTAGATTTTAAAAAACAAAACAAAAATACTACAAATATATGTTGTCTACAAGAAACCTGCTTTAAATATAAAAGCATACATAGGGACACCCGGGTGGCTCAGTTTGTTAAGTGTCTGCCTTCGGCTCAGGTCATGATCCAGGGTCCTGGGATTGAGTCCCATGTCCAGCTTTTTGCTCAGTGGGGAGCCTGCTTCTCCCTCTCCCTCTCCCTGCTGTTCCCCTTGCTTGTGCTCTCTGTCAAATAAATAAAATCTTAAAAAAAAAAAAAAGAATCTAGAGAAAGAGGGGAACCTGGGTGGTTCAGTTGGTTAAGCGTCAGACTCTTGATTTTGGCTCAGGTCATATCTCAGAGTCATGATATCAAACCCCACATCAGGCTCCAGGCTCAGTGCAGAGTCTGCAGGAGATGCTCCCCCTTTTTCCCTCCCCCCGTTTATATGTGTGCTCACTCTCTCTCTGAAAATTAATCTTAAAAAAAAAACAAAAAAGAATCTAGAGAAAGAAAATTAAAATCAATGTAGACAGAATAAAGAAATCAATAAGTATAGAAGAAATCCATGAAATGTAAGAAAAACAATGTAGAAAATCACTGAAACCAAAAACTTAATTCTTTATAAAGAATAAATCAATAAAATTGATTTACTGCTAAACGGATCAGGAAAGATGTCAATGACAAATAGCAAGCTTAAAAAGAGGCTATCACTGGGGTGCATGGGTGGCTCAGTCGTTAAGGATTTGCCTTCAACTCAGGTCATGATCCCAGGGTCCTGGGATCAAGCCCCACATTGGGCTCCCTGCTTAGCAGGAAGCCTGCTTCTCCCTCTCACTCCTTCTTGTATTCTCTCTCTCGCTGTGTCTCTGTCAAATAAACAAATAAAATCTTTTAAAAAGAGGGGCTATCATTACAAAAGCCTATAAAAATTAAAAAGGTAATAAGGCAATACTATGAATATCTTTATGTCAATAACTTCAACCCAGATGGCATGAATACACAAATACTTCAAAAGATACAAGTTATCAAAACAGGCTTAAAAAGAAAGAAGTATCACTCTAGCTATTAAAGAAACTGAATTCATAATTTTAAAACTTCCCATTAAAAAATAATAATAACCCCAAGCCCATATAACTTTAACTGCTGAACTCTATCAAAATACTTAAGGAAGAAAGGATACCAACTCCTTCAGAAATTACAGGAAATGCTTCTCAGCTCATTTTAGGAGGCAGTATTATCCTGATACTAAAATCAACAGACATTACAAGTAAAACAAACAAACAAACAAAAACCCTATAGATTCAATATCCTTCAGAAACATAGATACAAATATCCTTAAAATATTAGCAAAGTGTACCCAGTAATATGTAAAAAGAATAGTATATATTACGACCAAGTTTAAACACTTTAAAACAAATCAAGTAACTCCCAATATTAACAGAATAAAGGGGAAAAAAAACACATACTCATTTCAATAGAATAAAGTAGTTGACAAAATTCAACACCCATGCATAATAAAAACTAAAATAACTAAAATAACTAAAATAAAGATTCTTGGCACACCAGGGATAGAAGGGAATTTCTTCAACCTGATAAAGAGGTACACTGTAAGAAATCTACAGCTGGGGCGCCTGGGTGGCTCAGTGGGTTAAAGCCTCTGCTTTCGGCTCAGCTCATGATCTCAGGGTCCTGGGATGAGCCCTGCATCGGGCTCTCCGCTCAGCGGGGAGCCTGCTTCTCCCCTCTCTGTCTGCCTCTCTGCCTGCTTGTGATCTCTCTCCTCTCTGTCAAATAAATAAATAAAATCTTAAAAAAAAAAAAAAAAAGAAATCTACAGATACCACACACTTCGTGGCAAAAGACTGAATGCTTTAACTATAAAGGCTGAAAACAAGGCAAGGATGCTATCACTTTTTTTTTTTTTTTTAAGTAGGCTCTACGCCCAATGTGGGGCTCAAACTCACAACCCTGAGATCAAGTCCCATGCTGCAACAGACCAAGCCAGCCAGGCACCCAACTTCTAATCAACATTGTACTGAAGACCTGAACAGAATAATAGAGTAAGGAACAGAAGTAAAATGCATATGGATTAGAAAAGAAGCAAGTCTATCTTTATTTGTACACAACATGATCACATATAAGAGATCTATGAAATCTTTGATAAAATTTACAGTAGCATAAAAAATATAAAATATAAAATACCAGGGCACCTGGGTGTCTTAGTCTGTTAGGCGCCCGACTCTTGATATTGGCTTAGGTCAGGATCTCAGGATCTTGCAATGAAGCCCTGCATAAGGCTCCACACTCAGCGGGGAGTCTGCTTGGGATTCTCCCTCTCCCTCTCCCTCTGCCCCACCCCCCATTCATGCACATGCACATGCACTATCTCTCTCAAATAAACAAAATCTTTAAAAATAAAAATAAAAATAAAATACCATATCTAGCATTTTTATTTTTAGTTCAAGGAGGGAAATTCACATCAACTATCTAGCAAACCATTCCTAGAAATCAAAACTGGCTAATTAATTCATCATTTCCTCTTGTTCTTTACCAAAAAGCTGTTACCCAGCATTCAACCACCTTATTCATCAGACCCGTCTCTCTGAACAACTTTTCACTGTTCACAAACAGACAAAACAAAAACACCATCCTCCAAGGATACATATTAGGAACAGAAAAGTTGAAGATATTTGAAATAATCAAATATCTTCTACCTAAATTGCCTAAGTCAATTCCTCAGGAGTTCCAAAAAAGGTTTAAGAAATGATAGTTTTACTGAAACAAGTCTGTAGCCACTCAGTGGGTTTACTGAAGGGGCAAATTTTTTTTTCTTTTTTTAAGTTAAAATAAAATTGGCTTTTTGGCATATAGTTCTATGAATTTTAACGCATTGCATATACAGTTGTGTAACCACCACCAACATCAAGATACAAGACAGTTGCAATACCTCAAGAAACTCCACTGGGATACTGCTTTGTGGTCATACCCTCCCCCTACCTCAACTCTTGGCAATCACCGTTATGTTCTTCATCATAGTTTCATCTTTCCCAAAATGTCATATGATACGTTCTTCATCATAGCTTCATCTTTCCCAGAATGTCATATAACGGAATTCTAAAGCATACAATCTTCTGAGATTGGCTTCTTTCACTCAACATAATGCTTTCTGAGATTCAATCAAGCAGTTCTGTCTTATTAATAGTTCTTTTCCTGCTGTATAGTATTCCATTATATGAATCTATCACAGTTTATCCATTCAAACAATCCAGGCAAGTTGTTTCCAGCTTTTGGCAATTTTAAGTAGAGCTGCTATAAGCATTCATGTACAAAGCTTTTGTATGAACATATGTTTTTGCTTCTCTGAGAGTGAGATTGCTTGGCCATCTGGTGAGTATATATTGAATTTACAAGAAATCGCCAAACTATTCTCCAGAGTGGCTGTACCACTTTGCATTGCCACTAGCAACATATGAGATTTCCAAATGCTCTACATGCTCACTGGCATCTGGTATGGTCAGTGTAATAGACAGGCAGCAGTATATCATCATGGTCTTAATCTGCATATCCCTAAGAGTTGAAGTTGAGTATCTTCTCATGTGCTTATTTGCCATCCGTATATCTTCTTTGGTGAATTGTCTTTTTCCCATTTTTTTAATTCGGCTGTTTGTTTCTTACTGTTAAGTTTTGAGAGCTCTTAACATTATGCATTCCAGATGTAAGTCCTTCGTTTCTAGATGTGCAAATATTTTCTCCCAACCTGTAGCTTATTTTTCCATTTCTCAAAAGTCTCTTTCATATGGCAAAAATTTTTAATTTTGATGAAGTCCAATTTATCAATTTTTTTTCTTTTATGTATCATGCTTTGGGAGTTACTTCTAAGAACAGCTGTCTTGGCATCACAACTCCTCTGTTCAAAGAGGAAGTTCTCCCCCAGAGTTTCAGGCACCTTACTGCCAGGAGACTCCCTTCTTGTTCCTTGAACTTGAACTAGAGGGCTTCTCCTGGAGCACTCTGTCTGCACTAATGCTTACTTCCATGGTTCAAGTTTAGGCATGGTAGGGAATAGGGAAGGGGACCCAGCGGGAAGAAAAAAATGTAAATTAGCTCCTGGTTCAGTGGTTTCTTGAATTCTGCTCTTTCCCCCCAATCTACCTGTTACAATTTACTTTTCAGAATCCTTAATAGCTGCTACGTACATTCTGCCCAGTGCCTTCAGTGGGATAGGCAGATGCTTACTCCATCTTACTCAGAACCAGAACCACAAAAGCTCTTTTGAAGAGTAAGTTCTGCTTTATCTGGTGAATTCGACTTCCCTACTTCACACTCTTCATACGCAAGCATACTCACACACAGCTAAAAATAAACATATAGCTGGTTAGATAAAACATAAATAAGAGGGGCACCTGGGTGGCTCAGTGGGGTATGCCTCTGCCTTCGGCTCAGGTCATAACCCCAGGGTTCTGGGATTGAGCCCCGTGTCGGGCTCTCTGGTCAGCAGGGAGCCTGCTTCCCCCTCTCCCTCTGCCTACCTCTCTGCCTACTTGCGGTCTCTCTCTCTCTGTCAAATAAATAATAAATAAAATCTTTAAAAAAAAACATAAATAAGAATGTTACTTTAGGATTCTTTTCATCATATCACAGCAATTATAATTATATCCAATTGGAAGAAGAGAAGCTGTTAAGGAAGAGTTGAACTACAGTCAGAATTACTGCAATTTACAGTCATTCGCCCCACCTCTTCGTGACAATTCAAATTTTTTTTTTTAATTCTTAAATTTCTACCTTGAAGATCAAGGACAACCTATTTTTTAATAAAAGTCTGGGTAGTCCTGAACTTAAATCAGTTAGTGTCAATAAACAGCAGGTTAGTTAAAATTGACAGAGTGATCAGTGTACTTTTCACATCAACATTAATTATAAAGTGCTTCACATCCATTTTAAAAATCGAGCAATGTAAGAGTGAACAAACGGTAAGCAAACCTGGACTATTTTCCTTCCAATCTTGCAGCAACAGAGATACTATTATTAGGAGCTTGGTGTATCCCTACCTCACTGTGTACATAGTTGACCCTTGATCAACACGGGTTTGAACTACACGGGTCCACGTACATACAGATGCTTGTTGATAAATAGAGTCTAGTACTGAAATGTATTTTCCTTCCTTATGATTTCTTAACATTTTCTTTTCTCTAGCTTACTTAGTAAGACTAGAGAATATAATACATATAACACATAAAGTATTTGTTAATCAACTGTTCATGTTATCAGTAAGGCTTCCGGTCAAAAGCAGGCTATTAGTAGTTGAGTTTTTAGGGAGCAAAAGTAACACATGGATTTTTTAACTGTGTGGGGGATCAAGTGCCCCTACACCAGGTGCTGTTCCAGAGATGCGGGCTGATTTCAGCCTTCACTTCTATAAAGAATGTCACAATGAACCCCTTCCATTCTACAGCACTGATTCCCCAAAGGAGGGCTGCTGGGTCAGAAAATATATGCATTTAAATGTAAATAGATACTGCGCAACTACTTTCCCCATTTCACACTCGAAACAGCAAGGATGTAAACGTTCTTTTTTCCCTACAAACCTTCCCATAACTGAACATTCTCAATCATGTTACAGTCTTGCCAATCCAATGGCTAAAAAACAGCATCTTGTTTTTCATCTGCATGACCCTAGTTGCTAATGGATCTGAATGGTTTGTTACGTTTACTGGCTCTCATATTTTTCTTTGGTGGACTCCTTTTTCATAGTCTACTGTTTTTCTAGTTGGATGGTATATCTTTTCCCATTTGTTATGTTAGGAAGATTAACCCCTTGTTTATACACAGATTTTTCATCACAGAAAATTGATGCATTCCACAGATATCAATCTGTTGCTTGTCATAATGCCTTAAAACATTAAGGACATCAGCTTCATTTTTCATGTAGAAAGTTGAGGATTACATCTTTCAATGTAAAGATTATCTACAATTAAGAGCATTTGTTTTTTTCAGCAATTAATTATTTTGTATTTATAGCATACAAAGTATTATGCTTGAGGCACGAAAGCCATGGGTATCTATCCTCCAGGAGCTTAAGTCTAAAAGAATCTAATAGAGACAACAGAGTAAAATGATAATGAAAGGCAACATGTGATTAAGTGGCAAAAATAGGTGGTAAAGACTAAAGAACAGGAGGTACCTTCTGTTCACATCATTTTTTGCCAAAATCCAGATCAGAGTAAAACCTAAAAAACGATTATATAAACTCAAAGCCTGTTTTCGAAGTCAGTGGTCTTCAAAGCCAGGCAAGGCCACTCAAGGCCATATATGCAGTGACCCACTGGGTAATGGGAGAACATGTTAAAGCTTTTATTATAATGACTTTTATCTTTTTTTTTTTTTAAAAAGGGAATATCACAAAAATTTACAAATCCGGTTCTTTAATCTTTACTAATTTTAGCACTGCCAGCCTCTTGTGATTTGTATGTCAAACAAGTCATCTTTATGGTCTGTTTACAAGGTGACTTGGGGGCAGAGTAAAAGTTCCACCATCCCGAGGGCTTGACAGGAGGACCTTCAGCATACTGCAGTATACATCAGGTTGAGTTAATTTTCAAGTAATATCATCTAATTTTAACTAAGTTACCCCTCCCAAAATAAGCATGTGACTTAAACTGATTCCTACAAAGAAGTCTTAAAGTAGGACAACAGTAATAGCATAAGTCCAAGCAAACAAGAAAATGGCAAAGCTGACACTTCTGTGCCTATATTCAGTATCACTTGAAGTAAAAACAAAGACAATTTAACATGATTTAACAAAAAGCCAGCCTCCTTCCAAAAAAAAAAAATCAAAATTATCAAAAAGGCTAAATTGAAACATGTTTATATTTATTATCTTTAATTCAAAATCTTACCACAAGTATATTATACTGAGCTATCAATCAATGAATACAATTTAGAAACATATTGCCAAATCTTACAATAACATGCCCCATGACAATACACATTTGGCAAGGGGCTCCTGTCCCCAGCCCCCATGTACCTCAAACTGACAAAAACTGAACTTTTTAAGTCCCAGCCGACCACCTAACACAAAATCAGCCCATCAGTGTGTGCCTTAGAGTGATCAATTGCCAACAAGTTGATGACCAACTGCAGTCAGTACCTGGGTGATTTGGACTGGGCGTCTGGAGCCAAGCTCCCAGCCAGCTTGGAGTGAGGCTTCATTTATCATTCCATTAATCTCACAATACATGATGCTTTACGAAAATGAAAATTTGGGATCCCACTTTGCACATATGGTAGGGTTTTACTCTAGGGGCGCAAGCTCAAAACTGTTACTGATTGGAACACATGATCAATACAACTTAGAGACCACAGCTCCTTTGCTCACACCCTCCTGAAATTTTACAAGAGCTACAGGTGAGAAAAGGAATGTCCTGCTTTCGGGGAGGCCAACTTTGGAGACAGTCACATACAGATGTTTAAGAAAAACAACCATACGTTCCCATTTCTAAGACTGAAGCAAAGTTTATGTAAAGATACTAAATCCTTCTTAGAAATTAGTCTCTAGTTACCAAAGTAAATTTTTTTATTTTTGGTTTTTTTTTAGTATTCTCTAGTTGTTTCATTTTTACCATGCTGAAATGCGAACCCCTTGAGAATAAGGTCAAAGTCTCAGATTTCATGCGGGCTGAATGATGGTGGCCAATCATCTACCTATTTTTGGCTTCAGTTTTTACATCTGTAATATGGAAGGTCATATGGCTATAAAGTTCCTTTCACGTTAATGCTGTACAGGTCTACAAGGAGCAGTTACAACAGTCATTATTAAAAGTGCACTGACAAAGCCTTCCATGAACACCCTTTCTGGTGGTGGAAGCTCAACTGCCACACAGCTGCCTGCAATGTTAAGATAACGGAAGAGAGGGGCGCCTGGTGGCTCAGCCAATTAAGCATCTGACTTCAGCTCACATCATGATCTCGGGGTCCTGGGATGGAGCCCCATGTCAGGCTCCCCACTCAGCAGGGAGGGGAAGCAAAGTCTGCTTCCTATCTCCCTCTTTCTCTGCCCCTCTCCCCACTCATCTTCTCTCTCTCTCAAGTGAATAAATAAAATCTTTAAAAAAAAAAAAAAGGTAATAGAAGAGACTAAGCAAATTCTCACATTCTCATGATGCTAGCAAACTCCTAAGAGTTTTTATTACCAATTCATTTGGGGAAATGTAAAGAATACCTGCTATATGCCAAGCACAATACAATCCCCAACTTACAATAGTTCAACTTGGGATTTTTCAACTTTATGATGGTGTGAAAATAATATGCATTCAGTAAAAACCGTACTTTGAATTTTGATCTTTTCCAGGTCTAGCGATATGTTGTATGACACTTGTAGCACTAGCAGCAGACATGAGTTCCCACCCAGCCATGCATGCACTTACAAGGGGTGAATAAGCGATACACTTTTAAGCATTGTATACCCAATACAACCATTCTATCATGTTCAATATTGGATTCAACAAATGACATGAGATATTCAACACTTTAGTATAAAATAGGCTTTGTGTTAGATGATTTTGTCCAACTGTAGGCTCATGTAAGTGTTCTGAACACATGTATGCTGAGCTAGGCTAAGCTATAATGTTCAGTAGGTTGGGTGTATTAAATGCATTCTCAATTCATAATGGGTTTTTTGGATGTAACCTTTTGTAACTCGCAGATCTGTACGAGGTAATTAGAGAATAAGATACAATTCCTGCTGCAATCCATCCATCCATTCATTCATTCATCAGGTATTTACTGAATGCCTTCTATGTGCCAGGCACTGTTCTAGACACAGGGATATGAGAGTAAACACAACAGGCAAGATTCAAAAAAAAGTAAAAAGGATACCAAGAAACATGTAGCCAGCTCAATACCCTCCTTCAAAGGGGAGAACAAGATATTATGAAAATTATGTAAGAGAGATATGGATACATCTGTGGTGATTTTTACAACAGAGTCCCTAAATTCTTTGATACTTCTCCATTAAGAAGAGAGGATCTGTGTCCCTTCCTCTCAAATCTGAGCTCTGTGACTGCCTTAGTAAAATAACACAAAAGTGATGTTCCACCAGTTTGCAGGTCCAAGCCTGAGAAACTGGCAGCTTCCTCTTTCTGTCTCTTGAGATGCTCACTCTTGGAACCCAGCCACCATGCTGTGCAGAGGCTCAGGCCACATGTAGATGTCCCTGCTAAAAGCCAATATCAACTACCAGATATGTGAGTGAAGACATTACCAGATGATACCAACCTCAGCTATTAAGTATCCCAGCTTATGAGTCTTTCTAGCAAAGGCTCCAGACACAGTGGAGGAGAAACAAACCATCCCTGCTAGGCCTTGTCCAAACTCCTGACACAGTCCACGAACAAGACAATGGCTGTTTTACACTACTAGGTTTTGGGGTGGTTTTTACACAGCAATAGAAAACTAGAACAATTTAAGAAGGAAGGAAGGAAGGAATGAAGGAATGAAGGAAGGGGAGAAGAGAAAAAAGAAAACTAGAAGAATTTTAGGATATAAGGGGTCATACAATATTTTTCACATGGAGAAATCACGAATCATATTTTTCTAAATAGTAAATAAGTACCATTAAAGTTACAGTGGGCATTAATTGAAGAGAAACTCAAGATCTAAAAAGTCATATTCAAACTCTGATAAGGGTCACTATCGTGCCAGATTATCAAATAAAACAAAGAGAGATCCAACAGATAACCATTAAAATTTCTCATGACATTAACAGAAGTACCAGGGACCGGTTTCCAAGTTCGTTCATTGTATAACTCTTTACAGAGTACCCACCAGTGCTAGGCACTGTTCTAGATGCTAGGCACACAGCAGTCAACACAATTGATAAATACTACCCTCATAGAACTTACATTCAGTGGAAGGAAAGAGACAATAAACAAAACAAAGAAGCATGTTAAATGGTATTAAATGCTGAGAAGAAATATAAAAAAAGAAAGGAGACTAGGGAATGCTGCTGGTAGGGGTAATGATAAGGAGGGTTTGCCACACTGAGGTGACATTTGCATCAAAACCTTCAAGTGGTAGGGGAATAAGCCATGTGGGTATTTGAGGAAAGAGTACTCTAGACAGAGTGAAGAGTAAGTACAAAGGTCTTGAGACCAGTGTGGCTGGTGTTGATTAAGCAAGCAAGAAAGTAGTAAAAAAAAAAAAAAAAAAAAAAAAAAAAATGAGGTCAGAGAGGAAACTGGGGGCCAGAAGGCATAAGCAAATTCCAGCAAAATCCAACAACACTGAAATTGGAATCAGGAGAAGCAAATTCAACCAGAGCAGGAATGTTTTTGTCTGCTGTATTCCCTGATTTATCTCCAGCACCTGTCACAGAGCCTAACACCTAGTAGAATGAATGAAGTCTTGGCTTGATCACTTAGCAGCTATTTGGCTTTTAACAAATGACGCCGATTTTTTGAGCCTCAGTTCTAATCTAACAATCTCTCCTCATCTCAAAGGGTCACAATGATCAAGAATGGGGAAATATTTTGCAAACTGTAGCGCACCATATACAGGTGAAATCTTTACATGGAAAAACAATTATTATCATTATGTTATTATTATTAAACAACAATTATTATGGACAATGACTACTCTACCTTGCCCCATTAATTTCAACCTCTGAATCATTCTCTTCCTCCATCCGTCATGAAATTGGGGCAGGGCTATCTTCCCTTCAACACGAGGGAGTGGACTGCAAGTACTTGAAAGCTTTTGTAAATAAGTGGCAGTAATTAAGATATGATAGTTTCTCCTACCAACTTTTCCTTGAGATTCTCTGAGAAAAAAAAAAAGAGACATAGTTTCCATGTGAAACTTTTACACCTTTTGTAAAATCCAGTCGGCTTGCAATTTTTTTTTCTGTCAAAGTGCAAGAATACCTAATATGAAAAGAACTTAAATTCTCCATATTTTTATTCTTTCTCTTAAACCTACACCAGACTGTTGAAAGAAGGACAGGAAGGCGGAGCATGAGAAACACTCTAAGGATTGGAAATACTTTTTTTTTAGAAGCCAACTCCTCCAGTCATCTCAAACGGCTTGGATCCCATTAGGGACAGAAAATCTACTATCTAGCTCACTCCAACTGAACGAAGACAGCTTCAGTTTTCCCATCAGTAAAAAGGAGATCATATCATCTTCTTAAGGATGCTTCAATTCCATAGTAAAATCATGTATATAAAAGTATGTGGAATAAGCTAAGCACTCACTACATGTTGGCAGAATCTGGATATTCTTCATTTATTCAACAATAGTAAGTGAACAGCTACAATATGCCTGTCAGAATTCTAGGAACTGGAAAGGGGGCAAAAGCTAAAAGGACAAAAATCTTTTTCTCTTGGAACGTCCTCCTGTTATCTCCTGTAACGCCCCCCACTGGCCCGTTCCGTCCTCTGGAACTACATCTGGCTTCTGGTAGTAGCTCCTCCACAGAATACCGTCCTTTGGGGTTCTGCAGAGAGCTGGCACGTACCTCTTTTCACCCACCTTTCCCCAGCCTAAACTAACAGCCTCAGTTCTTTGAAGGAGTACGCTAGGATGTGGGAACAAGAACCGGAAGAGGGCTGGGTGGGGCGAAGGCAAGTGTCCAGGTAACTCCACCGGAGAAAGAAATCAAGAGAACCGCGCGGATTCCAGGCCAAGGTCAAGACAGGCTGGTCCACCTCAGGTGTGTCACCTGACACCTCTCCCAGGAACGGCCACACTCCCTTCCCAGGCCCCTCAGCGGTCCCTGCCGGGCACCGAGGTACCGGCCCCAGGGGGCGCCCTGGGCCACCGTGGAGGATGGAGGGCCCGTAGGGCACTCACCCGTACGTCCTCGCCTTTTCTTTCCGGTCGTCTCGGAGAGAATTCTCAGCATCATTCTCGGACTCTCCATGCTTCCTCCTCCCCAGCATAGGCCCCTCCGCCCCCGGAGGCCCCTTCTGGGAGCCGCCTCACACCTACGCCCACCCTCTCCCTACGGCCGCCGCCGCTCTCCCCGCCCCAAGACGGTCAGCGCCCGGCCACACTCACCTGCGAACCCAGCCCCGGCCCCTCCATCTCGCCACTGGCGGCCGCGACACGGCAAAGTGGCCGCAGCAACCCGCGGGGCAGCTTGCCTCGAGCCGCCTTTACTCCCACTTCCTGCTTGTGGCTCCGCCTCCGCCGCGGCCCCGGTCGCGCCCCGTGCCGCCAATCGCGCTCGGGAGAGCCAATCCCTGCACTCCCGTAAGCTGGGGGCGGGACTTTTCCGCTGAAGCTAATGGGGAACCGGGACTAGGAGGCCCCGCCCCTGGCCCACCCCCGCCGTGTGCTTCCAGCCGCAGGCCGAGACCATGCTGTGCTCGCCTGGGTTGGCGTCCACCTGTCCTTCACGTCTCATCCTGCCCTCTACACAGGTCTAGGATCAAGCTGTTATTCCAAAGTCACCCCACCACCTACTGAGAGCAAATGCAGACTTGGCTACTAAATAGCTAGATAACCTTGTGAAAGTCTTATTTTACTTCATTTCCTCTTCTGTGAATGGGGAAAAATAAGGGTACTTAACAGATTATCCGGAGGATTAAATAGAGAAAACGTGCAAAGCTCCTCAATGTTTGACATATGGTAAGGAGCCCGTAAATGTTAACTATTAAAACATTTACCACTCTCCATTTTTGTGATCTTGGGTGAGCCACTGCCACCACCTGGGCCTCTGTTTTCTTCATAAAAAAGAGAAAATACTTGAGTTTCACCGCTCAGGCAAGGGAAAGATTGAGCAAGAGCCTCCCCTGCTTGCATTGTCCACATCCTTTTGTGGACTGAAGGCACCGGCATCTAAACTTCAGCTTCCTGCCCTTGGGTAGCTCCAGTGGGACAATGGGGCTCTCCTACCTTAGACCCCAGAAAACACTGGAGTTTTCTAGCTCAGCACTTAACACGGCCTTTGTAATTATTCCTTAATGTATCTGTTGCCAAACCAAAGCGGATTAAGACCTTTCAAAGCTAAACTGTAAAGGAACGGAAAACATTATGAATGACTCCCTTATTCTATAAAAAATAGTGTTAATCATAAAATAAGTGCCCAGAAATCCAACAAAGTGCTGGGTTTTCCCTTAATAAACACCGTGATATAATATAATTGTAAAAATGTTTTAAACTCTGTCATTATTATTATTATGTCCTTCCTGTTGGGCACAGCAATCCTGAGTCACCCCAAAAGCCCAGCCTCTTTGAGGCTATAAGCAAAAAGGACAAAAACCTTGTTCTCTTGGAATATTCTCCTGTTATCTTCTATAATGTGCCCCACTGGCCCGTTCCGTCTTCTGGAACTACACCCCTCTTCTGGTAGTATGTCCTCCACAGAGTAGTGTCCTTTGGGATTTTGCAGAGAGCTACCACGTATCTCTTTTTTCACCCACCTTTCCCCAGCCTAAACTAGAGCCTCAGTTCTTTGAAGGAGTAAGAAGGATGAGGTAACAAGAGCTAAAACAGGGTTGGTTAGAGCAAAAGTGGGTGCCCAGACACCCATCTCTGAATTCTCAGTGCCCAGCATGGCACTGGGACATGGACAACAGTTAGCATAATTTTACTTAGTGAATGGGCAGATGGATAAGTGGGATAAGTGTGTCATCAACTTCTATGATATAAGGAAGGACAAATAGAGTAAGCAACTTCCTGTGAGAGTCAGAGCAGTGAGCAATTAATTTGGACAGGCCAGGATGAGACACTGGGCAAGGCTTCATAGAGGAGAAAGCCTTTAGGTATGGTCAACTTTGCTTAATTAATAAGAGCTGTTGATTGATTCAGCAATCAATCAGCTGTTGATTGATTGATCACTTACTATATATTGGCACCTGTGACAGTGTTTTTGCACATATTATGTCTAATCCATGAAAGGAGTATTAGTTTCTGCATCTTCCAGAAGAAAAAACTGATCCAATTGACTGTATAAACCCCAAGTCACGGAGCCAGTAAGCATTTGAGAGAGGGCTCAAAACCAGGTCTCTTACTGCAGAGTGCTTTCACTGAAGCAGTTTGGTTGTTTCACTTTCAAAGTCTGAATTAGGAGATGGTTTTGAACTTGTGGCATGGTTGAAGTCTGCCCTTTCAGTGCTTCTGCATCAATAGCCATCAACAGGGGAAGATTCTGAAACAAAGAAATGCTAATGCTCTACTCCTTTTTTTTCCCCAAATATGTTTATTTTATTTTTTCAATGTTACAGGATTTATTGTTCATGTACCACACCCAGTGCTCCATGCAATACGTGCCCTCCTCAATACCCACCACCAGGCTCGCCCAACCCCCCACCCCCACCCCTCCTAAATCCTCAGTTTGTTACTCAGAGTCCACAGTCTCTCATGGTTCATCTCCCCCTCTGATTCCCCCCATTCCCCCTTCCCTCCCTTCTCACAATGCCCTCCATGTTTTTCTTTATGCTCAGCACATAAGTGAGACCATAAGGTAATTGACTCTCTCTGCTTGACTTATTTCACTCCGCATAATCTCTTCCAGTCCCATCCATGTTGATACAAAAGTTGGATATTCGTCCTTTCTAACGGAGGCATAATATTCCATTGTATATATGGACCATATCTTCTTTATCCATGCATCTGTTGAAGGGCATCTTGGTTCTTTTCAAAGCTAGGGTAGCGCTCTACTCTTTAGTAAGGTTCCTGCTCCCCTTTGCTCCTTTGCTTGATGCCTGTGTTAAACCACTTCAGACTGGGATCAGAATAGCCACCACTGATGGCTCTACAAGAGCAAACCCAGCAAGGCCCGAAGGGTTACCATCACCTGCCATCTTTGAAAACATCTTTGGTGTGTAAACCGACCACAGTAGAACAGCATGATGGGCAGGACATGGAACAGCCTGCCTGGGCCTGAATCCCAGCTCCAGCATTGAGTAGCTGTCTTAATGGACCAGGTGCTCAATCTTTTCATACTTCAGTTTACTCAACTGTACAAGTGGGACAAAATCATACTTACTTGCCAGGAGTGTCGAGTGAATTAAATGAGCCAATGCATGTAAAGTACATGGAAGAGTGCTTCGTATGTGTCTTTGCAAGGTCTCCCCTCTCTGTATCTGTGTTCTAATCCCTTCTTCTTATGAGAACCCTAGTCATTTAGATTAAGGCCTACCCACATGACTGCATTTTAATTTACTTGCCTCTTTAACGACCTTACTTGCAAATACTGTCACATTCTGAGGTACTGGATGTTAAGACTTCAACATATGAATGGGAAGGAAGACAACTGTGTGACCCTTGGCAAATCATTTTCTCTCTGTGACACTTTATTTGTAAAATGGGGCTGAGACTGGCTGCAGGAAATACTAACCTCAATGGTCCCTCTCACTTTCGATCACATAATTTCCCCCACTGAGACTAAGCTCTACCTCTCCAACCCACATAGCACTTTTGGGATCTCTTTTAGAGGACACTATTTCCCTCATTCTGCAACTATGTACTGAGTTCCTACTAGGTACCAAGCACCATTCAATATTGAGCAAGACAAAAAAAAAAAAAAAATAGTCCCTGGTTTCCTGGGGCTTAGTGTTTAGTAGCAAGAGAGAGACTTTAATCAAATGGGCTCACAGATACTGACCTCTTAGATCTGCCTTGCTGTTCTTGGGTAGATGTTCTTCCCTCTACTTGGCCATGGACTTCTGGCACACATCCATCTTTATGCCCCTCACCATGCTCTGCTCAAGGTCTGGCACACAGTAGAGCCTAAAAAGAAGTGTTGTCCAAACAAATGAACAAATGAATGAATACAGCAAAGGTCACGTTTTACACAAGGAAATCAAAGGTGGTTCAGCTCCATAAATCACTATAAGGAATGCTGATTTCACAATGTTTAACAACTCTTGGCTTTGAAAAAAAATTTCACATTAGAGTTTGCTAATCTTGACTGTCACACAATGGACGGCAACTGACTTCTTCACTGTGACTGAACTTTTGACTCTGGTGTCATTTCTGCCGTGGCCTTGGAAGGGACAGGAGTGTTTTTTTGGATCAGGGGTTTGGGTTTATAATTATTTCAAAGGCACTGTCATGATCCTTTGGGATGTCACAAAGCGCCACACATCGGTCAGCACAGAGCTTTTCCCAGACAATTGAGAGAAAACTCCAGTGCTCACTGGTGCCCAGCCAGCAGGGCTGGGGTGAGGATTAGTGCTCCCTGGGAACATCTGGGCAACAAATGTTTATTGAGCTCCTACTGTGTGCCAGGTATAAGCTAAAACATACGAGTGCAGTGGTGAACAGCCGAGTCTCTGCTTTCCTGAAGGTCAAGTCTTTGGGGAAAAGCAAACACTGAAGAGAAAGATAAGTAGATTATTTTTTAAGAGAAAAGGTAGAGACAAGAATAAGTGCTAACAAGGAAATATAACACAGGGACCTACATTAGCCTGGGCAGATAAAGAGTCCTTTTCATAAATTCATAAAACTAGGTCAAAAGGACTTTCCCAACTTCCCTTTTTATAGATGGGGAAACTGAGGCTTGGGGAGGGAAGTGACTTGCCCAGGACCATTCTACAAGTTAGTGGAGAAGATAGGGTTAGGGCAACTCTTCTGATCCTGCTCCAAGCCTATATCACCAACTCTCAAAGAGTGTCAGCTTCTAACTGTAACCAACCTCACAGGTTCTCAGGGCTGGGAGTTGCAGGAAGGGGCAAGGATTACTTAGAAGCCTTGTTCAGTCTCTTGCCTTCTATGCATGAAAAGCTTCACAGTAAAAAGGTGAAAGTTACTTTTCCCCTTTATTTTATATATAATTCATCAAGATCTGATAATAAGATACTCTAAGTTAATAGGGTCTGGGTTAGGGGACCATGATGTACATCTTATATTTTACTTGCCAGATTAACCAGGTGTGTGTGTGTGTGTGTGTGTGTGTGTGTGTGTGTGTGTGTGACGGGGGGAGAGAGAGAGAGAGAGAGAGAGAGGAAGTAAAGCAGGAAGTATTCCTACTATTTTTTTTTGTTGGTTGCTATTTTGAGTCTTAGTCACCTACTTACAGTCACATATTTAATTATCTATTCCCACGGAAATTTTTCTGGATGTTTCCAAACTGTGACAGCAACACTCAGGATTGGGTAATAAATCCACCTTAACTTTAATACAGGTATGGCAAGACTTGCCTCTCTACCTTCTCTATCCATCTATAGTAGTTCTGTATTTATTAGTTTATACACCCACCCCACCCTCTTAGTCTCTGTGCTCCCAGAGGACATTATATACCACTTCCTCGGAGGCTGGACTCCTCCCATAGCACCTATAGTTCTCCTAACAGTATCCATGGAACATTATTAAATTCACATTTTGAACATCTATCTTCTCTGCACACCTTGAGTGGTTCTTTGAACACAGAACCTGGCCTTGATTCCGACACAGATGCGTTCCCAATGCATAACGTGGTACCTGGCCCATGGGAACTGAGCTCAATAATCAATTGCTGAGCAACAAACAATCCTATATTAATTCATTTTTATTTATATCCCTGGCACCTAGCCTATTTCCCAACCCAGGCTACGTGTTCAGAAAATGCTGCCTTGAGTCCAAGAATCCCATCTCTGGCTTTATATATTTTGCAAAATGCTTTTGCTTTTACTTAGATTGAGACTCATAGCATGCCTGTGAAGTGAGCAGAGTGGGGATTAGCACTCCACTCTACAGACTGTGATTCAGGAAGCTTCAGCAATTTCCCCAGGATGTCAGGCTAGAGACTGTGGAAAAGCCCAGGCCCAGAGCTTCAGGTGACAGGAGTAGGGCTGTCTCCTGTGTGACAAGGCTGTGACCTTGGCAATACAGTCACTGGCAAGAAATAAGTTCAGGGCCTAGGAACTATCTACCGGTTCAGGAACTTCCAAATTTCATACAGGTATTTTTTCAAAAGTATTTCTAAACTTCCTACCTACCTGGAGAGATCAAGGTGGGACATGAGTTTTAGAGGTTCACTTTTTGTGTGCTCTTAGCAAGAGACCTTACTCTTTGAGCCTACACGCTCTCGTCTATAAAATGGGAATAGTAGGAGAAACTACTTCATAGAGTAGTTGTCCGGATTAAATGAAAGAATACATGTCATGTACATACAATAAGTGCTTCGTAAATGTTGGTCATTACTAGATACTCAGACTACCAAGAAACGCTGAGATCTTCGGGAAAATTCAGCCTTAACACTGATTACGATGCAATTCTGAAATATTCGTGACTTCACAGCAAATCTAATGACCACAGTTCCACGGGTCAAAATTTATTCCTTGTTTCGACAAGAACGTTCATTTGTGACGTTTTAAAGGAGCAATTATTCTTCTTTCTCCACCACCACTCTGCCCTACACACTAAACTATTTGCGGTGATGAGAGGAGCTGCGTTCCCACCAGTTCTGCCTTTGCTAGAAGACAAGAAACTGGTGAAATCTGCTGTTCGCTGCTGCCCAGCTCCAATTAGAGCGATAGTGGTGTCCACGGGAACCGGCCAAGCTGGCGCGCTGTGGTGCAAGTTGTTCAAAAATATAGAAGGGACGAGGGGAGGCCTAATTGGTTAACTGCTTTCTCAGTTTCTAAACGAAAGAATTCCACACTGTGCTTTGGAGAGATGGTGAATTCAGACAAAAATCTGAATTTCCCAAGCTGAAGGCACTGAGGTCATTCTCAACACCACTGAGTTCCGGATGAATTTGACCACTGGAAGTATGGTTTATCATCGAGGGCAATAGGTGAGATGGCAGGAGAGGCAGAACACGGGATAAAATGATTACATGAAATTCTGCCGTTCCCTTGAACCTTCTGTGGCTCCCTATTGCCTGTGGTCAAGTCCCTTGTGGAACTGGAGTTGAACAGTGGGGTGCCCTCAAGAACCAAGGTCACCATGATCACTAGTTTCTCTCTTTTGTCTCTGTGCCTCTGGACATCTGTCCTGCTCTCACTGTAGAGTGGGGCGCTCTGCATACTCTGTACTCCTTGCTTTTCCACAGTTTCTGCTTATATGGGACAATGACTCCAGCCCCAGCTCCACAAGATCTTACAGGCCTGGCACAAGCTACCTGCTTGTCACTGACCAGGAAGAGCTCTCAAGGCTGGAATATACCCAGGGTGGGGAGGGGGGACAGATCAGAAAGGCGAATCAAGATGGGTGACTTGAATACAGAGCACCAGAGGCCAGGCCTCCAGCTGTGATCAGAGTTGGGTCTGATCCACAGACCCACAGAAATCCTGAAGCCAGAGCCTGGCCTTTCCCTGGCTTGGCTTCATCCTCCATCAACTATGCCCCTGAGCAGCCCGTGAAGGAGATGTTGGGGGAAGGCAAGGAGCCGGGTCAGTAGTGAGGAGGGCTAGCTTTCAAGTGGCCAATTATTGGCTGCATGGCCTATGGCAAGACATCCAACCCATATAGGTTTCCTCCCCTGCAAATGGAAGTTTGGCCACGGCACGCCTGAGCAGCACTTCGAAGTACGTGCTATGGAAATATCTGCAGAGCTTGCCATATGCCACAGGTAAGGAGGAAGGGAGTGTTGAGCTCCAAGACCAAATTAGTTTGATTCCAGTCCCATGGGACTGTGGACACTTACAGGTGATTCTCCTCGCAGTGAAGGACAAGCCAGACTCCTGCCTCAGGAAGGGAGGAACAGTACCATGTCACTACTTTGGTGCAGAGCTGGGGGAATGGACCCAGGGGCAGGGCAGAGGGACACAGAAGGAAGCATGCTCAGATGCCTCCCAGACAAGGCACAGACCAGACACCACTCTTGTCAGCCCCCCATCTCAGCCCCACTGGGTCCTTTTCTCAGGCGATTCACGTAGAGTTTGAGGCAGAGTATTAAAAAAGTATAAAAGTATTAAAAAAAAAAGTATAAAAATCCCAGTAAAATTTTTACAGACAAGCCGTCTAGCCTTAACTGGATAAGCATGGAGTACTTTTTAAATGATAAAATGAAACTAAAATGTCTGGAGACGTCTCAGGTGGAGTAAACTGCTTAAAGTTGCATGAAATTTTTTTTTAATTTTTTTTTTAAAGATTTCATCTATTTATTTGACAGAGAGAGAGAGATCACAAGTAGACAGAGGCAGGCAGAGAGAGAGGGAGAAGCAGACTCCCCGCTGAGCAGAAAGCCCAATGCGGGACTCGATCCCAGGACCCTGAGATAATGGCCTGAGCCAAAGGCAGAAGCCTTAACCCACTGAGCCACCCAGGGGCCCCAAGTTGCCTGAAAATTTACAAAACATCCCTATGGTGTGTCTATATTATCAACATATGGCTTTGTGGGTTTGATTATTTTTTAAACAACCAGTGAGTCTTTTTTAGTTACTTGGTTTCTTTCATCAATTTACCGATTCAGGAGCCGATTCAGATTCTTGGGGGGTAGTAGCCTTGCGAGAATTGTGACTTCAGGAAATGGGGTGAGCAGAAAGGAAGGAGCAGCCTCATGGTCAGAGGACTTTTAAAAACCCTCCATCCAATCTGTACCCTGAGTCAGGATTTCCTCACTCTTCCACTTCTCTTAAAAACTGCCCCATCACTATCTCCTTGAATACACACACTGCCTTCTACCATTGGGTTATATTGAGTAGAGCTTTATCTCACTCTAACTTAATTCATTGGTGCTGTTTCTGGCTCCTAGGGCCACAAAAATTCCAATGAACTCTCTCTTCTACCTCATAGCCCATTGGCTATTTGGATCAATAATGACACCCCAGTGTGGGTTCTCTTGCTAGGTCAATATCCCCAGTTTTTTCAGCTGTTCCTCCATGGGCGTGAAGACAATGTAAGGGAAATGTTGCTTTGGGGGGACCCAGACTGAGATTGCTTCATGTCCTATTACAAGGTAGCCACATACCTGGGCCAAGTCACACAATCTTTCCGGGACACCAGTGCTATTTTGTAAGGTTGTGAAGAAGAGTAAACGAGAGAATGTGTGCAAAACATCTGGTATGGTGTCTTCCTAGCAGTGGGTGCTTTGTGTGTGCCATGATTGTTATGGGACCAAGGAAAACTTGCTTGTAATCACTCCTCGCTCAGGAGGAGTTTGCATCAAAAAAGAATGGAGCTGAGATACTTAGAAGTAGAAAGAAAACAAGGACTGTGGCCAAGAGAGCTGGGCAGATGAGGCTTTGAGTTGAAAAGGAAAAAAAAAGACTGTTCACAGGAGGCCGAAGAAAATTCCGTAAAATGAAGATGAAAATGCCTATTTCGCAGTGGCTGGCATCATCAGGAACAAATCATATAGCATATGTGAATGTGTTTTGTAGATTAAATGCTCCCCTGTCCCCCCAGAACACAGGTGCCTCACCCACTGTTTGACAACCATTTGTCAGTATGTCTATTTCTCCCTGAAGATTGTAAAGTTACCATAGTGGGAAAATGTTGGGGGGGGGCGGGGTTTCTGCCCTGCTTGCTCTTTTATCCGAGAAGCACATCTCTCACTCCAAATGGTTTGGATGGGACAGTCCTCGTCAGTGGCCTCCCTGCTGTGAGCTACAGGACTGAGTCCGTGAGCCAGGTCAGACCCATCAGTGTGCTCCAGTCCTTTGTTCAGATAGATTGGTCCAAGGCATGGAGGGACATGCAGCCCAACCAGGGCCAACCAGAGTCCTTCCATGTAATTTGAACCTTGCATGCTGGAAAAGATGTTTCTTTCTTTAGAAGGATGAGCTCTAAGAACATTAGCTTGGCAATACAATTTATTCATTCAACAAGTATTTATTTAGGACCAAAACATCAGTCTGAGTTGAGAGGATCCAGTCGTGAGACATATACCTCTCTGGATATATATATTTATTTTTAATTTTATCTATTTGAGAGAGAGAGCATGAGCGGTGAGGGCAGAGGGGAGGGGCAGAGGGAGAGGGAGAACCGAGTTCTTCACTGAGCAGGGAGCCCTATGTGGGGCTCAATCCCAGGACCCCAGGATCATGATCTGAGCCGAAGACAGATGCTTAACTGACTGAGCCACCCAGGCACCCCCTCTGGATATTTTAAACAGAGGGAATTTAATATAGGAAAGTTACTATATAGTGTTGGAAGGGCTGATGCCAAAAAAAAAAAAAAAAAGGTGGCCAGAACTGAGACCACGATGTGGCTACACTGCAGGTGATGCCAGGACCTATTGGAGAGCTACTCGGGCTCCAAGGAAGAAGCTTCACAAGGAGGAGCTGGAAGTGCCAACAACTCCCTGTTGCTCTCTGTGCCTCCCCAGGAGACGCAAGTCCAGAGCAGGAAACCCAAGTCCAAAGAGACGCAAGTCCAAAGCAGGAAAAGAGCCTCCCCTGTCTCCTCCTTTCTGCCAATCTCCTACCATTGCCTAACTGATAGAGCCAATCTGAAAACCTCTTGGCGAGAAAGTCTGGGAAACACAGTGACAGGGTCCAAGCCTCCCTGGAATACACAGCAGAACAAAGCGGAGTAGAAAAGGAGGCTGACAGCAACCAGGCAAAACACTGGCCAAGGTGCTCTGTGCTAGGTCTTATTCTAGGGACAGGGTCATAGCAGTAACAAGACAGAAAACACCCTGCTCTTCAGGAACTTACTTCTGGTGGGGGAGAGTAGACAATACAATGGCAAGCCAAAGACAAACAAGGGAGTGCAGCGGGACACAAAGCATCAGTTGGTCTTAGTGCAGATTCCTTAGAAGCTGAGCATTAGATGAGGATTAATACAAAAGTGATGTATTAAGCATGTGCTCTTAGGGACACCTCTAAGGTAAGGGGACATAATGCCAATTTTATGTGTCCCCTTGGCTAGACTATGGTGACCAGTTGTTTGGCCAAGCACTAGTCTAGATGTTTCTATAAAGGTATATATTTAGCTGTGATTAACATTTATGATCAGTTGACTTTAAGTAAACCAGATGATCCTATATAGTGTGGGTGGGCCTCATCTAATCAGTGGAAGGCCTTAAGAGCAAAGACTGAGTTTTCCTGAAGAAGAAAGAATTCTGCCTCCAGACTGAAACACAGAAGTTCTGATCCTCAGACACAAGACTGCAACCTCAACTTTTACCTAAATCTCCAACATGCTGACTTACCCTACAGATGTCACAGTGCCAACCCTAACAATCATAGGCCAATGCCTTAAAATTTCTCTCCCTCTCTCTCTCTCTTTCTCTCTCTCTCAATTTTGTTTCTTTGAAGAACTGATTATTATGGCAGGGGAGAGGAGGAGAAGCAGAACAAGGATGTGGTCTCAGCCTGATGCCATGGAGGGCTCTGGGGTGTAAACCATAGAGTTTGCCCTGCCTCAAGGCAAAGGGGTTGGGCTTTGTGCACCTGCATCAGTCAATTCCCAGGCAACCCTTCAGAGAAGGTTGTGGGTGAAAGTTATACACATACTTCAACTCTTGGGAATTTCTTTTTTCTATTTGTTAAGGTCATGGTATTTTAATTCCAGAGGGTAACAGAGACTCCTGGGAGGAATACTGTATTATTCCACCATTGTCCACTGACAAACTGAAAGAGATTTCTTTAATTAGAAAACTACCCCCTCACCTAAATGGACAGATCATCTAAGCAAAAGATCAACAAGGAAATAAAGCTTCTAAATGACACACTGGACCAGATGGACATCACAGATATATTCAGAACATTCCATCCCAAAGCAACAGAATACACATTCTTCTCGAG
>CM053613.1:31647168-31667693 GCA_028646535.1 Procyon lotor
AAAAATTAAAAAAAATAAAAATAAAAAAAAAATTTAAAAAGCCAGAAAACTACCTTTGGGTTTTGCAGGACATAGGGTTTGGCTTAAGGATTTAGAAGGTCTGGTTTCAGGTTCCAGATTGGCTAACTCACTATGTGACCTTAAAAAGAAAAAAAAAATGGTAGGGCACCTGTGGCTCAGTTAAGTATCTGCCTTTGGCTCCTGTTGTGATCTCAGGGGCTTGGGAAGCATCTTGGAATCCAGCCTTGCATTGGGCTCCCTGCTCAGTAGGGAATCTGCTTCTCCCTCTCCCTCTGCCCCTTCCCACCTCATGCTCTCTCTCGCTCTCTCTCAAATAAATAAATAAATAAACAAACAAACAAATAAATAAAATCTTAAAAAAAAAGGTGCTTGCCTTCTTTGAACTTTACCTCCTATACATACCAGAGAGCTAGCCAAGACAATAAAATCTCTACTCACACCCTCCATAGCTCTACCCTTTGCCACTACCAGGTAAATAGCACTTCTAGAAGCTTCCCTGGTCTCTCCAGGAGGGCAGCTCAAGAGGGGTTGCTTTAGGGTTTCTGTATATAAAGACAGCACTGATTTGAGGTTACATTAGGCAGGAGAAGATTTGGTTCAGCTAAAGGGCTACTGAAGTCCTGCTCATTCCCAGCTGTCCAGATGCCCCCACACAATTTGAACCTTGTTTCCCAAGGGTAACTGTGGCAGGCCCTTAATAAACCGGATGAGCACACTCAAAACAGTATTTTTTTCTTACCCGATCCAATATAAAGTAGCCAGTTTCTTCATCATGCCCAGCCAATGCCTGTTACAGATTAACCCAGTTCCATAGGTGTATGTGGAAGGTCAGACCTGAGGCCCACCTTGGCTTTGACAAGGTAAGCAGAGTGTGTGCCCTGGGAGGCGATGTGGTCATCAGGGAGGGGCATAGGCCTAGGAGGACGGTTTCTACCGCACTCTGTAACCCAGTGTAGACCACTGAACTTGGGTTCTCTAAGCCTCAGGCTCCTCCTCTGTGAAATGGGGTTGGGGGGAGGGCAAGATCAAATATGTTCAGCCCAGGAGGGCACCCAGAACTACGGCCCAGCCCCCAGGGTGTACAGCCTGGTGAAAATCTTCACTGAGGCCATTTGGACAATAATTTTCCTGATAGCTCTTCTGTGTCTTCTGGCAGCAGATGTTTTCTCCCGAGCACGGCGTGTGCAGAATATTTAAAAAAAAAAAAAAAAGGTGGCACGGTAGGTGACTCACATTTTAATATTTGCATTGCAATTATCTATGACAGCCATCTTCTAAATCCTCAGATATTAACATTCCAAACCTCTCCCAAGTCAGATTTCATAACCCCCCCAACACACATCCATCCATGAATAAGATTTCATTATTATGACTTTCATTTCTCAGAATGGATTTTTTTTTTCTAATTTGGGCTCCATGGGCAAGGCACCGAGATGATATGATTTATTGCTTCTGGTTTGTTGGCCTTGGATACTGACTCTGCCTGTGTACTAATTTTATGGCAGACTGAACTGCCTCTTTACCAGCTTCATCCCGAAGGAGGACAAACCGCAGCCCCTAATACCTTCCAAACAAACAAACCAACCAAAAGCATCCCCAGAAGGTAGCGGCTCACCTTTCCCTCAGAACAAAGGCTTCCATTTGTTCCGGGGGCGGGGGGCTATTCTCCCACCCATGGACCCTCAAAGACGATTGAAAAACCATCAGACAAATAACTATTCTGGTAGGAAATGGAACAGACTGATTACTTCTTAATTAGTATCCATGCAGAGTAAACATCCTTATGCAGGAAACATCTAAGCATGGTCCTAATGGTCATTAGATTCTGCCTTGAACATCTTTACTCATAATGGAGGTCTTTCTTCCCAGCAATGAAATATATATGGAAATACACGTTACTTATTAGATAATACATGTGCATGTGTGTTTTCCGGAGCTCA
This sequence comes from Procyon lotor, assembly GCA_028646535.1. NCBI lineage: Eukaryota > Metazoa > Chordata > Mammalia > Carnivora > Procyonidae > Procyon > Procyon lotor. The sequence continues at coordinate 31,649,130 of CM053613.1, forward strand.
GAAAGACTTCAAAGAGAAGGAAAATCCATACTTACTGAGTGTATTGGTTTCCTGGGGCTGCTGTAACAAATCAACACAAACTTGGAGGCTTAAAATGACAGAAATGTATTCTCCTGATAGTTCTAGAGGCCAGAGATTTGAAATCAGTGTCCTGGGGCCCAAATTGAGGTGTTGGCAGGGCTGCATGCCCTCCAGAGCCTCTAGAGAAAAATCCATTCCTTGTTGCTTCCAACTGCTGGTGGCTGTCAGTGTTCCTTGGTTTGTGGGCTCATCTCCAAATCTCTCTAAGCTCTGTCTTCACATCGCCCTCTCCTCGGTATGTGAAATTTCTCTCTGCCTCCCTCTTCTAAGTACACACATGATGGCATTTAGGACCCACTTGGATAACGCAGAATAATTCCCCACCTCAAAATCCTTAACTTAATCACACCTACAAAGACCACACCAGTTTTTTTTGTTTTGCCATATAAGGTAACATTCACAGGTTCTAGGGATTAGGGCTTGGATACCTTTTGGAGGGCCATTTTCAACCGACCAGCGGAGCATTTACTCCATATCATTCCCCACCTGTGTCTAGACACTTGCCTCTCCTTCCACAAGCCCTCTGTTGGAAACATGCTGCAGGGAAAGAAACTGGAGCTGGAAATCAGGAAACCTGAGTTCGTTTGTTTGATTTGTTTTGGGGGGTTCTTTTTTTGTTTTGTTTTTGTTGCTTAGAGAGGGGGAGGGAGAGGGCTCAAGTACATGTTTGCATGTGCCCAGGTAAGAAAAGGGGCAGAGGGAGAAGGAGGAAGAGAATCTTAAGCAGATGCCCTGCCCAACGTGGGGCCTGACATGGGGTTCGATCTCACCACCCTGAGATCCTGCATGGACCTGAGCTGAAATCAAGAGTCAGATACTTAACCAACTGAGCCGCCCAGGTGCCCCAGGAAATCTCAGTTTTTTCACTCACCAGCACAGGTGCCATCACCTTCCTTTTCAGTGTTCAGGGCAGACATTGCTAGTTGATCACAGCACTAGTTTTTGCCAAACCCTTGGACTTTTTTTTTTTAAGATTTTATTTATTTATTCGACAGAGAGAGACAGCAAGAGGGGGAGCACAAGCAGGGGGAGTGGGAGAGGGAGAAAAGCAGGCCTCCTGCCAAGAAGGGAGCCTGATGCAGGACTCGGACCCAGGACCCTGTAACCATGACCTGAGCCAAAGGCAGATGCCCAGTGACTGAGCCACCCAGGCGCCCAACTTTTTTTTTTTAAGATTCTATTTATTCATCAGAGAGAGAGTGAGAGAGAGAGACAGCACAAGCAGGGGAGCTGCAGGCAGAGGGAGAGGGAGAAGCAAATTCCTCGCTGAGCAAGGAGCCCAATGTGGAACTTGATCCCAGGACCCAGGGATCATGGCTTGAGCCAAAGGCAGATGTTTAACCAACTGAGCCACCCAGGCATTCCCAAACCTTTGGATTGACTTCAGAACCTGCAATACAATGTTGCAGAAAGTCAAAGTGCATTGAAACCTCTTTGCCACCCCTATCTTGAACCCTTGGTTTCCTCACGTATGAAATGGAAATATTTTCTGCAAATCTACTTTCTAAGGACAGTGTATGGATCAAATGACATAGATGGGAAAGCACTTATAAATGCATAGAAGACATGTCCCCAACAGGAATTCATGGGGAGACTGTTGAGGACAGCCTTGCCTAGAAAGATAGAGGGCTCTCAGTGTAAGGAGATTATGAAGGTCAGGTTCAGGGGTAGTGAGGATAGATGATCATTCTTTTTCATCCAATTAAATAACATGAGCAAACATAACCTATGTAAGGATAGCTTTAAAATAACATCACCAAACATATAAATCTTACACCAGTGTTTGCTTGGCTCACCAAAGCCATCTGGTATGTGTCAGCCTGAACTCAGGAACATACACTTGCTAGGCATCCAGCACCACAAACTCTGTTCAAATTATATGAACCCTTCAGGGACTATTAAAAATGCACTCCTCCAGGGAGTCTTCCCTGATATGGCAGAAGAGGCTCTCTCCCAACATATGGGATATGCATATGCAACATATGCATATTTGTCACCTTGCATATGCATTTCAAGGTTCCCTTAGAAGGAGAAAGAGACAACTCATTCTTGACTGCGTGGATGTTTCATGGGCTCTTGCCAAAAAGCTTTTAAGTAAAGACCCTAAATCCCCAGCCAAGATGTCAAAGTGTCTCTTCTTCCTTTCCACATTTGGAGTCAGAAAACTACCTCTAAACATTTTGGTGACCCCTTTCGATGCCGGGTCCAGTTGGCCTGTTTTCTCTGGGATCTGGTTCTAGGCTTCATTCTGCTACAGTCCAGCTGTGTGATCTCAACAAGCTCTGAGCTTCAGCTAGCTCTTCTAAAAAATGAGAAGAGTGTTGGACACTGCCCTCCTTGCCTCTCAGGGTTGTTGGCAATGACTAAGAACACAGGCTTTGTTGCAGACATAGTTCAAATCCCAGCTCATTTACATTCTAGTTGTGTGCCCTTGGGAAAGTTGCTAAACCTCAAGGAGCCAGTTTTTCGACTATAAAATGGGAATGCCTATCTTCTAGGACCATTAGCGAGGATAATACCTGTTTAATGCTTAGTATAGTACTTGACATCTAATAAGGTTTAGGAAGCCTTGCTATTTTAAAGAAACTGCTTTAGGAGTGCCTGGGTCGCTCAGTGGGTTAAAGCCTCTGCCTTCAGCTCAGGTCAGGATCTCAGGGTCCTGGGATCAAGCCCCAAATCGGGCTCTCTGCTCAGCAGGGAGCCTGCTTGCCCCTCCCCTCTCTGCCTGCCTCTCTGCCTACTTGTGATCTCTCTTTCTGTCAAATACATAAAATTTTTAAAAAAATAAAAAATATAGAAACTGCTTTAGTTGGAAGAAATGGTGTTATCAAACTAGAGGTAGGTTAGGCAAAACAGAGGCATCTGGGACCAGACAGGGAGCTCAGGAGCAGGCAGGTCTAGGAAGGGGGATCTTCAGTCCGAGGTTCAAGATCAGGCAGGTTGTGTTGAAGTCATCATAATGGTAACAATTGACACACAAGATGGAATTGTCCTAGGCACTTGCAACTCTCTTCCCATTCCCCTTACCCCTCCATTCAAGACTCCGGGTGTTTCCGGACCCAGCCTGATAGGAATTGAGAATATATGAAGCATGGTTATCAAGTACAAGGTGAAGACCCTAACTGTGATAGTCAGCAAGGACTTGTGTTCTTAGGAGCTAAACAGGACCCCAGTTATACTCATGGAAGTCCAAGTTCAGCCCCTTCCCAGCACTAAGGCAGCAATCTCCTGGTGAAAGTCAGGCATGTTATATAACATGTCTACCTGGATGTGTCCTAGAGGTAACTGTTCTAACAGAAGATGATGCTATTTTACAGATGAAGAAATTGAGACTCAGAGAGGTTAAATGACTTCCTGAAGGTCACACAACCTTTAAGTGGCAGAGCTATCCATTATCTCCAGGTCTTTCGGGGGTTTCACTCTTGGCTCTCTCTGCTATGTGATGCTATTCTGAGATTCCAGGAAAGAAAGAGGTAGACCCACTCCACTTTCTCCCCTCTCCAAGCATTTTCTGTCTTTGTAATTTGAGTGCATTGGTATCTCTGGTCAGCAGTATCTCTGTGGGGATCCTCACCTCCCCATGAGAGTCCTCACTGCTCACCTAGAAACTGAGTGAGTAGGGGAGCAGTTTGGGGGCCAATAGGAAAGTTGGAGGTTACATTGCTGGAGGTGTATAATTGGTACATGTTTTCTGGAGAGTTGGTAGCAATATGCATCAAGAGTCTTAATATGGATATGCTTTGATGCGGCAATTTCACTTTTAAAAATTATCCCAAGGAAATAATCCAACAAATATATAAAAATACAAACAAGTGCAAAAAAAAAAAAGAAAAAGAAAAGAAAACAAAGTCTAAAATGTGTTAGTAAGGGATTAGGCAAAGGTAGTATATCCATACAGTAAAATACTATGCAATCATTCAAAGGGATGATGTCGGGCTGTATTTTTTGTTATGTAAATAAACATGATAAACCAAAAAATGGGTCACATGTGTAGTATGATCTCATTGCCTGTAAATAAATTATATTCATATGTGTATACAGTGTCATCTCTCCTGATTGGCATCCAACCACTTAGCTGACTCCCTGTTGAGTCAACCCTCCCCTTCCACCTGAAAACCCCCAGGAATGACTCTCATATCCATGGAAGGCTCCGGATGGAAGGCTATGTCTTTCTACCCCCTGCTTCTGCTCTGACCAGGCACCTCACGTGGTCTGCAGGCATCAGTTTAAAACTTCTCTGGCCTCTTTACTCCAATGTCCTTGTTAGTATAATTTCATAGTTAAATATTATATGAATTGAAAAAACATGAGTGAAAACAGGAAAAAAACTCCTTCAAAAAACTAAATTGAGGGGCACCTGGGTGGCTCAGTTGTTAAGCGTCTGCCTTTGGCTCAGGTCATGGTCTCGGAGTCCTGGAATCCAGCCCCGCATTCGGCTCCTTGCTCGGCAGGAAGCCTGCTTCTCCCGCTACCATTCCCTCTGCTTGTGTTCCCTCTCTCGCTGTGTTTCTCTCTGTCAAATAAATAAAATCTTAAAAAAAAAAAACAAAAAAATAAATTGAATGCTTTGAAGAATTCAACTGCTATTGTAGTGATGTAGTTACAATGGATTGGCAAGGGGGGTGTGGTTCAGAAAAATTCAAGATTCTGCTCTCAGAATGCTTTCTTCTTCAAAGAAAACAAACAGGAATTTGGAAACAAACTATCTTGTATCTATAGAAAAAAGACAAAGATGAACTCCTTTCAGCAGAGCGATATTAACATAAAAGGTTATATTAAAACATTGCTACATTTTAAGTTAAAAATAGAAGATTTAAAGTGTGTATAGACTTATTGCATGGAGCACTGGGTGTGGTGCATGAGCAATGAATCTTGGAACACTGAAAAAAATAAAAAAATAATAAAAATAAATAAAGTGTGTATAGATTTTATCGTCGTTATCTTTGATTATTTCAACTAACTTTTTTGTTTAACCCACTAAGCACTGTCCCAAAATATCCGATAAAAAGGCTTCTGCTACATAGGTCTAGAAAAAGGAAGGATATAATGCTATATCTAGAAGATTATAGTGAGATTGTAGTTATTTTTACTCTCTGGGCCTTTCTACACTTTAAAAAAAGAAAACCGTCTCTCGTTTTAAAATCAGAAAAGACCATAAAGCCATCACTATTCAGAGAAAGGAAAACAGAAAGAGAAACTTCAGGATGAGGGAACAACATACTGATGCTTGCAGGGTGTCCTGGCAAGATCCCGTCTGTATTCTTCCCAAGACTGGTGTTGGTAGGATTATTTTCTTATAAATCATAATAGTGATCATGAGTTTAACTCCTTGGTTTCTCCCTATCCTGAGGGTCTGGTTGACATCAGCACTCACACAGTATATTTAACTCCATGGGAAGGGGGCACAGGAACCCAGGCAGAACAGGCCTGGGGAGGAGAGAGGGACATCCCCAGGTGACACAAGCTGGGGCAGGGGAGGGGCCGGGGTGGGCGCGGGATAAGCCAGCTCAGAATCAGGATGCAAAACAGAGGGCAACATTTCTGAGAACACTGGGGTTACTGTCATTCACAGAGGTTACACCAGCTGCTTAAGGTTACCCGCCAGCAGATGTAACCTTGCACAAAGATGGATGCAATTTCCTTATATATATATATAAAAACCAACAGCACAATCTTTATTTTTTTATAAATATAATGTTCTTTCCATAGAACCTTTGAAATAATTCTTCATTCTTACAGAAATATTTGTTGGAAATCAATTATTTTTTTTTAAGATTTTATTTATTTATTTGAGAGAGAGAGCACAAGAGGGAGAAGAAGAAAAACTTCTGGCTGTCACACTATTAAAAAGGAAACCACAGGCCCCAAAATGGCATTACTTAGGCCAAGTCCCCAAACCAGGGCTTACGACCTAAACGAAACGCACTTTTAAGCTTCCCCAGAAATGTAGTCTTAACCGGTCAATCAGGAATTTTCTGTCCAGTACCAACATGGTAATCCGTCCCCATAATCTTCCTTTCTGTCCCCAAAAGGAAGATGAGATAATCCCACCTATGAAGACCCTTTGGTCCCCAGATGAAGGTGACATCACCTGAAATACTCCTTTCTCTGTTTATGATGTCCTTGTCTTGCTTTAGAAAATCTTTTCCTTTCTGTAGGCCTTTGGAGTTCCCCTCTACTCGATGGATGGGATGTCTCCTAGTTCATGAACTAGTTCATTTCATAAAGCCAGTAGATCTTCAAGTTTAGTCCGCTGAATTTTGTTTTTTAGCAATGACTGATTTTAAGATTATAATCGAGTTGTTCAAAATCTTGCATTTTAAAAAAAATGCCAACCACCAAATGGAAACAAAAATTTGTTCTCATTCCAATGCCTTTGCATAATACACTGTGTTCCCGTCCTGGCAAGGCTGGGACCATGGGGCAGACAAGAAGAAAACCTGACAGGTTTGCCGTCCTGCCCTTGGCAATAGGATTCTCAATCGTGCAAGGATATTCTGGGGAGATGGAGCTCAGCAGCAGTTCAAAGAGAAAAGATTCAGGGCTCTTCTTGGAGTGGACGGTCAAGGCAGGGGTCACATACAAAAGCACACAGAAGTCTTGATCGCAGGCAGTCTAGCAGTACATGGGCACAGGCACACACAGAGGAGAGGTGGGGCAGGATATCATGCCCTTCCGATCCTGGAGGAGAGGCAGCATCTGTCAGGCTGGGATTAGAGCCCAAGTGCAATCCCATTCCAGGCACTATTTGGTGAGTTAGCTTCACGCTAATGCTGAGCAATGGGCTTTAGGGTCAGCCAGACCTGGATTCACATCCTGGCTCTACCACACACGCGTTCCTTAACGCAGAGTTTTTGAACCAATTCAAAATAGAGGGCATGTGGGAGGGCACTTGGTGCTAAAATTCAGTCAATATGTTCCCCTCTTATGTAATTGACACGTCCCTGCAAAGTGACACGCAGCGCAAGGGCTTAGTTAAATGCATGGCAGGCACCTCCCCTCATATTCACACACACACAAACACACACACACACACAATCAATGTAACCCTAAGACTCAAATAGAAGCATCACTTTTTAAATCTTTCTCAATCAACTCAACTCTTGCTCAGCTCCCACCTGCCTCCTTGGCAGAGCCAGGAGATTTAATCTTGGTCATTTAGAAGGTTGGGCCCAGGAGATCTGAGGAGGCACCTGGATTCTCACATAGCCGTGCAGACGGTGATGACCAACCCAGGGTGTGTGGTCCGTTTCAGGATGGTGGCCCCACTGGTGGCCATCCACGTGGCATGTCAGGCACACTTGGCCACTGGGCCTTCATGTAGTTCCAAAGGCACAGTGCTTTGTGATTAGGACTCAGACAGCCCTTTAGCCCTCCTTGCCTGACAGAAATCCTGCTATCTCCGGGGAGGTGGCGAGTGGGGGTTTGGGGTCTTCTCTAGCCCTCTGTTACCCCGATCCTGTCATCCCAGCTCCCCCAGGCTGGGCCACAGTCCCCTTACTTTTGCTCCCTCAAAGCCTCTAGCCCCTCTTTTATGGACTCCTCATCTTGGAGCTGAAGCAAAAGCCACCACCTCCCCACAATCAGGTCAGGAGAACCCAGAACTGAGAACGAGGTACCTGAGGTAACTTCCTGGGAGGAGAAAGGGCCTTTCTTTTCCAAACTTCTTTTCTTTCCTACTGTTGAGTCTAGAAAGATCTTTACTCTGAAAAGTAATCTTTTGTTAGACAAGTAATTTGCAGATACTTTCTCCCAGTTGATACATAGCATCTCCAACTAAGTCTTTCACAGAGCAAAAGTTTTCCCTTTTAATCAAGTCTAGTTAGTTGATACTTTTATTTATGGATTGTGCTTTTGGTACCGCACCTCAGAGCTCCTCTCCTGTTAACTCATGAAGGTTTGGCTCCTAGGTTCTCTTCTAGGGTGTTATGGTGTTACATTTTACATTTAGATCTATGATCCATTCTGAGTTTATTTTGCATAAGGTGTGAGGTGTAGGCCAAGGTTCATGTTATCGGCTACTGATGTTCTATTTGTTTCTACCAAGTGAGTTAACAGCGCCAGGTTTTACAGGAGTCACAGAAGTAAGATGATACCCAGGGAGGTGGGATGTCTGAACACAACCCCTTGCAGGAATTAATCACCCTCCCATGTGTGTCTAGAATGAGCTAGATGCTATGGAAGCCAAACACTTCACCCGAGAGTCTTCGGAAACCCTGTTGTGCAACCAAATACCGTTCATACTGGATCCCCAAGGAGAGCCCTGCTGCCCCTTGCATCACAGCCTAGAGCATATTTCTGTTTGAGGCAGGAAGTAAACATTCCTATTTGCAAATTCCTGTTGTACTTGATAACCTATGTGTCAGGACAGGAAAGGGTGTGTCTTATAGAAACCTGGTCCCAGAGGTGGGAGGGGCCCAAAGTAGGAAATCCCTTCTATAAGCCTCTTGGAAAGGACAAGCCTTCATTCAACAAGCATACATACACGGAGCAGCTACTATGTGTGAGGAACTAGGCAATAATGATGCAGAGTGAACAAAACAGATATGGTCCCCGTCCTCTGGTGGGGGATGGGAGGGGAGGGGAATGTAGGTGATTATGTATATACACCCAGTGCTGTATGCCAAAACTAGTGAAAAGCTGCAGAAGTAATCTGTGGCAGGGGCATCTAAACTAGACTTGGGGAGCCCGACAATGCTTCTTGGCAGAAGTGGCATTGAACCTGGAACTTAATAAATGAATAGCAGCTAGAATGGAATGGGGGGGTGGTCATAAGAAAGAAGAGTCTTCCTGGTGAGGGAGAGCAGCACATGCAAAGGTGCAGATGTGGGAGTGAGTGTGGGGGGCGTGGACCCAGTATTGCTGGTGTGTAAGGTGCAAGGGGAAACCTCGAGGGATAAAGCTGCCTGTGTCAGACCATGAAGAGCCTTGAAAGTCATGGTAAGGGATCCAGCCATTTCATGAGGATACCAGGAATCCACTGGAAGGAGTGTAACAGGCGTGTGAGAGATGCACATCTGTAATTTACAAGTCTCACTCCGGCAACATGGAGGCAGGTGGCCAGCTGGGACATTGGTTAGGAGACTGTTGCAAGTGATGATGAGACCAGAAAGGGAGCAGTGAAGAATGTTCGAGACATTTACATCAGAGTAGGATCTGAGGCTTAAGGACCAAAGATGAAGTCTTAAAGATCGCTTTGAGAAATGAGGGGAAAGAGTTGTATGGAGAAACAGAGGCTGAGTAGCTGAGTTTAGAATCGATTGAGGAAGAAACTGCAAGGATACTCCTAGCCAGGGAAGCCAACTGATTATTCCCCTTCCCCGTTTGAGACCCTTCCATTTTGAACAGTCCTGCTTGAGCAGAACTCGGCTTGCCTGTCACTTTCCTGCTCTGGTCCAACTTCAGCCCTGAGGGGCCACACAGAATGAGGCTATCTCCACTAGTCCATGTCAGCCCTTTGATCATCTTGAAGATGTGGGTCACATTCTCTCAAGCTTTCTTTTCTCCCACTCATGTCTAGTTCCTACCACTGCTTCCCATTTGGCACAGGTTCTCACCCCTCCTCTTCCTGGTAATCCTTCTACCTCCCATCTTTTATTTAATCGTGTGGTGGCCAAACTCTGGATAGTCTGGTCAGCCAGAAAACAGTAAGCATTCCCTTCTGGAGCCGGGACATTGTTTTGTTGTTGTTGTTGTTGTTGGGTTTTTTTTTTTTTTTAAGATTTTATTTATTCATTTGACAGAGAGAGAGAGAGAGAGAGATCACAAGTAGGCACAGAGAGGCAGGCAGAGAGAGGGGGAAGCAGGCTCCCTGCTGAGCAGAGAGCCCGATTTGGGGCTTGATCCCAGGACCCTGAGATCCTGACCTGAGCTGAAGGCAGAGGCTTTAACCCACTGAGCCACCCAGGCGCCCCTGGAGCCTGGACATTCTATGCCTGGCATCCGACACACTTCTGCCCTTGTTGGGAAAGTTGCCTCGCTTTATTGGACATTTGATCCAATATCCCCCAGCGAGATCTGTGGTCACCATGGGCACAGGGCTCAGACCTGGGTCCAGAACCTCAGCTGGAGAAGTAGATTTCATGAGGTCCTCACTGGCTCACCTCCAAGAGCAGGCAAACTGGGTCTGGGAGCATGTGACCCAGCCTCACCTGAAAATGGATTTCCTGCCTTTTCTCCTCTCATAAGAATCAAGGCACCAGCAACAATTCACTGACCATTTTTGGGTGTGTGGCTTGGTGAGGAAAGCAGATGTGGGATAACAGCTCTGACTTCAGGAACCACGCAGCTTTGTTGGGAGAGAGGATATAGCATGGGCAGTTAGAGAAGGCCCTTTAGAAAGGAGATAGGGCCACGGATAGGCCTTGAAGGACAGGAGAAAATCAGCTGATGGGAAAAATAAAGCAGTGCACTAGGATGGAAAGGAGAAATGCAGAGGTCAAAGTGTCTAAGGTAGACCTGGGAAAAAAGAGATACTGTAGTCTGAGCAGGAACTCTATATATGTGAACATTGAAAGAAAATGCTGCAAAAGTAAGTTGGAACCATATTGGGATGCCAGCTAGAGAGGCTGCTCTCTCCTCCAGGCAGGAGCTGCCACGGACTCTTGAACCAGAGAAGGCGATGATTGAAATGGCTGGTGATTTGGCTTCTGATCTGGCGAAGCTGGATAGGTAAATCCACACTCTGCTGTGACCCAGGAAAACCGAGCTTCATGATGTCTAGGGAGGATAAAACCCTTCTAGGATGTGGTCGGGAATGCAGAGAAGTACCTAGCTGGCCTAGTTTTAACTTGCCTTCAGGTAATCTTTCCAGTGGTCCTTCCTAGGGAAATAGGGACAGAGAGACTAGTGAACTATTCATATGAATGAGACCTGTATGTGGCACCCCTTTGAATACAAATTATTAAGAATTTTTAAAATGGCAATATTAAACCAACCGTGGAGTCCTTCTAAGCATACAGTCCTGTGCAACTTTACAGTTGGATGCCTATGATGTCATCTCTGTCTGAAGATAAAGATGAGGTCAGGTTCTTATCCAAATGAATGCAGTGGGTTTGCAAGGGGTTCCCATATTCAGCTGGCCCACTGCCAGTCATTTCCCTCGCTTTCCTGGGCAGGTGATAGCCCAGAATTCTAGCTCAGGCAGTCAACTTATAGCTTCATGACAAGAACAATAGACAAGGGACATGAAATCTGAGTTCTAATCCTGGTTTTGCTTCAGAATTGATGAGAGTCATTTTTGGACCTTAGTTTTGTGGCTTATATTAAGTGTTCAGTGAGTATTGTTTTTCTTTCTTTCCACTAAAAAATCTCAGTTGTGGGATCTCTACTATAGAACTTCTTTCTGGAGTATTTGAAAGAAGATGCAGGCTCCAATGATGGGTCTTGGGTTACAGAAAGATTTCAGTTTAATGCATTTGTATCTCCAAACTCCAAATACCTTTCGGCATCCTAGTGCCTGTCTACCTCACTAGGAAAGTCATCCTTGGCCATTCTCTGACAAGGATATAATTTAAGAGACTTCGAGTCTACTCTTAGCTATTCTGCCAACTCTCTGTAGAACCACAGACAACTGATTTCTTCTCCTTATGTCTCAGTTTCCCCTTCTCTAAAATGTGAGCATTGACAAGGTGATCTCCAAGACCCTTTTCTGCTCTCAGTGTTCCATTTCCTTGAATCTGTGAAATAACTGGTCTGGCATTTGTCATCACCTGGTGTTGAGAAGAATTTATCTATCACCATCAATAGAAAGTAGGCTCACTGAGGTCAAGAATGATTACAATCTATCTCTGAATCTCCATTTCCTGGCACAGCACCTTGCACTACAATTATGTATTAAATGGACATAGATATTAGTGCATGGATAAGGTTGCCCCAAGGGAAACTTAAAACACATAAGCCAAGGAAGTGAAAACAGAGATATAGTCAGAAAAATCAGAAGAATGTGCAAAGGGAAGAAAGAGAATTAGGGCAATATTGTATCAAAGGAGACTGAATACTGGGTTACCAACATCTCAAATAATATAAAGGAAATTTTAAAATTTTAGGTTAAAGAAAAAGACACCATGGATAACTGGATGGCACAGTTGGTTAGCTGTTTGACTCTTGGTTTTGGCTTAGGTCATGATCTGACCTAAGACATGATCTGTCTTAGGTCAGATCATGACCTGCTCTGCATGGAGTCTGCCTGGGATTCTCTCCCCCTCTCCCTCTGCCCCTCCTGCACATGCTTTCTCTCTCTCTCTCTCATATAAATAATCAATCTTTTTTTTAAGACACTAGATTTCATAATTAGGATATCATTGGTGAGGCTGCTAAAAGTTAAGAAGTGGGTGGATCATGAAGTGTGGACAGCAAGCATAAAGGAGTCAAAAAATTTGGTGGAAGAACAAAAAAAGATAAGGTCTCTAGCATGTGGCAACATTGAAAGAAGAAACATCGCTTGTTCTTCTTTGCTTTAAGAGGAGAAGACCCAAAATATTTGTTAACCAAGAGGAAGGAGCGAAGGAGAAAGAGACTAAAGATTTTACAAAGGGGTAGAGGAGGCCATTAATGAATTGATGTCCTGGTGGAGTCAGATGAGGGGACTGAGAGCCCAACTTCTCCAACTCTGCCACCTCTGAAGGTGTATGGAACGTGTATCACTAGGGGCTACAGAGGGAGTCCGAACATCAGAAGGGGGTTGGGCAACTCAACTTTTAAGATCCCTTCTCACAAATTCTGTGACTACCATGTCCATCTATCCTTACTGTGCCATGTGGCCCATAGGCAGATGGTAGGAGACAATGTGAAAAAAATCTTTGAAGTGCAGTCTAGTGCCTGCAATATTTCTTGACTTACCAATGCCAATAACTAATCAAAGAGCAAATGAGCCCTTGGAGACAAACCCTACCTGCTTTGGACTGTGCCCCAAGGAGGGAGAGTGGCATAGCAGAAAAAGGGCCATATTGGGAGTCAGAAGTTTGGATCTAGTCTCTCCTTGTAATTCTTTATATGCCGTTGTCCTTTGGGCACATCCCTTCTTTTCTGAGTTGCAGTTTTTCTTGGAAAACAGGAATTCAAGATAGGAAATTGATGTTTTTCTATGTGTTCTAACTCTTGAACAAAGTTCTTCTGAAAGAGTTGGCACTTGTCTCCATGATTCTTGAGAAGCTCTGTGTTTAATGTGGCCTCCGTGGTACAGGGAACAAAAATGAGGCTAGAGCATGTAAGTCCTCTTTGGCAATTCTCAGTGACATCACCACAGAGCTCAAAGTATTGCCATCAGCTCCAACAGGAAAACCCACATGCTTGTCAATGACATTCTGGACTTTCTTGTTTGGGCTGTGGCACCAGCATGACTGAATCATGTTTAGAAGGGTCACATCTGGCTGTGTGCTGATGACACTGATGAAACTCAGCATTGCCTAGGGGGCCTAAGTTCCTGACTGAATTCCAAGTTCTGAGTTCAAAACTTGGTTTGCATTTTGTTAACCAATCTCTACAAGGATTAAAGGGAGGTGGATGTATCTTTGTCATCAAATACGTCATGATAATTATCCATTTGTTAATTCATTTAAAAATGCATGTGCAGCTGCTTTATTCATTAAATGGATGGATGGTTGGTTGGATGGATGGATGGATGGATGGATGGATGGATGGATGGATGATGGATGGATGATAGATGGATGATAGATGAATGGGTGGATGGGTGGATGATGGATGATGGATGGGTGGTAGGTTGATGGATGATGAATGAGAAGACCCAGGATCTGGTTCAAAATATCACTCACCAAATGGGCATATGAACCAGGATTTTTCAATTACAAGTGACAGAAACCTTAATCTAGGTGGCTTAAGAGAAAATTTTAAAAAGAAATATGTTGACTTACATATCTGAGAAATTATCAATAGTACCAAAATCCCATTTATCTTGCAATTCTGGTTTCTTCTGTTCTAGCTTCCTCTTTAGATGATCTTTTCCCACCTGGTAGCCAGTTTCACAATCAGCAGTTCCATGCTTACATTCTTCTAGCTTTATAACCCCAAAGGAAAGAGTGTCTTTCCCCCAGGAGTTCTACAAGAAGTACTCAAAAGGGTACTTGGCCAGTACTCACTGGCCACATTGGGTCATGTGGTTATCCCTGAGCAAATTTTGTGGCCAAGAGGGTGCAGCACTCTGATTGGCTGGGTCTGAATCTAGAGGTGAAGGCAGCTCCAAAGAAACACATAGACTAAGAGTGAAGACAAGGTGTCATTCTCAGAAGAAAAGGGAATGGACAGCGGGCAGTCAAAACCCAGCAAGATGTCCTCTCCCTGGGTAACTATGTTCTCCTGATTGTCCTCACTGCACAGGCTTCGGGAGACGGGAAAGCCCTTTGACAAGGTGGGTGGCTATTCTTTTCACTTGTCTTTTATTAGTAACCACTGTGGCTCCTCCTCTTTCTTGAAGCCTTCCCCAGCATCTCAGCTTCCAAGTTCCTCCCTTTTCTGATCTAGGCCATTTAACCTTTCATGCCATTCAATTTGACAGCTGATAATCAAGTGTATCTGGTATACTTTGTACTTTGCAAAAAGTACCTACAACTTCATCAGGCCCAGCAAGAAATACGGCAATGAATAAGACTCCCTCTCTCCATGGGAAACTCCCAATCTAGTCAGTGATACATCTCCCTGAGTTGTTCTCTAATAGCTTTGCGTACAAATCTAATCTCCAAAACAAAACTCCTCCTCTCAGGTCACTCACATCCCTCCAGGTTGTATCATCCTGGACCCTTGGAGCTCCCATCAGTAAATGAACTGAAGCCTTACCCATAAGTGTAAACCTTCTTGGGAAAGGATCCCCATGCTCTCAGCGGCCAGCTCAGTCCTTCTCTTTGCTACCTCACACCACGTGCCTTGCTTCCCACACCACGTCACCCGGGGGTCCTTGGTCACCACGTCACTGGCACCCTCACCCTCAGCTTAACAGTGCCTTCTGTCTTTGCCTTCTAAAATCACTGGAGCTGCATGGTCCTGACAGTCCTTTGGATCTAGCTATTGCAAGCTGAGGAGGGAAAGTGATCCTTCTCCAGCCTCCATGAGACCAAGGTTAGAAACAAGGTGGCAGCTTCGTGATCTGCTCTGTTAGTCAAGAAATATGTGCTGAGCCTCCACTATTCTGTGCCCAGAACATGTGCAAAAGAAGTTGGTGAATAGGCAGGCAGGGTTCTGTCCTCTGGGAGCCCACAGACCCAACCCTGCGAGAGTGGAGCTTCTTCTGAACCACAGTGATCTCTTTTATCTATCTATTGGAATCAGCATGAAAGGAACTTGGTACAAGTGCCCTACGTGGCTTGGTTATAGTGCAGGGGAGTGGGGAAGGAAGGAGAGAGCTCACTCACTTCATGGCGAGCTACTCAAAATGGTCCTTCTATGTCATTCGTCAGTCGGGTTGCTGGACTTAGGGTATGGACCCAGATTCATTCTCTTCCCACCAACTGCCAGTGGGGTGTGGGGGCAGCAGCTGGCCACAGGTTGGGGCATCTTAGCTTTGGCTTCAGCCATTCATTTAAGGCAACCAACCACCAGGGTTCTCTTTTGCCTTTACCAGTGTGCCCAAACCTGCAATGGGTCTACTCCAAAACCTTGTTTCACTAATATTCTTCCACCACTGAGCCCAGGCCTCTGTGCTGGGGACCAGCTCAGAGGACAACTGATGAAAAAGTCTAAAGTGAAATGAAGCAAATCCAATTGAACCAAGTCAAACTGCATGGCCCTTCCTAGGGCACTCACAAGACAGAAGTCCATCTTTGAAAAAGGAGGAACATATCCTGATCCATCTGCTCTTCATTGAATAGCTCTTGAATTCCTTCTTGACAGTGAGCATTTCTCTGGCACACATCTCTTCTCTCCTTTGAACTCAGAGGTGAAATTGCTCCCAGGATCTCAGTCCCCTTCTCTCTGCCCCCACCCCTCTTTCTGACATTAAAATCAGCCACTGCCTTTCATATCCACATGGGAGGGGGTGGGGCTCCGCTAATGAATGTTTGAGAAACCCTTTGAGATCTTGGATGAAAGGCATCTTATAAAATACAATTAAAAATAATAGGGGTAATTACTAGCTGGGTTAGTCCCAGTAGGTTAATTAGAGAGTTTTCCTCTGGCAGATTCTGAATCTGTGCAGAAACACATGGGTTCAAAAGGCGAAACTGATTTGAGATTTCAGGGGCCACTGTTACACCTCTTTCATTCCAGGATCATGCACTGATATCTTTGTCGAAATCCAAGGAGCATCACAGAAGGCCAGAGCTGGAAAAGATTTTTCAGATGATCTAACTTTCTTGGTTTGCTGATGAAGTCTGTGAGGCCCAGAGAGGTGATGTGACTGGCTCAAAATTGCACAGCAAGTGTAACACAACCACAGCTCTGGAGGTCCAGTCCCTGGCCACTCCCACTGGGGTGGGGGCTCCCATCACCACCCCTAATCAGTAATGTACTCTATCCAACCTGTGCATACTGGTGACCTTCTATTGCATAGAAGCATTGGAATGCAATTCCATCCAATTCCTATTGCAAGAGCATTGGAATAAGAGTCAGACAGAGCTGAGTTCAAATCCTAGCTCTGACAAATATGACAGACAGTGCTTAGCAAGTGAGCATCAGTTTCCTCTTGTGTAAAATGGGAATAATAATATCTCCCTCAAAGGGTTGCTGTGAGGAACCAAGGAGCACTGGACACCGAAGTCCCTGGCATGGAGCCTGTGTTCAGTCAATTTTACTTGAATGGGCACTGCAAGGATGAGTCTTGACCTACAGTTCTTGCTTTACACACCTCCATTCAGTCTAGATTTAATGAGCTCCTATTATGTGCTGAACACTGGGCGAAGCTCTCCAGTACTTTATTTCACTGAATCATAACCACATCCCCATGAGGTGTGAAATTGAGGTTCAAGGAGGTCAGTTAAATCATCCAAGGCCACATAGCTGAAGAGGAAGCGGAACTTGAACCCACGCTCTCTGCCACTATGAATGCTGTCTTCCTTTGTGAAAAGAAATACGAACTGTGTTATAACCACAATGGGACCCCCAAAGGGTTTTCTGCTGTGATACTGGAGAGAAGTGATGGAGAACATCGGGGAACAGGTATATCCCAAAATGATCCATTGAAGCATCTTCATTTTCAAGGTTATGAAGATTCAACTCTTCTCCTTATCTAATATTTACTTATTTGGGGCATCTGCATTGATACAAGAGGTCAAATGATCTCCCTCAAGAAAAACAGTAGCTAGAACTGAATTTAGAATCAAGAAATCTAGACTCAGCTCTTGGATCCACTGCTTAGAAACCACGTGCTTTTGGTCAAGTTTCTTAACTCTCCATCTTCGGAGTCTCATGGTCCTGGTCTGTATAATGAGCCTGACCCTTCCCTCTTTACCCCTCACGTGGAATCTTCAGAGGCTCAAGGGGCACAAACACAGATATACTATGTCAGTTGCAGCCTCCTTTACAAATGTAAATGGTTACTGTTAACTATTCACAGTTTAGAATGTTTTCCCAGTGATAGAGGAGGTGGCTGGCGAAGCCCCAGGCCTCTGGATTTCAGGGAAACTGACTCAGCACTTTTCTTCAAAGGACAGTTCAGAGCATTCATCACTCTAAACTCAGATTATTTGGTTGGAAGAGTGTTTCAGGGGGCCAATCCTTTGATATTCAATTGTAAATCATAAAAGATTCCATTTATTTGAGATTTCTGTTTTTTCCCAACTGAGATTTCTGTTTTTTCCCAACTGAGTCCCAAGATCAGAACCTGTTATGTCACATTTTCTACTTCTGTGGGTGAAGAAGAAACTTAGCCCCTATGAAAGGCTGCTGGGTAAGGCCAGCGACGTAGGAAAGAAGCTGACCTTGAGTCGTTCTGCCCATGATTTCCTCATCCATCAAACCTTTTCCAAATACTTTCTAGAAACTAGAATAACCAGCACTATATCTTCTGAACTATTCTTTCAGAAAGGATGGCTCTGAGTCATCCTCTCCAGGGATTTCCAGAGTTGACCAAGAGAACAATAATGCCTCCGACCACCGGAGCTAAAGGGAACCCAGGTCCCCTTCCGCCAGTGCTTGGGCCTTCTGAAGAGACAGTCACCGAACACCCACAGTGATGGGGCACACACTCCCTCACTTTGTCACACACTTGCTAAAAGTTGCTCCCTATCTTGGCCACCATCTGCCTCCAAGAAATTCTCACTCACTGTACAAGGGTCTGTCCTCTGGAGCCACAGGGAGATATATACCCCTCTCCAACACCACTGGTAATGTGTCAGCCCTGAGACACCCCTTCCCAAGACTAGATTGCCCATGTTAGAGGGATGGGGATGCAGACAAAAGTGCATGGCTCTGAAAAAGTGCTCCACATCACTCGGCATCAGAGAAATACAAATCAAAACCACAGTGAGATACCACCTCACACCAGTCAGAATGGCTAAAATTAACAAGACAGGAAATGACAGATGTTGGCGAGGATGC
>CM053613.1:31667793-31710950 GCA_028646535.1 Procyon lotor
GATAGAACTGGAGGGTATTATGCTAAGCGAAATAAGTCAGTCGGAGAAAGACAATTATCACATGATCTCTCTGATATGAAGAATTTGAGAGGCAAGGCAAGAGTTTGGGGGGGGGTTGGGGGAGAGATATGAAACAGGAAGAGATGGAGAGGGAGACGAACCATGAGAGACTCCTAGACTCACGAAATGAACTAAGGGTGGCTGGGAGGGGGGTGATGGGGATAGGGTGGCTGGGTTGTGGACATTGGGGAGGGTATGAGCTATGGTAAGTGCTGTGAAATGAGTAAGCCCAACGATTCACAGACATGTACCCCGGGGCAAATAATACATTATATGTTAATAAAAATTAAAAAAAAAAAAGTGCTTGGCTCTAGGCATCAGAAGGAAAGGCTTAAGTTCAAATCCCAGTTCAACAACTCATCAGCCGCATGACTTTGGGACATTTACTTCACCTCTCTGAACTTTATTGTCTTATCTTTAAAACAAATAATTATCAATACCTCTCTGGATTGTTATAAGGATCTGAACTAACATATAGAAAGTGCACATAGTAGGCATTTAACAAGCAGTGGTCTTTATATGGCATGATTCATTCATATTTAAAATACTTATTGAGGGCTTACTTCGTCCCAGGCACTTTGCTGGGTACTGTCCAAAAGGAAGTGGAAAGAGAATGGGTTTTTGGGGTCAAAGACCTGGGTTCTAATCCAAGCTCTACCATTTGCCAATCCCATGACCTTAGACGATGGACTGACTGAGCCACATCATCTCATCCCTGCACAGGTATTCCTGAGCCTTACCTGCTCATCTCTGCAAAGGGATGTTGTGGGGATTAAATGAGATGATGCCCCCCAAGCACTGAGTCCAGCACTTGGTTCAGTATGAGGGCTCAATAAGTGGCCACCATATTGAAAGAGTCAAGGATACTGAATACATGATGGAGTTAATCCAAGGTTCAACTCAAGCATGGCAATGCATATTTTCTTACACGGAATTTAAAGTAATCTTATCTAATTTTATGGTTCCTAACAATGAACTCTGGACTGCTTCCTCTTTCCACTAATTTTCCCAGGGGGATAGATTCTTAAATACACAGGCACAAAGTTCTTTAGCTTTGTTGTGTTGTGGACACCCATGGGAATCTTCTATATAAGAATGAAAATGGTGCCCATCAGCCAGACAGGGTCCTAGCCATGTCTCTGACTCCTAAGGAGTTTCATTACATTAAGGTATGAGTAGCTGGTAGCTGAAGGTTTCCAGAGAAAGCCTTCCAGAGAGAAGGCTCCCAACCGGCAGTAAGAAGTATGGTCACAAATTCTAGCCACCTTTGAGATTAGAAGGTGTCAGGGCTGGGGCTCAGCACCAGCTATAGCTTCTGTTCAGAGCAGGGAAAGTAAGGCAGAAGATCAGTCATGTAGACAGGGACAACATAAGGGAAGGGAATGGGTGGGAGAAGAAAACTCAGTAAATACCAGGACTCCCTGGGCCTGCAAGCAAGGACAGCACTGGGATCTCTGAGGCCATCCCCTGGGGCATCATGCGGAGCTTGGGATCTGCCCAGGGCTTAGTCTGCTGCTTCAGGGTCTCTATGGGGCTGAGAAAGGCAGCAGCTGAGAGGTCACTACTAATCCCAGTCTTTCCATTTGAGCCACTGGGCCCAGGAAGAAACAGGTGGAGGACAAAGAAACAGGTTTGATTTTGTCACTGTTCCCGAACACCCATGCAAAGTGCCCATCCTAGCAATGTTCAGCCCGGTGCCTATAGTGAATAATTATGAATTGCATTCTTGAAAGTTGCTAAGATAGTAGGTCTTGAAATTCCTCATCACACACACACACACAAAATGTATAACTGTGTATGGTGATGGATGTTAACTAGCCTTACTGCGGTGACCACTATACACACATTGAGTCATCAGGTTGTACACCTAAAACTATTATAGCATTGTCCGTCAATTATATGCCAATAAAAAAGATTTCTGAAAAAGTGCCTATCCTACTTCTGTTTTTTTAAAAGAGTTTTTTTTTTTAAAGATTTTATTTATTTGACAGAGAGAGAGAGATCACAAGTAGGCAGAGAGGCAGGCAGAGAGAGAGAGAGGAGAAGCAGGCTCCCTGCTGAGCAGAGAGCCTGATGTGGGGCTCCATCCCAGGACCCTGAGATCATGACTCAAGCTGAAGGCAGAGGCTTTAACCCACTGAGCCACCAGGAGCCCTTTTCCTACTTATGTTTTAATGATATGATGAAGGAAAGCTATGGTTCTCAACCTCTGTAGGTCCCCTGGGGTCTTGCAGATATGCAGTTTCTGATTCTGTGGATCTGGATGGAGCCCTCAAATTCTGCATGTCTGAGAAGTTCCTAGGCGATGCTGAAGCTTCTCTGAAACTCTCTGCCTAGGAAATATACCAAAATGTTAGGGAAAAAAAATCTTTAAAAAAAATGTTTTTCAGCCAATGGTAGAGACCTCAAGGAAGGGGACCCTGGGGCTAGCAGGGACACCAGACCCCAGTCCAAGTGGATACTTGCGAAAAGAAATGATCACATCTTCTAGGAAATTCTACACAGTCCTGTCGTCTACACCTGTTACAAGCAGAACTTTGCTAGGAAGGAGAGGGTGACACCTGACACTACTTCTTGTACCTGTGCAGGGTGCGGAGTCAAATTAGAGACCCTCCAGATAAAGCCAGGACTCAGGAAGGCCTATACCATGAGAAAAAGGGTGATCAATATAAATAAAAACAAAAACAGAGAAGTATCTATGTCAGCCCTGATTTGCAGCATTTGGGGGCAAAAGGTCTCTGAGATTTTAGAGCTACTGGATGACCCTTGCGTGATGTGAGATTCTGAAATAACACTGGTGGCATGGTCTTAAAACCCCCAAATGATCATTTAAATCTGTCCCAATGCCCCACCGAAGTAATCACAAAATCCTCCCTGTGGGAATGCACCTCAAACCAGGCCATAGGGACTTGTCATGAGATTTTTCAAAATAGGGCTTCATAATCAACAGCTCAACACATGCAAGGAAACAGACCATCATGAGTGTAAGGCAACAGAAATGGCAACCTTAGAGTGAGGACCTCAAAGGCTTCAGATACTGGGATATAGAATAAAAACAATTATACTTAATATGCTTAAAGAAATAAAAGAGTAAACGTGAATAAAGAGCGAGAGACCACAGTAGTCCCCCCTTCATCCACAGTTTTGGTTTCCACGGTTAGAGTGGTCCATGGTCATCTGTGGTGGGGGAGCAGACAGTCCTCTCCACGCAGGGTCAGGTCAGTGGCCACCTAACGCAATGTCATGGGGCTTACGCCACCGTTCACCTCCTTCATCTCATCACATAGCCATTTCATCATCTCACATCATCATAAGAAGAGGGGTAAGTACGGTAAAATAAGATATTTTGAGAAAGACACAGTAACACAACTTTTTAAAAAAAATATTTTATTTATTTGACAGAGAGAAACACAGTGGGAGAGGGAACACAAGCAGAGGGAATGGCAGCGGGAGAAGCAGGCCTCCTGCCGAGCAGGAAGCCCGATGCGGGGCTCGATCCCAGGACCCCGGGATCACGACCTGAGCCGAAGGCAGACACCCAACGACTGAGCCACCCAGGCGCCCCAGTCACACAACTTTTATTACTGTAAAGTTTTATGATTGTTCTATTTTATTATTTTTGTTATTAATCTCTTACCATGCCTAGTTTATAAATTGAACTTTATCGTAAGTATGTACGTATATATAGGAAAAACATAGTATATATAGGGTTCAATACTATCCACAGTTTCAGGCATCCCTGGGGGTCTTGGGATACATCCCCTGCAGATAAGGAAGGGGACTACTATAGAAAAATGAACAGGTAGATTTGAAAAAATAATCAAAATGTCTACTAATGATAAACCAGCATCCCTAGCTTCCCATATTAAAGCCAACACACTTTCTATTAGAAAAGCATTTGAAACTTTGCCTGTCCCATCCCTGGTCATTAAGCCACTTATCCATACCTGCCCGGTGTTGCAGCAGGGAACATTAGCAAAAATATTTTTCCAGAATCATCCCTCTGGCCGACTCATCTTCTCGTGCTACTTCTCCTAGCTCTGGGGTGCTCTGTTCCAGTTCCCAGTTCCTGGCTCTCCTCCTTATTTAGGTGACATAGCCAGACCTTCCCCTGTCAATAGCACCTGAGTCCCTGTTTCATGGTGGCACCCTCAGTCTAAGTGTGAGAGAGTCTTGGACATGACCATGTCAGCAGTGGTTATAATCATGCCCCATTCTACCATCACAACCTGCATACCGGTTTGTAAAGCACCTTTCATGTCTGCTAGGGCACTGTCATCCTCAGAGACAGAGGAGACAGGCTGAGTTACTATCATTCAGCTAGCAAGTGACAGAACCAAAATTCCAAACAGGACTCATGGCCATGCCTCCACCATGGCCCAGTGCTCATTCTAGTCCATGGCTACATCTAATTAGAGCAATGATCAATAACCAACCAGAACTTTCTGTTCCTTCATTATGGTAAAGCCTTACCTGCCTTCCTCAAACTGAATTGACATCTTCTTGGTCTTACCCAGTTGATTGGGAAATCTCTGGGTCATTACCGAATGCAGACTTATGCTCAAGGAAATGTTAACTTATATTCCATATGTCTGAAGATAATCCATCTCTGGTTATAGTCAGTAGAGACATAAGTATAGGTTCTCTCCAACAAAAATCAGCCTAACCACAGCAGAGGGGGAAGACAGGGTCCCAGGCATCTCCCCTCCTCCTATCTCAAGGTAATAGCCTCAAGTCCCACAGAGAAACATTTTTCACTCTCAAGAACTTGAAAAACCACAAAACATGGGTGCCTAGGTGTATCGGTCAGTTAAACATCTGCCTTTATAAATAAATAAAATATTTAAAAAAAGGCACCAGACTCTTGATTTTGGCTCAGCTCATGATCTCAGTGTCCTAAGAACAAGCCCCGTGTCAGACTCCGCATTGGGCCTGAAGCCTACTTAATATTCTCTCTCTCCTGGGACTCCTGGGTGGCTCAGTCTGTTGAGCGACTGACTTGGTTTCAGTTCAGGTTGTGATCTCGGGGTCATGAGGTTGAGCCCTGAGTGAGCTCCAGGCTCAGCATGCAGCCTGCTTGAGATTCTCTCTCTGCCCCTTCCCCTGCTCGTGCTCTCTCTCTAAATAAATAAGTAATCTCTCAAAAAAAAAAAAAAAATTCTCTCTGTCCCTCTGCACTCCCTCCCCCACCCAAAAAAAGAAAAAACACAATCATGACTGTACGTGGTGGGTCCAATAGGAAGACGGGTCAGCAGAGGCCTCGCTCACAGGGTGTCTGGGAGTACTTGGAAAGGTCTCTAGGTGTGTTGGAAATCTTTCATGCCCCACTTCACATATCCTAGGCTCACCTTTTAAACTAGTCATTGCTGTGGTGACCAGCTGTCCCCAAGCTACACAGAATACCTCTTGCTTTCTGACAGTTGCTACTCTGCGATCCTGGGCAAGGCCTTAACCTCTCTGTGTCCCAGGTTCATCATCTGGAAAGGGGGGTTGACAATGGCACATACTTCATATGGCTTTAGTGAGGATGATTTGAGTTAATAAATGCCAAGTAGGTATCACAGAGCCTGGCACAAAGTAAGAATTACAAAAAGGATAGCCATTACTATTATTCTAAGTATCATTATTATTTCATTTTTATTCTTACTCTATCTAGGCCTGGGAGCCAGAAGAGGAAGACTGGGCTTCTTAGCTCTGACTTTGCCAAGCTGTAGCCTGACTTGCCATGGATGGGAATAGACTTGAGCCCTCAGGCCTCAGCAGTGGGAGGAGAGGGGCAGGAAGGACAAGAATCCCATTTACTGAAGGCCTAGAGTCTCAGAGAATTCTTACAAGACCTCAGAGAGAAGGTACTCATATTACCTTCCTTTTAGATGTGAGGAAACCAAGGTTTAGAGAGGTCGGTGAGGTCACAGGGCCAAGAGGGGCTCATCAGGCCTGAGCCCCAGAGCCTGGGGCTGGTTCCTGGGGCCCCCCTGTCAGGCTCCAGAGGGGGTAAAGGAAGACACGTTTCTATTGTTAGCTGATTGATACTGTCCAGGAAGAAGAGGGAGGTAGCAGAGACTTGCCTCCCAGCCCCCTGTACCTGTACCCCAGGGAATCACCTGTCAGGGCTGTGAGAGGAAAGGGGGCCCCTGAGCACTGCTTCCCTAAAGTACAACCAGGTAGCTGGGCTCCAGGTGAGGTGGGAGGGTGTAGGGGGTCTGATGGAAATAGTCCTGGGCCAGGAGTCCGGACCTGGATTTCAGGCCTGGCTCTCTGGGCAAATTCTAGCACCCAATCCAGGGGCTGCTGGGCAATGGGGACTCCATGATTATTGCTGAACAAATGAGCGAGTGAACCAATGAATGAATAACAAGGTCCCGGCTCTCAGAGAGTTTCCTACCTGGAGGACACACTCGTGAGCCTCCATAGAGAGCAGCACAGTGCTGTGTCAGGCTTGTGGGGAGAGCACAGGGGCTGGGGAGTCAGCCCCGGAAAGCACCCCTGCGGACTGGGATATATTTCCGAAGGGGTAACTTGACTGGGCCGAAAGGATAAGGGGGATTCCTGGAGGCAGAGAAAGGGGAAGAGCACAGAGCATGAGGCCGGCTTGCACAGATGCTTGGAGGCAGGGGCAGTTTACCATCTGAAGGATCCTTATATTCTATTCTAACCCTTTCCCTTCATTCTCCCCAAGCAGAACTCCAAAGTGTACAGTTATCTGTAAATTGGCCCAGTTCCCCAGCAGGGGTTTTCCTAGAGTCTGGCCTCATACAAGGAGCTGGTTTAAAACAGATCTGTCAGCTCCCAGGGCCCAAGGTTTGTCTCCACCCAGCAACTGTAACAAGGCCCAGGACCAACCCAGCCCTCAGGGAAGTCTGGGCCGGGACTTCTGTCCTCCTCCTTGGCTGCCCACTCCCCCACCGGGGTGTTTACACATCACCTCCCCACTCCCTGGCGGCTAGCCCCCCACACACACACACACACCTCTCCCTGTTCCTCCCTGGCCGAGTGCCACCACCTCTCCCCACTCCACCCTGGCCAAACACTGGCAGAGGAAGCTGGAGAAAACCAGATGGGCAGGCCTCACCAGGTGACAGCCAGGCTGCAAGGAGCCCAGGAAGAAGAGGGTGACATGGAGGTCACTGGGGTTCCCCGAAGCCAGACAGACTTGGAGAGGAGCTGCTCTCTGTTGGAAGGTAAAGAGCAGGGAATCTGGCCCTTTTTGCTCCTTGACAAATGTTCCTGTGAGATTGAAGAGAATTAAGTAGCCATCACGACCCTTTACATCTTTATAGGGCTTTATAGTTTCCAGTACTTACACGAGGTGTCTATTCTAAGAGAGACGCAGGAACAGGAATGGAAACGGGGTTCACCCGCAGTCACACAACGCAGGTAGAAGGAACCCATCCAGCCCACGGCTCCGCCCCCGAGACTCGCAGTGGCTGAAGTATGTGGAGTAGCTTCAGATCCCGCTGGCCTGGGGCACTTGGATGTCAGGACCAAGCCTCAGAGGCCTTGTGGATTTCCGGGGAAGGAATGGGCTAATAAAGGTGATGACGGTGATGAGCACATTCTTGACAGTCATAGAGCTTTTACCACATGCTAAGCACTCACTGGTGTCTTTGAGTACCTCACCACAGCTCTGTAGGCAGCCATCACCCTTTCACTGAAGTAACTGAGGGTTAGTGAGATTAAGCAATTTAACTGTTAGTAAGGTTCAGTTAATTAGTAATTCTGTCAGAACCAAGATTTGAGACCAGGAATGACAATTCCAAAATTTAATTTTACAGACACTGCCCAACACTGCCACTCATGAATAACCATCCAGAAATAACATGGCTCCCCTTCACTCTCCCACACTAAGTGGGACCTCTTCCCAAACTTCACTGACTGGGCCCCCTGCCGGCCAGCCAAGGGTTACATGATCCCCACAGTAATCATTGACTACCACCTAGCGGCGCCACGTTGAATGTCACATTTCCATCTCTTCATTTGATTTTTGTGATGTTCACACCTTATCCCCAGTTGTACTGCCTGCAACAGTACCTGCCACAAAGTAGACACTCAATAAATATCTGTCAAATCAACTTAAGTGATTCTTAGTGGAAAAAGAAATATCAACTAGGAAAACTAGAGCTTTTTTTGTCCCAACTTTTTTTATTCCTAGAAGCTTCCCAGGCCTATATTTTATGTTCCTTCAAATTCCAAAATTTGAAGACCCCAAATTTTGTGTTACGAATTCTTTTCATTAGATTTGAGCATGGAGGGCAATGTCATTTAAGAACAGTTTTTTGTGTGTGTGGTGTGCGTGTGTGTGGTGTGGAAGAGTGTATGGAAGTGTGTGGAAGTGTGTGGTGTGGAAGAGTGTGGAAGAGTGTTCCTTCTTCAGATCTGACGGCAGATCTGAAGAAATAAAGAATCAGATGGAGAAAAAGCTGGCTCTCCTCAGTCAGATAAAAGTAGTGGCAGGCTTCCCTGAACCCCCAGCTGCTAGAAACCCTACAACTCCTATCTCCATGATGCTGTGACTTTCTGAGGAACTAGATCTTGTCTGAGCAAGAGCAGTTTGACCTAACAAGGCAACGGAATGGAAAGGAAAGAATTCGATAAGCCTTTACTTTCCTTCTCCTCTACTTCCCACAGAGAGTCAGCTCTGAGCCTCCTTGAAGGAGGAGGTCCTTCCTGGAGCTCCTGACTCTGAAATGAACTCTTGGTTCTGTGGCTGGAGAAAGCACTGTAGATGAGGCTGCCTGATTTGGTGTTATCAAGAGCCTGAGAAGCCATGTGATTTCCCATGCAAGGAGTATGAACAACCATAACTGGATGAGAAAAGCACAGTGCTCTCGCAAGGGAGTCTCCTACTTCCGGTCCTCCCTTGCTCTCCCCAGACTGAAGTCTCTTTCCTGCTCTGAAGTCTTGTGACTGCTCTTCCCCTCATCCAGCCAGTTCAGGTTAATCTTGATTCATTTCCTTGATGCATCAGGATGCACCGCCCCCCGATCCCGGCCTTGGTTTCATTGCATGTGCTTGGCTTTCGGCTGCTGTGATACCTGCGTGGAGTAGAATGAGAAGAATGGGAAGAGGCTCAGATACAGGGATGAGCCACACCCTCCCAAAATATAATGCAAATTCACATAGTAAAATTAGTTACACATACATTCTCACATACACTCTTCCACACACCACACACACGCACACCACACACACAAAAAACTGTTCTTAAATGACATTGCCCTCCATGTCAAATCTAATGAAAAGAATTCGTAACACAAAATTTGGGGTCATGGAGGGCACCTAGACTCATGGTATATCACAAGGATGGAAAGGGGACCCTCTGGGAACCATTAAGGACCTGATAGATGAGAGTCACTTTGGGATCAAGTTCAGTCTTGGGAGAGAGCCCTAATTAAGGTCTCCATTCTCTGGTACAGAACAGATCTAAGAGGGTGTGGGGGGGGGTGGGCACAGGCAGGAGGGAGAGAGGCCTCACAGACTCCAGGGATTTCTTAGCTAGACTCATCACAGCTGGAAAGCATTTCATTTTACGGAGAAGGAACTGAGAAAAGATTCCATAGTTAATCATTATTAAATTGGAAATACACTATACATTACAAAACAGCATATTGTATGTGTATACCAAAGCATTTGTGTAGTCATTTCCACTGTAAAAGTACGACTAGAGATTTATGTTTTCCTTTATATTCTATATATTCTCCTTTCAGCAGCCTGAGGGACTTTTCTGAAGCACAGAGCTGATAAAGTTTCTTCCTTTAATGGAATCCCCTTTGCAAATATGAAGGAGATTCTTATTTCCTATTATGGCTTCTAGAAGATAGAATTTTAGGACAAACCAGAGGTCAGAAATCAAAATATTGGGACCTC
This sequence comes from Procyon lotor, assembly GCA_028646535.1. Lineage (NCBI taxonomy): Eukaryota > Metazoa > Chordata > Mammalia > Carnivora > Procyonidae > Procyon > Procyon lotor. Next base: position 31,677,721 of record CM053613.1, read on the forward strand.
CAAAGACTAAACCTTTAGTGTATTTCTCATTAGTGAGAAATAAACTACCAAGAAATTGCTCGATTGAACTTGGCTCTAAGTGAAGAAACATTCTCTCTCTTGAGAATTTGTAGCCTCAAGTCAGTATCATGTTGTGGTCCTAACACTTCAAATGACAGATGATATCTCTGGGGACATTCTGAAAAATGAAAGCCATGCTGGGAAGGTCCCCCAGTCAACTAGCAAAAGAAAACAGAAGACCTCTCTGGAGCAGCTCAGCTATAATTCAGGGCTCAAAGGATTCCCACAGATAAAGTACCAAGGAAAGTGAGCAGCTCAGGACGCCTGGGTGGCTCAGTCGGTTAAGCATTTGCCTTCAGCTCAGGTCATGATCCCAGGGTCCTGGGATGGAGCCCCGCATCAGGCTCCCTGCTCAGTGGGGAGTCTGCTTCTCCCTCTACCTGCTGTTCCCCCCGCTCAGGTACGCTCGTGCTCTCTCTCTGTGACAAATAAATATCTTAAGAAAAAAAAAGAAAATGAGCAGCTCATAGTCAAAAATCACAAACACAGAAGGCAACAAGTCACCCTGTGAAAGTGATAGAAGACATAATGGGCAGTAAAATCAGACATACACAGACTTCAGCACTGGAATTGTCAGAGAAGTATAACATTGCCATACCCAATAAAGTTAAAGATAAAAAAGAGAGAATTAACAGTGTGAGCCAGCATAAAGAGATAAATTTCAAGTAGAACGTCTAGAAATTAAGGACACCTGGGTGGCTCAGTTGGTTAAGTGACTGCCTTCGGCTCAGGTCATGATCCCAGGGTCTTGAGATCAAGTCCCACATCGGGCTCCTTACTTGGTGTTCTCTTTCTGCCTCTGTCCCTCTTCCTGCTTGTTCTCTCTCTCTCTCTCTCTCTTTCTCACTGACAGATAAATAAGTAAATAAATCTTTTTAAAAAATTAATTTTAAGAAATTAATACCATAAAAAGTAAATTTAAAATTCAGTGGGTGGATTAAAGAGAAGATTAGACATAGTGCAAAAGATACTAGTAACCTAGAAGGTGCATCTGTAGAAATTACCCAGAAAATTGCCCAGGACACAAAGAGATGGAAAATAAGAAAGAACTTAAATGATATGGAAAAATAGAAAAAGAAACTTCAAAATATATTGAATTAGACTTCCAGAAAGAGATAGTAATAAAAATCATGATAAGAATTAGCCGGGGGGTGGGGGGGTGGGGGGGGTAGGGATAGGGTGGCTGGGTTGTGGACATTGGGGAGGGTATGTGCTGTTAAGTGCTGTGAAATGTGTAAGCCCGAAGATTCACAGACATGTACCCTGGGGCAAATAATACATTATATGTTAATTAAAATTAATTAAAAAAAACATAAATTAAAACCAGGAAGAAAGGGCAAAAAAAAAAAAAAAAAAAGAATTAGCAAGTATAGGGACGCCTGGGTGGCTCAGTCCGTTAAGCCTCTGCCTTCGGCTCAGGTCATGATCTTCGGGTCCTGAAATGGAGTCCCACATTGGGCTCCCCACTGAGCAGGGAGTCCTGCTTCTCCCTCTACCTGCTCTGCCTGCTGTTCCCCCTGCTTGTGCTCTCTTTGATAAATAAATAAATAAAATCTTTTAAAAAAATTAGCAAATATTTGGGACTTACTATGAGTTCCTCTTCTAAGCTGTTACATAATTAATCCATTAATCTTCACAATAAAACAATAGTTTTGGGTCAATGAATAAGTGAGTAAATAAGTTTTTCTGATTTTTTTTTAAGATTTTATTTATTTATTTGACACAGAGAGAGAGATCACAAGTAGACAGAGAGGCAGGCAGAGAGAGAGGGGGAAGCAGGTCCCCTGTAGAGCAGAGAGCCTGATACGGGGCTCGATTCCAGGACCCTAAGATCATGACCCACGCTGAAGGCAGACGCTTAACCCACTGAGCCACCCAGGCGCCCTTTTTCTGATGGTTTTAAATACTTCACAGTGAAGCTTTTAAAGGGGATGGCAACAAACTCAGTCTGGCTGAAGCATGGGCACATGAGAGGAAGTCATAGGAGCTAAGGTTGAAATATTAGCTGTCTCTAGCTGATCTGAAAATAAGCTAGCTAATAAATACCATGATGAGGGCGGAGAACGGTGACAATGCGTGCAGTGCGCTCAATTCCTTATCTTTTATAAAGGAACTCGATATTCCCTGCTGTTGTTATTGACAAATCAAAAGCAGAAGTGTAGTTTTATTATACAAAGTCATAATATCAGCATCTAAAAGAATTAAGAATGGAAACTGGAATTACTGGTTGCTATGGGGGAAATGAGAGTAGGAGAGACCTCGTGTTTCACTTTATACACCCCAGCGTCGTTTGAAATAAAACTCATGTGCATATATTGCTTCCGTGATTAAATTTAAAAAGACCAAGTGCGCCAAGACATGCAGGGCCTTGAACGTCTAGCCATCAATTCTTTAGCTACGGAAGCTCATGCGGTTTGGTGGATGGTTTACTGCCCCAGCTCACGGAGGGCAGCAACAGGCCCTAGGACAGCCATTCCTCACAGGGAGGGGGACCGGATGCGGTAGGACGGGGAGAGGCGGAGATAAGTGACTGGAGTCAGGGCACATGAGAAACATCTCGTGAAGTTTCTTGCCTGACACATCTCCAGAATCTCATTTGCTGGTACCCTTTGGGCAGGAAATCACAGGGGCTGTCCAGCATCTTGATAAGCCTCAGGCGGTCACCAGATTTCACGCCTGTGGCCTCAGACCCCTTGCCATCCAGAGAGTAGAGAAGCCCCCTCTGCTGTTTCTCAATCTCAGGAAACTCTTCCTTTCCCAGTCTCTACCCCCAAGAAGAAGGATGGTGCTCAGGTAAGTGTTTGATCCAGAACTATTTTCTTTCAGAGGCATTTTTGTTTTCTTCCTCTTAGTCCACATGCTTGTGAATTCATTTTAAGGGGGGGGGCGTGCAGGAAGCCAGGGGCACCCCACTGCAGATCGGGAGACACGAAACTCCCTCACAGAGGCTTTGGGTGTTGGGGACTTGGACTGCGGGAGAGCCAAACGATCCCCACCAGGCTCTTGTGACTTCTCTCCTGTCTCCTTATACTCTTTCTTTCTTTCCAGTCAAATCTGCAGCTTCGGAGAGATGTATTGTGCTCATTTTAATTCAGGGACCAAGGTGGCATCCTGACAGGACATTCCATAGCTAAATTGTTTTAATAGCATCAGGTTTCACAGATTTGCTTGCTATTCAGAGGTGGTTTTTTCCCCTTTGTATCTGACATTGTCCTAACAGAAAATATAGGGCCCAGACTAATGGGGGTAATGGAGGAGAGTAATGAAAGGACGGGTTACACAGGCATGGGCAGAGCTAAGGGAAATCTATAAAGGATGCTGACTGAAGACCTCAGAGACAAGGCCTGAAGGGGAAAGGAAGAAGTTCCCAGGACTCAGGAGGGCCATGGTTGTAGGAAAGCACCCCCAGATAGGAGTGGAGTCCTTAGGCAGAGCAACACATCCCCTGCTAACTCACAGCCTGGCAGAGAGAGAGCCAGAAAGTCACAAACCCCCAATCACCCTCCCCCTGCCCGCCAGCTCCTGTCTGTCCTGTCTCCCTTTCACTGAAAGCAACCAGGAGCCAGAGAGAGAGGGAGCCCATCAAGAGGATGATGAAGACGCAGAGGAGGATAGAGAAGTTGGAAATGAGATTTGATGGCAAATGGAGAAAATCTATCTCTCTTTTTTTTTTAGGATATTATTTATTTGTAAGAAAGAGAGAGAGAGAATGAGTTGGGGGAAGCACGGAGGGAGAAGCAGACTCCCCGCTGAGCAGGGAGCCCAATGAAGGGCTCCATCCCAGGACCCTGAGATCATGTCCTGAGCTGAAAGCAGCTGCTTAACTGACTGAGCCACCCAGGTGCCCCCAAAACCATCTCCTCTTATGGCCTCCTCACAGTTGGTATTTCCTGGGACTTTCTCTGTGATTGGATCAATTTCTCATGGTACTCCTCAGGATGTTCATTTGACTGCACCTTTCTATCTGCTGTCACTCTTTCTGAATAATCTCATTATCATCATAAATGCCTTGAGAATGGGGGCACCCCATAGTGGTTCAGTTGGTTAAGGGTCTGGCTTCAGCTCAGGTCGTGATCCCAGGGTCCCGGATGGAACCCAGCATTCTCCCTGCTCAGCGGGGAGCCTGCTTCTCCCTCTCCCTTTGCCCCTCCCCCCTGCTCATGCTCTCTCTCTCTCTCTCTTCTCTCTCAAATAAATACGTAAAATCTTAAAAAACAAATGAACAAACAAACACTTTGCGAATGGAACACTGGTTTGTGAGAGGTTGTTTGTTTTTTTAAGGTGGGTGTACACTCACATTAATAAATATTTTAAGTTTATGATTTTGACTGCTCTAGGAAGAAATCCATTGTAAGAGTGACTTAGACTGTGTCCCTCACAGCATAGTGGGACATTGGGGGACACACTAATGGCCAGGAGGAAAGTATTTCCTGTTCTCATAAAGCTGACATTCTAGGCCATTTCTGGCCAAGAGGCTTGGCCATACTCATACCTATCATTGTAAGAGGTCACATTCTCTTCATGACCCTAAATCACGACTTCCCCTGTGGTGGATGGACCACCTTCAGTCACTGAGATTGCCCATAGGTCATGCCTGGGTCTTCCAACTTCCTGGCCCCTAAGAGGAAATCTCAGTTCCAGGCAGAAGGAATGCTGAGCTCAGAGTCCTGCTCTCACCACGCGTAACCTGTCCAGGCTTTTCTCCTCTTGCCTCCTACAGACCTGACATGGTCTGGGAGGTTAAGAAGAGGCGTGTGAACCCTAGAATATTTCCACGCCAGTAGAAGGTCCGTGTTGCAGTAGAGAGAGTCCAAGCTTTAGAGTGAGAGAAAACTGGTCTGAATCCAGGTTCCAGAACTCCAATGCAGTGCGGTGTTTGGCAAGTATCTTAATCTCTGCAGGCCTCCTTTTCCCTCCTCTGGAACACGGGGACAGTGATCCCCAAGTAGCACCTGGCCCTGAGGATCGGTGAGCCTCCGGCAGGTGTTCAGTCTTCTTTGTGTTTGCAGGAATACCAGTGGAGGGTTTCCGAGCATCAATCCCACCGCCCCAGCCTGGGAGAGCACGCTCACACCAGTGAACAGAAGTGACCAGGCCCTTCCGCAGACGTTCTCCGTGGAGGTCCTGCCTGTGGCCTTGCTGACCCTCACCTTTGCCCTGGGTGGGCTGGTGGGAAACCTGATCGTGCTCTGGCTCCTGGGCTTCCGCATGCGGAGGAACGCCTTCACCGTCTACATCCTCAACCTGGCGGGAGCCGACTTCCTCTTCCTCTCCTTCCAGGTTGTCTATTCCCTGGTGGAGCTCATCAACTTCCATTCCACGTCATTTTCTGTCCCCACGTTTCTCGTCATCGTGTGGACCTGTGCCTACATCACCAGCCTGAGCCTTCTCAGTGCCATCAGCACAGAGCGCTGCCTGTCCGTCCTGTGTCCCATCTGGTACCGCTGCCACCGCCCAAGACACACGTCGGCTGTGATGTGTGCCCTGCTCTGGGCCCTCTCCTTGCTGCTGAGCATCCTGGAAGGGGAGTACTGTGGCTTCCTGATGCAGCGTTTCAATGAAAGTTGGTGTCCGGTGTTTGACTTCATCACTGCCACCTGGCTGATTTTCTTATTTGTGCTTCTCTCTGGATCCAGCCTGGCCTTGGTCAGCCGATCGCTGTGTGGCCGCCATCGGCTGCAGCTGACCAGGCTGTATGTGACCGTGGCGCTCACGGTGCTGGTCTTCCTTCTCTGCGGCCTGCCCTTTGGCATCCACTGGTTCATCCTATACTGGATTCCTAGGCACTCGGAAACAGTCCTCCATCATCTTTATCTGGTTGCCTATCTCCTGTCCTGCGTCAACAGCTGCGTCAACCCCATCATTTACTTCTTCGTTGGCTCCTGTAGACAGCGGTGGGCACAGCGGCGCAGGACCCTCAAGATGGTCCTCCAGAGGGCTCTGCAGGACTTATCAGGAGGGGATGAGAGTGCAGCCAGCCTCCCTCAGGAAACTCTGGAGATGACAGGAAGCAGTGTGGTGCTCTGAGTCAGTCTGCTTCCCTCAGACAAATGTCTCAAACGCTTTGAGAGCCAGCGTTCTCCCCCTCAGTTTGGGAGGTTTTCTTGACTTCTCAGCCTCTGGGTGCCCTGGGCTTAAAACCTTCAAGTTTTAAGATAGAGCTGAAGGTTGAGATAATGATCCTCCTCATGAGGACTGAGACAGCGCCCGTGAGGCAGGCACTGAAGTCCAGCGCCCCAAGGATGGCCTCACCCAGGGCCTTCACACCCTCCCGTGCTTTGCCAACTCTCGGGTTCCCTTCTGAAAAATCCTACCTTCAGTGGAGGCTGAACACGGTACAGGAAAGGTCAACATTTTCTTTGGTCACTGCGCTCAGGAGGGACTAGAACATTCCATCACAACTTTCTGTGGCCACCCTGCAGCCATCTCTCTCCATAAAATTAAAAGAATTAAAGTGCAATCTAACCCCAAAGAGCAATCTTCTTTGATTTTGGAAGGCCCTAGAATATCTCCCTAGCTTAATGAATGTCTATTGAATAAATGACTTAATGAATAAATAAATGATGAATTTTTACACCAAGCCTGTACTAAACGTCCATTTACCAGATTTGAGTCACCATCTGTCTCTTTCTTTCACCATTGTCAGTTTGTGCAAGCACAAAGTTGAGTTTTATAACTGGGCAAATCGACACCAAAGCATGCTTAAGATCTGAAGTAGGTCGTCTTGCTGGGACTTCCTTTCTCTTGCCCTCCAGTGGAACCACTCATATGTCCCTTCTCATTCCCATCCCTGTGCCTTTGCCCTGCCTCTCCCTCTCTGGAGCTCTCTGATCCTTCATGGCACGTTTCCTTTTTTTTTTTTTTTTTTTTAAGATTTTACTTATGTATTTGAAAGACAGAGCAGAGTGAAAGGAAAGAGAGCACAAGCTGGGGGGAGGGGCAGAGGGAGAGGGAGAAGCAGATTCCATGCTGAGTGGGGAGCCCAATGTAGAGCATGTGTGACTCAATCCCAGGACCCTGGGATCATGACCCAAGCCAAAGGCAGACTCTTAACTTACTGAACCACTCAGGTGCCCCCTTTATGGCACATTTCCAATGTGTCTTACTAGACTCTCTATTCTCTAAGGACAAGACGTTCGTCAGATTTACCTTTTATTCCACAGAGCTCTCGACATTCATTTTATTAATCCAATTACAGAAAAATATTTCTAAAGTGATATGTTCTGTAAAAATAACAATATGTTAAGTTTAAAGATTGTGTCATCTCATAATTCCTTAGTTCTTTAATTGAGGTACAATTAGGAGAGAGTGATGGTGCAGATCAGATTATAAGCATACGGTGCACTGAGTAATGGCAAGATACACCCACGTGACTTAAACCCCATGCAAAGCACAACACATTTTCATCACCTCCGAAAGTTCCCTTACGTCCCTCCCAGACATTCCTCCTGCCCCAGAGGCAATGATCATTCCTGCTTCTAACGCCAGACATGAGTTTTCCCTGACCTTTGATTTCATATATTTGGGATCATTCAATGTACTCTTTTGTTCCTACCTTGTATCACTCAGCATAATATTTTTAGGATTTACCCAGGCCATGAGATTGCATATGTCAGTAGCTTGTCCTTTTGATAAAGCTGAGTACTATTTCATTGTACAGGTATACCACCATTTATTTTCATATTGATAGATATCTATGTAGTATTCCATTACTGGTTGTTGTGAATAAAGCTACTGTGAACACTCTTCTTCAAGGCTTTTTCTGTATATATATATATATATATTTTTTTTTTTTAAAGATTTTATTTATTTGATAGAGAGAAACACAGCGGGAGAGGGAACACAAGCAGAGGGGAATGGTAGTGGGAGAAGCAGGCTTCCCACGGAGCAGGGAGCCGGATGTGGGGCTCAATCCCAGGACCCTGGGATCATGACCTGAACCGAAGGCAGATGCTTAACGACTGAGCCACCCAGGCGCCCCTGGATATATGTTTTTATGTCTCTCAGATAAATAACCTGAAGTGATATTGCTGGGTCATGGAAAGATGTATGCTCAACTCTGAGACACTTCCAAGCTCTTTTCTAAAGTGGTTATGCTATTGCACATCTCCACCAGCAATGTCTCAAAGTGCCAGTTGCTCCAAATCCTTCTTAACAAACATTGCCAGTCTTTTGAATTTTAGTCATTCTAATGAGTGTAAAGTGGCATTTCATTGTGTTTTAATTTGCATTTCTGAAATGACTTATGAAATTGGCATCTTTCCATGTGCCTATTGGCTACTTGTGTTTTTTGAAGTGTCTAAGTTTTGCCTGTTTTTATTAAGTGTTTCCCTTTTTTGTTATTTATTTGTAGGAGTTTCTATTTATGCCGAATGAGTCTTTCCTTAGCTATGTGTGTTAAAAATATTCATCCAGTTGGTGGTTTGCCTATTCATTTTTAATGAATTTTGTACTTTAGAGTACTTTTAGATTTATGGAAAAATTTCACAGAAAGTACAGAGGGTTCCCCTATATTCCCTCTCCCCATCCCCACTCCCCACCACAGCTTCTCCAATTACTAACACCTTCTATTAATGTGCCACACTTAATAAAATTTATGCACTGATACAGATACATTATTATAAAGTGAGGTCCATCATTTACTTAGGGTTCCTTGTATAACTCAATGGATTTGACCAATGTAGGGTTTCATGCATCCATCATTACAGCATCATATAGAGTTGTTTCTTTGCCCCCAGAAACTGAATATCTAGGTACAGGGGTCTTAAAAAATTATTATTCTTTATCCTGACTCAGGTTCTCTGAGCTACCTGGATCTGTGATTTGGTGCCTGCAAATAATTTGAAAAGCTCTTGGCCATTATTACTTCAAATAGATATTCTGTTCCTTCTTCGCTTTTTAATATCCTTGTTCTATGTATTCTATACCTTTTGTAATCACCCCACAGCTCTTGAATACTTGGTTCTCTTCTTTCAGTCTTTCTTTCTCTTTGCTTTTCAGTTTGGGAAGTTTCTAGTAACTTATCTTGAGGCTCACTGATCCTTTGAAAAGCAGTTAGCTGGTCTACTGATGAATCCGTTAAGGGCAGAGGTGAAGTGATAGGAATAGAGTAGATCAAATGTCGAGAAACATCTCATGAGGAGTCGTGACTTAGAGAACCCCACGTTCTCACTTACCAGCAGATCCTTGTACAGGAAATCACAGGGGCTGTCCAGCATCTTGATCAGCCTTATTCCATCACCAGGTTTCACCCCTGCTCCTGGGCAGAGAAGTGTCCTATAGCAGAGGTCAATTGGGCCTTGATTGAATATTTATATCCAAAGCCATCATTGGGTTTTTCCTCCTAGTGCACATCCATGTAACTTGATCTTGGTGCAGTATTCAGGGGCTCCTGCGGGAAAAGACAGGAGGCATGGAGCACCTTCCAGCCACGTTGGATGCTGACAGACTTGACTGTGGAAATCTGAATTGGTAAACCCACCTTGTTCCTCCCCCATTAGACCCTTGTCCCACTCGCTCCTCCATCCCAACCATTCAAATTGTGCTGTCATGGTAAGGAATCTGTTGCTTTCCTTAATTTAGGGAGCAAGATTGGGAACATGCACGCATCCCAAAGCTAAAGTGCTGTGAATAACCCAGTCATCTGTTTGACTTGCTTTTTGAAATTTACTTTCTTTTCAGTATCTCTCAGGATGCCAGCAGAAAACAGATGGCCTAAATTGGGATAATTCAGAAGAGTTTAATTAAGGTACAATACACCAATATGGGTGGATTTAGAGAAAATTACATGGGATGGTACCACTACCTCCTAAGGAAAGTAATAACAGGGGCCTTAAGATCACTAGGCTTGGAAGACAAGGGAAAGAAGCTACCAGGACTCAGGAGGGCTGTGGTTGTAGAAAAGGACCCTCAGACAGGAGTGGAGTCCTTAGGCAGAGCAACATGTCCACCGCTAACTCACAGCCTGGCAGAGAGAGAGCCAGAAAGTCACAAACCCCCAATTGCCCTCTCCCGCCCTCCCCTCCACCCCCTACCCCCCGCCCAGCTCCTGTCTGTCCCTGTCTCCCTTTCACTGAAAGCAACCAGGAGCCAGAGAGAGAGGGAGCCCATCAAGAGGATGATGAAGACGCAGAGGAGGATAGAGAAGTTGGAAATGAGATTTGATGGCAAATGGAGGAAATCCATCTCTTCGTATGGCCTCCTCACAGTTGTCATTCCCTGGGACTTTCTGTTTGTGATTGGATCAATTTCTCATTGTATTTCCTCAGAGTTTGGTTGTCTGCACTTCTCTATCTAATGTCACTTCTTGGGACTAATCTCTCATTATCAACATAGATGCCTTGAGAATGGAATGTAGTGGGTTTTTTGGGGTTTTTTTAAGAAGGTGGGGGTATACAGGTGTTTATAAGTGTTTTAAGTTTGTGATTTTTGTTGCTTTAGGAAGATACCCATTAAAATTGTGACTTAAAGAAGAGAGAAGTTACCAGGACTGAACCAAAGACTCCATGGCATTAGACACACTGTGCTTCCCACTTGATGCTCCCATCGCCCAGGGTTACTTCATCCTACCCGGCTCTACATGGCCCCCGGGCCCTTTAGCTCTCCATCCGGAGGTGAAGAGAAGGAAAGACACAACTCCGGAATTGGCGACATCGCTTCTGCTCACTTCCCACTGGCCAACATCAAATTACATGGCACCATCCAGCATTAATGTGGGCTGGGATTAGGATTTTTTTCCTGGTCTAAAACTCAAGAGTTATTATGTAAGAGAGGAGGGAAATGGATATTTAGATCAACTAGCAATTTCTATACCCATGAATCTCTCTTACATTCTGAGCTCAGATGAGGATTTTTAGGGGGGAAGCTTCTCTCATAATGAATGATGTGGCAGAGAGCAATGGGAAAGCCTCAGGCAAGGCTCCAGGAGACCAAGGCTGGCATTGAACCTGCTATTCACGATGGGATCCCAGGAAAATCCCTTTGACTCTATGAGCTTCAAGTTTTTCCTGTGTTAAATGAAGATATTATAAAAGATGGTCTCTAAGGGACATGTGCTAAATGCTGGGACTGTGATGGTGAACAACATCAGCCCAAAAAAACCCAAGCAGATCTAGGCATTACAAGCTTTGAGTTTAATAAGGGAGACCAAGAAAGGAAAAAGACACAAATTAGAACTTCAAACTGTGTTCAGTTCCGTGAGTGAAAACACCATGTTGCCCCGAGGGAGGACAGCAGAGGTTGTGGATTTCCTCCATCTTCTCAGGCCATCTAGGACTGCAGGAACTAAGAGTGATGGATAATTCAGCCCATGATGCTAACTCTGGGGCCCAGTAGGGTCTAGCTTCTTCCATGCTGATACTCCCGCCCTGTGTGAGCCCCTGGCCAGTTGGACTGATGGGGCCTTTTTAAGAGGCAAGAAAGGGCTGCTGGGTGTTGTGGTTGGCCCTCAGCTGTCCTCTACCCACTCTTCTTTCTTCCATGTTGGATGGGCTTCACTTCCTTGCTGTTTACACAATTTGCCTGTTCTCGTTTAAGAAAACACACAACTGGTTGCCATTCTGGATTTGTCCCTGAGAGTTACCTGCTTCCTCCCTGCACCACCTTCCATGTGCAGTGGACACACCACCCTGGAGGTGGGGCTGCAGGGCTTGGGAAGGGTGAGGACTCTGACACAGACCTCTGCCTGGGCTTGTTACTGAAATCCAAGTTCAGCTGCTTGCTGCTGGAAAGCCAATACTCAAGAGACAGCTGTTGGTTGAAAAGGAAAGGTTGCTTTATTCAGGAGGCCAGCACCCTGGAGAGACTGAGAACTGATGTCCAAAGACCATCTCTGATATTCCGGGTTAAAGATCAAGTGGGCTTCTTCTTCTTTTTTTTTTTAAGAGCAAGAGAGAGAGCACATATGAGTGGTGTGGGGAGTGGGGGAGGAGCAGAGAGAGGGGGAGAGCACAGAGCCCTATGTGGGGCCAATCCCACGACCCAGAGACCTCGACCTGAGCTAAAATAAGAGTCTGACACTCAACTGACTGAGCCACCCAGGCGCCCCTCAAGTTGGGCTTTTAAAGGGGAAATTCAGGGTAGGAGCTGATATATATATTGATGAAAAGGGCGGGGAAACTAATGGCTATTCACAAGGAAAGGTGGAGCATACACATTGAGCAAACATAATGTAACATACATACCATGTTCACTTTGGCGTGGAGACGGCATCTGAAAGAGGCAAAATTCAGTCGGATGTCAGGAGTTCTCTCGGGACAAGGGGAGGGAGCTATGGGTGCTCTCTGAGAGCCGGTATATACTAGATGTGGTTTTGGGCTCCTTATCTCAGGTGAGGAATGCAGGGCCTTGCTTGTTCCCAGGCTGGAACTGTATCCATTGACCTTAAGTCTAAGCTTCTGCAGAGACAGCTTGTGGGTTTGTTAGTGAGGTCTGAAAGGACAATAGCTGATTAGGGGGAACAGTTCCTTGAAAAACTGTTCTCTGCTGCTTTCAACCTCATTAACCCCATGGGGCACAGTTTCAATCCTCCCTCGAGTTATGATCATTCCTCAATCTTGAGGAACTGGGATGGTGACCAGTCTGGCTACATCCTTATCTCTTTGGGGGAGGTGGATTTTGGGTAAACAGCCGTTTTTGCAAATCTTAGCTGTAACATGCCTAAATGCAGGACTAAGCAGAGGTTTCCAAGCTATAGGTCACAGCAGCAAGGAAAATAGAAGCAATATGGAGTCAGATATGCTAAGTTTCTCCCTGCTAAAGATTCAAATCCAGGCCCTATCACTTTTGAGCATAGGACCTAGAGCATATCACTCAATGTCCTCGTGCTTCTGTTTTCTCATATTCAAGATGGGAATAATAATAGTACTTGCTTCACATGGCTGTTTAGAGGATTAAAGGTCATAATAAGTAAGCACTCAGTCAGCAGCTACATTCACCTATGAGTGAGCTGGTCCTTGTTTTTTATCTGGAATCTGCGAGAACATCCCTCTTTTCAACCAAAGCCCTTCATAAAGTGGAAATAAGTACTTTTTTAAAAGCCCCCTTACCTCCCTAAATTCTCTTACGTGAAAGTTTTAATCTGCAAAGAAAACTCTACTCAGAATCACATGTGGGGACAACGGGTGGGTTTTGTACTACGTATCTCATAAAAAAAATCACTTACTGGCCCCCCTTTGGTATCTCTATGCCCCAGCTCCCTCTATTCAGACCTGGTACTGGCTCTCTCTTTCCCTAGCCTAGCTTCTCATTCCTCTGAAATGCAGAGAAATTCAGTTAAACTCTGAATCCTCCCCTTAAACTATGTGCTTCAATCTTCCAGGTGCTCACTGACGCCATATGCTGGCCCTCCCTGTGTTGGGAACCTCACAGTGGCCATCATTAGTTATTCATGCAGGCATTAGGAATTCTTTCAAACACACACCAGAACTTTCCACAGAAGGAATAATGAGAAATGAAATTTTCTTCATCTCCTTATGTGTGTGCTCTGAGTAACTAATTTCATTAAGAATTTGTTTATGTTACATTGAATCTAAATTTTCCACTACTCTTTGTCCTCATTCATTCATTCATTCTTCTTTTGTCAATTAAAAATTCCTTGACTACCCATTGTGTCACTCCACAGAGTTAGGCTTTGGGGACATAGCAACGGACAAGAGTAAATCCCTCTATGTCCTCATAAAGCTGACACAGTGAGTTATTTCTGGCCCAACAGCCTAAGGTGTCCTCACAGTGTCCTAGCAAGAAGTCACACTCCCTTCATGATCTAAGCACGATCTCCTCTCTCTTGGTGGGTAGACCTCTCTCAGTCACTAAAATTATCCATTGTTCATGCCTACACCTTCTGACTTCCTGCCCCTGAGCAGAAGCCACTGTCCTAGAGCAGAAGTAATGCTATTGTCCTATTGTCATCCCACACAGCCTATCCAGACATATCTCCCCCTGCCTCCAGGGAACATGTCACGGCCTCAGACAGTCAGTGGGGATATTCGGATCACAGAACATTCCCATGTCAGTAGAAGGTCTATGTTACAGTAGAGAGAGCCCAGGCTTCAAAGTTGGAGAGAACCGGGTTTGAATCCGGTGTCCAGGACTCCAAAGCTGTGTGGCCTTCAGTAAGTACTGTAATCTCTACAAACCTCCCTTTCCTTGCTCTGTAACATGGGGACAGTAAATTCCATGTTGCAGGGTGGCCCTGAGAATCAGTGAGCTTACAGCAGGTGCTCAAGTCTTATTTGTGTCCCCAGGGACACCAGTGGAGGATAGCCCTGGGAATGCATTCGGGTCAGGGATGAAGAGTTTCAGAAATGACTTTGAGAGTCAACGCTGCCTCGTCGGCCTTGGCAATCATCCACTCTTCTCTCAACCTCGTGCCTCCAAAATGTCTCAGTGATTCCCCAAAGTCTTCAAATTGATTGTTTTTAATCTGGCTCTTCCAGTTTTTCTCAGAGAAAGCGCTAAGCTTCTGAATCTTCCTTATCAAATGCTCACTCTTTCTTTCTTTCTTCTTCTTCTTTTTTTTTCTTTGCAAATTTTCATGGCAATGGAATGGCTCACTGTCCAAAAACCATAAAACCCTTGTTCATAATTGTTCTGTCTGTGGTATAGGAAAAGAAGATCCCTTATTTTCCCCCCAGACTATGTTCCCCTAAGACTCGTGTTTGGTCCCTTGACTGGGGCATTTTTTAGGTAAAAAGCTTGAATAAGTGAATTCTGCTACTTTTAATCTCATTGGGTTCTCTGAGTTTGGGGAAAATGATGTCCTTTGAGGTATACTCTCTACCTGCGTTAAGATAATCCAGGTAATTCAGTCTATGAAAACTCCTCAGGTGGCATTTGTCCATGGCATGGTGACAGCTGGCTTAAGGTTCTAATAAAGAAAACCATGGCTTTTACCCTTAAGAATTGGTAAATGGGGGCACCTGGGTGGCTCAGTGGATTAAAGCCTCTGCCTTTGGCTCAAGTCATGATATCAGGGTCCTGGGATCGAGGCCCGCATCGGGCTCTCTGCGTGGCAGGGAGCCTGCTTCCCCTCTCTCTCTGCTTGTGATCTCTCTCTCTGCCTCTCTGCCTCTCTGCCTGCTTGTGATCTCTCTCTCTGCCAAATAAATAAATAAAATCTTTAAAAAAAAAAAGAAAGAAAGAAAGAAATATGGCCCGGGGCGCCTGGGTGGCTCAGTCGTTAAGCATCTGCCTTCGGCTCAGGTCATGATCCCAGAGTCCTGGGATCGAGCCCCGCATCGGGCTCCCTGCTCAGCAGGAAGCCTGCTTCTCCCGCTACCATTCCCTCTGCTTGTGTTCCCTCTCTCGCTATGTTTTTCTCTGTCAAATAAATAAACTCTTTAAAAAAAAAAAAAAAGAAAAAAGAAATAGGGCCCACCAGTTCTAATTTGGCCATTGCAACCTATACTGATTTCAAAATACTAATTTGGCCATTGCAACCTGTACTGATTTCAAAATAGAAATTATCTTGGAAACCACTTATTATTAGCTTACAGATAGTAGGTTTGGGAACACTCTGTAAGCCTCAAGATTTTGTACCACTTGTTCTGGCTATGACTTTTAGTCAGTTTCACGGCCAGTCCCCATACGGAGCAGGATTGGCAACATCTGATCCTTCCATAGTTATGCCAGTCTTATTGATAAAAACTTAGATTCAGTACAGAATTCTGGACTGTTCTCTGCTAATGGTTACTCACTCCTCACAGAACCCAGCAGACAGGGAGGGGCCTCTGTGAGACAGCAGACTGTCTGCTCCTCACAGACTGTGAGACTGCCTCCAGATTTACCTTCAGAGAGAAGAGCTAATGAATGAACACAGAGTCCTCAGGGGACGGCACAAGGTAGCCATGAAAATGATGCCAACCACAATTTTCTATTTTTCCAACCAGATATATCAATCACTGCTGTAACGAGGTTCAGTACTCAGAGCTCTGGTTCCCTGACTCCAGATCCAATGCTCTTCTCTGTCCAGCACTCTGCTGATTCTGCGTCCTATGTGCATTTCTTGATTTCCAAATTTTGCAGTAGGGCTTGGCTATGTAGGTTTGGCTCCGCTGGAGTGCAGGGTGGTGGGAGGAGGCAGGAAGAGAAGGTTGTAGGCTCTGCACCAGACAGGTGTCACTGTGATGCCACTGACTTAGACAGGGGGTTCCTGTGACAGGCAGCCCTGGGAGTCTGGTGATAGTCTCAACTGTACAGCTAATAAAGACATCCATCATGAGGAGGTCTGTGGAAAAGTTTCATCTAATGTGTGAATAGAAGACTCTCGGGGTTTACCCAAGCAACTGGTTCTTTTTTTTTTTTTTAAGATTTTTATTATCATCTATTTGACAGAGAGAAGCACAGCTAGAGAGGGAACACAAGCAGAGGGACTGGTAGTGGGAAAAGCAGGCTTCCTGCTGAGCAAAGAGCCCAATGCCGGGCTCGATCCCAGGACCCTAGGATCATGACCTGAGCCGAAGGCGGAAGCCCAACGACTGAGCCACCCAGGTGCCCCGCAACTGGTTCTTTTGATGTCAGTGGCGTTCGTCTTCATATTGGCCGCAAGGAGACAGAGTTCCTGGATGCTTAAGCTTCGCCCCTGTAGCCCACACTGAACCTGATTGACCCTGACATCCCGCTATTACAGCACTTACCACACTGTGCCATAATGACTCATCCGTATGTCTCCTCCTCCACCACACAGCAAAATCCTCGAGGAGAGAGAGCACGTCTTGGAATCCCCAGTGCACGGGACTTGTCCTGCCATTATGAGGATGCTCGGCAATTATTTTCCTCAAGCAAGCCCTACTTGAAGTCATGGTTTTGTCCAGCTCCTCCCAGAAAAGACTGGCTCTGTCACCAGGCGCTACCGTAGCTCTTACAAACATTTCCCACTCAGGCGAACAGAAAGTGTCCTCTAGAGTCAGTCAGTCTGAGGAAGGCTCTTCCCTTTCTTTGCAGGTCTGCTTGCTGCCTCTGGGGGCCAAAGAACGAGGAAAGGAAAGTGTCTATTCATGAGCCCCTTCTTCCCAAAGCTAAGGATGATTGTTCTTGCAACTTCACCTTGGGGTGGGTCATGCAGGACACCCAGGAGTTTCCTCCAGGGAGGGAGAAAAGATTTGAAAGTCCCTCGTGGCACCTTTGGGAGCTGACATCTACAACTGTTTATTTATGCATGAATTCAACAAACACCATTTAAACCTATTTTATCAAGCACTTTGCTATTTCGGTGTAGAATAGACATCTTTTAAATAAAGTTAACATCTGGTTAACAACCTCCATCTTTTTAACCAACCCTGCTCATTCCAACCTGAACATGTATTGATGTCCAGTAAATGCTGAGCCCTCAGGGCCATTCACTCATTCCCTAGTACACCTGGATACCAGAGCGCTGCTTTACCTGCTTCATGAGAAACAGCTGGGTCTGTTTCCAACCCTACTTATGCGGGTCCGATTTGTTCATGTAATTACCCAGCTTAACAAAATACAATGTAAATCAGTGTAACAAGAGAATGAAAGGAGAATTATGATTTCAGTGAAAATTAATATGAACGTTTAAAAGGGCCATAAAAGCTAGTCTCAAAATTATTATTGAATTAGCCTGACAACTCTACTAGATTGAAAAAATCTAGCAATCTTGAAAATTTTCCTCATCCAGAATGCTATACATATGATGTTATGCTCTGCACTTTAATAAATGCAACTGCAGGGGCTCCTGGGTGGCTCAGTGGTTTAATCCTCTGCCTTCGGCTCGGGTCATGATCTCAGGATCCTGGGATCGAGCCCCACATCGGGCTCTCTGCTCAGCAAGGAGCCTGCTTCCCCCTCTCTCTCTGCCTGCCTCTCTGCCTACTTGTGAGCCCTCTCTCTCTGTCAAATAAATAAATAAAATCTTTAAAAAAAAATAAATAAATGCAACTGCAAATCATAGACAATGCTTAATGGATGTGCTTTCTGCAAGAAAGACAGAATAGAACTCTATTTGCTAATTCATATTCAAAGGGAAATCCTCCTTTCCCCTGCATTTTTGGTGAATGAACTCTAGGTAAAAATAAAATGTTTATACAAATGTACCCTTTTTTCTAATTGCCGTTTAACAGATCTTTGCAATTAACCTATCCACGTGTGGGCTTGAATATATCGTCAAGTGGGCTTTTCATAGCAAAGTCTCTCAGTCATTCTTCTGTTGATTCTATAAATAATAACTGAACATCTTCTATGTTCTAGCCCCTGTGCCAGGCACTGGAGATCCAAAGGCAACACACGCATCTTCAGGGAACTCACAGTCTGTGGAAGGAAGGAGCCTACTGCAAGGCAGACTGCTGTATAATGTGGGGGACACAGTTCAGCCTGTAACAAGATCCTTATTAAATATTTGCTGAACAAATCCATTGAAGAATTTTTCTGAATATCTGAAATAGTTTCTAATTCAAATGACATTTTTTTAAAAAAAGACAAGTAGCTTAATTTGATTATAGCATGAGACCCATGAAAAGATGTCATAGGGCATAAGACTTAAATTTTTAAATATCTACACCAAATAAAAATAAATAAATAATTCAGGGAGTGGAGGAAGAATACCTTATGTGTGCTGAACTCTTTACATTCTATAAGAGAATTCACTCGAGGGGCGCCTGGGTGGCTCAGTCAGTTAAGCGTCTGCTTTCAGCTCAGGTCCTGATCTCAGGGTCCTGGGATCGAGCCCGCATTGGGCTCCCTGCTCAGGGAGGAGCCTGCTTCTCCCTCTGCTCCTCCCCTCTCTGCCCTCCCACTCGTGCGCTCTCTCTTGCTCACACTTTCTCTCAAATAAATAAATAAAATCTTTTTTAAAAATTAAAAAAAGGAGAGAGAAGTCACTTGATCTACTTGTTAACGCAGATTAAAGAAAAATAGAAATATAAGCTTACTATTCTGAGCCAATAATAGTAAAAGAAATAGGAATGGAAATTGTAATAACTGGTGGCCTCTGGAGAATGGGGTTCAGGGATACTGTCACTTCATACACATTTTTCTATCATTTGGAAGGAAGTTATACAAATGAATGCATTACTACTGTGATACAGAAAACAAACCCCACAAAAGAAATGGGGTCAAGCCATGGTGAACTTTCAATCGCTCTATGATGTACTTTATTCTTTAGTTATAAAGCCTCACAAGGCAAGCACACATTGCTTGATGTTGCTACTCAGTTTATTAGACCTGGCCTGAATACTCCAAGGCCTTCAGACTCCCGCAGCCCTTCCAACTTGCTGCTCCTGTCTCCCCTAGAGGCCTTACGGTCCTACGTGGCTCCCCAACATGTCAGCATTCAGCCCCATTCAGCCCCAGGATGGGGACTGGGGGCGGGGGGAAGCCACATTCCTTCTACTGAAGCCCTAACCCAGGAGTTAGTTACGTGGCGCCTTCCGCATCAAGGAGATTGGGAGATGGGGTCCTTTCTCTGTTCTGAAACTCGGAATTCCTACCTGATCGAGAGGGAAAATGGATGCTGGGGGCAGTCTCTGCACCCTTTGATCATCTTTAACATTCTGTGATTGTGTTGAATCTATTCAATTATTTGGAAATAATTGACATCCTAGAATCAAGAGTCTTTAAATTCATACACATGGTATCACTTGCTATTTACTTAGGTCTTCCTTAATTTTTTCTCAGCAACTTTTTGTAATTTTCACCACACAAGTCTTGCACACCTTTTGTCAAGTTAGCATTTTATGCTTTCTAATGCTGCTGTATATGATATTTTTTACCTCATTTTCTGGTTGCTCATTGCTAGAATACAGAAATACAAGTAAGAGCAAGATGGCTAGATGGGAGGCTTCTGACTCGCCCTCGTCCCATGGAGGATCAACTCTCTAAGAGAAATCCAGAAAGGAGTTGACCGACTCCTACACATCAGGCAACCGAGAAAATGTGAAGAATTTATTTTTGTTTATGAGAAAGAAAGAAAGAAAGAGAGAAAGAGAGAAAGAGAGAAAGAGAGAAAGAGAGAGAGAGAGAAAGAGAAAGAAAGAAAGAAAGAAAGAAAGAAAGAAAGAAAGAAAGAAAGAAAGAAAGAAAGAAAGAAAGAAAGAAAGAAAGAAAGAAAGAAAGAAAAGAGAGAGAGAAGAAAGAAAGAGAGCAGAAAGAGGAAGAGGGTTATTAGCAAGATGGCAGATGGCTGGCTGGGTACCAGGTAAGACAAAGGGCTGCTGGGAAACCTCTCATGAGAGAAAATGGAAATGTGTAATATTTATACATAGGTTATTTGTATACATATATGACCTCTTCCCATGATCCTCAAATCTTCAGTGAAGTCTACATCACACTTATGAATAACATGGGTAGGTTGGTGAAGGGAGCGGGAGTTGTGTGTGCGGATGTGTGTAAATCAAGTTAGGTGAGCTTTCTTCTGGAATGATACATCAGAGAAAAAAAGAGTTCAGGTAAAAAAACAGATCCTGGAGACAGAGGTGATGGAAAAATGCAAGGCTCTCAATGACGTCTGGGTTATCCATGACAGTATGAATTAAACATGGGGCAAAAAAATAAAAGAAAGACACTCAGGGTTGGGGACAAAGTGATGTCAGGAAGAGACAGACAGACATGAGACTGAAGTGCCTGTCAAGCAAACCCCTTAGGGCCCCGGGTTCTCCAACAGGCTTAAAGACCAAAGCCTCGTCAGTTCCACATTCATATATATATAAATAGGCCAACTTCCCAGGAGAACCACTATTGTGCTTTGTCTCAAGAGCAGAATGGACCCTGCCCCCAGGACTCTCTAATAACTCAACATTCTCAAGTCCACCCTGACAGAACCACAAACACAAGCCTCAGCAATGACTTCTGACACTGACTCTCGAGTGGGGCCGAACATCCCAGACGGAGGGCACAGTCCTCATGAGACAGCCTTCACCTCAGACACCAGCCACAAGTTTGGGGGATCTCTGGTCAACCTCACTTCTAAGCAGCCAGCTATTAATTCAGTGGTTTGCACTATCCCCCCAGGTTCAATAATTCTCTAGAGTGACGCACAAAACTCAGAAAAGCAATGCATTTATTATTACAGTTTTATTATAGCAAAAGAATACAAATCAGAACCAGGCAAAAAAAGAGGCTTATAGGGCAAGGTCTGGGACGTGAAGTTTCCATCACCCTCAGGAATGTGTCATCCTCCTGGCACAGCAGTATGTGGCAATATGCAGAAGGCTGCCAACTAGGGAAGCTTACTTTGAGCTTCAGGACCCAGAGTTTATACTGGAGTTCTATTTTGCAGGTATGATTCATCAACTCACTGGCCATGTGGTCTTGATGGACCCAACCCTCCCCAGGACTCAAAGCCCCAACCCTCTATCCACACAGTTGGTCTTTCTAACATGGTTTGCCCCCATTCTGAGTCATCTAGTTAGTATTAATTGTCTAAGACCTACCATGAGTCACCCCATTACTATAAACTATCAGGTGTGGTCTGGAAGGCCCACCATGAATAACAAATACACTCCTATCATTCAGGAGAGTCCAAGAGTTTAGATGCTACCTCCCAAGAACCAGGGACAAAGGGCAACCAAATTCTTTATTACACAGCCTCTCATTGGTTGCTTCTAACAACATCCCTCAAACTAGAAATGGTAGCATCAGGGACACCTGAGTGACTCAGTCGGTTAAGCATCTACTTTGGCTCAGGTCATGATCCCAGAGTCCTGGGATCGAGTCCCACTTTAGGCTCCCTGCTCAGCTGTTAATTGATAACTATGGCTGGCTGTTTATGGTGGAACAAATGAAGCCCTCTCTCTCAAAATTCTGAGGAGGGACCTTTTCCCAGCCCCAGGACAGCATCCTAAAAGAGAAGTTAGCTCTGTGCAAAGTGCACTAAGATCAAGTATGAGCCCTCATCCATCAATCCTTTGTGCAAACTTGGGCTCACCCTTCCTCTCTCTGGCTTCAGCATCCCCAACCACAGAAGGAGGGGTTTGGATGACATGGCCTCCACACACCTTCCACTCAGGGATTTGATGGGTCTTTACTTTCAGGCAGACAGCAGAATCTTAGACTACCTGGGTAGCTTAGACCTTCTGTGCCTTTGCCTGGTCCCCAAGAATCAGATTTCCCTTCACTTGCTTCCCACTCAATTCTAGGCAGTGCCCTCCTTCTACATACACACTCACTCTTCTGGTTGCTGAGAGTAATTTTCTTTCTGGGTGGATTCTCCTGCTTCTAGATTTAACCCACGAGGTCAAGCTGGATTGCCACCAGGCGTCACTGTCAGAATGCCCCTGGAGGGCTCCGCAGTTGGGTCTCCCCAGCCCACTCAGCCGTGACCTGAGATATCTAATTCCCTTCTCTCATCTCTGCCTCAAGCGAAATTTAATCTGCCTTCATCTTTCGCTCTAGTACAGCAGCCAAGAAACAATATCTGTAGACAGCCAGATAAAAAATATTTTAGGCTTTGTGGGCCATAGGGTCTCTGCGGAAATGACTCAACTCTGCCATTATGAAAGTGGCAGAAGGCAGCCATAGACGTTAGCAAACAAGCGGGTGTGCCTAGGTTCCGATAAGCCTTCATTTACAAATACTGCCTGTAGGCTGGATTTGGCCCCTGGGGCAGAACCCTACTCTAGAGAAGCAGGCTGGGGGGGGGGGCAGGGGGAGCATGGAATATACATTTGTTTAAAGGGAGATAATGCTGATTGTTGCCACTTACTCAGATGGACCGTGGGATGCATTCCCTCCCTGAACCCTCACAACCACTCTGAGAAATGCATGATGGAAACAAGAAAAGGCACTGAGCTCTATCAGCAGGTTGCTAAGAGTGACAGTGGTGAGTGCCAGTAGATCCAGGAGCCCGAGGGCAAAGACACAGCTGGCGCTCAGACTAAGCGTAGTAGCTGACGATGATGGAGAACCCAATAGGTCTCAGGCACTGGGTACATTTTTCTCATTCAATGTTCAAAATAACCTTAAGAGGTGAGTGCTAATGTGATCGCCTCTTTTCAGACGAGGAATGGAGGCACAAACTGTTCACGGAGGCACGAGGTCACTAAGCATTAGGTTCCGAGCCCAGATTTATTCCCAGACAGCCTATCTGCAGAATGTCCAACCATAGGCACTGTGCTCTCCCACTTCCCTGGCTGAGTTTCCGCTGGGCTACACACAAAGTAAAAAAGTTCTTATTGCTAGTCGACAATAAAACCAAATAGACAACCCGAAGTCACGTGAGAGTGTGTATACTCACGTGAGTGGGTGTTTATGTGAGTGTCTGTGTGTGAGCGTGTGTGAGTACACGGGGGATCGGGGATGTGGCGCCTACCAGGAGGCAAATTTCAGAAAAGCCACAGGAGAACAGTCGATAAAATCCTGAGCTAGAAGCAGGTCAGTGAAAGCCATGGCTGAAAGGAAAAGCATCCTGGACTCTTTTTCTCCCCCAGAAAAGCAGCCCCCGAGGTCATCGGGCAGGGACTATCATAGGAAGGAGGACTGGGGTGGAAAGAACATCACAGAGTCGGAGAGGCCAACGTTGGCAGGAACACCGAAGGGCACGCGATGAGATCTCTCGGTGAGGCAGCGTCGCTCCTTAGAGGACTGGCCTGCTCACTTCCATTCCACGGCGTGAAGTTAGTCACCCAGTGTGAGAGTGTTGTACCCATGCTCAGAAGCATTCTGAGGTCTCTGTGAGCACGAATGATAGCTGGCCATCTGCTGGATGAGATATTGTCCATTATTGCCCCCAGTTCACAGATCTGAACGTTTGGAGGGAACAAAGCAACAGAGAAAGGTGGACCGGAAGAGAAAAACTTCTGATTACCCTTGTCAGACCTCCCACAGCCAAGTCTGCCAGCCCCCAAAGCAGTCAGGTGGATGTTTCCTACCTCCTGCCTCTTCCTGGGGGAGCCCCACACATACCGACCCCAAGGTGGAGTGAGAGATTGAGCTAATGGGAAAACCTATTACTGGCTTTGAAGGTAAGATAAATCCTTAAGCAAATCCTTACCTTTCCTCCATTCTTTTCACCGGGAAGGGTGGGTGGACCATGTGGAAAGGAAGAGTTTTTCTGTTTGCTCTTTGCCTTGCCAGAGGGTGACTGCAGGAGCTCCAGGGGAAACTGGTGCCCAGGGAAGTCTTATCAGGTGCCAGTCAGCTCCTGTGACTTCCTTCCCAGGGGCCTGCTGGCCGCTGGAGGCCCAGATTCGTTGGACACGCAAAACCTCACAAGATGTTAATCAGCTTCAGCCTCTGCTCATCCCCACCTACCCAGCATCCTTCCTGCAGAGAATCGCTTTCCAGAACCTTCACAGTCAAGGGCGGAGAGTCTGGGCACCACTGCCAAACAGCAGTGAGGCTTTATAATTAAAAAACAAAGTGCATTTACCTTTGTTCAACATTCAAGGCCTCCATGGCCTGGCCCACCCATTGCTTTGTTCTGTTAGACCTTTTTAATCACAGAAGTAACATACACGCGGATTTTAAGTATTTTCTTCAAATGACACAGGATTGCATAAAATAAAAGATAAAAGCCCTCCCATTCCATTCCCTGGGGAGGGGGGAGTCACCGCTTAGAGCTTCTAGGCTTAATTTTCAGTAGTTATCTTTATAATTTTAAATTATAAGTTTACAGGTTAAGATCACAGCTCTCTCCATCAGGCACAATCTACTGACTTCTTTATAAAAGAGAAGGGATTTAGCACCTACTTCTTCCAACTCATGATTCCTGTCAGTGATACATTTTCAGTTTGTCTAGTGCCAGGAAACATCTCCAGTTTTATGTCCTGGGTCTTCCTTTTCAGAGGTTCATGTTGCAGCCAAGCAAGCTACTTGTCATCTTTTAAAAAATGACTTAACAATTAAATATATCAAACTTCAAGAAAATTTCATTCAAGTTTGTCAAGCTAGAAGACCCTATCCAGGATCATGATATTTAAAGCCCCAATCAATTTATTTTTTAAATTTTTTATAGCTGAATTTTTGTTTTTACCTTTATTTTTTAAATTTTTTGTAAGTTTTGCAATGTTTAAATTTACTTAGCGTAAGCACATGCTTTACAATAACACGTTTGAAAAACCATATATGAGATGCAAAAAACATAAATTAGTTTCAGTCTAAAATTCAAGATTACATAAATTAATTATGTGCCCATCAATGCAGTATACAAACATTCCAAGGTAAATTTTTTTTTATTTAAATTCAATCAATTAACATATAGTGTATTGTTTCAGAGGTAGAGCTCAGTGATTCATCAGTCTTATATAATACCCAGAGCTCATTACATCACATGCCCCCTTTAATGTCCATCACCCGGTTACCCCATCCTCCCCACCCCCTCCCCTCCTACAACCCTCAGTGTGTTTCCTATGATTAAATATCTCTTACGATTTGTCTCCTTCTCTGATTTCATATTGTTTTCTTTTTCCTTCCCTTCCCCTATGATCCTGTTTTGTTTCTTAAATTCCACATATGAGTGAGATCGTATGATAATTCTTTCTGATTGACTTATTTTGCTTAGCATAATACCCTCTAGTTCCATCCATGTCATTGCAAATAGTAAGATTTCATATTTTTCGATGACTGAGTAATATTTCACTGTATATATATACCACATCTTTATCCGTTCATCTGTCGATGGACATCTGTCAATGGACATCTCTTTCCATAGTGTGGCTATTGTGGACATGGCGGCTATAAACATCGGGGTGCAGGTGCCCCTTTGGATCACTACATTTGTATCCTGGGTCATAGGAATTGCTCTATTTTCAACTTTCTGAGGAACATCCACACTGTTTTCCAGAGTGGCTGCACCAGTTTGCATTCCCACCAACAGTGTAGGAGGGTTCCCCTTTCTCTGCATCCTCGCCAACATCTGCCATTTCCTGACTTGTTAATTTTAACCATTCTGACAGGTGTGAGGTGGTATCTCATTGTAGTTTTGGTTTGTATTTCCTTGATGCCGAGTGATGCTGAGCAATTTTTCATGTGTCTGTTGGCCATTTGTATGTCTTCTTTGGAGAAATGTATCTTCACGTCTTCTGCCATTTCTTGATTAGATTATTTGTTCTTTGGGTGTTGAGTTTGATAAGCTCTTTATAGGTTTGGGATACAGCCCTTTATCTGATAAGACATTTGCAAATATCTTCTCCCATTCTGTCAGTTGTCTGGTTGTCTTTTGGTTTTGTCGTAAAGTCCCAATCAATTTAAAAGGATCAAAAGTATACAGTGTATTTTCTCTGAACAGAAAAGAACTAAATTAAATATCAATAGCTAAAAGATATTTGGAAAATATCCAGTATTTGGGAATTAAGTAATGTGGTTCTAAATAACCCATGCTTGGGGTGTTTGGGTGGCTCAGTCAGTTAAGGTCTGCCTTCGGCTCAGGTCACAATCTTGGGGTCCTGGGATAGAGCCCCATGTCGGGCTTCCTGCTCAGTGGGGAGCCTGCTTCTCCCTTTCCTCCCTGCTCATGCTTTCTCTTGCTATCTCTGTCTCTGTCTCTCTCTCTCTCTCAAATAAATGAACAAAATCTTAAAAATAAATAAATAAATAAACCACACTCAAAGAAGAAGAAAAAACTAGGGAAGTTAGAGAATATTCCAAATTGAATGGAAACATGAAGGGTTAGAAAGAATTTGGAGGAAGGAGAGCACTTACATGTTATTGGTGGGGGTGTAACATGGTACGACTACTTGGGAGAAAGCAGTTGACAAAGCTTTATAAAGTTAAACATATACTTTTCCACATGATCCTACAATCCCACTCCTAGGTATTTATCCAAGAGATGTAAAATTGTATTTACACACAAAGACTTGTTCATGAATGTTCATAGCAGCTTTATTCATGATATCCAAAGACTTGAAGTAATCCAAATATGCCACAATAAGTGAATGGATAAATGAATTTTTTTAAAGATTTTATTTATTTATTTGACACAGAGAGATCACAAGTAGGCAGAGAGGCAGGCAGAGAGAGAGGGGGAAGCAGGATCCCTGCCGAGCATAGAGCCTGATGCAGGGCTCGATCCCAGGACCCTGAGATCATGACCTGAGTCAAAGGCAGAGGCTTAACCCACTGAGCCACCCAGGCACCCCTGGATAAATGAATTTTAGTAAATTCATGCAATGGAGTATATTCAGTAATAAAAAGAAGGAAGTTGGGACCCATGTAAGAAAGAAACAGGACAGGGGTGCCTGGGTGGCTCAGTGGGTTAACTGTCAGACTCTTGTTTGCTCCGGTCACGGTCTCAGGGTTGTGAGACGGAGCCCCATGTCAGGCTCTGCGCTCAGCAGGGCATCTGCTTCTCCCTCACCCTCTGCTACTCCCCCTGCTAGTGCTCTCTCTCTCTCTCTCAAATAAATAAACCTTTTTTTAAAAAGAAAGCAACAGGACACAAAGATGAGATAATGTACTAGTCCATTCTAAATCAGGAAAAGTCACTCTTCAGTAACAGAATACAGGCAAGGGATTGTCTGAGGTAATGGGTGGAGTTGGGAGACTGATTGCAACAAAGCATGAAGACACTTTTTGGGGTAATAGAAAAGTTCTGTGTCTTGACTGATGGTTATGGTTATAAGGATGTATGTATTCGTCAAAACTCACTTTGACTATACATCGCGCACACAAAATGGGCTCATAGCATAAAATGTGATGTGTAAATTTTAGTTCAATAAAATTGATTAGAAAAATAATGGAGAGGACATGGAGCACCTGAGTGGCTCAGTTGATTGAGCGTCTGCTTCTTGATTTTGGCTCAGGTCATGATCTCAGGGTCGTGAGATCGGGCTCCCAGATCAGCAAGGAGGGTGCTTGAAGAGTCTCTCCCTCTGTTCTTCCTCCCACTCTATTTCTCTCTCTCAAATAAATAAATAAGTCTTTAAAAAAGAACAATATGGAGAGGACAAACTCCAAGGATAAAAATGGCCTTTACATCCAACTCTATTGAATAACAAAGATAATAATGGCACAGACTTTTTTTTTTTTTAAAGATTTTATTTATTTGACAGCGAGAAACACAGCGAGAGAGGGAACACAAGCAGAGGGAATGGTAGCGGGAGAAGCAGGCTTCCCGCCGAGCAAGGAGCCCGATGCGGGGCCCGATCCCAGGACTCTGGGATCATGACCTGAGCCGAAGGCAGACGCTTAACGACTGAGCCACCCAGGCGCCCCAATGGCACAGACTTTTAACTCATATTGATACTAGCTCAGAAGTATCCTGATTGTTCAGGAATCAAGTGTGTTTACATACAAGGTGATTAGAACTGCTAGTGATACATTAGTGTTAGTAACTATTATTATCAAGTTACATTCTAGTTTTTGCTTTCTGATGAACCATGGGACAAATTCCCATGGATACCAAACCTTAATTGAAATTTATTATACTAAGGAAGATTATATAGGAGCTTTTAATACATGTGAGTTGGTGTGGAAAATCACATTAAAAAAGAAAGCAGGGGCTTGGGGGATAGAAGTGATAATGAGAAAAAAAATCCACTGTGACTCAGAAATTAAAAGTGTATGAAGAAGAGGACAGCTGGGTTGCTCTGTTGGTTATGTGTCCAACTCTTGATCTCAGGTCAGGTGTTGATCTAGGGGTCATGAGTTCTGGTCCCCTATTGGGCTCTACAGTGGGTGTGGAGCCTACTTGAAGAAAAAAAAGTTCTACAAGAGACAGAAAGAGAGAAGAACAAAGGTATGGTCCAAGGTAAGCCAGGTGTAGTCTTTTTTTTTTTTTTTTTAAGATTTTATGTATTTATTTGACAGAGAGAGAGAGAGAGATCACAAGTAGGCAGAGAGGCAGGCAGAGGGAGAGGGGGAAGCAGGCTCCCTGCTGAGCAGAGAGCCTGATGCGGGGCTTGATCCCAGGACCCTGAGATCATGACCTGAGCCGAAGGCAGAGGCTTTAACCAACTGAGCCACACAGGCACCCCTAAGCTAGGTGTAGTCTTAAAATGAAGACCAAGATTCCTGTCCTGCCATGGGGCTGTTTCACATTTCCATCTAAGTACGCACACAGCCCACATGAACACAGAAGACTCATCAGAAACACAAATCCCGTTTACCATAACATTTTTAAAAAATTTTTTTAAAGATTTTATTTATCTATTTGACAGAGATAGACACACAGTGAGAGAGGAAACACGAAAAGGCAGAGTGGGAGAGGGAGAAGCAGGCTTCCTGCAGAGTAGGGAGCCCAATGTGGGGCTGGATCCCAGGACCCTGGGATCATGATCTGAGCTGAAGGCAGCCGCTCAAGGACTGAGCCACCCAGGCATCCCTCACCATAACATTTTTAAAAGTCCCTCAAACTCTTGCAACAGATGGGAATAACTCTTATCACCTTGATCTCTGGGGATAAACTATCCTCCCTTGATCTTCTCTAGAGGCTCCATAGGAAAAGGAAATTTCCTTGCTACCTCCAGTTAGAAAAACAACCACAATAAAGCAAACAATAGCAACAAAAACACACAAACAAACAACCTCAGTGGATGATGTTCCCTGGTCCAGCACTCGTCACATGACTATCTGGTCCAATTGCTAGAGACAAGACATGGGGCATTCTGAAGGCTCCCGTTAACTCACAATCCATCACGCCTTTTCAGGAAAGCGGGATCTGTCACCAGCAAAAGGGAAAGGCTGTAGCACGAAACATGGGCGCTAAAGCATTTGTGAGTCAGCCAGCCACACAAATCAGTGTCAGATGCAAGTGGCTTTTTTTCCGACCTCCGCTGCACGGCCCTCTGGTATTCACAGCCTGCTCGGAATCTGGACAGATGCCACGTTGCACATTCTGCCGATGGACGGCCATTTCCGTGCAGTCACCCATTGATTCATGAATAAATATCAGCTATCAACACTGGCAAAAGTGCTCTGGCCCTGTGGGAGCTGTAGAAACGGACAAGATGGGGCACGAGGCTGTGCTCTGAGGACGGCAGGGGCTGTTGGCCACCAGGAACTACCATCTCCAAGCTGGCTGAGCACAGAGGGTGAGGTCGCAAACATGGCGCAGTTGCAGGGGAGGACCTTTCTACATCTTTTTGATCTTTTGATACACAGTGCTGGGAGATACAAAGTTTAAGACAAGACAATTTTTGATAGGAAGAGATGGTGACGGGGAAAGCCGGAAGACATGAGGTAATTTGAGGAAAAGCACAAAGGAACTCAAGGAGCGTTGAACAAGGCACAGGTTTCCTCCTCAGGTTAATGCAGATTGATTGGTAGAGTCTATTGAGTGCTGTCTTCAGGGGAATTCTCCAATTCTAGCCATACTCAGTGTGACAGGGTTCTGGGATCCATTAATTATGTCCATAATTTATGGACAAGGCTTTGAAGGATGATGCCAGAAAATAAGAGAGGGATAGTAGTAATAAATGTGGACAGAAGGGTAAGTAGAAGCCAGAACACTAAACGTCAGAGAGTCTAGAAAGTTGATTAGACACTATTTTCTCTAGTCGCCAGAAGTACCAAAAAAAAATCCTGTTCATTTGAGTGACACCAAACTGTGGGACCTGTGCATTCAAGTGTGTGAGACCCATGCATCTCTAACAAGTAAAACGAAAAGTAAGGACTGTTTTCAAAAGTCCTGCACTCCTCTGGTGCCCCCATAGACTTATTCTCTCAGCCCCCTTCCTGGAAAATCTGAGGCTCGGTGTCACAGCAAGTGTGTGGAGAATGACTGGACTTGTTCCACGACCACACGACTGCAGTGATGACACCCCAGGGAGGTATCCCCTTCTCCTCACTGCTCTCTGGGGGCCTCCATAAGCAGAGGGTGGAAGAGCCCGGCATCGAGTCCTCACTGTAAATGTTGACCAACACAACCGCCCTGACGGAGATACGATCAATTGTTTCAGTCATGCTCCCCCAGGAAGACAACTTGAAACTACCCAAAAGTCACAGCCACAACCGTCCTCAGAACAGTATGGATGTGCTCAGAGTCATCCCAGACTGAAGAATACTATCTGTCAACAAATGGGAACTGGTGCCCAAGACTCCTCCTCTCCATGGTCTCCACTTTACCCCCCAGGGAAAGACACATCCTTCAGATCACTGGCAGGGCAAACTGCTACCATTTTATAAACAGAGGCCCATAGTCTTCAGCTGAAACCCCTGGAGCCAAATATGACCCCATATGAAAGATCAAATGTGCCTCCGTGGCAGCGCTGTGAGATCCTCCCAGCCCCCCACCCCCGGGGCAAAGGACCCAGCTGAGCCATGCCCCGGACGGCTGACCCACAGAAACTCCGAGACAGTAAACGCGTGCTGCTTGAAGCCTTTAAATGAGTAGTAATTTTCTATGCAGCAATAGATAGACTAATTCGACAGCAAACTACTTCTAGAAATCTGAAATTAGGGGTTCCAGTGGAGACATAAATTTAGCAATCATCAGTATATGGGGAGCTTTGCGCTGCCTATTGTCTATGTGCCCCCATCTCAACCAATTCTCCACCCTTCTCTGCCTTTCTTTGTGCCCCCAGGAAACTTCTACTGACTCCAACACCTGGACTTCCTTGGTTCAGCCAATAGGAGGCACCAGCAGGAGATCAGAGAGCGGTTTGAATACATCTTACCCTGCCACAGCCCTTACACTTGGATCAGAGTGGCCCCAAGTAGGTCAGCCGTGCCATGTGGGGGGAGCTTCACCCTCCAACCTCCTACTCCTACCACATGCGGTTGGCCTCAGTAGGAATAGTGACAGTTGACCTACAGTAACAGTAGAGAAGGGAGGGTTCACCCACAGTAACAGAAGGAAGGAGGAGGAAGTATATAGTTAAAGATCCAGGTAGGTGACAGATATGGAGGTAGAACTTTGAAGAATGTCTCTTCTGGTTGTTTCTATTGTCCTTGTTCAGGTCATCCATTGACAGGGAGGATGATGGTAAAGGTATAAGGGGCTTAAGGAGAGAAGGGTCATGGAACAGTCATGTAGGAGAATCAGAGATGAATGGACTGGGGAAATGTGCCCAGTCCGGGGGAAGATAAGCAGATTCAGAGTTACCTATGGTTGAAGCCTGTCCTGGTAGAGCAGACACTGCTGGTGACCTGTCCAGATCCCTGAAACTCTCTGGGTTGGTTTTGTTCCATCTGTCCATCCACCCAGCTGGTGCAGGTGCCCCCACTGCTAATAGCTCATAGCTCCTCCAGAGGCTGGTCCTCGGGTAAATGGAGCCAGCTCACCCTGAGATGCCTGATCAAGGGGGATCAAAGTTACAAAATCCCCTCCTTCTTGCCTCATGATGGGATGGACTTCATGTTACTCAAGGTCAAGATGACACCTGACTTTACCTGGAACCATTTTGATGCTTAGCTCTGCCGCTTCCCAATTCTGCTTCCCTCACTCTCTCACGGGTTTCTTGTGAGAACACTCCATTATCTACTCACTTGTACAAGGATCCCCAGTTCAGGCTCTGCACCCCAGAACAGCCCAGAGGATGCTCCCTCTACCGAGGTGAAAAGGAGTGAATGACGAGGGAGCTGTCAGCACGGTGGAGAAGCCCCATCAAGGCTGTACTCTGCAGGCTGCAACTGGCAGCAGGAGATGCTGTTACGAAGCTGGGCTCTCTGGTTTCAGAAGAGGTGATAGCATTCTGGCAGAGGAGAGGCCAGATGGCGCCATTAATCACCAATGACAAGATGGCCTTAATCCCCACAATGGGCAGCAACATCAGAATAGCAGCAATCAGCCTGACCTAGGGAATCTATGGTGATGGAAAGCAGAGCACGGTATTCCTCGGGGCAATACATGTTTGCAGGCATCAAAGATGTCACTTAACATACATAATCTAAGAAATCAAGAGTGAATGAGCCGAAGGTCGCGGTCAGCCACCTCAACAAACAGTCCTGATGCTTTTCCCAGTTTTGTGGGCAAAGTCTGAGCCAGGTCTCAGACCGAACACCCACCAACTGAAAGGGAGGCTGACAAGCCCATGCCAGGAGGACATCAGAGCAGGGGTGAGGCAGGCCAGCAGAGCAGGATCAGGGCCTGCATGAGGAGGGCGTACAAGCAGAATGCTGGCCTAGTGTGGTCAGGATATTGGTCCTATGCAGGGTTATTGGTCCTATGCAGGATTATTGGTCCTATGCAGGGTTATTGGTCCTATGTAGCAATAAATATATTGAGCATAATGGGAGCCTGCTTTCTCACAACTGGAAAAGGCAAATACAGGGAAAGCTATACCCAACCCTGTTGGATTGGTGTTGAATTGGAGATATAAGTGCAAGCTCATGGTTTTCAA
>CM053613.1:31716734-31742129 GCA_028646535.1 Procyon lotor
TGAAGTTTTAGGAGTGTGGTGGGTTTTAGACACGCTAGGACACCCCCTTCAAAGTAAAACATAACTTTTACTTTGTAAAAGATATTGTAACTTACACTTCCTGCCCCCAAGAAAGAAGTGAAAGTCTTGCTAAGCCTCTTTGGGTTTTGGAAACAGCACATTTCCCACTGGGAGATACTGCTCAGACCCAGAGTGATGTGGAAGGAGGCCAGTTTTAAGGGTAGCCTGAAACAAGAAAGGACTCTGTAGCAATTTCATTCTGCAGTATGGGTAACCCTGCCCCTTGGGCCATATGGCCCATGGATCCCATGGTACTAGAGGTATCTGTGGCAGAAAAAGAGGGACACTCTTGCACTGCAGGAGGGAGTGGAGAATGGTGTGGTCACCATGGAAAAGTTAGACAGTTCCTCCAAACCCTAAGCATAGAGTTACCATCTGACCTAGCAATTCCACTTTTAGGTATGTCCCCGAGAGAAATGAAAGTCCAAGTCTACTCAAAACGTTGTGCACAAACATTCATAGCAGCACTACTCATAACAGCAAAAAAGTGGAAACACGCATCAATTGGTGAATGGATAACCAAAATGTATATCCATACAATGACCTGTCATTCGGCAATAAAAATCAGGAAGTACTAAAACATGCTACCACATGGAGGAATCTTGAAAATATTACATTCAGTGAAAGAAACCAGACACAAAAGAGCACACATATTATATGATTCCATTTATGTGAAATCCATTGAGACAGGAAGTAGATGAGCGATTGCCGGGGGCCAGGAACCTATGAAGTTCCCGGCCGGAGGGCGGGGAGAGGAGCAGGAAAGGGGAATAATTGCTGAAGGGTGCAGGGTTTCTTTCTCAGGTGATGAAATGTTCTAAAATTGGGTCGTAGTGATGTTTGCCCATCTCTGTGAATGTACCCCAAACCACTGAACCATATGCTTTGTATCACACATTAATGCCCACCAAGGGGCATCCTCTGGAGAAGCAGCATGGAAACAACCAACTGGACAGGATCCATTAGATGTCAGCCAGCCCCATCCTTGGACAGCTGGTGAAATGGGATCATGAGTGGGACAGCTACGGTGAGAGATGGAGGTTATGCCTGGGTCCTACAGCACAATTTTTTTCTCACCGAGATTGATCTAGATACTGCTGCTCCTGATGTCCAACCCATCAGCAACAAAGACCAACTCAGACCCCCAAGGAGGCCAACAAACAACCTGTTGGCACGTGGGCTGTAATTGGAAGTGTCCACCCTGGAAATGGCAGCAATTCATCCTGACTAGGATTGACACATATTCTTGGCATTTCGGTTTCCCTTTCCTGCCTGGAACGCCTCTACCAGCGCTGCCATCCAAGGGCTCACAGAGTCAGGGCCAGGACCAAGGTGAGGCAGGTGAGGCATCTGGAGTACCAAACAATGGGTGTCCTCTTCAAGTCTCCTAGCCCTCCTGCCTCCTAGGCACCCCACTCACCTCACTCCAGTCCCCTCCCTGCACAGTATCTCACTTACCAACGTGAAAATACAGATAAAACACGGCTTGGACCAAGGAACCTTATCAATGGTGAAAGAGAAAAACAAGGGGCATGTGGAATCCTTTGCTCTCATCACACACCACGTTATCCCAAAGCTGCCAACCCAAAGGTCATGAATGCCCCTCTTAAAGATGCAGCTGAAAAGCCACGTATTCTCAAACCAATGGCCACTAGAGATGTCCTCCATAGGCGGAATACTTGGGTCCAGGAATGAAGAGATTAAAGAGTGGCCCCAATTACCTTTAGTCCCACTGACCCTCTAGGGAATTTGTGCTTCCCATGCACATGCTTCCCCCTCTGGACTCTGGCAATCTAGAGGTCCTGGTCCCCAGAAGGAGCCTGCTTACACCAAGGAATAAAATAAGAAGCTCATTGAACTTAAAACTAACTCTGGCTGCCACCTAGATATTTTGTGCTCTTCATGCCAGCACACCACCAATCAAAGAAAGGCACTGCCAGGGGCGCCTGGGTGGCTCAGTGGGTTAAAGCCTCTGCCTTCAGCTCAGATCATGATCTCAGGGTCCTGGGATCGAGCCCCGCGTCGGGCTCTCTGCTCAACAGGGAGCTTGCTTCCCTCTCTCTGTCTGCCTCTCTGCCTACTTGTGATCGCTCTCTCTCTGTCAAATAAAAAAATAAAATCTTTAAAAAAGAAAGGCACCGCCATACTTCCAGGAATAGGTCCTTATCATGAGGACAGGGTTGCTACCACATATTGGGGGTAGGGAAGAATATGTTTACCACTGGGTAACCTAAAGCGACCATTGGAGTGTCCCTTCTTACTCCCATACCAAGTTTAACTGTACGTGGAAAAAATATAGTAACCATGGCCTAATAAGAACACGATACAAAGGAGTTCAGACACCCTGAGTGTCAGGGTCACTCCACCAATCAAGCCACCTAGACCAGCAGAAGTGCCAGTGGAGGTGAAGAGAAGCTCTCGCGGTTGGAACAGAAAGGAGACGTTTGTCTGTCTTAGGATGCCGTCCATCACCGCCTTGGGGCCAACCACGGAACTGGGGGCTGCAGCTTGTCCCACCCTCTTCGCTTATAGTTTTCACTACGCACTGTGGCTGTCCAGGATCCCGGAGAGGCTGAGACAAGGCGGAGAGAATTCAACATGAGAAGCGAGTGGATCGAAGCGGTGCCAGAGCTGGACCAGAGCAGATGCTGTCGGCGCCCCCGGGATCCCTTTCCCCAAGCTGCTCTGCTCATCCCCCCCAGTTGCCAGCTGAATTCCTGCTAACAGCTCACACTTGCTACCCCACCAGCGAGTTGTCCTTGGCTGATTGGATCCACCTCACAGCTTATACTACCCGCAGTCCAGGCTGCCAGGGATGAATGACTGCCCGTCACTGGGGGGGTGGGTACAGAAGCCCAGCTCCCTTGGCTCAAGGTGGAACAACTCTGGGGAGCCATTCACACTCCAGAGCTCCCTGCAAGTTCGTACTGAGGCTAGACTTGGCTGACGTCACCCTCTGGCTCAGCTGCTGCTTCTTCCCCGTCTGACTTCCCTCATTCCCTTACAGGTTTCTCCGGAGACCATGCCTTACACATCACGTGCGCATGAATGCCCACCTTGGATTCTACTTCGTGAGAACTGGACCCGGAAATGCAAAAGTGATTTCAGTTTCAAAGTGAATACAAAAATTCAATGAAACTTGAATTCGATGACAAATCAAGTTTGAAGTCAGCCTCTTGACCATTCCCTGACCTGGGATTGAAATCACATGGCAGATTACTTAAAAAGACGTTTGCTGGGTCCTATATGAGGCCTCCTTCACCAAGACTCCACAGGTGAGAATGAGAAGTCCCACTTTTTGTAAAGTTTTCCTGGTACTATTGGTTGTTAAGGTTTTAGAATCCATTAGTTTAGACAATTTGCTTGTATTGGATGATTTCGATATGCCTCTCTGTGAACCCAGAGAATGTGCCAGATGCCCATTTGAGGCCCGTCCCAATAGTCCAAGTCTGCAGTTTGGTAAACTAGTCAGTACACATCAATATTTCTTAATTGAAAAAAAACTATCTTGATTTTAAATCAAACTCAGGATGATTGTTCGCTACAAAAATAATGTGAAATTTGATATAAATATTCCTGAATATTGTTGACTAGATTTTACAAAATGATAATTCTCTTTACTTTATAAGCGGATATGTATCACTGCTGGTTGTTATAGACTAGGGAATACGCCACCAAATCTCAGTGACATCACAGAAGAAAGGGTATTTCTTTGTCATACAAAGCTCACAGTGTGTCTGGGCACCTCCTCAGAGAGGCTGCCCTCCAGGCCCACCACTCAGCAGTAGCAGGAAACTTCCAGCTTAAGGTCTCATCATGAGGCTTAGTGTTCACTGCTACTGGAGAGACTCACACTGGAAATCGTATGCCGTAGCCCCAAGGTGACCTGTCACCATTTCTGCGGATTACATGGCTCATAACCTATTGGGCAGAATGAGGAATACACTAAGTGTAAGGGCCAAGGGAGAGTAATCCCCAAGAAACGGGAATCCTGCCGTATGCCCAGAATTAGGGAGGAACTACATACTGGGAGGACTAGCAATGTCTACAATAGTTATTAAATAAAATCCAGAAGATTCGGGGCACCTGGGTGGCTCAGTTGTTAAGCATCTGCCTTTGGCTCACGTCATGATCCCAGGGTCCTAGGATCAAGCCCCGCATTGGGCTCCCTGCTCCGTGGGAAGCCTGCTCCTCCCACTACCATTCCTTCTGCTTGTGTTCCCTCTCTCGCTGTGTTTCTCTCTGTCAAATAAATAAAATCTTTTAAAAAAAATGCAGAAGAGTGAAAGGAAAAAGAAATATATATATGTATGTGTATATATACATATGTGTGTGTATATATATATATATATATATATATTCCACCACTGCTGTCAGATTCTGGTTTATTTCCCTTGAATCATTGAAAATACAAGTTCTTTTGAATAATGCTTATTTTTGTTTCACAATTATACACCCTACAGCGGCCTATTTTCAAAGTACATCAGTGTGTGCCCCCAAAATTAAAACCCTAACAATCCCACCTCCAAAATATAACTACATATGATTTTTAATCAAAACTGGAATCGTACTATTTACACTTATTTGTAATATGTTCTCCTTATCAATTTATACAAATTCAATTTTTAATCCCACTGTGCTTATAGTCATTAACTGTGATTTCAGGCAAGGCCCTTCTCTCTGGGTCTCCGTTGCCCTGTTACAAGAGATCATCTGTAAGATGGTCTTCCAGCTCTGGTGACTTGTGAATGTATGCAACTTCTGATGTTTGTGTATCTTCCTCTTTCTCTTCTCCTCTCATCTACAGGCTCTACCCTGGACTAATCACACCTGGGAGAATGAAGACCTTCAACCAGCCTCCTTCAGATTCCATTTTAAGGACCCAGAATAACTTCAGGGGTAGGGCTTCTTCTTCTTTTTTTTTCTTTTTTAAGATTTTATTTATTTATGTGACAGAGAGAGATCACAAGCAGGCAGAGAGAGAGGAGGAAGCAGGATCCCTGCTGAGCAGAGAGCCCAATGTGGGACTCCATTCCAGGACCCTGAGATCATGACCTGAGCCGAAGGCAGAGGCTTTAACCCATTGAGCCACCCAGGTGCCCAAGGGGTAGGGCTTCTGTCTGCAAGCATTATGCCCTGAGGCCTCAATCGCTTTCAGCCTGACACACTAAATCTCATTAGGGCCCCAAGTCCCTGGCCAAATCATTGTCACAAATTTTTGCCAGATCAGATGACCATGACTTGCAATCGATGAATCGTAGCATCTCTGATTAGAAAAGAATATTGGGGTTTGTTTCCCCTCACCAATAAAATGTAAGCTCATAAAACAAGGTCTTTGTTTTGTTCACAACTTGTACACCTGTTACTTAAGAACTTTCTGGAACATAGCAGGTGCTCAGTATTTGATCATTTGAATAAGCGAATCTAACCTTATCCCTACCCTTTTCTAGCAGGACTAAGAACTCCTGTAACAACTGTTTCTACATCTCCAACAGCTGAGAGCTGATTATGTCCTGGAATAACCAGTCCCACTACTGCACAGGCGTAACTGGAGGTTGGCAGCACGGGACTTAACACATCCGCTGTTAAGTCAAGAACGGAGGGTCAACATGTCACATGGGCAAACGTCGGCTCTGGGAGCGGACATACAACCTTCAGAGACAGTAACTTTCCTATCTATCTATAGGCTTTATATTACTTTATAAGACGTTCACATCCTTTCTAAAAATCTTACCTTGAGGGTTAGGCAGAGGCAGGATTTAAATTCAGTATTTGCTGAAATGCTGAACCCGTCTGCAATTTTTACATCGGTCACCAGGGGGTGCACTTGTTGCTTAAATCGTCACCATCATCCCTGTGGCTGGGGACCTGCTTTCCGAGGGTGATACCGAACTTGGAGAAATAATTACGGACATTTAGGTCCTAGAAAAAAGGAATGATGCTAAAAGTAAGATTACCTAGAAAGACAGATACTGGGGGCACATCACATTGAGAAGGGTGGATAGAAATCCTTCCCTTACCACTAATTAAATCCAGTAGAGGGGGCGGGGGGCCTGGCTGCTCAGTCAGAGTAGCATGACACTCTTGATCTCAGGTCATGAGTTCGAGCCCCATGTTGGGTGTAGAGATTACTTAAATAAAAACAAACAAACAAACAACTCAAAAGCCAAAGGAAAGAAAGCAAAAAACGTTCTGCTGAGTATTATGGTTTCAAG
Source organism: Procyon lotor (assembly GCA_028646535.1). Classification (NCBI taxonomy): domain Eukaryota; kingdom Metazoa; phylum Chordata; class Mammalia; order Carnivora; family Procyonidae; genus Procyon; species Procyon lotor. Next base: position 31,723,010 of record CM053613.1, read on the forward strand.
GTGAAGAGATCTCAGGGTCTTGTTGACCCTGAAGGAGAGTCACAGAGACATTGCCTGCTGGTGCTACCCTAGTCTCTAAATCCCTGGCAGTCTCCTAAAATGTCAGGGCCATAAGGAAATGCAAGAGCATCCAAGCATTTCCTCCAACCTTCCATTTTATAGATGGGGAAACCAAAGCCCAGAGAAAAGTAAATTACTTTCCCAAGAGGAACTGACTATCTAATGGCAGAGCCAGAATTAAAACTCAAGAGTTCATTGCACTGAGTACTTGATAGCTTGGCTGGGGAGGAGTTGGTCTTTAGAAATAACCCCTTGGATTCGGGGCAACCTAAACTCTATTGGGCATAAGACTGGTCTTTTTAGAAAAGGTTTTTTATTATGACATCTTTTCTCAAAAGAGAAAAGAGAGAGAGAAGAGAGGGAAGGATGGGGGAAGGAATGGGAAAGGAAAGGAAGGGAAGAGAAAGAAAGGGAGGGGAGGGGAAGGGAGGGAAGAGGAGGGGAGGGGAGGGGGTGGGAATGGGAAGAGAGAGACAAGTTTCCTGCTGCCTTCATCTCCAGGCAGCCTCCGGTGCTGCTGTCTTCCTAGCAACTGCAGCTATGCTGCATTGTTTGAAGTACTCATTTTTTCAAAATCGAAAGATGAAGGATAAACTCCCAAAACAAAAGGCCTTTTTCTTCCAAGAGCTTAGATAAATCATAATTCAAGGACAAAGGAGTCAAGGGTGAGCAATCCCTCAAAAACCGTCTGCGGAACAGTTCCACGTTGTCAATAGCACACCTCCTTTCTGAAGCGCAGACTTGGAGGGCCTTGGAATTGTATTCAAATGCCTCGCTTTACAGAAGAGGAATGTGTGGTTCACAGAGGGGAAGGGGTAGGGTCATAGGTCAAATGCTTTCAGAAGCCAGGGCAATGAAGCAAGCTGGGACAGATGAGATATTTTAGCTACGATACCAAAAATATGTGGCTTTGCTCTGTAAGAAAAACAACAGAGCAGGCCTGTTGACAAATGGCAAATAGCACGTGCCCTCGGTAATGGGGAAAAGAGTGGGGACTGTGGCCAAATGACCACGCCCCGCTTCCAGGGAGCAGCTGCTCTCCAGCATCATTGGCCACTGTCATGTAGGCACGGGAGCCTGAAGTTGCTAGATCTTCTGTTATTTTTTTTTTTAAATATGGATTTGTACTTGAAATGTCCTAATCTTTTCTTAATGGTCACAACTAGTTTGAATTAGTTGCAGGCCGGACAGAACACAGAACCCTTCTGGAGTTTGGCTTCCGCTGTAAGTGTCTGGTGCGTGCCCTCTGGACTAGGGTCCTGTGGGAGGGTAGGGAAGGGTCTTCCAGGAAGCCCCTGTGGCTTTACTTCAACCAGCCCCTTGCTACGTGACCTTCCAGGAGCCACATTCCGCTGGCCTCTGTTTTCTCATCTGAAATGCGAGGGCGATGGAGTAGGGGATCTCCAAGGTTTACCTGACAGTCTCTGAGTTTCTGAGTGTTCTTCACAGATGGAGATTCTGTTAGCAAGGCATTCTGGGAAGGTCACAGGGTCTGGAGGCAAAAGGTCTACAGACTTGTATATCCCTCCTTGCCGCTGTCATACTGAAACTTCAAACACTGAGCTATCCTCTCCCACACCAAACACGGAGCTATCCTTTCCCAACCAATGGTTCCTCAGCTAGCCTTCACCCACAGTATCGGGCACCACACCTCACCTAGTGCCCAGGTCAGAACCCCTGGCCTCATCCTCAAGCCCGCCATCACCCCCCAGCCTCAGCCAACCAGCAAGTCCTGTTGATTCCACTTTTTATCTGTCAAGTCTAGTCTCTTCCTCCCATCTCCAGTACCAACATCCTCATCCGGACAGCCATGTTTTCTCACCTGAATTACCCCACAGCTGTCTCCCTACCTTCATTCTTACCCCTTCAGTCCATTCTTCATACTGCAGTCAGAGGTGTCTGCATAAGACACATATTCCCAGCTTGCGATCCTTCTGTGGTTGCCCTCAAGACAAAATCCAAACTCCTTAACATGAGGCCCTTGGTTTTGTTTTTCTTTTTTTTCCCTGGACCAGCCTCATGTTCTACACTCTTCTCTTGCCACAGCCGCAAACACTCTACCTGGGTTTGGTGAACTGGAGAGAAGAAACTGCAGCTTGTTAACCAATGAGTTCCCAGAACCTGACAGCTGCTGTTGATGAAGTGAATGAGCGGATGGATGGATGGATGGATGGATGGATGGATGGATGGATGGATGGATGGATGGGTGGGTGGATGGATGGGTGGGTGGATGGGTGGATGAATAGGTAGATAAATGGATGAATGAATGAGTGAATGTATGAATCCAAGGACTCCCCTACTTACTACCTAGATCTTATAGCATGTTCACTCTCACTTTCTCTACCTATAAAAATGCTTTCATCTTTTCTAACCTTACAAGTTAGAAATGAGGAGTGAATTAGGCAACAAGTGTAAATGACTTTTGGGACCTGTAAAAGCAGAATCTAGACATTAGTTGCTACATACCTTTTCTGTGCTTCAGTTTCCTAGCTCAGCATCTACTTCAGTACCTGCCTCATAGCCTTAAAGTATGAGTTAAATTAGCTTATATATGTACCATGCTTTGAATAGCACATGGCCTACTGTAAATGAGTGTTACTATAATGATGGTAACAATGATGGTGATGAGTGATCTTTACAACCCCCTGAGGTTCCACGTGTAGCACACATTTGTGGCTGCTCTTTTGGTAAGAGACCCCTGGTTTCCTTTTGGATGAAGTCTTGAGTAAGGTCTGAATAGGACTGTCAATCAGGGCGTGCCCTCCCCTAGCCAGTGGGGGGAGTCCACACCCAGAACCCAGCCAATCAGCCTCTGGCTCTCCCAGAACTTTGAGTCTTGAGTGGCAGGAAGGAAGAAACCACGTTAGGTGATCGTGCATCTCTACGGAGACACCTGGGTGTGGCGATGGAGATGTTCCACCCTTGCAAACCTGCAAACCTGCCTCCCACCTTTCCAAGTATGGTTCTTCAGTCTTCCCTTCCAACTATGAGCTGCCCCCATGGCCTTCCAATCAATTCCCCTTTGCCTACCTTAACCAATAGTCACTCCTGTGGCTTGTTGCCAGACACCACTGGCCATCCGTGCTCCAGGGTCAGCAGACACCCTTTGGGGCCTCAGACAAGGCATTTCTCCTTCTTGTACCTCCGTATACTCCCCCTAAAGTGGGGGGCCTTGACCAGCTGCTGGTTCCCAGCCAATCAGCGGCAGCATCTTCAGATAGAGCTTCACCCCGATCTTACTGAGTCAGACTTTCTGGAGTGTGGGGGGAGCCTGAGAATCTATATTTTTTAAATAGTTCTCCCCGGTGATTCTGAGATGCAACCAACTTGGGAAGCACTGAATGGGAGGTCTTGTGGGGGCCCTCTGAGAGGAGAGGGCTGGGACTCTCAGTGCTTCTCTGATGCTGCTGCTCTCTAGGAGTCCAGATTTGGAGTCAAGCCCCATCACTCTCCCCACAGAGAAACTTTCTGTAGCTTCCCAGCACACTAGAATGAAATGCAAGCTCCCCCAGGCTCCTCTCCAACCTCATCTCTCCCTGGCTTTTCTGCTGTGCCTGAAAGAGAAAGTTCTGCCTGCAAAGCTCTTCCCTACTCTGCATGGCCATTGTCTTCTAACTCAAGTCTCTGCTCAGATGTTATCTCCTCCGAGAGGCCCTCCCTGAATGCCCAGTCAGAAGCATCCCCCTCCACTTTCACATTCCACCACCCCATTCTCTTATTCTCTTTTCTTTTCCTTCACCGCACTTACCACTGTCTGAAATTAACCTTTTATTTATTATTTTCACCTGGTTCATCGGCGGTGTGTCCCCCCTAGAATGTATGTTCCATGAGGGCAGGGAAAATGACCATCTTATTCTCTAATATGTACCCAGCTTCTGGAATAGTGATCAGCTCAGAGGAGGACCTCCATAAAATATTTGTTGAACGAATCTGCTTCATAGAGTGATCAAAGTTCTGACTCCCACTCCTCCTGAGATGGTGTTTCAGATGTTTCTCCCTGGGATTGGCAGCCAGGTGCCCTTGGCCTTCACCTTGAGTTGATAGGCTGGTGTCTGCAGCTCTCAGAGGCTTGGCCCGGATCTGAGGCCAGCTCCTACAGAAAGATCACATCACACCCCTAGCCCGCATCCACTCCAGCTCAGCTTCTCCTCTGACCAACCTTGTTAATGTCCTTGCCTTTCACTCTTCAGGCTTGCAGCCAGGAAATACGACTCCAGAGGTTAGCTCTTGGGAACACAGAGATGTCCTCTCCTTTTAAGTCAATTATTTCACATAAACGCTCTTCTTTTAATTTTCCCAACTCCATTCCCACAGCATCTGCTCCAAATCCCAAGTCCTTGGGAAAGGTATTTGGACACTATTTCTCGACCCCTAAATGAATTACCTTTGCCAATTTAGGTGTGGGATAATGCCCAGCTTTCGTTGAGAGACCTCACCAAAATTAGCTTCATGAATCCCATTTATACATTTGCTATAACAATGAGACTAAGGTCATTGGCCACAGGGACCCCAAGAGTCTACCATTAGAAAAATCCTCCTGAAACTGTGCTCTGAGAGGTAAGTGCTAGAGCTGCCTCGAACTCTATGGAAACGAACAGGAGAAAAACAAAGAAGAAAAGAAAGGAAGAAGGAAGGAAAGATAATATGAACTAGCAAAAAAAGAAAAAAAAAGGTGACCTACTTTGCCACTTTAGACATATCGGTCTGTTTCTTCCTCGCTGAAATAATCATTCGAGCATGCAACAGAAATTTATCGAGCCCCTACTACACGCCAGGTATTGTCTGCGACACTTGGGATCTATCAGTGATCCAAACAGATGACAATGTTTGCCCGTGTGGAACCTGTATTCTAGTGGAGGAAGACGGACACTGAAACTGTGACCCTATTAGCCACGTAACTGAATTTAAAATGTATTAATAAACGTATTAGTAAAAATATATTGAAGAGTGCTTTATGCTACAACAAATATACAATATAGCTTGTCTATTACCCAGTGTGTTAGAAGGTAAAATGCGCCATCATAAAGGAAAAGGTAAAGGGGGACTGGGAAGCAGCAGGGAGGAGGCAGAGGCAAGCTCCTCTATTAAGAACAGCGGTCAGGGTGGGCCTCACTGAGGAAGTGACCTTGAGCAAACACTTGAACAGCGTGAGGACATTAGTTCTATGTGCTATTTCCCTTTCTTTTTGCCATCCAAGAAGATCAGAACTGAATTTGAGGTTCAAGTCCAGTGCCCTGGAGACCCCCGTGGTCTTTTGTCCGTTGGAGAGGCAGGGCAGGACAGCGGTGAAGGGCTCGAGTTCCAAAGTCAAACCAAATATTGGTTCTACGGCTCACCAGCTACGTGACTTTGGGCATCATAGTTCATCTCTCTGGCCCTCAGTTCCCTGTGCCTCAAAAAAAAAGATAATAATATCACCTACCTCACAGGGCTCTTTGTAGGGATCAAATAAGGTACACAAATTCCTTCGCGTTCAGGAAGAACTCGATAAAAATCGGCTGTAATTATCAAGCCTTGGTCTTGTCTCTCCAAGTTTATTTACATCTTCCTTGGTCTTGATTCTCTACCCTTATTGATATTTTAACATTGTTTTATGGTTTCTGCTCCTGTGGTAAGCTACCTCAAATCCTTTGTGGATTGGGGTGGGTTATAAATAAGTAAGTAAATAAATAAAATCTGGATAGGGGAACATTTTCACTGAAGCAAAACATTTCATTATCAGTAGAGTGAATTCCAAGTGAGACCAAAAGCAAGAAATATCGACTCTAATCTCTAAAAGCCCATCAAAAACCACAGCAAGATGCTTTCTGGTTAGTCAGGCCCTCTTTCTCTCCCCCCTGCTCCTCTTTCCCAAACCCCTCTTCCTCCCTTCCTCAAGAGAGGCTGCATGAGTCACACAAAGTGGCCCAGTAAGCCTAACCCCTCCCTACCCCCCAAGGAGGACTCCATTGCCATGGGACTCACAGAATTCTTTTTTTTTTCCTCATCAGAGAAGAGAAAGGAAATTGGTGGGCTCACTCTGCAAGCCAATGGGGTAAAGAGACGGGTGCTGCTCAGGGCACTGAGTCAGCCACGGGTCAGAATCGCATTCCTGCCGTTCATCAGACAGTACTCTGGTCATGGGGAAGCCATGGTCACAGTACTGGGCCTCAGGTTCCTTGTTGGTAATAACAGTGCCTCCCTTCCTATGGACCATGCAAATGAAAGGGGAGAATAGAGGGAAGCAACACGGATAGCTTGTTTTTAAAGCCCTCCATAACAGTTAGACTTTCCTTCCTTAACTGCACCCCCCAGTAACACTTACTGGACAATGGGAATCTAAAACTCTTTAATAAGAGGATGTACAGGGCAGAAAAGGGGTAAGAAGACTAGTTTAGCTATATCCCTATGGGACAGAAATGCCTTCCGAGAAGCAAAGGAGACAGATCATTTTTTGAGCCCCATTACTTTGTAGGTCCAGTCACTCTAGTATATATATATATATATATATATATATATATATATATATATATATATATATATATATATCACACAGGTATCTTACCATATATATGATCATAGATCCTTACTGTCACCCTTGGAGATGGACGTTGGTCATCATATCTGACAGCTGGGGCTGGGTTTGGAACCCAGAGCACACAGCTAGGAATATCTGTGAGGCAGTGCTGGCCTTCTGGTATTATCTTCACAAAGGACGACAACTCGCCTCCCCCACAGGACAGCACAGGCATCCCTGACAGAAGCCAGCAAGTCCTCAGACCTGCTGGAGTGCCAAGCCTCTGTGACTCCTAAGCTGGGTTCCAAAAGAATCTGGGCCAGGCTGACCTTGCCGAGTCTCTCTGAGCCATCCTCCTCCCCTCCCCTCCATCGGCCTCCAGGGCCTTCCCTGGTAAGGCACCCCTGCTCTATGAGCTGCGGATTTGGATTTAGTTAGATCTGAATTTGAAACACACACCCCTTGTGTGTCAACCATAGGACCTTAGGTGAGTCACTCATTCTTTCTAGTTTCTGTACTGAAAATTGGGAATATCAAAATGCCTGCCTCCCAAAGTTATCACAAAGATATGTATTGAAAATACACAAAACGGTGCCTAGAGCATACTCAATGTTCATTTATGGTCGCTGTCGTTGTTACCTTGATGCCATTAGGGGAAATCAGCCTTATGCTGAAGGACAGAGATGATGCTCTCAGGGAGGGAGAGCAAGCCCTTGAGCACCAACTGACATGTGTCCTCACGCTTCTGTACAGACCACGAAGCATGACCTGGTTATCTGATATTGGATTCACAGACAACTGCTTGAGGATAACAAGAAGACCTAGCTGGGCTCTGTACCCCTCCTAAGGAAAAAAAACAAAAAAACAAAACAAAAAAAAGACTGATCAAGATCCAGGCCTTCCAAATCACTGCCCTTGATCCACAAGCATGTAATGATGGTCCTTCTGTGCTGGGAACCGGGGACAGATAAGAGACCCAGCCCTATCCCAGGAGTTTATAGTGCACTCAGAAGAAAAGGAAGGAAGGAAGGAAGGAAGGAAGGAAGGAAGGAAGGAAGGGAGGGAGGGAGGGAGGGAGGGAGGGAGGGAGGGAGGAAGGAAGGAAGGAAAGGAGGGAGGGAGGAAGAAAGGGCTATCACAGCAGGCAAGTACTAAGTATCCCTGGAGATATGAGTGAAGGTTCTATGGAGAAGGATGTATTTGAACTAGACCTTACCAACTAGGTAAAACATGGGGGCATGGCTTTCCAGGCTGAAAGCACAGGATGAACAAAGGATAGAAATGGGGAAAATACAGTTTGCTTAGAGAACAAAATTTTGGGGAGCCTAGGGGCCTGGAATGCCAGAGACTGAGGTAAGAGCTGACAGTGAAGAGCCAATGAGCCACAGGAAACACCAAAAAACGTCATGACTACTCTGGAGAAAATAGGGGGAGTGGGCCTCCAATTTAAAATAGGATGGTCACAGAAGATCTCTTTGAGGTGATTTCTCTGGGGAAAGTTTCCAGGCAGAGCCATGCAAAGGTCCTAAGTGCAACAGGGTGGCTGCCATGTTGGCAATGCATTAAAAGAGACCAGTGTGACTAGAGTAGTAGGGAGTGAGGTTAGAGAGTTCAAAGGCAGCCAGCTCAGGAGAGGCCTTGCAGGCTGTCATGGGGCTTTAGCTCTCACTTGTCTGAAATGAAGAGCCATTGTAGGATTTCCAGTGAAGGAGAAGACTTACGTTTTAAAAGGATCTCTGCTGTGTGGACAATCAACTGCAGGGGGCCAAGGTTGGAAGCAGGAAGACCAATCTGGTGGCTATTGCAGAAATCCGGGTGAAAGAGGATGGTGGCTGGAACCAGGGTGATAGCTGTGTGGTGTCTCCCCTCAGTAACCCCATGTAAAAATGGAGCTTAGGATCCCCGTCTGTGTGCACCCTGATGCCTCCAAAAGCACCCCCCTCGCATCAGGAATATCAGGAACCTCCAACTAGCAGGGTGCCAGCCTGGAAAATGTGGGATTGTGAGGCACATTGCTCAGCTCCTTGCACGTCCCGGCCCCTGGCGCCCAGGAGAAAGCCAAGACAGATGCGCGCCCCACTGCGAGTGTCAGGCCGGAAAGACCCGGCGGAGCGAGGTCTCGCTCCCCAGAAACTGAAAAAGGAAGAGTGGGAAGACGGGTGCCTCCTCCTAGCCCTGGAGCAGGTCCTGGGCTGCCCGGGACTGTGTGCGCCCGGGTATGCACCCACTCCGTGCAGATGTTGGCATCTTGCGGGCATCATCGGGGAGCGGCACAGCACCCTCTCCATGCACACTCCCCGGTCCCCTCCCCCCCGCCCCCCAGCACTGACCCCTTTGTCTCGCTCTCCTTTACCCCCATCTGTCTGCCTGTACGTCCCGCACTGGGCTCGGCGCGCACGGCCCCTCTGGGGTCCCTCTGGCGGTCGCCGTATCCGCGCAGCCCGGGCCCGGGGCTCCCTTGAAGAGAAAATCATGAATGAAATGCATGCGGTTCTCCCGCTCCCCCGCCCTCGCTGCCCAGGCAACCTCCGCGCGGGGGCGGCGTGCGCGGGGACTCCGCGCAGAGTAGGAGGGAGGGGGCGCCTGAGAGCAGGGTCAGGGACTAAGGGTCGGAGATCCGGCCCCACTCGCGCCCCTGGGCGCTGCCGGAGCTCCCACGCCCCGCCCGTCAGCCCCGCGGGTCCTGCGCAATTCCCGGGGAGCGGCGCCAGGCCGCCCGGGGGCGGGGCGGAGCCGGGGCCGGGGGTTGCCGAGCCGACCCGGCGGCTGCGCCGGCGACTCCGCAGCCCAAGCGCATTCGGTGGGGCGGCCCGGCAAGGGAGCGCGCACGGAGCGCGGGACGGAGCGCCGGGCGGACGGACCGACGGACGGACGCCCCCGCACACGCAGACGCACAGAGCTCGGCGCGGCCCCCGTCACACACACACACGCACACACACACACACACACACTCGCGCAGACCCACACAGGAACACACGCAGACACACGCACACTCGCGCGCGCACATCCTCCCGCCAGCCTGCCTGCCCGCCCGCCCGCTCGCCGGCGCCCGGAGCCCGCTCTGGCCGGTAAGTGCGGCGCCTCTGTGGGCGCCTTTGTGTGGGGAGCGGGGAGGTGGAAGGCGCGGGGTCCCTCCCGGGGCGGCCCCGCGAGTGAAACCTGCTCCAGCCCCCAGGGCCGAGAAGCCGGAGCCCGCCACCGCCACGCCCCCATGGGTCTCCCTGCGCCCCCGGACTGGGGGAGGGGGACCCGTGACGGGGAGGGGGCTTGGTGCTGGGTACCGGGGAGAGAGCGGCAGCCACTCCCCACGAAGCTCGAGCACGGTTCCGGAAGGATGGAGACTGTGGTCCCAGGTCCGAGCCTCTGCGATCGAGGCTGGTGCGCGGCTCTTGGCTGCATCTCCTCTCCCGGGTCTGAAGCTCCGGAGGGAGGCAGGAGATCGCAGCTAGCCTGCTGGCCTGTAAAACGGACTCCCAGCCTTCCCTTCGATTCGCCTCCCCCGGACCAACCGTGTAGCTTAAACAACCCGCTGCCCACCCACCCCCAAAATAAGAGCCCAGCGCGTACCCCTCCCCCAGCATGCCCCTTTTTCCTAGATGAGGCCCAGACTCTTGCAAAATCCGGAGATTGTCCCAGTCAGAGCCCTGAGGGGCTTACCTGCCCAAGGATCACGTGACTTAGAGGGTCCGGACCAGATGAGCCCTTGGAACTCATTTAACTCTCTCACTTTACAAATGGGGAAACTGAGGTCCGTGAGGTGGCTTGACCAAGGTCACCAGAGTTAGTGACAAAACCTGCATTAGAATTTAGGGTCTATGGCTTTCCTATTCATTTTTCTCCTACATAATTCAATTCTATATCCACTGAAGCCCCAGAACCCCAAAATTCATCTGAGTGTACCAGGGAAGTCTTTGTAATTCCAGCCCTACCCCCACTTGGAGCGGCAGGTGCCATTCATTTGCTGCCATCCTTACTGTGGGGGGAAAAGGGGTGGCCTTTAGTCCGCTTCAGTCAGCCTCAAAGGAAAGCTCTCTTATGCAAGCAAGCACTCCAGGTTTGGGGATTTAATTGACAAGAATGAAGAAGCTCTGGGCAGGAGATCAGATTATAGGTGCTGGGCTCTCCCAGGAGTCATTGAGCCTGTGTCCTCAGTTGGACCAGTTGGTGTGGCGTTCAAGAGTCACCCCCTTCCCTCACCTTGACCTGACTATACTCCTTCCCAGTCATGCTCCCCTCCTCCTTAATGGCCTGCATCTTCTACCCAGGCCCCTTGCATCATCCCTTTGTGGAAGTCCCCCCAAATCCTTCACGTCAGGCCGCCCCTTCCTCCTTGATGTCTGTTGAGTATGGCCTCTTGGTGTTGCTGACAAAGCTGCTAGGGAGGCTGACTTACAGCTGGACCAGGCTCAGGTGGTAGGTCGGGGCAAGGCTCCCTCAAGGGCAGCTGGGTGTCCCCACAGCTAAGCCGGATGCCTGGCGCAGACAGGGTTCCCCGAGAGGTATGTCGAAGGAGTGCAAGCTGGGTGGTGAGTGGATGAAGTCAGTCACTCTTGAGGAGACTCTGTTGGATGAGATAGTAGTTAGCAAGGAGGGCAGTGTTCAGTCTCTAGGGGCCTGAGGCTCTTGTCTCAAGAGCTTCCTTCTTGAGTGGGGTGAGCAGCCTGGCAAGGTGACTAGGTGTCCTAATTCCGGGGACCACCACTCACACCATAGGCCCTAGAAAAGGCGTTGAGTTCCAGAAGCGCCATTTACATAGACTTCCTGATGCGTGGTGCCCCCTGGCTTTTTGTGGAGCAGTGGCTCCCGCGCTAAAAGGCAAGAGATCTGGGTTGAGGGCCCAGTCTCCTCCTCGCTGGCTGGACAGTTTCAGTGAATGCTCATAACCTCTCTGGGCCTGAGATTCTCCATCTGAAAAATAAGATCATGGGATTGGAAATTTTCAGGGTACCTTTCAGGGCTGAACCATGGTGAGGGTTAGGGGAGAAGGGGAACACTTATTTATATAACTGCTGTGTGCCTGCTTTTCCTCTTCTATTACTCTGTGAGGGGATAAAATGAGATGAGATAATTTATGTAGGGTACTTAGCACAGTGCCTGGGGCATAGAGGGAGCTCCAGGATAGGTAACTATTAATACCGTTAGAGCCCCAGCTTTGTGGGTATACCCTCCACATCTTCCCTCTTCAGATTGCCCAAAGATATGGGATTTTAGGGCCTCAGAGTCCCTCTCCCCGGAAAATTCCCTTCCCCACCAGACATAGGGTTCAGTAGGCATTAAGACATCCCTAAAACCTCCCTGAGACAAAGAACACTTCTGTTTTTAGTTGTTTTGCAGCCAATTGTGATGAATTTAGTAATTGATATAGTGTCAAAGCTTTCCTTACACTGTCGCTTACATTTAATTCTCTAACACACCCATGATAGCCACAGTGTTATTATTCCCATTTTATAAGTGGGGAAGTTAAGACCCGGAGTTGAACTTAACTTGGGGTGCATACTTTAAAAGTTCTCAGAGCCAGAGAGCTGTGCCTCGAGCTCAGATCATATGAATCCAGATTCTGAACTCTTCCCTGTCATATTGTCTGTCCTTTCCCAACACCTGCCCTAAAAGAGGGACAGATGACCTCTGGGAAAGAGTTGAGAGGAAGGATGGATTTTATTCTTCTGGAAAATCAGGAATCGCTTCTTGGAGAAACTATAGCCTTTGAGTTGGGTCTACATGATTAGTACACTAGAAGAAAGAAAGGACATTATTTCAAGTGTTAGAGGGAGTATGAACAGAGAAGGCAGCAGGACCTTCTTGGGCATGTGTAGAAACTGGGAAGTGTTTCATTCTAACTGGAGCAGAAAGGATAACAGAGGAGTTGTGAGAAGGGAAGTCTGGGTAGGAAGGTAGAGGCAGTTTCTGGGAGCATTGAATGCCAAGCTAAGCGATTGGTCATTGGTTTCTAAGTAGGGGAGAGACCTGATCCAGCCTGGCCAATAGGAAACTCTCCTGGCTACCCTGTGGAGAACAGATTGGAGGGGAGGACCTGCTGGCAGGGGTCCCAGGTAAGACACAATGACAGTGACTAAGTGAGAGATAAGGAGTGGGGTGGTCTTAAGAATGAAGAGAGAAAGGAGTTGATGCAGGAGGCCAGAGTGTCACTGAAATCGGCAGGGGTTTGGATGTGGGTGCTAGAGGGAGGGAGGAATGAGAAGTGGTGACAAGGGTTTTGAGCCCGAGTGGCTAAGGATGCCACTCGCAGAGAGAGCCCAACAGCAGGGGGGATGGGCAGGCCTGCCAGTGGGGGCCGTGGGTCTGACAGGACACCATAATGACTCCTGCAAAGCTGGCTCACAGAGCACCCCGAACTGTCAAGAGCCGGTTTGATCATCCATTCATTCAATCTCCAGATACATATAAACATCTGTTATGTGCCAGGTTGTTCTGGGCTCTGGGGATACATTGCTGAAAAAGATGAACTTCCTGCCCAAGCTCTACCAAGGGAGACAGAAAATAAAACATAAGCAGAGATATGACATTTCAAGGGGTGAGAAGTGCTCTGGAGAAAAATAAAACAGGGTGGGGAGGGGGAAGAGTGAAGGAAGAGATTTGCCCTTAAATAGAACTATCTTTGAGGAGGTGAGAGTTGACCAAAGACCTGAATGAAGTGAGGAGACCAGGGAGAAGAGCATTTTAAGAAGAGAAGGCCACCAGTGCAAAGGCCCTGGGGTAAGAATACCTTGGTGTTTTCTGGGAGCAGCAAGGGTGGCTGTAAGAGACAAGTGGAGAGGAAGGGTGGTAAGGGAAAAGGTAGAAGAGAGGGGCAGGACCAGGTCATGCAGGTGTTTATAGGTCTGAGGAATAAGAAATCACAGTGTTAATGAGTCCCAAGAGAACCAGAGTCCTATTCTCATTGTATTCTTAGTGACTAGCAAACCAAACCTGATACTCAGTACTAACTCACTAAATAGTTGTTGAATGAATGAATGTTAGAAATGAACGTATATGTATGAAGCTGCATACCTTGGAATTATATGAACCACCAAGTATATTATGGCATAGTAAGATGTAGTAGGATCAAAATAATAAAGCTCAGATGATTTGAATATGCTGTCATTCAAGTATGAAAAGTCCACAGTTTGCAGATCTGCTGGAGAGGATCTTGGTGAGAATGTCTAACTTTGGGCTAATGTAAGGGCTAAACCGTTCATGGCCAAATCTCCTGGTCAGTGTGATGGTAAAAGAAAGACCCTAAACTGCCCTTCCTTTGCATGGTGAGGTGGTTGGTTGAAGTCATTAGAGAGGCTTCAAGTCAAATGTTCCCCTGTCCCAGAACTCTCTGGAAGTCCCGCAGAGGGATTTGTGGACTTCAGCGATGGGCAGCGTGTGGGTGTCTAGAGTCAGCTGCAGAGATTGTATGTTTCATCATCAGCCTAAGGGTGTTACCTGGCCTTAAAAAATAAATTGCATTGTAAAAATAACATGACCGCACTATAAAGCAAACGTTAAGATGAACCATGATCTTGAACATCCTGTTTTATTTCTTCTGAAAAATCTGTCTCTTTTTTCTTCCTGCAGTTTATTTTTTTTTTAATTTAAATTCCATAGAATGTAATGTTAGTTTCAGGTGTACAATATAGTGATTCAGCACTTCCCTATATCACCCGGTGCTCATCACAATGAGTAGACTCCTTAATCCCTACGCCCCGTCCCCCCACCTACCTCCCTCTGGTCACCATCAAGTTGTTCTCTGTATTAAGAGCCTGTTTCTTGGTTGCCTCTAAAGGTCTGCATTTTTTTTAATGGATATAATCAGCCCACATCTAGCTTTAGTCCCTTGCATTTTTCACTTAACATTTTATCATGACTTTTTTTTTTAAGATTTTATTTATTTATTTGTTTGTTTTTTTGACAGAGAGAGACACAGCGAGAGAGGGAACACAAGCAGGGGGAGTGGGAGAGGGAGAAGCAGGCTACCCGCCCAGCAGTGAGCCTGACCCGGTGCTCTGTCCCAGGACCCTGGGATCATGACCTGAGCCCAAGGCAGGTAGATGATTAACGACTGAGCCACCCAGGCACCCCTTATCATGACTTCTGTGTTCCATCCTGATCTTTTTATCCTCAGTGGCTTTACTATATTTTTTGGTTAACCATTTCTTTTTTGGTGGATCCAGTAGTGAACATCCTCAAGCACAGCTTTTCTATCTTGGATTCTCAAGGCTTCCGTTTTAAGCATCCTCAAGAGGGTATGACAGGGCCCTGGAGGGGTTAAAGAGGGGCCCAAGGGACAGAAAGGAGCAACTGTGAACAGAGACTGGTGGATTTCATGGACATAAATGATGTGCCCCTGGGTCCTGGGGTAGAAAGAGAACAGGGGACTCTGGAGCTAGAGCTTAGGAGAGGTTGGACAGACAGGGAGATCGAGGAACAGGAGGCCAGCAGTAAAGAGTGCTCAGGGTGCACCAGAGTGGTACCCAGCTCCGTCCGATTTGAGATGGGGTTCCCTCCAGCATTTTGTTGCTTCTGTTGGGGGCGCTTTTTTAAAATTGGGGAGTACCTGAAATTTGCTGTTACTCATTTCTAAGTGTACAGTTTGGAGGCATTTAAGTACATTCACAGTATTTCTGCAATATTGCACTACCGTCACCACCCCCCACCCAGAGATCTTTCTTCATCCTGCAAAACATTAAACAATAAGTTCTCATTCCCACCCAGCCTCTGGTGGCCTGTATTCCACCTTCTCTATGAATTCACCTGTTCTAGGCCCCTCACATATGTGGAATCATAGTTTTTGCCTTTTTGTGTCTGGCTTACTTCCCTTAGTACAGTGTCCTCGGATGCTTCCAGGTTGTAGCATGGGCCAGAATTTCCTTCCTTTTTAAGGCTGAGTAATATTCCATTGTCTGGCCGCCCACACTTGGTCTATCTGTTCACCCACTGAGGAGTTCTTGGGTTGCTTCCGGCTCTGGGCTGTTGTGGACTTTGCTCCAGTGAATACTAATGTACGTATCTGAGCCTCTGCTTTCTGTGTTTTTGGACCTAGAAGTAGAATTGCTGGACCATAGGGTCATTCTGTGATTAACTTTGTGAGGAACATTTGGGGCTTTCTTTTAAAAGGATTTTTGTGGGCCCAGCATGAAAAAGGTCACTGAAGGAAGTCTTGGGAGGTTGGAGTCTAGGAAGAAGCCATTAATTTAAAAAAAAAAAAATTGATGCTCAGGGCAATCAGTGCTTGGATGGCTCAGTTGGTTAAGTGGCCAACTCTTGGTTTCGGCTCAGGTTGTGATCTTGAGGTCATGAGATCGAGCTCCTCATTGTTCTCCACACTCAGCACAGAGTCTGCTCCATATTCTCTCTCCCTCTCCCCTCAGCTCAAATGCTTTTTCTCTCTCTCAAATAAATAAAATCTTTAAAAAGAAAAAGAGTTTGTGGCTTCTTCATGGCCGTGGAGGTAATAGAGAGGAGAGAAGAGAGAACAGATTAAAAGTGAATCCAGCCTCTGTGTCTGAAGAATTATTGTGATTTAGAGGCCTTGTGGGTGGAAAAAGAAAGCTCTCCAGAGATGTCTTAGAGGATACAGTTCATTCATGCATGCAAGTATTTACTGTGCCGGGAAATCTATGAGGCCACAAGGCCCCTGCCCACAAGGAGCTTACGTCTCTTGGGGGTGGCAGACCAGTAACCCAGCAACAGTGCTCCATCCTGACACATGCTCTGATCATAATAATAATAGTAATAGTAATAATAAGCATTGATTTCTTCTGGGTCCTTATGACATGATCTCACCTGAGCCTCATGACAGAAGGTTTTTATTGTCCTCAATGTACAGGCTCAGAGAGCTTGAGGAACTTGCCAAGAACACACAGCAGGGCAGTGGCAGAGCCAAAAGGCAGACCTAGGCAGTAACCATCCTCTAGTGCTGGGCCAAGGGCTGTGGGAATGCAGGAGACACACGTGTACAGTGTGGAGATCTGAGAAGGCTTCCTGCAGGAGGAGGTGAGGCCCACATTTCAGTATAAGTCAGCTGTGTTCTGCTTTCGCCCGTTGTTTCAGAAAGGATTTTCTGTAGTAGCAGCGGGAGCAGCCTCCAGACCTGCTGCCAGGGAGTCTGACCTGCCAGGGTGCCCTGCCTCGCTGAGACTCCGTGTCAGAGGGAGAAGCTCATTCATCATCCCGGTGCTTATCATGAGGCAGGGAGGCCCAGCGGGCGAATTTCCTTTTCCCTCTGGCTTCCCCGCCTCACCTCCTTCCAGCTGTTCCTGGGGTCCCACAGAGGGACATCCAGGGCTCCTCCTGGGCCCGAGCAGCTTCAGGACAGCGGGCCGGAATTGACCAAACACAAAGCCCAGGAGTGGCCATGGAAGTCCCATGTCCACCCTCTGTGCCACTTCGCTGCCCTGAAATACCTGGGCCTCGTGGGCCTCCATCATGGCCAAAGCTCCATCTTCACCAAACCCAGATGTAGTCCCCTCTGCTCCTTAAACCCCGGGTGTGGCCCATGGCTTGTAGCCCTGCCTCCTACGAGGGACTCTCTTGGCCTTTGAGTGGGAGAGCTCTTCCTTGTGAAAGCGTCCCCGGCCCCATGCCCTAAATATTGCCAGCTGCACCTTTAGTTGTGACCTCCTGGAACGAAGTACCTGCCCTTAAAGGTAACTGGCGTTCCTGGTCCTGCCATTCTGGATGTCTTGTCCGCTCTTGATCTTCATGAGAATGGCGTCATGGCATGGGGTCATTTGGGGCATAAGGCAGTTGGGGGATCCCTCCATGTTGTGCCCCCAGACTCACTGGCACAGATTTCTACATGCCAGCTAGCGTGGCAAGGCCTGCCTTCATGCTGCTGAGAAAAGTGGCCTCAAGTTCAAGTCAGGATACCTTAGCTTGCTGCCAGGCAGGCCGCCGTGCCACGGGGTCCCCTCTCCTGCCCCCTCTCCGGCTGCACCCACATATCGTCTTTCTCCCACTGCCCTGCTCCTTCCTTTCTCCGAGTCTTTGCCCCAGTGCTGTCCTCTACCTGGAATGCCCTCCCCATTGTCTGCTGAGCTCCTACTTGTCCCAGAGGGGCTCGTCATCTCTCTCTGCAGCTTCCCAGCCCCTCCGATCCCCCCTCCTAGGCACTCCCAGAAGATGGCCTCAGTTGATATTTAGCACATTTCTGTCTTTGTTTTTTTTTATTAGTTAAATTAGGTAGAATTTAGTGATTAATCAGTTGCATATAACATCCAGGGCTCATTACATCAGGTGCCCTCCTTAAGGCCCATCACCCAGTTACCTTGTCCCCCGCCCAACCTCCCCTCTAGCAACCCTTCTTTTGTTTCCTAGAGTTTAGTGTCTCTTGTGGTTTGCCTCCCTCTCAATTTTCATCTTATTTTACTTTTCCTTCCCTTCCCATGTTCAGGGGAACACACCTATGAGTGTGTGTTGAATTCACATATGAGTAAGATCATAAGATAATTTTCTTTTTCTAATTAACTTATTTTGCTTTGCATAATACCCTCTAGTTCCATCCACATCGTTGCAAATGCCGAGATTTCATTCTTTCTGATGGCTGGCTAATATTCTATTGTGTGTATATATAGCATATCTTCTTTATCCATTCATCTGTTGGTGGACACTTGGGCTCTTTTCCATATTTCGGCCATTTAGCACATTTCTGACTCCCTGCACTAAGCTGGACCCTGGCTGGGGGCAAGCACTGAGTCTTGGGCCCAACAGAGCCTGACAGTAAAGAATCATATAAGAATATAAGATGATAACAGACCTTGTCTCAAGATTGTCTTAGAGCCAAACTGGATTTAAAACAACCGTGCAGGGTGGTGGCTTGGGTGGCTCAGTCAGGTAAGCGTCTGCTTTCTGCTCAAGTCATGATCTCAGGGTCCTGGGATCAAGTCCCGCATTGGGCTCCTTGTTCAGGGAGGAGCCTGCTTCTCCCTCTGCCTGCCATTCCCCCACTTGTGTGCATGCTCACTCGCTTTCTCTCTGACAAATAAATCAATAAAATCTTAAAAAAAAAGTGCAAAATAAATCTCACCCACCCTCTGAAGCCAATAAAAGAGACAGTGTGAGATATCTCTGACTGCAGATGATAAATGTAGAGTGAGACTTGCCACCAGTGAAGCAGGGACCTCTAGCCCTTCCCCAGAGGACCTAGCATCATGGGAAATGGCATCAGTGAGTACAAGGTGGTACAGCTCAGGGAGCCAAGGAAGAGATCCGAGTCAATCAGGGAAGGCTGCCTGGAGGAGGTTAAGTTCCAAATGCTTTCAAAGAGGAGTCTAAAAAGGCAGGGAGTTACATAATCAGAGGGTAATTCACAGAGAGCCTTAACACATGATCCAAGGCAATCTGGATCTGTCCTCTTGTGACCTGGTCCTGAGTCTCACACGGCTGCCCTTCCCTTTCACTTCTATTCCCTCACTTTTTCCCTCTTTTTCTCCCACTTAGTCACTCCTTCCTATCTTCTTTTCAAATCTGAGGGTACAGGAAGATGCTGGATGCACATTGCCTGACTTTCCATCCCTATTCCTCTGCACTGGGCTCCCTGTCATGGGCCATATAGCAGGAGGCCTGTCCTTTACCCCT
>CM053613.1:31742629-31770803 GCA_028646535.1 Procyon lotor
TTTTCAAAGATTTTATCTATTTATTTGACAGAGAGAGAGATCACAAGTAGGCAGAGAGGCAGGCAGAGAGAGAGAGGGGGAAGCAGGCTCCTCGCTGAGCAGAGAGCCCGATGCAGAGGCTCAATCCCAGGATCCTGAGATCATGACCTGAGCCAAAGGTAGAGGTTTTAACCCACTGAGCCACCCAAGCGCCCCTTGGATTCCTAAATCCTTATTCCAGAGTGCTGTGGTTGCACGGAGGTGTGCATGACCTCAGAATGATCAGCTGTCATGTTTTGAGGGATTGTGCCCATAACCATAACTGTTGACAACCTGCCCCGCGCCCCAGGTTTCCAGCTATATAGTAGCACGAGGTGTGGAGATTGTCCATCTTTGGCCCAGGACCAGGTTCTGTCCTGTCTCCTCCATGGGCCACCTAAGCAGGACTAGAGTGACACTCACCTGTGCTCATGCCAGGCTCTAACCCCTCTAAGTGCCTATTAGCTCCTGGACAAAGTGAGCTCATGATGTCTTTTGCACAAGGTTGCCACAAGGATCTAATTAAACAAGACATTGGAAAACATGGGGCACATAGGAGGTATGCAGCTGATGTTACATCTGAATGCAGGAGGTCAGACCCTTTTAAACCTTGATTCCTGGCCCCATCTGGTTTTTTTTTTTTTTTTTTTCCTTCCCATTCCATTTGATAGGCTTGTCTCTCCTGGCAAAGGAGCCTCAGACCCAACCAAGGTTTCCAAAGGTAGCCTCTGTCTTGCCTCTCCCAGCCTCTGCCTCTGACTCGGTTTGTCTGAGTCTTTCACCAAATCCTAAAGTGCCAGGGTCTTCCCAGCCTGGGCTGATACTGCTTGGGCCAGGCCTGAGCACAGAAGGGTCGAATCAGAGGCAGAGGGGGACAGTATGTGCTATGGTGATTGCTGTGAAATGTGTAAGCCTGATGATTCACAGACCTGTACTCCTTGGACAAATAATACATTGTATGTTAAAAATATATATATATTTTTATATATGTATGTGTGTGTGTGTATATATATATATATATATAGAGAGAGAGAGAGAGGGAGAGAGAGGGAGAGAGGGAAATATTTTTTAAAAATCGGAGGCAGAAGGTGGGGACTCTGGCCAGGACTAGACCTCAAGATGGGATGAGGTGGGAACTAGAACCCTCCTGGGCTGCAGGAGGAGCCACCATAGCTCTGAGCCCCAGCTCTCCCCTCCATAACTGCACATAAGCCCCATGAGAAGTGGTTTCATAAGCGTGAAGAGCAGAGTAGAGGCCAAATGGGACCATCGTGGACCATCCAGAGCAAGGCAGAGGTGCAGGTAGTCCAGGCCCAGGGGTGGCATCAGGGACACCTAGCGCTAAAACCAGAGGCCCACAGACACCGGCCGCATGAAGCCATTTGTGGTCAAGGTGCCATGTGTGGCCAACACAGGCCAAGTCAGAATTCTCGTTGCATGTGGGCAAGAGTGGACAAGCCCCAGTCCTAGAAGGCCAAGAAGTCCAAGACAGAGACTCTGCCAGGGCCTCTGGCGAAAGGCCAGGTGCTGAGGCCGGGCCAGTGTCCGAGCCGCACAAGCAGCCCTGGGACCGAGTGTTGTTACAGCTCTCTGCCATGGTCGTACAAGCTCACTCTCACATAGTGCGCTCTGTGCCAGGCATTCCTCTAGGAGCTGGGGGTTTGCTCATCCCCACGGTGCAGTGTTAACGGTGAGAAAACCGAGGCGCAGAGAGGTGGACTAAATCTCCTCTCCTCCACGAACTGCAGCCTGACCCTCAGATTCATAGCTCCAAGTCAGCCATCGTGGGGGCCGTTTACACCATGGAAATCGGCAGAGGCCACTAATCAGGATTTTTCAATTTATTTATATTTCTGAGAACAAATTTACTAGCACATCGTAAGACTCATTCTAGAGTCTCCATGGACCTCATCTGTGTGGGGAAAGAAAGGCTGTACTAACTGAGAAACAGGCAACAATTGACATATAAGTTAATGTATATCTTATCAAGATAAACAGTTAACATTTTTAGAGTTTTTTTTTCTTTAAGATTTTATTTGAGAGAGCATATGCGCATGAGCAGAGGGGCAGGGCAGAGGGAGAGGGAAAAGATACAGGGATTCCTGGGCCTTGGGATCATGATTTAAGCCAAAGGCAGATGCTTACAGACTGAGCCACCCAGGCATCCCTCACTTAATATCTTTAATAATCTTTCGATGTCTAGGTGGTTATTTCCATTTCACAAGTAAGAAAACTGAGGCACAGAGAATTCAAGTATCTTGTGCAAGACTGGGCTACCACAGGGGGATCCTTCATTCATACTCGGGCTGCCCAATCCCACAGCCTGTGCTTTGTGGTTTTTTAACGAGCCATTTATTCATACTCGGTCTCTAACCTGCTTTTAATTTATATTTTCAAGAAATATGTCTTAAATCTATCTGCCAGGTGTCAGATCGAATGTAGGCATGGGAAACAGGAGGGTCCATGTCAGAAGCTGTACACTTTGTGGTTTAAATAAAACCTGGGCCTGGGGTTGAGGGAAACTGAGTTGGAAGCCTGGTTCTGCCACTTACCAACCGTGTGACCTTGAACAATGACTCAGTCCCTCCAAGTCCCAATCTCCGCGTGTGTAGGAGGAGGAGGAGCACTGTGTTTAGTTGATAGGGTTACAGCGAGAGATGAAGGATGGAGAACGGGCCCAGCAGTTGGCGTGGTCTCCAGCACACAGGGAGCACGCAAGCCAGGGGGCGGGGGGCGCGCGCGGGAATTCCAGTCCACAGGTTTGTGTACAGATGCCTCGTGGGAATTGGGATCCGGGCATCAATAGATCATTTCTGAACAGTGAGGGGAGAAAGGAAGAAAGAGTACCCAGTTCTTCCCAAGGGAGTCAGGGACAGTTCTGCCGAAGAGGGAGCATTGGAACAAGATCTCTAAAGGGTCTTTGAGAGTCTTCCAAACTGGGAGGCGGAAAGGGGGCTTTTCCAGTGAAGGGAAAAGTACATTCCAAGGTGTTACAGGTAGGAGTGGGCATCTAACCGAGTGGAGATAGCAGGATGCCCTCTCAGGAGGTGTGATCGTGCCTTCACGTTTGTAAGGGTCTGTTTTCTCCTCATACCCTGGACTCTCTACCTGGGTCTCAGGAGGTGTTGAAACCAGACGACCTTTGAATGCTAAAATCCTGCTCTTCAAATGATCTTTTTGGGGGCTCGCCATACAAATAGGACTATCTGCAGCAGATACTAATCATCAGAAGTGAACTTGGCCTCGGTCAGTAACTGGAACTGGCAGGGGTAGGACCCGCCCTACACAGTTGAAGATCTGGCGGCCCTTGCCAGGTGGGCTCCGTGGACCAAAGCCTTGGCTCCCTGCTTCTGGGAGCGCCCTCTGCTGGTTCTCTGTCCCCCCCCACCACCCGCCTCCTTAAATCCACCTTGACAGCTCTGAAGTTGAGGCTTGACCTTAAGGAAAGGCCCTTAAAAGTCATTAAGATCGAGTCCTTTGATTTTAGTTGGTGCTACTGAAACTCTGATTAGAGGAAACGGCCCAGAGTCACAAGGTGGCCTTGGACAAGAGTCCTTGTTATTGGGTCCTTGGCCAGAGAGTACGTTTGTTGCTCCGGGATTGGAACGCAGCTGCCATCATAGACATCCCCCACCCAAAGCAGTCTCCCAAGGAGGACTCTCTGGGCTGATTATTCTCGTGCAGGAACCTGAGGCCACTGTCCAGGGAGGGATTTCCAGTCATTCCAGGCCTGGAGAGGGCACACAAAGCGAATGGTCCTACAGCAAGAGCTCCTTCGGGGCCCTGTGCAGGAAGACAGGCACGCTAGAGTCCACCTCTGGCTCCTTCACCCGTCTGCCCATTGCATGAGCCTGGCAGAGTCCCTTCACCCCCAAGCCTTAGTTTCTTCATCTGTAAAATGGGACGCAGCCTAATAGGCCTATAGTGAGGAATTTTTTTTTTTTTTAAAGATTTTATTTATTTATTTGAGAGAGAAAGTGAGAGGATGAGAGGAGCGAAGGGCAGAGAGAGAAGCAGACTCCCCGTGGAGCTGGGAGCCTGATGTGGGACTCGATCCCAGGACTCCAGGATCATGACCTGGGCCGAAGGCAGCTGCTTAACCAACTGAGCCACCCAGGCGCCCCTATAGTGAGGAATTTTTAAAAGAACAGACGTAGCCCAGCCGCCGTAGTCTGCTGATTCATTCATGTTCACTCTCTTCCTACCTTCAGAGCACTGTTTTCAACAAGGGTGGAAAGCCAGGAGAGAAGAGAGCTTAGGAACATGGGCGGTGAGGGGCAGATCTGTCATTACGAGCTGTGTGGCCTGGGGCGGGTCACTTCACGTCTCTGAATATCCATCTTCTCCTCTAGAAGACACAGGAAATTAAACTGTGTTCCTCCTGGGGCTGTTTGAAGAAAGAAGGCCTGCCTCACCTTGGGAGAGAGGGGAGGGCGATGGAAGACAAGAAATAAGAGTGTCACAAATGAGCATCTCCATCGGCATCCCTGTCCCGCTTTGCGTTCCCTTTCCACTCTCCCCTTTCAGACTTTCTTCCCATCTCTTGAACGTGCCCTGCTCTCTCTTAACTCCAGGCCCGTTCACGTGCCCTCCTTCTTCCTGGAACAGCCCACCCGCCCCTCTGTCAATCCACAGCTGCTGACCCCAGCTCCTCTTTCAGGGCACATTGTAGATTCCTTCCCTGGAACCTTCCCTGACTTCTCTGCCTCGTTAGGGACTTCACCGGTGCCTCCACAGCACCCTGCACTTCTCCATCACACTGGCCTTTTGCTGTCCTGCATTCCCCTACTAGGCCGTGAGCTGGAGTTCACACCATGGCCTGTGCACAGGAGCTATTTAGTAAACACTAGTTGAGCAAACGAATGTTCCAGTCCCTGGATCTGATTCACATGGAAGATGGGAGACTTTGTGTTGCCCAAGCCCCTCTGCAGGCTGGGCCT
This sequence comes from Procyon lotor, assembly GCA_028646535.1. Lineage (NCBI taxonomy): Eukaryota > Metazoa > Chordata > Mammalia > Carnivora > Procyonidae > Procyon > Procyon lotor. The sequence goes on from CM053613.1 coordinate 31,747,588, forward strand.
CTCCAGCGTCTTTGCACCTTCCCTTCCGTTGGGTCTCTGCCACACCCACGCCCCAGTCTCCCACCAATGGAGCAGGATGGAGAAGTCATTTATCTGGGCACATCCCAAGCAGGGAACACTCAGACCCTGTGTTTGGGAACCCGAACACTCCAAGTTTGCAGTCTGCTCAGACGTGGGGACAGATGGCTGGACAGTGGACAGCTGGGCAGGGAGGGTAGGCAGCTTGGCAAGATGGAAATAGCAGTGAACTAAGCATTGGGAGCTTGGGGCTCAGAGCCGGTCTGTTCCCCAGCTTTGCGGCACACATCAGCCTGGGTTCTCTGGTAGCCAGCAGTGGAAACTGACTGAGTCATTTAGGCAGAAAGGGCTAACACAGAATAACAGAGAAGAGATTTCTGGTCGTGGGCCTTCCCTGTGGCAGCAGACAAGCAGGGCGCCCAGAGAAGAGTGAACTCCCCAAGGAAATTTGGATTTTTGTTAACTATCTGCAAACCGCTGTGCATGCTGTGTGATGTGAGGCAAGGCCCCTGACCTCTCTTGCCCGAGTCCCCCATCTGAGTGTTCTAAAGTTGGCCTCTCTCCATTCACATCTCCAGTGTGCTTTTTGCTGAGAAGCTTCCGGCCCTGGCCCCCGATGGCTCCTTTCCCCATCTGGACACCTTGGGAATGAATTATGAGGAAGCCAGGTGAGTGGTGTGTGTGGGCGTCCCTGCCGCTCAGCCCATTGAGGAGGGCAAGCCCTCTCCGTGCGCATGCATGGGGACATGTGATTCATTTGCATGAAGTAGTCAGCCTCATCCCTTGTCTTCCATGAAACCAGCATGTCCTTGGTCCCTGCCTGCTAAACACGCAGATGAAAATCAAGACGACATTAAGGGCCTCTTTCTGGTCGTGGCCTGGCCATCTTCTCCAGACTGGGAGGCTCTCGGCTAGTCTGTCCTCCCATAGCCCCCCAGAGCCACGACCTCTGAGACCCTGCCGCTCGCTGCCTTTCTCTTGACCTCTAATGTGTACAGCAGCAGGCTCAGGTCCTGAACATCTGGGATGCCGAGGTGGCTGAGGGGGTGGGGATGCTCTCAAGGGACTGGAAACCTGGTGTGGGAGGCAGGTACATAAACAGCTAACTACGGCAGCAGAACAAAGTACGAGGCAGAGAGAAGTAGTGAGCCAGGAGTGTGGGGGAGCCCCAGGATGGGAGAGCTTGGTTCTCACCAGGAGAGCACGGAGTGCTCCACAGAAGAGGAAATGTTGAGGATGAGTAAGATTTGACAGGAGGGAGAAAGGAAATTTCAGGTTGAGGTAGCAGCATGAACAAAGGCCTAGAAATAGAGGAGCATATGGGTTTGATCCAGGGAATAGTGATGTGTGGTGGGATCAGAGCTCTGGGAGGGTGGTAGGAGCTCCTTGATGACAGTGGAGGGGGGTGTCTCGGGGCGCTCGAGCCCCAGGAGTGTGAAGGCCAAGGTAGAGGGCATGTCAGCCTGGATTGGGTCAGGAGGTTGCTGGGGGCTTGGGCTCACACCCAGGAATAAGGCCTCAGCATCCTAGCTCCTCACCTACCCAGGAAGAGGGCACAAGTTCCTCAGCCTCCCTCCGCAAACCTGTCAGCTATTTCTCTATACTAGTCCTGGGCACCCACCCGTCCCCCTTTCCAGCTCCCGGGGAGAGATGAGGCACTCCCAGCCTATCCCAGATGGGCTTCTGCTAGAATGCTGAGTCACCCAGCCCACAGCTTGTATGTGTCCTCTGACATCCCCCCTCCTCCCGACCCCTGCCCAACACTAGCCGTGAGTTCTGGGAACATGAGGTGGACTGGTCCAGGCCCAGTCTCCAGCAACCAGCAGTGGTGGAAAAGCTGCAGGGTCCACATTACCTTTACACACACACACACACACACACACACACACGCACACACAAACAAGTGATAGCGATGCCACTCAGGCTGCGAGGGGTCTGACTGCTTTATTTGATAGACGAGGCTTCAGGGGCCCAGGGTGAGAGAAGATTACCCAGTCATCGGCGTGCTGGGGGTAGAGTTTAAAGGAGGGGTTTGGCTCGGCACAGCCCTGTTCGTAATAGCCAGAAGGTGGAAGCAACCCAGACGTCCGCGGCTTGATGAATGGATAAATAAACTGTAGTATATCCACCCAGCCGAATGCTGTCGGGCCATAAAATGGAACGGAGCACTGATCTGTGCTCCAACCTGGATGAACCTAGAAAACGTTGTGCTGAAGTGAAAGAAGCCAGACACAAAAGACCACAGAGCATATGATTCCGTTTCTGTGAAATATCCAGAACGGGCCAGTCCCTGGGGACAGGAAGCAGATGAATGATCGCCAGAGGCTAGGGGAAGAGAGAGTAAGCAGAGGCTCCCTCATGGGTCTGAGGTTTCCTTTCCGGTCAATGAAAGTGCTCTGGAACCCAGGAGTGGGGCAGTTGTGCGATGTTGTGAATGTGTTAAATACCACGAGATTGTGCGCTCTCACGATGGTTAAAATAGTGGATTTTTCTCTTCGGTGAATTTTACCACAATTTAGAAAAAGGAGTAGTTTAGGACCAGATCCCATGCCCCTGGCCAGGTCTAATGTCCATTCCTTAAACGCATGCCCCTGGCTCCCCCTTTCTGTGGTAGACTCCCACCGCCGCCCAGGGCAAGGGTGGGGGGCCTGTGCCACCCCAGTCCAACGCAAGCCCCATGGCCAAGTGGAAGAAAGCTGCCCCACTGGGGAAGGCAGGATTCCTGGCAGTGAGGCCTCGATGACGTGCCTTTGACTAAGGCCTAGCCCCCATCACTTCCCCACCCACTGACCAGCCTGCTCCCCCAGTTGGCGCCAAATGTTCCATACATCTCAGACCTCTGCGTTGCTCTCACTGTCTGCCCTGTGAGGGAGGGTCTTTTCCTTGTGACCCCTTATCCATCTAGAAACATCCTTTAGGAACCAGCTCTTATCTTCCCCTTGCAGAAGACTTCCCCCACCCCCACCCCCTGCCCCCTCACCACAATCTGAGCTGAGCTCCCCAAGGTATCACATGAAGGCATCGATTAAATCAGGTGCAGGAGTGTGTGCGTGTGTGTGTGTGTGTGTGTGTGTCTTCCTGAGATGACTGGGAGCTGTGCAGGGAGGGCCCTGGCTGGTTGTCATTGTATTCTTAGGACAGCAGCTCCGGGGCCTTGCTCATACACGCTTGTTGAATGAGGCAGTGGCTTCGGGAAGGTTCTGTCCCCGCCCAGAGAGTCTCCATCAGTGAGGGGGGGACAGGCTGGGTGATCTCCAAGCCCTTTTACCTCTGGGGTTCTCTGGTTCTAAGAACTACGGTGGGGGGGCCGGTCAGGCAAGTTGCTGCATTTTCTGCTCCCGTTGCCCAGCTCCTAGAAATCGAGAAGGAGGAAGCCTGCAGGAATTGACTGCAAGTAGCTATTCCTGCTCTTGGTGGGGAGGAGAGAGGCCAGTGTCCAGAGACTGGGCTTCTCCACCTAGCCCGAATGGACCATCTTTTCTCTTCGGAGATCTGATTAAAACCCTGCCCTGACCAGCCTGGCCATGCAGGTTTGGGCTCGGGTTGCCTGGAGTCTTTCAACTACAAGGCCAAGCAACGGGCTCTTGCTCCATTTTCCTCTACAGATGAGAGGTGCTACTCTTTCTGCTTTTCTGATTATGAAATTAGTCATTTTCTAGGAAGCTTATTTATAGAGTCCGCCGCACACATGCAGCACTGAGCTATTCTGAACGCGGCTTGGGGCCTGGGAGGCTTAAGGTGTGAAAGCAGCTGTGAGTCACACATGGGTCCCCTTCCAGAGGTATCTGGATACCTTGGTTACCTTTACCGACCAGGGGCCAACCTTCATGGGCTGCCCTCCAGCCGGGGTGCTCTTTATGATAGAGAAAGCCCAGGGTCCCAATCCCACGGCCACCAGCTCGATATGGTGCCTGGAGCAGGGCAGACCTCCATTCTGTGCCTCCCCCCCTTTCCTCCTCTCCTAAATGAGGGACCTTCCGGATGTGTGATTCTGTGCCTGCCCAGGACAACAGCTGCGGAGGAGGATTCCTGGGGGCTTCACAAAGAGCTGCCCATAAGACAGCTCCAAGAGCAGCCGTGTTTGAGGTTCCTGATGTTTCTTGCAAGGCCAGGGCAACCTTCACGGATTCAATGAGTATTTATTTATTTATTCATTTATTTAACACCTACTTTGAGCCAGGCACTCTGCAAGGCTTTGAAAATACAATGGTGAATAAAACAGAAATGGAGCCTGTAGTCTAATGTTAATCCAACAATGGCGTATATGAAAATGAAATTTCAAACTGTGTCCAGTGCTATGAGTAAAAAGTCCTGGGAAGTAGAGCTGGAGGGGCTCTCTAGGCAGAGAGAAAAGCATGTGCAGGGGCACTGTGGAGAAAAGAGCCTGTCCAGTGTAGCTAGAGTGCTGAATACAAAGGGAAAGGGGGTATGAAAATAAGGTTGGAGGGATATACTGGGGTCAAATCGTGCAAGACTAGTAAAGCATGTTAAAGCATTTCTGTCTTTATTCTAAGCGCAGTAGGATGCCACTTAAAGTACTTTTTACTTAAAGTATTTTTTTTTTAAAGAAGATTATATGATAAATGGTGAGTTTTGAAACCGTCGTCTCTATCTCAGGCCTGCCCCATCCAGTTATGCAGGTTGTAAACTGCACAACCTACGAATACATATGTGTTGGGACCAGATGGAGAATGTTTTAGGGGCCAGCCTGAGTGGATACCAGAGACCAGTTAAAAGACTGCCAGAATAATCTAGGCAAGAGAGGCTGGTGTGGACCAAGATGTAGGTGGTAGAGAGGGAGAAAAGTGGAAGGATTCAGGAGACATTTAAAGGGCCTTGAAGATAGCAGCCTTCTCTCTGCAGGAGAGCTAGGCTCCAGGGTTTGGGATTCTCAGAGCCTCTGCCAGTTGGAGTGAGGAAAAGATAAAATAATGCAATGCCCGTTGAGAGCAGAAGATGTCAGAATGAAAAGGGTCACCCTTAACCCTGCCTGTCTATCTTTAATTGTTTCAGGTCTGCAGGTGGGCCTAACAGGGCCTCAGGACCAGTCTGAGAGGCAGGATGGCAGAAATAGTGGGCAGAGAGGTAGTTGACCTCTTGGACTTTGGGGAAGTATTATGCTGGCAGTGTCGTATTCAAGTTTCTTTTGGTTACTAATTTCAGAAATCGGATTCCACTGGCTTAAACTAAAATATTAGAATTTATTGGCAAGAACCTGGGGCATCTCATGGTTTTAATAGACAGGCTCAAGACTCGGGATGGGCAGGAATGAAGCAGCCCCAAGGCCCATAGCAACAGATGTTTTTGGACCTTCTCTGCAGGACAGTGGCTACCATGATTCAGAGCCAGGAACCACTGACTGCAGGGCCCCCAGAATGCATTTGAACAGTGCAGGGGAGACACTCCGCTTGCCGCAGCCTGGTTGGGGTGCCTAGCCCTTGATCGGTCAGCTTCTGCCAGGGGTCAGAATGTGAAGGACAAGCAGGGCCAGTGGAACCCGTATTTGCATATCAGGCCATTTCCAAAGTAGGGGGACCCCTGTGAGCTACACAGTTGACCTCAGCGTGTGTCTATTCTGCTGACACTTCATGGGGTCTGGCTAATCTCCAGCAACCTTTTTCCATCTTACGGGGTAAAGGAGAAAAGCGAGACCCCAGTACAGTCCTAGAAAGTGCCCTGGTTGGTTAGAAAAGGGGTTTTCTGATGTCAGAAGGGAATAGTACAATTGGAATGCACAAAAATATATATACCCCTATATTTTCTAACTATTTCTGGAAAAGAGTTTTGTGTGCCACTTTCCACTGCCTGAGGTACAAGGTACTTGCAGGCCTCGAGGAGCTAGGCACAGACTATGTGTGACCCAGACCTCTCTTCTTGCTCACCTAGGATTCAAATCTGCAGGAAGTACGAGGCAGAACAACATAACCAGGAACACATATGCCTGGAGTCCTAGACTATAATTTCATACCCAGCTCCACCCTAATTAGCTGTGTGACCTTAGGCAAGTTACTTAACTCCTCTGAGCCTGTTGAGTCATCCCTGATCCGTGGGGTCACAATGAAGATTTAGTGTGATAAAGTATGTAAATGCTTTGCACATAGTAAGCCCTCCCTCCATCCCCGCCGGAGGGGATGATGGTGATGATGGTTGTACCGGGGGGTGGGGAGGAGGGGGTATGTGGGGGGAGACACCTGCAGGATCCTGCCCCACCCCCCTGCCCCACGACTTGACCTTTCTGCAGGTTGGTCCTTCTCGCCCCCTCCCCTCCCCATGGGGTAGGGTTATTCCAAGGGACACAGTATGAGCAAGAAGACTTTTTATCCTTGTTCAGGGTTCTACCTTGATCCCGGTCGCATGGCATCATCTGGCATTTTTCATCTGCAGGAGCGAGAGAGAGAAGCCCCCAGCCGATGACGCCGAGGGAGGGGCCCTGGACATGTGCTGCAGTGAGAGGCTGCCGGGTGAGTCTGCTGAGCGAGTCTGCCAGGTACCCAGGGGCCCCAGAGTTCCCCATGTGCGGAGAGAGCCCCGGATGGTGCGCGGGCCGGAGTCGAGCCCGCTTAGCTGTGGACTTGCTCTGGAGGGGTGACTCCGCTGCTCACAAGGTCTCTGTGTGAATGAGGATTTGTTTTTCTCATCCTTCATTCCATCTCATCATCTTTCATGACCTGTTGTCATTTGAGGCTGCTCTGGGCTCCCATGGAGGGAAGAGCAGGCAGCTGCGGGCATGTGGGAGGGTGGAGAGAGCCCTGGGGAGTCCAGGGCTACTGGGGCCCTGGCCGCTGACCAGCAGTGTGTTGGGCAGACTTCAAGAGGTAAGACGGGGGGAGGGGGAAAGGAGGGAAGGCGAGGGGACACGGACAACCTGAATGTGGCAGGAACCGAGGGGGGGTGGGCAATGAGGAGAAAGCGCCTGCCCTGTTGAGAGCCTGGGCTGTGAGGGTCTGTTGGGGCTGCTAGCGGCTGATTGACCGCGCTCACGGGGAGCCTGGTTGGCCATCACCGCAGAGATGGTACCGCTCTGCCCCTACCCCTGGGGTGCCAGCGTGTCCCAGCTATAGACCAGGGATGCCGCTCACCGAAGGAATAAAGGAAAGGAGGCTAGGAAACATTTTTGGTATTCATCTTCTTTCATAAAACTTTTTTTTCTTATACCAAATATCCACTGCAGAATGATAGATATAAGACAAATGAAAAAAATTGTCGTAATCCCGTGACACAATGTTCATTTTCATCTTTCCTTCCAATCCTTTTGGTTCAGAAACAGCCTTCTGAATGCTGACTTTGAAGTCCCAAGGTTAGCTTGTCAGAAACCTCATGATTGGCAAGGAAGCTTCAAGTGATAGTTTCAGTTACACTCTTAAGACAGACACTGAAAACAACTAGGTATGGCTCTAAAGCGATGTCTCTTTAAAATAAGTGGTTACTTTACTCCTACTGTGAGCCAGTGCCCCAGCCACCCATGAAGCCTGCAGGTAAGGATGGAGCCCTTTGGTGCAGTTCACACGGTATCCAGTAGGGGGTACCATTGCTCAAAAACACTTTGGAAGGCCTGTTGAGCAGGTCTAGGATGGGTGTCACCTTTCAGGTGCCTTGTGGGGACCGGAAACAGCTAGCTTCGAGAACAGAATTCCCAAAGGATGTGAGAGCTGTCAGTGAATACATGAAAGGCTGTCCTGTGTGTATCTTAAGAGGCTGGCATAAACCCGATACACAGAAATTAAAAAGAGGCTTTTTGGCACAAGAGATCCAGAACTTTCTTTTTTTTTTTTAGATTTTATTTATTTATTTTGAGAGAGAGCGAGAGCACGAGTGGGGGTATGGGGGGCAGACTCCCGCTTAGCAGGAAGCCCGGCAAACACAGGGCTGCACCCCAGGACCTTGGGATCATGGCCTGAGACGAAGGCAGATGCTTAACTGACTGAGCCACCCAGGTGCCCCCAGAACCTTCGTTCTGAATCTGAACGTGGTCCAGTCATAGAACTGGATAATTCAAGAGGAAGAAAAGGAGTGTTCCATCAGTGGAGGCATTCACATATTGTCTGGATAGACAGTGGAGAGGAAATTTCCACAATGGGTGGGAGGTCGAGATGACATCAAAAGTCCCTTTCAACTATTAAACGTTCCGTGATTCAGATATGAGTCATAGAATTCAGAGATGATTCTACGACCGGGGATGGCCCAGTGGCTAGAAAAAACCCATGGGAAATAGGACATGATGTATAGGAGTGCAGAGAGTAGCACGGCGTGAAGGAAAGAACACTGGCTTTGGGGTTTGAGTCTGGCTTATAGGCTCTGTGTTTATGGACAGGTCACTTACCCCTGCTGGGCCTCTAGTCCTTATCTGTAAATGGAAACAACAGCAATATGAGTACTTATCCTCATGGCGATATGAATATTTATCCTTACAAGGATTAAATATAATTACACAGACATTCATTCCACAAGTTATTTTTTGAGCCTCTACTACGTGTCAGGTATTATATGAGGTGCTGGGAATCTAGTAGTAAATAAAACAGATGTGGTCCCTGCCCTGCTTTGAGCTGCTTCTGAAAAATGGAGTGGAACCACAGGAGAGAGACTATAGTAATGAGAATAATACATGAAATTTCAACCCTCCCTGAAAGCCAGCAACCAGCTTAGAATGGAAGAAGAGTATTGGGTTATCTCCAGTGGAGTGGACGCATTGCCTTCCTTGTGCTAGGCACTAAATACTCTCACATGTACATCTCCCAGGATCCTGTTGGGATCATCTCTTGTCCCCATCTTCTAGAGGAGAGGACGACCAAGGCCCGGGGAAGTGAGGGAGTCCATCCAAGGTCACTTTACTTCCAAACTAGTGTTTGGTAGAGTGAGGATTTAGTTTGTGCCATCTCTTTCCAGAGCCTGTGGTCCTGGTCACTTCCCCATTCTGCCTCCACTGTCACCGTGGAGCCACCATCAGTTTCTGGCACTTTGTAAACTGAGGCAAGAGCTAAGGTGTGTCTGTCCCGGGGAGGAGTCTGGAGGAGATGGGTAATGTCACCCTGCCTGTCCCCATCTGTGTCCTTCTTCTGGAAAACCCTGCCTGCTAGGGGCGAGGCAAGTTACACGCCCCTCTGGGGTCCCACACACGATGCCATCGTGATGTGATCTTGTAATCATGTTTTGTCGGAAGGCGAGTGCCTTTTCATCCTCCACGTGCAGTCTTCTTTCATTCATTTCTTCATTCACTGGATGACTGTTTGTGGAGTGAATCTCCGTGCAGGGCCCTTTTGTAAGCACCGAAGATTCAGCAGTGAACCAAACTTAGGAAATGTCCACCCTCACAGGGCAGTGTGGCGCACTGATAAAGAGCAGGAACTCTGGACCTGGGCTTGGTTCCACCATTTGCCCCCAGGGAGTGATCACTGGCAAGCGACTTAACCTTCCTGTGCCTTGCAGTCACAAAATAGAAGCACAAATACTATTTATGACCATGTAGAGTTGTTGGAGGAGCACATGAATTCATGGGAAGCTCAGAACAGCCCCTGGCACGTATGTGGTTTGACCTATAGGCCTTTGCTATGTAGAGAAAGCTAGATAATGAATAAATAAATAAGTAAAATGTTTAGGATGGTAGATAGTGGTATGTGCTGGGGAGGAAATTAAAGCCAAGGAGGGATGAGAAAGGACTGGGGGGTGGTTTGGCATTGTAAATAGGGCAGTTCTAGAAGCGGGGAAGGACTCTTCCATAAATTCTCATCAGCCAGAACCACCGATCTGAGCAGCAACTTGGACATAAAAGGGGGTATAAAGGCCAAGAGAATCGGGGAGCAGGGCCTTTAGAATGAGCCCAAGGGCACTGCAAGCAATCGCAAGGATGGTGTAAAACTATAGCCGTCAAGTAGTGTCTTCCCCTCCCAGCTGTCTTCTCGCCGGGCGAGATGAGGTGGCGTGATGGCTAGCCTTGTCTGAGTGACTCACGCGTCCCCACACGCACCGCCGGGCAGGGGCGGTGTGGCCAATACAGCGGCGTGGCCCAGCCACGGTCACCTGGACCCAAACCGGCACCAGGCAGGTCGTGCAGACCTCCCAGCTTGAGATTTCCAGGTGAAAACCTCCTCTGGCAGTGCCAACACCCCTGGGAGGCCCCCAGCTGCAGGAGGACAGGCGCGCTCTCTCATATCCCCAGGGCGCTGCCCACCTGTGCTCACACGCTCATCTCCGTTCTCACTTGTCCCGGCCCCGTGCGCACGTATGCACATGCACAGACCCACACAGCCAGCTACCCAGGCACACGCCCCGTCTCTCTCTGCCTCATGCAGCCCCACAGGCGCACACCTACTTGACGCTCACGCACCTGCAAGCCTCCTTCTGCTTGCGTGCTCGGCGTCTCTTTGCTCCAAGGTGCCATCATCCAGACCAATCTGCCTGCTCTGTCATTCCAGCGTTAGGTCTCTTTCTCCTCCGCGGCCAGGCCTCTTCTCATATACACGTGCACACCAGCGGGCACACTCCTTCCCTCCCATTCGCTACCCTTTCCCCAGGCCAGCAGCCACACACAGTCTCCATGCAGCCCACTCTGTGCACACACGCACGTATGTTGTCCTTCTCCCTCGTGCACACGCTCTCGTGCACACACCCTTATGCACGGGGTCACTCTCCTTTTCTTCTCTTCCACTCCCCAGTGCTTGCTCATTTCCTTGCTCACAGTCACCCAAACACATTTATACATTCAAACTCACACTCCCCCTGCCTCTGTGTGTAGGTGTTCATATTTGCAAGAAACCAGGCAACCCTGCTGATGCTGGGACCTCCCCTCCCTCCCTAGCCAGCACATTGCAGGCCCAGCCTGGGACCAGCAGCATCCTTTGGGGCATGGGTCAGAGGAAAGAGGTAGACAAGACCCCAGGAGGCCCTGGGGATGGATGACATGATATCACCAAGTGTCACTCCCAGAGTCTCCACCAGGCAGGCTTACCAGCTGGCACACTTCTAACATGGGCAGGGACCAAGGCCAGGCTGTGAATGAAGCCCCCGGTGACACGCCACCCTCTGCTGAGTCCTGCACTGCAAGAGCCCTTGTGTGCACGCATGCAGGCATGTTGGCCTCTGGGTCCACACATGCTCAAGATCCCAGCCCAGTTGCTGCCCCTTGGCCACCCCTCAAATCTAAAGGTACCCAAGCGGGAGGCCACATCCACCCTCAGAAGCGTGTACCTGTACCCATGCAGGCTCCAAGACATTTGGGCATGGAGCTCTAGAGTCCCAGTCAGAGCGTGGCCTGGAAGGGAGAGCATAGGCATACCTCCTGGCCTGCGGACTCCTTCCCCCGTAGGGAGTGGGACGGCCAGAGGAGAAGGAGCTCAGTCCGGGTGTAAGGGCAACTCTGGTCTTAGGAACAAGGTGCTCCCGCCACATCCTACAGCCAACAGCTGGCTGGAGCCGTGAGGGTCACCGCCACCCTGAGATGTAAGTGTATTGTGATTAGCCAGCTCTGTGCAAGGTTGTGAGCAGCTACTGGAGGCCTGAGGAGGCCATTGCCCACTTGGTAGGAGCAGCTGGCCTCCTGGTGACTCTCCTTCTCACTCCCACCTAAGTCCCAGTGCCTTCAAGGCTACCCTCTAACCAGCCCTACGCTCTAAATCATCACGGGCATCAAGCTGACCCTGTTTTGAGGGGGACAAGGTCTAGGTCTCAGCAAGAGGCCATTGAACATCCTGGGTGGCCTTTTATAAAATAAAGGGATGCCATTTTTTAAAAAAAGATTTTATTTATTTATTTGTCAAAAAGAGAGAGAATGCAAAAGCAGAGGGAGCAGTAGACAGAGGGAGAAGCAGACTCCCCACTGAGCAGGAAGCCCTACGCGGGACTCAATCCCAGGATCTTGGGATCATGACCTGAGCTGAAAGCAGATGCTTAACCAACTGAGCCACCCAGGCATCCCAAGGGGATGCATTATCGAGGAAATCTTTGTTATCCTAATCCTGCAGGGACTAGCCCTGGCCATGACAGAGGGTCACATCACAGCTTTCCCAGCTTTCCCTTCATGACACAGACAAGATCTTGGGCCAGAAGCCAACAAGGGCCAGTTGAAAAGCCTTTTTATCAATTTGTCAAACTTTTATTGAGCATCTACTCTATGCCTGCAGTTGGGCCAGGCTTTGGTGACACAGGGAAGAGCAGGACAGACTCTGGATCCTGCTCTCAGGGAAGCCAGAGCAACACAGAAGGGTGCACCCCTAATCCAGCCTTATCTTGGGGGGGTCAGGGAAGGCTTCCTGGAAGAAGTGGCCTTTCAACTGTGACCTGAAGGATGAGTAGATCTCTGGTTTATCTTTAGGAACCAGCTACCAAAGCATTTTAAGGAATAGGTTAATCTCCTAATGGGCTTTGTCCCCCATCTACTAACCCTCATTCTCACAAAGACTCTGGTCTGGGTCTGGTACCTAGTACTGGTTCAAACTGGTCTGGGAGCAAGTGCAGGAGCCCAGATAGACAAACAGAGAAGATAGGCCTGGATATAGTTGTATTGCTGAGGGGTGCTTTGACGCTGTCAACACTCAGCAGCTTAGGTTCTGTTGACTTTTCTTTCTTTGTATTATTGGAGTTCTGTTTTCATTCAAAACTTCTAATGCATTTAGGAAAGTTTATTATGGCTAGCGGTACGGTGAATTATCTTTGTCTTGAGTCTTCAGAGTGGAAATTAAAGAAAAACGAAACACCATTTGGATGTGCTAAGAACCCTAATTGGAGAGCATTCTGTAATGATACCATTGTATTGAGAAGTACCAACCCAGGTGCCCACCAATTAATGATGGTAGAGGTTAACCCCTCTCAGATTCTAGGGTAGACGTGGAGGGATGAACCCATCTAGCTGAGTCTCGGGATGCTGTGAGGAGGCAGACAGATCGGGGTTCAAATCCCAGCTCTGCCACTGATCAGCAGCATGACCTTGGGTAACATATCTGACTGCTCTGAGTTCCATGTTCTTCACTCTAAAATGAGGTGGTACTGTGATAAGATCTTTACAGAGATTTTGTGAGGATTAAATGAGTGGGTGCAGGCTAAATGCTTCTTCCACGGAGCTCCATACAAGCTGGCTAACGCGATGGTGAGGATCGTTCCAGGGTATGGGTTGTGAACAGAAAACCCTTCCAACATTCCCACGGCCCGGGCATCAAGTCTCAATCCGGTCCTTCAGCAGTGGGGTGGACGGGATAGCTTTGTGGGTCTTCCCTGACTCCCCGCCACAGGCCTGGCACCTCCTAGAACTGGAACAGACACAGGCGAGAGTGCTCTTGACGTGCTGAGTCAGGCAGCCGAAGGGGATGACGGTCACTCATTTTCCTTCACCAGCGTAGAAGTGGTTCGGATATTCTAGGGACTTACCCGGACGTGCGATGTGACCAGAGAGTCTTAACAACGGGAAGAAAGGCCATCTGCCTCAACACAGATTGATGCCACAGGTCTTTCAGACAAATGGACATCTGGGGCATCCGTAAGATATGCAGTGACAGATGCTGTCCCCTTTTCACCTTGCCTGGCCTAGGACCCTCCAAAAAATTCTCATCTCGGGCGCCTGGGTGGCTCAGTCAGTTAAGCGTCCAGCTCTTGATTTCGGCTCAGGTCATGATCTCTCGGGATCGTGGGGTCGAGCCCCACGTTGAGCCCCTCAGCACAGCGTCTGCTTGAGATTCTCTTTCCTCTGCCGCTGTCCCTCCCCTGCCCCCGATCTCGCTCCCTCCCCCCCCTCAAAACAAGTAAATGAATGTTTAAAAAATAATATTTCAGCCATTAACATAAAATCTCATCTTTCCATTTGAGCTCATTTGTTCCTTTCAAGTCCCGGCCTCTTCTTTTGGTTAATCTATTTGCTACCTAACGAATGGTCTTAAAACTTAGTGAAAACAACAACCTCTTACATGCTCATGATTCAGAGGGTCCTGCAGGTCTCAGCTGGAAGATTCTTCTGTTCGTGTGGCTTCAGCTGAGGTCACTCACTTAGCTGTATTCACCTGGTCCCGGGCTGGGCTAGGGGGCCCAAGAAAGCTTTTCTTACATGTGTGGCCGCTCAGTGTGAATACCATGGGGTTGAGGGGGTGGCGGTGTATGGAATCATTAGGGCACCTTGGAGGCCGTCTGCCATGCTGCTGAAAAGTTGAACCCTTGAAATCCAAAGAGACATATTCTAAGGGTACGTCTATATACAGAATGATTTATGAGGGGAAAAAAAATCCACCCACAAAGAAAGAAAAAATACCAGAAAATATGTCAAAAGGAAACCAGTGTCTTTCTCAGCGTGGTAGGATTATGGATGACTTGAGTTTCCTTTATGCTTTTATGAGGGTTTTTTCCTCATGTTTTCCAAAATCATTTAAAAAACGATTAGCCACCGCAAAACATTAATCAGTCCTTGCCAGGCAAGAGTGGTAGTTGGGGGTAGTGGAGGCCTTCTGGGGTGAGTCACTGGGCGGCTCAGCCTGGCAGATCCAGAATCTCGGGCTGACCCAACCCCCAGATCTTAATGGGGGTTCGTTGGTCTGTGGGGGCATCTGTGGAGACAGTTACCAAGCCCTGGAATCCCCCCCACTCCCTGGAGAAAGCCGACACAATGACTCAGAAGTCGAGTCGGTGAAGCGGCTCAGAAGAGAGGAGATTCCTGTGGGGTGGGGGTGGGGGTCTCCTTGGCGGTTGGCTCTGCTTCAGCCAAGTCCATGAGCCTTTCCCCCTGCAGGGGGCGCTGGTTCCCAAGCTGCCAGCGCCTGCCCTAGAGCCAGAAGAGCCTTGTCCCTCTCTCCAGCCCTCCCTCCGGGGTCTGGGACCCAAACAAGATAATAGGCCTTCCCTTGGCTGTTATTCTTTCGCCATCTGGACTTGACCCACCCTAAAACTTGGTGGTTTTGTTTGCTGTTTCCTTGGGGGAGGCAGAGTAATGATCTTTTTAGGTGCTCGTGTGCATGGCCCCATTATCCTCAGTGGTCGACTGGTTCTATTCGCTTATTCAGTGTTCTCTCTCCCACTGCCGTACTGCTCCTCCCTGGAGTTAATGTGTTCTAAGGTGTTTAGCGTATGCTTTTTGTTTGTCTCGGCGTGCTCTTGCAGAAGGGGTGGTGAGATTCTGTGTGCATGTATTTTAATTTGTACTTTTAATCCCCCCACTTCTCCCACCCCCACCACGAATAGCATAGGCTTCCATGCCCCCTTAGGGACTGTGTGAGAATTTCTTGGAGCAGAACCACTGGTTTCCAGACTTCTGCTTCCCAGGCCAGTTCCTGCAGGGGATCTGGAAGAGGCTGGAACAGAGAGAACTAGGAGTGAGGTGGTGTGCGTGGGGGCTGGGCAGATAAGCAGGGGCCACCACGTGCTGGGCTTTTACTGTGGACCATGACAAGGAGTTTGGTCTTTATCCTAATAACAAGGGGAGACCACTGAATTAAATTTAAGAAAAAAAATTGTTTTTTAAAAATAGGTGCGTCTTTCGCACCAGAAGGGCCCTTAGAGAGCGCTGGTCACATGCTGAATTTACAGAAGGCCTCAGAGGCCCACGGAGGCAGCGAGAGGCCCAGGGCCCCACAGGTCAGGAGAGGCAGGGCTAGGACTGCATCACTGTCTCTCTCTTTTTTTTTAAAGATTTTATTTATTTGACGGAGAGAAACACAGCGAGAGAGGGAACACAAGCAGAGGGAGTGATAGCGGGAGAAGCAGGCTTCCTGCCAACCAAGGAGCCCGATGCGGGGCTCAACCCCAGGACTCTGGGATCATGACCTGAGCTGAAGGCAGACGCTTAACGACTGAGCCACCCAGGCGCCACTGCATCACTGTCTCTTGATGCTTTACCAACATCATGAGCCTCCCCGGTTGCAGAGGGCCGACCCAGGATGGTGGCCTCTAGAGGCGTGAGATCTGAGGCCGCTGCTGTCCTGGGGAGTCTCAGGTCACTCCTGCTCCCTTCCTACCACTGGACTTGCCTGTACTTCTGAGGGTACTGACGAGGGCCACCAAAGAACCCCAAGGCAGGAATGAGGACTTTGGCCTCCACCCTTCAGATGCCTGCTGGCAGCCCCTGGGAATCTTCCCATGCTGGTATGAGCAAGAACTGAATTAGAGGATTAAAGACACCCGTGCCCCTCCTGGTTCTGCCTCTCACCCTTTGAACCTCAGTTTCCTCATCTGTGAAATGGGCGGGTGGACCAAATGCTCTCTCAAGTCTGTCCCCTCCTCTCCAAGCATTTGCATTGAAGTCTCAGGCACTTAGGACCTCTCATACCTGCTTGCCCTAGGGCCTCTCTGTCCTTTCTCTTAGTTCTCAGCATGGGAAGCTGGGAGTTGGGGGAGGGGTGCACCCTCAGCGTTTCACTGACCCTTTTCACCCTCTTACTTCTGGGCCTCTGCTCCAGAGAGGCACGAGAACTAAGCCATTGTTTGTAGCCACAGAGCTGTTTGCAATTTCAAATAGAACCATTTTATTATATCCCATCCCAAGATTACTTGAGTTGTGTTTTGTTTTGAATGCTTGTTAGCATTCTGGATTTAATTAACTGGCAGAGACAACGGTGCTCCTCCTCCCCTTCCTGCCCACCCTCAACCCATGCCCACTCCGTCCTCCAACCCCAGCTGCCGGCCTACAGCCTCACAGCCTCTGCCCACGTGGGGTCAGAGCACCCATTGTCCTCCTGGGGCCTCACCTGGCAGATGAAAGGGAAGTCCTGCCTGCCGCCTCTCCCTCACTCTCCCCTCCCTTCCCCTCTTCCTCCTCCTCTCTAAATTGTGCTACTGTTTATGGAGCATTCACCATGTGTCGGGCACCAGACCGAGCGCCTTGCATGTCTTACCTTATGGTATTCTCAGAATCCAACAGACAAGTCCTACCATATCTGTCGTCCAGAGGAGAGCGTAGGTCACTTACCCAAGGTCACAGAAGTAGTGAATGGCAAAGTCAGGCCTCAAACCGAAGTTTGTGTGACTCAAACTTTTGCCACAAAAAACTACCTCCCTGGAAACAGAACCGCTTTGGGGGATGGGAAGATAGCACACAAGAGTCAGGTTCCAGAGAGATTTCTTGTTACTGAAGTCAGCCTACTGAGAGCATTCGCACGTGGGTCCCGTTCTTGCCCCTTGCCATGCCCCGTTCTCCAGCACAGCCTCTCAGCTAGCTGCAGACAGCCTCCAGCACCCCCCGCCCACCCCACACCCACCTCGCCCTCTCCAGACTGAGTGTGGGACACCTGAGTTCCCAGACTTCTCATCTCCATCCCAAGCCTGCTTTTTTCTGCCCACCCTGCCCTTAGCAGAGCCTCCCCACCCCCCCACCCCGCCGCCATGCTGGGGGGTGATAGTGCTGATGGAGAAGGCTTGTCCCCTGCATTCTGGGGTCGCCCAGCTTCTTCTGATAGGCAGGAGGAGGAAGCAATGGAGACCCAGCCAGGGGTGGGCCACACAGGGTCTGGTTAGGAAGACGGGTACTAGAGCCCGGCTGCCTGGGTCTGAGGCCTGGCTGGGCCTTCCACGAGCCGTGATGGCCTTGGGCAAATCACTTAATCTCCTGAACTCCTGTTGTCCTACCTGTGAAAGAGGACAGCCCCGGTACCTACCTCCTACGACAGTTGTAAGGCCTGAATGAGTTGGTGTTGGTAAAGCAGTCACGGGGGTGCTTGGCGCCGTGTCTTGCAGGCTGGGTAAGAGAATTGGCTCAGAGGAAGCAGAGCTCGTGTGACCCAAACCTCACACCCACAGGCTTGCACTCTGTGTCAGTCTGAGAACCAGGGTCCCTAGCTTGAAGCCAGTCATTGAGGAAAGTTCTGGAGAATTCTGCGTCAGACAGAAGGGAGCATAGTAGAGCTGCCCCCCACCTCTTTTGCAGTACAGATTTCTCACCTTGCTTGAGATGAACTCCCGGAACCTCAGCTTGAAACACAAAAGTCCCATGCACATGATAGTTCATACGGCCCAGGTCCCCTCCTGCACTGGCCTGTGTGCTGAACATCAGAGTTGAGGGCTGCTTTGCCGTATGCAGATTTTCCTGAGCACCTGCTAGGTCCGATGCATTCACTCTCTCTCAGTCTCTCAGTCCCTCAGCTCTCTTCTCTGTTGCTGTCTCTCTCCACAAGGCAGCCTCAGGGCAGCTAGACATTTCCACATGGCTGCTGAAGGTTTCCAGAGCAAGCATCCAGAGGGAAGCCACAGAAGCTCCATGAACTCTTCTAACTTAGTCTCAGGAGTCAGACACCCTCTTCTCCCACATTCCCATCTTCAAGGCAATCATCCAGCCTGGGGGTGGCGGGGAGAGGGAGGGGACATTCGTTCTATACTACCCAGTGATGGGAGAATGTGCAGGAATTCACAGACACATTTGAAAACCACCATAGGAATCAAGTTATGCAGAGAGTAAGCCGCGCACCTAAGTCAGGTAGCTGATAAATGGTGGGCGCCCAGGTCCCAGTCCAGAATCTTCTTATGCCAGAGTCGGTTTCCTGTTCACAAGCCACCCTGCCTGGGGAGTGCTGCCGTGAGCAAGACTCAGGCCTGACCCTAAGCCAGCTTACCATCCATCGTGGCCCGCCCAGTTCTTGCCATCTCGCTGCCTCTTTCTGTGGGTGTGTCAGCCTTCTTGCTTGCTGATCGGCAGGACCGAGGAGGTGGAGGGCTTGTAGGGAGCCAGTGCCCACTTCCAGAACC
Organism: Procyon lotor; assembly: GCA_028646535.1. NCBI lineage: Eukaryota > Metazoa > Chordata > Mammalia > Carnivora > Procyonidae > Procyon > Procyon lotor. Next base: position 31,766,245 of record CM053613.1, read on the forward strand.
CCACCGCCACCATCAGTTTGCCTTTGCCCAGTGGGGCTAGATTTGTGTGTGTGCATGTGTGTGTGCGTGTGTCAGGGCTGTTCTCACATCTAGGAGTCCTGCTGCTCAGCATTAGGATCAGGATACAAAGCACCCCAAGAGCACAGAACAGGTGCTTGGTGAATGTTTGTCAAGTGAAAACATTATTTTGGGGAATCTCCTCACCCCCAACACATCCCCTCTGACGCCTAGTTTGCCTACTACGAAAGGGAGTAGAAAATGGAGGCCACTGCTCTAGCCTTTCCCAGAGAGGACAGAGTTCTGGCCCCTTGAGGCCAGGCCGTCCCTTTCCCCGGGCATGGCTGAGGAGTGTGATCATTGTGGTGGCAGAAATGGCTGATTGGGCCCCTTCCTTCTAGACTCTTCCACCTCTTCTCAAATCCCCTGGGGGCCCCTACTTCCCTTGGTTCTGTGACCCTGAGTAAGCCCCTTCCCCTCGTCTGGTCCTGAGGTTCCCGGCCTGAAATTAGCAGACTAGACCAGATGCCCCTCGGGGCCCGTCAGGCTCTGACTGTCACTGATTCCAAAGGCCCGGTTGGGACTGGGTGTGATGGTCTGCTAGTCAGGAGCCCCGTGAGTCTGTGGGCACGGCTGGGAGGTCACTCCTGGCCCGTTAGGGAAAGGAAGAAAAGCTGAATGGGACAGAACCTCCTTTGTCATGTAAACAGGAACAGGCTGAGCCAGCCTTCTGCTCCAGTTCCGGTGGGCTGGCAGCCCGTGAGCTCCAAGGATGAGTCACTGACAGGAGCAGCCATGGGTTCCGGAGCTCAGGCGGCGCCAGCCCCAGGGCACACAGTAGCTGCAGAGTTTAATGGAGGGACTCAGGTGCTAAGTGACGGGAGGGAGATCACAGTGCTTCCACATGCCCCAGGTAAAATCTGAAGGCTGTTTGCTTGCAGGCCTTACCCGGGGGGCCCCTCGGGCTTTGGCCCGGGATCCTGAGTGCCTGCCTTCCCAGGCTTCTTCCCTCCACACTGTGTAGCCTTTGAGGAGCCATCAGCCTGGGGTTGGGGGTCAGGCACAAATGCTGTACTGCCCCCACCCCCCCCTGCAGCTGGTGAGGGTTCAGGATTCCCCCCAGACGCAGGGACTTCCTCCCTCCCTCCCAGGCTCTCTCAGCCTCCCTCCTTTGCTGCAGTGACCCCTCCTGATCAGCAGTATGGCAGAACTGGAAAGCTCACCCTGTGCCCCGAAGCCTTGGGTTTGAATCCCAGGTCTTGGCTTCCGTAAGCCCTCTGACCTCTCTGAGCCTCCATTTGCACGCCTGGAAAATCCCCTCGACCCTGTGCGGGAGGCAAGCGCAGGAGGCAAGCCCGGGAGGAGCCCTGCATTACCCGCTGTCAGCGAGCTGCCTCTGAGTCAGGGCTTCGTGCATGGCAAGGTAGCTACCTCGCTGTGAACTATTGAAAAGCCAGCCTTTGACACAAGCAGCCGCCTCTCACCGACAAAACGGGGCTGATGATGCTAATGTCTACCTCACAGGGCTGCTGAGGGAAGCCAACGCAACTGCATGCGCAGGAGCATTTGGGAACCGCGCGGAGCCTGCCCAGGGAGGTGGGGGTACCGCTCCCACCACAGGACCTCGAGTGGCAGGGTGGGCAGGGCAAGGGCGGGAGCTGACATCATAATCTCGGGGAGCGGAAGCCAGGACAAATGTGGCTGGTGGTGAGAGGACCACGGTGGTGCCTGCAGGTGGAGACTGTTTTGTTCACTATTGTGTCCCCGGAGCCTGGCCCAGGGCTCGGCGAAGTATGCAGTCGGTGCTCAGTCCGTGTGTGTTGAGCTCATGCATGGATGAACAGAGACTAAAAGAGAGTTCCCAAGCCCGTTCTCCACCTCCCCTGCTTCTGCTGCTTTCTCTCACAGACCTCTACCCCCCCACGCCCGAGATCACAGGTTCTTAACTTGGAGTCTGTGGATCCCCCCCCAAAATGATATGCACAATATACTGTGCTTTCGAAAGCATATCTTCCTGAATTAAACGTCCACATTCTGCCCAGAACAATTTTTTGGTAAAGACTGCTCTGAGAGCTAAGCCTGAACCCATCAGCTGGATTCATCTGACCCCCAAGATTCCTCTGCCAGGTGCCCTGTGGGTTTAAAAACCAAACCAAACAGAAAAGCAGCCTTCACTTTTTCTCTTTGAGATGGGCGTGCAGGGCCCTACCAGCCTGCAGTTTTTCTTCAGCCCCGGTAAAGTGCCAGGCAATTGACCTGCTGTCTTTTATACAGAAAAGTAATGACGCCGCATCATCAGGTGGGTCACAGAGCTGCGTACACTCTCGCCTCTCATGTCCCACCTGGTGCATGTAGGTCGGACAGGTGTGACAGTCAGGGCCTGGAATCTAGGAGTATTAACGAGGCTTCGTGACGTCTGAACTCAGAGCGGTGATCCCTCTTTTAAATATTTCTTCCACTATGCATAAATATGTGTGTGTGTGTGTGTATGTGTACGGGAACACGTGTGGACATATCTACATATCACTGTATGTATGTGTATTGGAGGAACTCGATGATATATAAACAATGACAAAAGCCCTCCTCTCATCTCCCCCTCCTCCAAAGAACTGTGAACAGTGGGCTTCTGTCCTTCTCATTTACCTTGTCCAACATTTACTGAGCACTTACTGTATGCCGGGAGTTTGCCGTGACGCACGCTTCCCAAGCAGCGTCTCACGTTAACTTCTCATCTCCTGGTGGGCATTTACCACCTTCTTGTACGCACATTTGTATTTTCTTAATTTTTTTTTTTTTAAAGATTTTATTTATTTGACAGAGAGAAACACAGCTAGAGAGGGAACACAAGCAGAGGGACTGGTAGTGGGAGAAGCAGGCTTCCCGGAGAGCAGAGAGCCCGATGCGGGGCTCGATCCCAGGCCCCTGGGATCTGACCTGGGCCGAAGGCAGACGCCCAACGACTGAGCCACCCAGGCGCCCCGTATTTTCTTAATTTTTAAGGCCAAGGAGATCATACTGTTTTGTCACCTTGTCTTTCTCCATACCATCTAAATTTCCTTCCATGGTATTAAATATTCATTTACAGAATCTTTTATAATAGCAGCATGATGTTTTATTGCTGGCAGGTTCCACGCTCCTCAGACTGGGGTGCATGTACCCCTGAGGGCAGAGCCACGGGATAAATTGTAGCACATTATCCTGAAGGAGAAATTTGACTCGAAGCTTTGGGAGGGGGAAAAAGCCCATTATTTTAATATCAAAACAAGTACAGATACACTATAGCATAGAACCCAGAGCGCCCATGAATTTTAAAACAAAGCAGCAAGGTCCCAAATCATGTGAACTTGCTGTTATTGTCCTGAAGACCCACATCCCTTCTCCTCTGAGGGTGGCAGAAATATCTGAGAGGTACCAAGTTCAAGTCCATCTTTTTACAGAGAAGGAAGAAGACCCGAGGAGAAGCAGGGATTGCCCAAGGTGTTCAGGGGTGTGCATTGTGGAGCCAAGCCAGGTGACCTCTGGACCCTGGACCCCCTACCCTCCAAATTTGGCATCACCCTCTGACTGCTTTTTCGGAGGGTGTAGGTGGAGACCTTGCCACTTGAGCAATCAAGCCTCTGCTTCTCAATCGTGGAAACTTCTGGCTTCCTGCAGGATCCATCCTTAGCAGGGGTTTTTCCTTTTTCACCTTACTGGTCAGGATCTGAGCTGTGTGCTCAGTGACTCCCCCAGCACTTGGATTTTCCACTGAATATAGTAGATTACTGGTCTGTCTTCCCCATGAGACTGGGAGCCTCTCGAAGGCAGGAATTATGTGTATATTAGTAATGTTAATAATAACATTATTATTGTTACCTGGCATTTATTGTAGACTTACATGTCAGGACTTTGCTAGATGCTGTGGACAGTCGTGATAAACCAAACGGACTCCCCTCTTGCCCTCGTGGAAATTACAGGCAAGTGGGAGGGATGATATTCAACGAGTAATTTTACAGACCACAGCCTGACCCCATCTGTCTGCCTCGGTTTGAATCCACCTCAGTGACTTCTTCGCTAAATGACCGGGGCAGTGTCTTGTACCGTCCCTGTACCTCATCTTCTTCTTCTATAAAATGACAGTAATTGTCCTGCTGACTTCATAGGAGTACCATGAAGAGGGAAGACAGTCACGTATATGAAGCACTCAGAGCAGGGCCTCCCACTTTGCAGATGTATTGTTGCTGCTGGCGGTACGGAGGGGCAGGCTGTGCTAGGAGAAAGGTGACAGGGGAGGACCGACTTCAGGGGTGACATCTGATGTGAGTTCTATAAGGTGAAGAGGAGTTAGCTTGGCAGAGTGTGGGGGGTAGGCAGGGGAGGGGAGCAGGAGGTTGGAGGGATGTTCCAGGCAAAGGGACTAGCAGGTGCAAAACATGGAGCACAGAGCAAGTAGGTGAGCTCACTTGAGGACTGTGAGGAGTGTGGCCGGATCCTGTTACGTGGGGAGCCACGCCGGGTCGGCATCTAGAAGGAGGAACCTGGGAGGAGCCGGAGAGAGCTGTCACCAGGACCTGGGCCCATGG
>CM053613.1:31770903-31786733 GCA_028646535.1 Procyon lotor
AGGTCCTCAGATCTAAGCCAGTGGTGTTCACATGTTCTTACTCGTGGAACCCTGTGTTGAAATAATCTGAGAAGGAATCCAGGGTATGGAATGGGGACAAGCAGAGCTTCAACACCGAGGACTCAGAGCTCTTGGTAACACCTGGTGTTTCTGAGAAAGCACCAGGGCTCCGTAAAGCAGTACAGAACCCAAGGGTCAAGCTGAACCTCTGTTTCCCCCCGGGTATGGAAACCAAAGCCCAGAGAGGGGATGACTCTCCCAGGGTCACACAACTAGGCGCAGACCCAGAGCTAGATCGAGACATTAGACACCAATTCTGTTACCCCAAGATTTTCCTCCACACCCCCCTAACTGCCCCCACAGCCTCGAGTGGGGCCTCGAGGTGGGGAAGGGCCACACAGCTGGGATCTTGTCCAGGGTCTGGCTTCCGGCCCCCATCAGGGCACAGACCACAAGAGACAACAGTCTGGAAGGCAGGCGTGGGAGGGCTGTTCGGGGTCACGGCCTGGTTATGCTGTGTCTTTTTCCCTGCCCCCCTCTCTCTTTTAATTGAGTTTGAGGTGGTTGTTTTTTGTTTCCTTAAGAAATGGAAAAGAATGAAACTGCGTAAACACAGCGATGTTAACTCCCTGAAAAACCTCCTGCCATTTTAACTCTGTTACTGGAGAAATAAAAGAGAAATAATTTGTCCACCCACACTTAGCTCTTTCTGACGAAGGTAGGTGAATATTGCTTTGCTAATCGAGGGTGATGGCTGAAAGTGGAGCCACGCTGACTGATCCCGGATTGAGAGGAAGCTACAGCCACCCAGAAGGAGCGGCCCACCGTGGGTCGCTGGGGCCCGAGTCACCAGGCGCCTGTCCACCTTCCCCAGGTCTCCCCCAGCCGGTAGTGATGGAGGCGCCAGACCAGGCCGAAGGGCTCGTGGACTCACCCAGAGAGATGCCACCGCCCCCGCCGCCTTCACCGCACTCGGAGCCCGCTCAGAAGCCACCACCTCGAGGTGCCGGGAGCCACTCCCTCCGTGTCAGGAGCAGCCTGTGCCTGTTGGCTGCCTCCCAGTTCCTGGTAAGGACAACTCAGGCCTCACGAGGGTCTGGAGAGAGGGCAGGTGGAGGGACAGCCCGCCATGCCCTCCCCAAGATGGCCACCTGGGGCTCGTGGGGGATGAGGGGCCTCCATGGTGCCCCTCGGTGACTCGAAGCTCTCGGGCTGGGGCGCGGAGGAGACCGGGGTTCTCAGCTACAGCCTCGCTAGCTAAGACCCTCACAGCCTGCCTTCCCAAGCCGAGAAGCAGGAACTTAGGGCTCCCCAGCAGCCAGGCCTGCAGGGGTCTCTCTGAGAACTTCCTGTCTGGGGAGATAGTTCTGGAAAACTTTACCTTTTATGTATGTACCTGGTTGGGGAGGGGAGATCCCCTCAGGGAGGGGCTTTATCTTGGCTCCTTCCAGTCAGCTTTTTGGCAGGGACAGTCCTGAGGCCTTCTTTGTGCACGCAGTACCTGGCCTCTTCCCTCAGCTGTGCAGTCTGGACCTTGGGGAGCTAGGTTGAGGCTGCAGGTGAGCTCTGCAGGGGGAATACGGGGGCAAGGAGCCCGGGCTCCAAACTCAGTCCGTTCCCCCCCACCCCCGGCTGTCCCAGCTTGCCTGCGGGGTGCTCTGGCTCAGCGGCTATGGCCCTGCCTGGTCACAGAATGCCACAGACCTTCTCTCCTCCTTGCTCACTCTCCTGGAACAGCTGGGACCCATGGTGAGTAAGCTCCTGGGAGCTCCCAGGTAGGAAGGAGCGACTGGGGACCCCCAGTTACCCACCCCTGGATGGGGCTTCTCTGAGTTCAGAAGATGCTTCCACACCTGTGAAACCCTTCTCCCTGCCCCCCACCCATCCCTGGTCGGCAACTTTCAGAGTCTCAGTTTTGTCACCGTCAGAATGAATGAGAATGTGTCCCCACCGCCCCCTGACCTGTCTGTCTCGTGTTCCCCAGGCCTGGCTGGGAGTTGGGACCTGGGAAGTCCCCCGTCTGCTGCTGGTTACTCTGTCTGTGATCCTCATTACCACCCTGGTAAGGCATCTCCTGACCTGACCTCAGTGCTCCCCTCCTCGGACCCAGAGGCCCAGCCCCCCACCAGCTCCCATTTGATCTCCAAGCTAGATGTTTCAGGTTGGGGCGTCTGTCTCCTTCCACCAGTGTGCCCAGCCTGGGATGGGGGCACCTTCTTCTTGAATATGGTTTTGCCGTGTTCAAGGCTGAGGGAAGGACTAAAGCTGGAGAAGGAGCCCCACACCCCACCAAGAAGACCTCAATCCCCAGGAAAGTGAGGGTGGGCAGGGGAGGGGGCAGGGGGGAAGGTGGGGGCTGGAAGCTCCCATCTAGATGATGGGTAGTGGTGTGCAGACCAGTCCTCGTCACTGAGGGCAAGGACTCAATCTCACGGCTACCCCGTCACTCCGGGGCTAGCCAACATGGCTCCAGCTCCATGATGCTTGATCTTCCCACTAGGTGTGGCACCTCCTGAGGGCTCCCCCGGAGCCACCCACCGCGCTGCCCCCTGAGGACAGGCGCCAGTCAGTGAGCCGCCAGCCCTCCTTCACCTACTCGGAGTGGATGGAAGATAAGGCCGAGGATGACTTCCTGGACCTGGACCCCGTCCCTGAGACTCCTGTGTTTGACTGTGTGATGGACATCAAGCCTGAGGCCGACCCTGCCTCACTGACTGTCAAGTCCATGGGTCTACAGGAAAGGTGAGAAGGGTAGAGGAGGGGTGGGCTCTGTGGGCTTTTGAGGTCTCAGCTCCCCATTAGAAGGGCAGGTGCCTGACTCTGACTCCCAGTGGCCAGGTCAGAGCCAGCCTCGTGGTTTAGCCAGTGTAGACACGTGCTCTTCGTGTCTGATTACGTAGATCAGAATGGCCCAAGGTAAATGCCATTACTACATATGAGCACATAGGCATACACAGGTACACATGTGTGCACACTCACACTTAAAACCCACACTCAAGTAAGTTTGGGTAGGTTCCTTTATTACAGGACTTGTCAGGGCCCTTAATGTGATTGTGTTCATTGTAAATCAGCAAGGGCATAGCATGTGGCATCCCTCAAAGTCTGTTGACCCCAGAACCCTACTTTTATAAAACACCTCATAGTGTTCCCTAGAGCATGATTCGGGGGGTGTCAGCACCCTCTTTTCAGAGCCCTGCTGGGTAAACCAGATCACACCAGGTTTGTGTTACCACACTACGCCGTGGAAGAAGCCCTGCATGAGGAGTCAGAAAACCTAGCTTTTGGTTTCAGCTCTGCCATCCCCTTACTGTGTGAGCTTGGGCAATTCTTGTCCTCTCTCTGGGACTCAGTTTCCCTTCCTATATAGCGAGGGCTTTTCAGCTGCCCCAGGCCGTAGGCACTGAACGTGGTAGGAGAGCCAGTCTGGTGCAGACATCTGTGCTGCTGTGTGTGCCCTGGGACTCCCTCCTCCCCTGACAGCCGAGGCACCCGGCCTCTCCTGGAGGAGACGTCCATGACGCCTTGGCAACCTCATCCAGGACTGGAGGGACTAAGGCCGTGGCGCAGAGGGTAGAGCCCTGCTTCTCTGCTCTAGGCAGGTGCCATCTCTCATGACTTCCTGGGGCCACAGGGCTGGGACCTGCCTCCAGCAGTGACAGAAGAGAGCCCAGGGAGGGCTGAGCTGAGATCACCTTGGATGGAACCTGGGGAACTGGGGCCCCCAGTCTCCCTCAGTTGGCGACGCCGCTGCAGGAGCCAGGAGATGGGGAATCAGGCCTCAGCCTCAGGGCTGACTCGTGTTCCCCACACAGGGGTGCTGTCCCCCTCCCACTCCTCTCCTGGGTGCCCCCCTGCTCCCACTCTGGATCTCTCCTGCCTCATCTCCCCACTTCTGAGACGTGCTCCCCCTTTCCCGGTCCTTCCAGGAGGGGTTCCAATGTCTCCCTGACCCTGGACATGTGTACACCGGGCTGCAATGAGGAGGGCTTTGGCTATCTCATGTCCCCACGAGAGGAGTCAGCTCGGGAGTATCTGCTCAGCGCCTCCCGGGTCCTGCAGGCCGAGGAGCTTCACGAGAAGGCCCTGGACCCCTTCCTGCTGCAGGCAGAATTCTTTGTGAGTCCCCCCGAGCCAGCCACCCACAGCGGGCAGGGCTTTCCCCCACATCACTCATGCATCTCGCCAGGCAGTGGGCCGGGGTACCCAGAACCCGGCACCTCGTAGGCTCATGCCACTTCCTTACCAGCTCTCCTGCCGTCTTGGGCAAGCTGCTTCCCCTCTGAGCCTCAGTTTCCTCATCTGGAAAATGGGGATAAAAATCACTGGAATGCTGCAAGGATTAAAGAGATGACTAACGTGTGCGGAGCCCTCAGCCCGGTGACGGGGGTTCGGTGGCAACCCCAAGTCCTTACTGCCCAGTACTGTGCTTTGAAAGTGATAGAAAGCCTTCCTTCTGACCCCCCTGTTTTCCCTCCCTCCTTCTGCCCCACATTTCCAAGCATTGTCCATCCTCTGACAACTCTCCACTCACCTCTACCCCCCAAGACCCCTTGCAAGAGCCTCCAGCTGCCTCCTGTTGGACTTCGAGGGGCCCAATAAATGACAACTCTGCTTTGCTTGCCTGAGCATTCAACCAGTTGTTAGCTAAGACGTAGGAGATGTCAGTATCCCCTTTATTTTTGCTGATGAAAGCTAAGCTTGAAATGAGGCTTAGGTGCATAGCAGTAGTGAACTTCCTAATACTAGGAATTAGTAAGTTTCTGCCCACTCCAGGTGGTGCACCCCTGTATTTCTTTGTCTGCAGGGGGGTCCCCAAAGGAAGAGGAAGGAAGGGGCTTGGGCTCAAAAGTGCATTCCTCACTTGAACTCACCCATCCGGTAACTCGCCCACCAGTGTGGGCAGGAATGGGCAAACGGCCATGAGTATTTGGGGAGATCCCCTCCTGGGAGAGGCCGGGGGCGTGGGGCAGTCATGTGCCTCCCTCAGCTTCCCTTGCCCAGGCCACCTTGCCTCCTGCCTGGACCCGATGGCTATTTCTCCTGAGAAAGCCTCTGCCGCCCTCTGACCCACTGCTCCACATTCTCCAGGGCTGGGCATGGCCTGACTTGCCTGAGTTGGGCCAGCCTCCCACCCCTACAGGGACTGCCTGCCTCAAACTGGACCGCCACCTCCCCCCACCCCCAGGCCTTTCTTTTCCTGGGCCTCCACGCACATCAGCCCCTCACCGGATGCTTCCAGAAAGCCTTCCCCAGCCACCCCAGCCTCCACTTGGCTGTGTGTTCCCACCACCCTCACCTTCCCTTGAAGAAAGCCCTTGCATCCTCTCCGGTGTCTCCTGTTCAGTAGATCATTGTTGATTTGGCCCAGAAACGGGAACACAGCCTATACCCTCACTCCGTGGGCACTTTCGTACACGTTGGTTTGGGGGTTGGATTTTCATAGTAACCCTAGAAATTGAGTGTAGTGATCCTCGAATACTTCCTATGTCCTGAAACGGTGGACACCGTGAACTGCTGTAGTCAGGCACTGAGCCATGTGGACAGGTGGAAGGGGAGCCACCCCAAGAACAGCGGGGAGGGCGCGGGGGCGGAATTTGAAGACCGGGAACTGTTTGGACAGGTGCAGAAGGGTGGCACCAGTGTTCCTGAGCTGCAGAAGGTCAGAAGGGATGCTGAGAACTCAGATCTGGAGGCAGGAGGGCAAGGGGCATATTCACAGCAGGGGAGTGTAATTGGAGAGCAGGTTCCCTGTAGGGAGTGGGGGGACAGGGGAAACAAAGACCAGACCCCAGGCCACCTCATATGCCACGCAGAGAACTTTGGACCCGGGGCTTTTGACACAAAACAAGATTGGGAAGCTCAGACACATCCCTGGGGACTCAGAAGGAGGCTTCTTTCCTGCCGGAAGATTGGGAAAGGCTTCTCGGAGGAGGTGGCGTTTAAGGTGAACAGGACAGAGGAAGAGGAGGACGGGGTGGATGTTCCCGCAAGGCAAGCTGCCCAAGCCGAGCTCCTGAAGTGGGGATGCCCAGGGTGGGAACTCGGATCAGTGAAGCCGCTCAGGTTGGCTGCAGCTCTGGGAGTGTGGTAGAAAGCAGGGACTGGCTGGGTCACTTTTGCTCTTGTTCTTGTTCATCAGCCATTTACTGAGCATCTCCTATGCACCAGACTGGCCCTGGATCAACAATCGTAATAATAACAGTCATTATACACTCCCTACATGCCAGGCACGATTCTCAGTGCTTTTTACGTGCACTGACTCTGGTAAATGTGCACTGAATGAATGTATGCATTCAAGCAAACGCCTGGGCTAGAAGTTGAGGGCCCACCCGTGCCGGATTCAAACGTCTATGCGAGGCAGCCCACAGCTGCTCACACCCCCTGTCCTCCTCTCGCAGGAAATCCCCATGAACTTTGTGGATCCGAAGGAGTATGACATCCCTGGGCTGGTGCGGAAGAACCGGTATAAAACGATCCTTCCCAGTGAGTACTCTGTGCCCTGGGAGGGTGACGGGCTCACCCTCGCCTCGGTGCCCCTCGCCCTGAGGAAGACCTCAACCCCAGAGCTAGCCATCCAGAGTCACAAGAAGAAGAGGAGGAGGGTTGGGGGTACCCAGTGAAGGGAAAGGCCCCCGTGTCAGGGCAAAGCTGAGTGCTTCACTCTTGCCCTGGCTATGCTTGGCTCTGGAAACTCAGAGAGAAAGAATGAGGATAATAGCAGCGCTCAGACAGGAGTTTAAAGCCTCTTTATCTCTTCTGAGTGGGCAGATGTTAAAGAGGGGGAAATAAGGCTCAGAGAGGTTAAGTGACTAACCCAGAGTCACACAGCTAGGAAGTACAGAACAGAGTTTCAATCTGGGCCTCTTTGACCCTGGAATCAGGCTCTTTTGTCTACCTGGAGTTGAGTTTGGTCAGACTGTGAGTCCTTTAACAGCAAGAGCCACCCCACAAGAGAAGGAGCTGCCTACAGAGAGTGAGCTCCCCATCACTCAAGGTATTCAAGTGACACTGCATGATCCATCCCCTGGCAGATCTGAGAGGGATTTTCCCCCTTCGAGGGCAGTTAGACCAGGTGACTAATGTTCCTTTTTCAGGCTTGGGGTGTCATTTTCTTTTTTTTTTTTTTTAAGATTTTATTTATTAGAGAGAGAGAGAGATTATAAGTAGGCAGAGGGGCAGGCAGAGAGAGAGAAGGAAGCAGGCTCCCCACTGAGCAGAGAGCCGGATGCAGGGCTCGATCCCAGGACCCTGAGATCATGACCTGAGCCGAAGGCAGAGGCTTTAACCCACTGAGCCACCCAGGTGCCCCGAGGTGTCATTTTCAGATAACTTTCATCAAGCCCCTATCTGCCTCTCACCCCTGCCAAGTTCTGGCCCTAGGCCCCAGGGCTAGCTTAGGGGGTGACTTGTTGAAAGTGAATCCTCACCAACCTACTCCACTCAGTTTGTGGAGTAACGAGCCTTTAAAAAAGCAGTTTTGCCATCAGCATCTCCAACAACATGTAAGATGTCATGACTTATTTTTAACTTTTAAAATATCGACTTGTGGTTGCTATGGTTACACAGTCTCTAGGTAGTTCTGGTTAAACAAAGCACCATTTAAGGCCAAGATGCATTATTCAGGGCTGCTCACCTCTTTCCTCATCTTTCACCCTCCAACCAACCAGCACCCTGTGGAGGGAGGGGCTCAGGTCCCCCAGAACCCAGGGCCTTGCTGCTCACTCAGAATGGGCCCCAGGGGAGGACGGGAACCAGGCCAACACTCCTCCTGGTCCCCACTGGATTGCTGAGAGGTCTTGAGTCACTTCAACCATGCTCTGAGCCTCCAGGCCCAGGAGCCCCCGCAGAGCATCCTCCGTGGCCGGCAAGGATTGACCCTGGGCCTCAGAACCTGGGACCGGTGCAGGGGGGTGTGGGACGGGGGCCTGCCAGATCCAGGGCACCCTGAGGCTCGGTCTCTCAGTCATTTGGCACACGTTGGCTGAACCCTTGTGCAGGGGCTGGGAATTGGGGCATGAATGCGACACAGGGAGTTCCCAGTCTAATGGGAGGAACCGCTCCATGGGCAGTTAATAGGACAGACTGACCCGTAACCCAGCTGGCAGCACGGAAGACAAGATACGGGGGAGCGATTTCTGGGCATCTGTGTTTCCCAAATACCAAAACAGAGCCTGGCCCGTAGTAGACACTCTGCATCTATTTGAGTGAAGGAGGGAGGGAATGAACAAATGAACAAACGGAACGACGAGCGTCTCTCAGATCAGCTCTCCCTCTCCATCCGCGTGACTTTTGCGGGCCAGGACACTTCTGTTGCCCAGTTTCAGGGGCACCATTTGCAAAGACTGCATTGACATAACACCCCCACCCTGTGCCAGGCAGTAATCTCCCCATGGGTGTCCCTAGTCCTGCACTCTCCCCCCCGCCCATCGACTACCATTATCACAGAAATGGTGCAAAGCAGAAATCTGGTCATGTTCTTTTCCTCCTTAAACACTGTCGTTGTTAGTCTTGTAATCCTCAGGTTCCGGTCTGGCCTGAGAAGCATGGTTTAATAAGACCCTCTGCCAGTTGGTTCCTCTCCAGCTCAGGTCTCCATGCCCCACCCTGCCCTGTGCCTTGGAATCGGACAGAATGGTGTCCCCTAGTCCTGCTCCTACTGGGCCTTCACACCCAGCCTGGGGGCTGTCAGACCACCCCCTGCTTGTCTGCCCGCCCAGTACTTGGGGGCAGCGGCCGTGCCCCCTTTGTCAAGGAGTCCCTGTCCTCAGGCACAGCGCCAGGGACAGAGGCAGTGGGCCCACCACTGGTTCCTTCAGGCCAAAGGCCCTGGTGTCTGGCCTGAGGGTGCTGGGCCCACTTCTGGCCCCTAACCTGGTTAGGTATCGACAAGAAGGGAGCCAGGCCCTCGGCACTCCTTCCTTCTGCCTGGGCCACCCAGCGTCACCTTCCCTCCCCCTCCCTCCTCTGCTGCCCCTTCCCCAGATCAGCCGCTGGGACGTCAGGCCTTGGGGCTGGGCATAAAAGGGCTGGAGAGCAGAGCTTGGGAGTGTCACCTGTCTCCCCTCCCTGGTCTGGGATCCTCTCTACCTGGTAACTCCGAGGGAAGCTGGTAATAATGCAGTCGTAACAACAGTCGTAATAGTGGGTGTTGGGCTAAGTTACTGGTCTAAGGACAAGTTACCGTTCACTCCTTTCACCTTTACAAGACCAGCAAGGCTAGGATGGAAGGGATATCTCCAGTTGGCAGACACGGCACGGGGAAGCTAAGTCAATGGCTCACGTTGACCCTGACAGCAAGTCATAGTGGCAGAACTCGAACCCATCCCTCTGGTGCCCCTGTCCTGCCTTGGAGAGCCCCAGAAATGGCTGCTGGAAGCGTCTTTCCACCCTCCCTGTTGGGGAGAGAAAGGGAAGCCCAGAGAAGGGATAAGACAGAGAGCTGGTGACAGGGCCAGAGCAGAAGCCAGCCCTCCCCCCCCCCGCCACCTCCCCGCGCACGCCTCGCAGCCTCCCTGTGTCCGCCCAGCCCCTGCCCACCTCTGCCCCAGAAGAGTCCATCCAGGGAGGCTCTAGCTAGAACAGAACAGATTCGACTCCAGGGAGAGGAGCAGGAGGTTGTCAGGATCTGTAACTGCAGGATTGGACATGTGAAAAGGTTGGAGAAAAAAAAGAAAAAAGCATACGTGTGTCTGTTGCTGAGACCCGCTGTTGGATCGCAGGCATGGAAGGCTCCGCGCCTTCCATTCCTGTGCTCTCCCTCAGCTTTCTCCCCCAAAACCTCAACAATCCTTTATATTTACAAAGTACTTTACGGTTTACATCGCACCTTCCCAGCTGTTTTCTTATTTATCCTCCCAACAACCATAGGAAGTAGGCAGCTTTACCCCCGTGTTACAGATAGGAAAATTGAGGCTCAGGAAGGCTGTGTGCTTTTCAAGTGAACCCAGCATATCAGTGACCGTGCGCCCCCAAACGCTTGCTGCCCCTGCTGACTGGGACGTGCCCCTAGGTCATTCTTTGCTTGGCTTAGCTCTGTCCTCTCCAGATCATGGGACACAGGGAGACCAGGACAGCTTAAGGGACACAGGCAGGGGACAGGCACTGATGCTAGAGGTAGAGAGCCAGGGCCACGGGGATGGGCCAGTGTTTGGTTAGTGGGCAGGGGAAGGAGAAACTTCAAGAACCCCAAAAGAAATGCGGGTGCCCTGCCGTGAGCCAGATAAGATGGGCCCAGCCCTAGGGGGGTTGTCACACCTGTCAAATACCGACCTCACCTGTCTCCCTTCACCCCAGACCCCCACAGCAGAGTATGTCTGACCTCACCAGACCCTGACGACCCTCTGAGTTCCTACATCAACGCCAACTACATCCGGGTACGTAGCCGCATCCCAGTGACCTCTCCCTGAAAGGGAGGCCCAAGCCCACAGGATCCATCCTCCAGGCTTGGCCTTAAGCCAGCGTGGCTCCCACCAGCACCCCACCTCCAGCCACCCCCACAGGGGAAAGGCCTGAGTGTGGGGACCAGGCCCAGGGGGCACTGGGTCTGGCCCTGACAGCCTGGGCTTGGCTGGCTCCAGGGCTATGGTGGGGAGGAGAAGGTGTACATCGCCACTCAGGGACCCATCGTCAGCACGGTCGGGGACTTCTGGCGCATGGTGTGGCAGGAGCACACACCCATCATCGTCATGATCACCAACATCGAGGAGATGAATGAGGTAGCCCCCTCCCCGCCTGTGCAGTGCCCAGGTGACCTCCACTTTGTGCTCTTTGCTGAGCATTGAGCATCAGCATCAAGCACTGTTTCTGTATTCGTCCTGACGACAGTCTTGGGAGGTTGGTAGCCTGAGGCCAAGGTGGGGACATGGGAAGCTGAGTAAGGTTAGGTCTGCTCTGGGCCACCTAGATGGGCAGACATGCAATCGCAATCGGAAACAGGCTGCCTGGCCGCCTCCCACCAGCCAGGGCTCACTCCTCCTGTGCCCATGCTGGCCCATTTACTCGAATCCCCAGAGGAGTCCTTCGAAGTACGTGTCACTTCCATTTTTCCAGATGAGGGACCCAAGGCTCGGAAGGGGGAAGTAACCTACTGGTTACGAAGCTGAGATTTGAACCCAGCGCTCTCCAAATCTGAACCCGCGGTGGGGAGGGGGGGTGGCGTGGCGCAAGGACTGCGAGTGTAGCAGCCTGGTCTGGGCCCCTGCAGAAGTGCACTGAGTATTGGCCGGAGGAGCAGGTCGTGTACGACGATGTGGAGATCATCGTGCAGAAAGTCATTCATACTGAGGATTACCGGCTGCGACTCATCTCCCTCAGGGTGAGGCCAGGGGCTGGGCTGGGCCGGGCTGGGCAGGATGGGGACAGGGCCATGACGGGGGGCGCCACAGATAACAGGGTCCAAGAGTCCCCTGTAGCTGAGATCCAGGCCTGTGCATTCTCAGAGTGTGTGGATAAGCAGGGATGGGGAGGGATGGATTGCCAGGGGCAGGACGAGACCTCAGTTGCATTTAAAGCTCTTGGCTTCTCTCTGGGTCCACACTGTCATTTTGAATGCCTTCCAGCTCTGCTTCAGATAGAGTCAAGTCCAGGACTGCCTGGATAAGGGATCTCCAACAGCCTCCAGCACTGTGCTTAAAACAGAAGGTCCATTGTTAATGTTGATTCCTGTAGTATGCAATCTGTCCACCAGAGGGCAGGCACTCCTTGCTGCATTTGGGTTTCCGGGGCAGTGACGGTTATGCAGAAAGGAAAAAAAAAAAAAAAAAAGGCATATAATATATGAGCAATACAAAAACCCCAGAAGAGTGGGGGGAGGTGTCCTCCCACCATGAAGTTGTGCTTCTTCCAGGCTCAGCATAACAGAGAAGATTGTTCCTTTGGACTCAGGAGGATTAATGGGGTCTGTTTTCGAGAACTAAGACCCATTTTGGGGAAAGTAGAGCCCAATGGCATAACCCCACAGGTTGGAAGAGGTGAGCCAGGCACCAGGAAGCTGGGGCTCTATCCAGAAACAGAAGTCTACTGACACTGGCAGCCACAGGGTCAAACTCAAGGCCTGAGACTTGTCCCTCTGAGCTGCACTCTCCCACCAGAGAAGGTAGAAGGTGGGGTGTCAAAGCGCTCAGCCCCTGAAGGGCAGTGGCCACCTGAGAAGCTCCGAGATCTAGTCCTTGCTGGAGGGCGTGACAGGGCCAGGAGTGGGGGCTGAGCCTCGGATAGCCGTCATAACCAGATAACCTAGGGGCCCAAGCAACCAGCTTTCTGCTTCCCTAGAAAAGAGGCTGAAGTGACGTGAGGGCTGCCTCCTTGTCTCAGTGCCACAGGACAGCTTGGGGGTATTTACTTTTGTCCATGAGTCTTTACAAGCACCCCATCGTAAGCCTCATTCTGGGTTGGGTGCTGGGAACACAGAGCTGTCCAAAGCCTGAACTCTCTCCTATAGGAGCACCCACAGATAGTAAATACCAAGCTAGAGATAGGTAAGAAAACAGAAGACGGACACTCTGTTAGCCAGGGTGCTCAGGGAGGGCTTCCTGAAAGTGGTGGTGCTGACCAGGGTTTTGGAGGATGAATAAGAGTTGACTGGGGGGCAAGTAAGGGGGAAGAACATCCCAGGCAGAGAAAAAAGTAAAAAAGAAAGGCATGGAAGATAGGCTAGCTGTGAGAGTGTGGGGGGAGAGGGGCAGAGGTTTTATCTACAGACCATTGGAATGCAGGAACATTGAGTACTAGTATATAGGGGTAGGAAAAAGGCCTGGGGGGCTAGACCCTGGACCGTGGTTCCTGTTTGCCAGACTGAAGATTGAGAAGAATGGGCTTTATTCGGAGAGCAGCAGGAGCCCTGGGAGGATTCTGAGCAGGAGGGCGGTGTGTCCAGATTGGTCCTGCAGACAGAGCACGTCTGGCCGCCGGGGAGATGGAGCAGTCAGGGAGAAGTGAGAGATGACAGAGATGATAAAGGCCAAAGTGGAGGTGGTGCTGGCGGAGAGGAGAGAAAACTGACAAGACTTGGCGGGGGGAGGGCAGGCTGTGATGGGAGAGGGAGAGTCCCAGCGCTCGGCATCATGGGACTAACAGGTGACCGGGACTCACAGGTGACCGGGCAGTTTAAGATAAAGAACCAGAGGACAGGAGTGGATTGGAGAGGGATTCCGCCCTTCTCTGGTGATCCTGGAGTTGTTGGGGCAGAACTGACCGGTAAAGACCAGGGCCAGCATCACTGATGAGCTTCCACTACCAAGCTGGCTTTGGGTCTCTGCATACAGTGTAGACAGCACATACGGTGTAGACGGCAGAGGCCATCAATCCCGCTCCCCGGGTCCTCCTCACTGTGTTCTTGATGCTCCCATCCCATCTGTGGGCTGGTTTGTGGGTTCTGAGAGTTCACGTGCACCTGGGGCGGGTCTCTGTCTCCTGGGCAGAGCGGGACTGAAGAACGAGGCCTGAAGCATTACTGGTTCACGTCCTGGCCCGACCAGAAGACCCCAGACCGGGCGCCCCCACTCCTGCACCTGGTGCGGGAGGTGGAGGAGGCAGCCCAGCAGGAAGGGCCCCGCTGTGCCCCCATCGTGGTCCACTGCAGGTGGGTCCCCGTGGCCGGCTCCCTGGGCGGGGTGGCCTGCCTACCCCTGAGGCTCCCCTGTCCCTTGACCCCAGCACCCTTCCCGCTCTCAGCGCGGGGATCGGCAGGACGGGCTGCTTCATTGCCACCAGCATCTGCTGCCAGCAGCTGAGGCACGAGGGAGTGGTGGACATCCTGAAGACCACGTGCCAGCTCCGCCAGGACAGGTCAGCCCCAGTGCGGGGGTAGGGGGCCCCAGGTAGCCAGAGTCCAGGGGCAGCAGGGGGAAACTGGTGCACATGCAGGGTCAGGGGCTGGAGGACGCACTGCAAGCGGACTGCCTGGCAGGTAGGGAGCGGGGAGGACAGATGGGAAGAGCTAGATCCAGACAGCTGGAGGCTGGATGAGGGGGGAACAGAAACGCAGCTGGTGAGCAGAAGGACAGGGGTGAGGGGTGGAGGGGCGTGCCACCCCTGTCCCCGCTGTCTGTGCGGGCGGGGAGGGGCAGGAAGGAGCAGAGGCGGGTGGCTGGGAGGGATCAGCCCCTCCACTCGACACAAAGACAAGGATGATAGGTAGTCACGGGTTTGGGGGCGCCCTCCCACAGCCCATCCGTCCACAACCCCATGTCCCCGGTATGTCTCTGCCCCCAGGGGCGGCATGATCCAGACATGCGAGCAATACCAGTTCGTGCACCATGTCATGAGCCTCTACGAGAAGCAGCTGTCCCGCCAGGCCCCAGAGTGACGGCACTCCTGCCCCGAGGTCCTCTGGGCACCACCCAACCTGAGTCTGGGCCCCCACCCCGGCCACGTGCAGAGCCCTGCCTCGGGCCTGGCCTACAGCCCCCTCCCCGCCCCTCCTGCTTCCTTCTCTTCGGTCTGCTCCCTCCTTCCCCCCTCCGTCAGCCTCAGCCTGGCCCCAGCCCCCCCAACATAGCTCTTCCTACTGTACATACTGGGGAGGGGGGCGGGTGGGAGGGATGTGCCAGGCCAGGCCTGGGGCCCCAGGTCCTGACCCACGCCATGCAGACCTGGGGCCTCAGTTTTTAACGATGGTTCCATTGCTACTTGATCCAAAACGTTTCTGTGCCGCGCTCCCAAGTGTCCTGCCGCAGTGTGTCTGTCTGTCCATCCATCTCTGCTGTCTGTACCGGACACTGTGTCTCCTCAGCCCAGGAAAGGGGTCATGAGCTCCAGCCCCAAAGCGGCCCAGGCAGAGTCGCCTGCCTTGGACACCACCCCCACTTCCCATGTGGCAGGTTGCACTTAGCCCTAGTTCCTGGGACCAGGATGGGGAGCTCCTGAGGAGCTGACTGAGGGAGCTCTCAGGGGAGAGGTTGGCGGGGGTGGAATGTCACAGCGAGGGTGACCTCAGGGTGTCAGGTCCCTTCAGGAGGTGGTGACCAGCCTGTGAGGTATGGTGGGGGGAGGGGACGGAGGGGGGCTGTGAACCCAGAGGACCTGGTCTCCCATGGGGGTGGGAGAAGGGGGAGCTCTGAGGGCGGGGTGGGGTTTGGGCCCCAGATCCGTGTGAAACATTTCTCTGTGTCCCTGTGGGAAAGCCTTCCCAGCAGTCTCGCTGCGCGTCGCTCTGCGTGTGTTCCCGTGTCCGTGCGTGTGTTGAGAGCCCGGCAGCAGGGCGTGCATGACTCTTGGCAACATGTGTTATCTTGGAGCCACGTGTTTTTATTGCTGACTTTAAATATTTATTCCACGGCAGACAGAGACATTTGGTGTCTTTTTATAATTTGCTCGTGGTCATTGAATAGAGCAATAAACGGAGCATTTTGAGCAAAACTAGCTCCCTGGGTCTGTGTGATTGCCTCTCCCCTCACTGCCTCCCCATAACCTGGTCTTTGTGCACCCTCCACACTCTCTCTCTCTCTCTCTCTCTCTCTCTCTCAAGCTCCCTGGTGCCCCCAGTGAAAATCAGAAGTACTGACCAAATCCATTTGATTTTGGCAGGATTCCCTTGCACCTTCCCTCCACCCCCAACCCATCCGGGAGTCCTGGACCCTAGGGAGCCTCAAGGACAGGTGTGGGAGGCTTCCAGAGAAGGTGAAGTGTCTGGCAGGCCACCAGCTCTGACAGATTGGCCAGCGAGACCAAAGCTAGAGCAGAGAGACTTTCAGGTCACAGCCAGGCCCCTCCTTGTTGGGCCACCCTCTTACCCCGTGAGCCTTACATGTCCCAACAGCAGCTCTGCAACCTGGAAATTGCCCTTGTAAGGCCTGGGCTGAGAGTAACCTCTCCCAAGGGGCCAGGAGGCT
>CM053613.1:31786833-31812532 GCA_028646535.1 Procyon lotor
TCCCCCAGGGTGGCCCTGGGAGGCCACTCAACCTATGCGGGCACCGGATACAGAGTACAAGGACAACAGTGCCCCCTGGATTTCTGCAAAATGGCCGACTTCCTTGACCCCAGCCCCACTGACCTGTGGGCACATGTACATGTGTGGGCGCACGCACACACACACACACACACACACACACACACACACACACACTGCCCTGAGTCCCTTGGCTCAGGGAGGCCCCACCCACCAGTGAGAACCAAAACCTTAGCCAAAAGGGAACAGGAAAAGTACTCCGGACCACCACCCTCAGATTCCTGCCCACACGCCTGGTCCCCAGCATTTATTTCCTCCAGCCTCCCTTCCCCCACTCCCCTCCCCCCAAAGCAGTGTGCCAGTCTAGCTGGGGCAGCTGTGGAGCCTCAATAAGGGATCGCCCCCAAGGGGCCAGACATATAAGGAACCCGTGACTCCTGGCAGCTCCACTGTTGGGGCAAAGGAAGGAGAGCAGCCCTCAAAGCCGCGGACACAGCATTCAAGGGTTAGAAGGAACTGGCCACATAAAGGTAAAACTCCCCTTTTTCCTCAAGAAGGGTCAGAGCCTACTGCCTTCGGAGCCCAGAGCAGGACGGCCAGAGTAACCTAACCAACGTGAGTCACAGGTAGAAACTACACCAGGTGAGTTGTCGCACAAAGGAAACTTTATTTCCAGCAAATAAGGAGATCACGAGAATAACTTCCAAAGCCGTGACTCCCTGAGCGAGGGTGGGTGGGTTTCTTTTATTGAGGTTTAGGGTGAATATTTAAATAGGGGAACCTTGTCATCTTGTGTAGAGGTGGGCATAAGGTCACGCATGCACCTTAAGGAAACACGCTCAGGCGTACATTGTGTGTTATGTAAATGAGGCTGAGGGTCCTCCTTGGGTGGAGATTTTAGTATTCTAATGAGGTAAAGACAACTGTCCATCGCTCCAGGGTCCGTCTGTGCAGAGGTGAGTCGGGGGTTAAACTCAAACTGGTCTGGGCCAGGCTGCCCGAGGCTGGGAGCTCCTGTCCTCCAGGCAATGCTTAGTGCTTGAGGGGTAGTTTCTGTTTCCATCACAGGATGTTAGGCCCCTGGGGTCTTTTGCCTGAGTTAAGAGATAAGCTGGAAAGAACAGCTTAAGGAAAAATGTGGGACAAAGTTTTGGTGGGCAGAAGCGGGTGAGGAGTAAAGGTCAAGTTCTTGGGGTCTAGCTGATGACAGTTTCAGCCCTCAGAGGCAAAAGCAGGCCAAGCAGAGATCTATCATGGTGGGGTTAGCCTCCAACTGGCTCAGAACCAGGCTCTTGGGTCCCTTGCAAGGGCACCGGACTGGGAGTCAAGGGGCCAGGATTCTGGTCTGAGTGACCTTAAACAGGTGATTTCTCTCAGACATCAGTTTCCTCATACAGAAAAACTGCCATGCTGGTTGAATAAAAATGGAGCATCCTTCCCTTGAAATACTGTGTGGCTGTTAGCGAGAATGAGGGGAGTCTTTATGAACTGGCATGGAGAGATCTCCAAGACGTGGTATGTGAAAAAGAAAGTAGGGCTCCCTGAAGAGCAAAAAGGGGATGAGCATAAAAGCATACTCATATTTGCATGAAGGATCTCCAGAAGGAGGTGAGAGTCCACAGTGATTGCATGTTGGGGGACAATTGGGAGTTGGGGGCTCAGGAGTGGGAGGGAGCCCTTGATATAGATGTTTCCATTGTTTTATTAATTAGGAGATTGAATGACTGATTGCTTTTAAGAAGTATAAGAGATGAAAACTCAACCTCTGTCTTTGCCCAGTCACAAATGAAAGCAGAGCTGTAGAGACGGGCCGTCATCTGTCTTAGCATTCCACCAATGCCAGGGGTCCCCAGGGCTCAGGAAGAAAAGCCCTGCTTCCTTCTAAGGCCCACTGAAGTACGGCTTAGTCAGGAAGTTCCTTCTTAGGTCTGACTTCATCCCCTCCTGCTGAAATATCCAGCACCACCTCCCTAGTTCTGTGTAGCTCTCAGTATGTGTCCTCAGCTCCCCTGGGCCTCACTTGGTTCCCTGGGTAAATCTAAGCCCTGCATTTTCTCCCCCCTGAGATCTGGAATGGTTTGGGATCACATGGTGGGGATGACAGGCCCACGGGTCCTCGTAACCATCCTGGGAAGGTGAGATGTGAAGGGGAGAAAAGAAAGGCCAGAGAGAGGAGGTTTGCTGCCCTACTTCCCCTTGGCCTCCCCCGTGCACAGCCATTTCCACTTGTGTCCACCTGCCCTGTCCCTTCACGCACACGCGCACACACACACACACACACACACACACACACACACACCCCTCTCTGGATCTCTTTCCTATTCCCTTCCTTGTCCTTCGTGACCTCAGCCTTTCCCTGGTCTTCCCAGGTGAGGGCCCACGCTTGCTGTCACCATGACGACCATTCACCACCAGCAGATGCTGCAGGAGCACGTGTCCATGGAGTTCTCCAGCACCACCACCCACACGCAGACCTTCTCCGAGACAACCAAGATCGTAGGAGGCAAGTACAGTGGGTGGGGGGGGAAATCGGGAAAGGGCAGCTTTTACATCTACCCCCTAGGTGGCCACAGGCTTTGTGAGTACCGGGCGCCTCAAGAACCCGAGATACAAAGAGCAGCCCTCTCCTAACCTGTGCTTTGATAAAGCTTCAGCCAGTGGGATGTTTACCCACAGATCAGATCTTCTGGAAAACAGCTTAGGAAAAGTCAATCATGTGAATGTGGATGAGTGACTGATGAACTTAATTGCTTGAGGAGATCAGGGCCATGGTCAGATAGATGTGTCTGCCATGGCAGAATTGCAGGCACAGAGGAAGTTAGGGAAGTAGCTACCTTCCTAGATCTGGGTAATGCTGACCCTTCAGAACTAGGAGAATTACAGCCATCAGAAGAGAGGATGAACACATAAACAAGTGACCTAAGCTTCCAGGCTCTCAACCCTTGGGGACCAGACCTGGGGGGAGGGAGGATCCAAGAGAAAGCTGAGAAATGGTCTCTGAGCAGAACAGACTGTTTTAGTCACGTCTCTAGTGGAAAGGGATTAAAAGATGGCCAGGAGCCAAGATATCCAGTATCTCCTCCCAGTCACTGCCCCTCCCTCAAAGTCCTGGAGGGACAGAGGTCCTCCAGCTCCTCTGTGCACAGAGGCGAGGGCCAGATGAATGCTCTGTAGCTCTATACCAACCCCTCCTGGTCAGTGAGGCAAGGCAAGTGCAACAGCTGGAACTCGAGACCAGAAGTTGCAAACCTAAGTCATTCCAGCGGTGACTCACAGCCCTGGTTGCATATTAGAATTCTCTTAGTGTAGCAAGCAGGGAGGAAGAGGAACAAAAAAGAGCAATATGTAAGTCTGACCCAACGGCTAAATCAGGTGTGCTTTTGTTTTGTTTGTTTGTTTGTTTGTTTGTTTTTCAAGCTCTCCAAAGATTCTAGCATGCAGCCAGAGTTTAAAACCACTGGTCAATAGGGTCCAGGCAGAGAATGTAAATGCCAAAAAAAGACCAAGGTGAACCGCAGAGGACATCCCCCACCTAAAGGGGTCCCTACTATTCACCACCCACTGACATTGCCAAATGGGAGTATGAGCTGAGTGTTGAGAATCCAGAAATCTCAATTTTTATGCAAAATCTCTCAATTTTTAGATCTAGGGCTCCTTTTTGTTTAACCACTGAAGAGGTCAAATAACACACATCTTCAGGTCAGGTGCAGCCTGCACACTGCTTGTTTGAGACCTCTGACTGTTATCTAAAAGCAGAGCTTTTTAAGACATTTTTCACATCTCCATCCTTCAGATTAGCGGGGATAATGAAGGCACCTACTTCACTGGGGTATTGTGAGAATTAGATAAAATAATCTCTGAGATGTGTTTAGCACTGTTCCTGACCCAAGGAAAGTTCTCCATGAATCAAAACTGTCAGCTCACCAGCCAACAAGATTTTCTGTAGTTTATGCTGAAAATACAACTTTTCATTTTCCAAATATAAAGCTACCCTACCACATTGAATATGCTCTCTCAGATAAGGAGATTCCCACATATAGCCCCTCTGGAGGGGGAATGTTTCCTGTGCCTCACTCAAAAATTACTACTAGTCCCATAGCAATGAAAGCAGAACACAGAAGGGCAGGGGGAAGGCCTACAGCAAAGCTCAACTAAGCTACCAGGCCTCCCAAGCAGAAAGCCCTGGCCCTTCTTAAGGCTACTGGGGCACTAGAACTTCCAGGAGAGAAGCCTAAGAGTTCAAGAACCCCCCCACCCCCAAAATAAGTCTCCTTTGAAAAAAAAAAATTAGGGGCACCTGGGTGGCTCAGTCGTTAAGCGTCTGCCTTCAGCTCAGGTCATGATCCCAGGGTCCTGGGATCGAGCCCCGCATCGGGCTCCCTGCTCGGCAGGAAGCCTGCTTCTCCTACCATTCCCTCTGCTTGTGTTCCCTCTCTCGCTGTGTTTCTCTCTGTCAAATAAATAAAATCTTAAAAAAAAAAAAAAATTAGGACCCAATAATGTGGTCCAATGAAGGTTAGAGGAGTTGGCTCCCCCTAGTGTTTGCAATTTGCCATAACATAACGACCCATGGACTCTAAACCCTCTTTCCTGGCCAAAGTCCCGGCGCTGGCCTAAAATGCTCCATTGTCCCATCAAGAAAAGATCAGCCCTCTAGTCCCGGGCTGAGCTCTGCCTGGAGCCCATTCTGACCTCTCGCCTGCCACCACAGAGGAAGTCGTGACGAGGAAGTCCTCGAGCACTGTAGAGTTCTTCAGCTTGGTCACTCGGAGTTCTAACATCCCTCCGGGCGAGAGCGTCCCAGAGTTCATGGAGAAACCTCACCCGGTCACTGCGCCAGAGGGTGCGTAGCTCCCCAGGTCTCCTCATGCCCCCTAAATTCCCGTTCTTCTCCCAGTGCCCCTACCAGCACCACCACCCCTCAGACCCCCCAGTTCATAAACACCGGCTGCGCCAGGCTGAGAGTCCCTCCCTGCCCAGGGCGGCCATGCGATTCCCGGGAGGAGGCAGGGTGCAGGCAGACGGTCTGGCTTGGAGGCTAGGAGGTGAACTTGCATCCCATCCCCACTGCAGGGGATAAAGCCGTGTTCCGAGCGCGGGTGCAGGGGAACCCCAAACCCAACATCTCCTGGAAGAGAGAGAGTGGCATCCCCATCAAGGAGTCCGCCAAGATGTTCTACGACAGCATTAACAAGGAGCACGTGCTGAAGGTGCGGGGACCCGAACCAGAGATCCAGTTATGGATAAGGCCAGAGTCAGGTACCCCAGGTCATGCTGCAGCCACAACAGTGACCCAAGAACTGGGCCATGGAAAAAGAGGCTGTCATTGCCCTAGAGGAGAGGCAGGATAAGAGAAGCCGAATGAGGAGCTGGGGAGTTGCTAGAGTGAGCAGGGGACCAAAATCAAAGGCGAGGTGAAGCAGAGCTAGGGCAAAGCCAAGGAGGGGCAGGCCTCACCAGAAGATACTCAGGAGAGTGAGCCAAGAAGGAAGTGTGGCAAAAACTGTGGGTGTGGCTAGAAGGGGCGGGGCTGTGGTGGGTGGAGCCAGGTTAAATTGGGGTGGACAGAGGCAGAGGGAGGAATTGTGCAGAGCTTTGGGGTGAGGGTAGGGGTTCCTGGGGTCTTCGGGGGAACTTTCCAGAAGACTCTCACCAAGGGCTGATCATCTTTAGGTCTAACTGGGTTCTGCAACCTTTAGCTCCAGACCCTTGAGGAAAAGGAGGGATGGGTCTTCCGGAGACTTGTCCCTACTGGTCCTGTCAGTACTTACCATTGTGAAGGGCAAAGAGCCTCCCCTCTCCCCCACAAACAGAACTCCCTTCTTTCTCCTCCCATGGTCCCCAGTCCTGGACCCTCAGCCCCACGTGGCAAACGCAAGCTGCCCCAGGGTCCCCCTACTGGCCACCCTTGACACGAATTCATTCATTCAGCAAGCACCTTCTGAGATCCCACTGGGCTGTAAGTGCCGTGCCGAAGGCACCAAGGCAGCCTACTTCACCAGTTTCCTTGGGCTCAGTCCATGCCTGGAACAGAGGAGTAAATGGGTGTTAAAGGAAGGAATACTCACCCCATTGGAAACTGCACATAGTTACAACTCAGAGGAAGTCCCTGTCTTCTGGCTCACAGCCAAGAAGGAGAATCCCATGCAGAATCAGGCTACAAACGCACACACTCACACTGACTACTACCTGGAACCTCCAAATCACAGAGGCTGCTCAGTCCTCCACACATATGCCCAACGCTCAGCCCCTCTCCCACCCAGCCCCATACCCTCCTGTCCCTTCTCGAAGAGAGTCTCCCTGGGGCCCCTCCTTCCCGCACTAATGGCCTGACTCGAATACAGCTGGAGCCACTGACCTCCGATGACTCTGACAACTACAAGTGCATCGCAAGCAATGACCATGCAGATGCCATCTACACTGTGTCCTTGATGGTGACAGAAGGTGAGCCAGCTCCCTCCCCCTGGCCTTTCCTCTTAGGGACCAGACTCCCCCTGTCTGACCCTGTCCATCTCTGTGTCCTCAGGTCAAGAGATAATGGATTTCAAAAAGATGTTGAAGAAGAGGTGAGGCTGGGAAGCCCCTCTGCCTGGGGTGCTGTCCCCTCCCCCACCCAGGCTAGAGCTTCTTGAAGGCCTTTCAGCAGGGCCCTGAGTTAATGGCCCAGGCTCCAAGAACCATGAAGTAGGGAGGGGGATCTCAAGGTTAGGAGAGGCTCCCTCTGTCTTCAGAGGGAGGCTCTGACTCCAAGCTTGGTACCCACTTCCTCGCAGGGCACCCCCTGCCCCCAAGAAGCAGCAGAAGAAGGGGATAGGTGAGAAAGAGATGTTGGAGATTTTGTCCAAGGTGCCCAAGAAGGACTTTGAGAAGGTCTGCATGGAGTATGGCTTCACTGACTTCCGGGGGCTGCTCAAGAAGCTCAAAGAGATGAAGAAAGTGGAGGTGGAGGTCAGTGCCCACAGTGGGGCTGGGGTCTGCCGGCAGGGGTCTGGGTCTCTCCAAAAGTGCTAGCGCCTGCGTGTCTCCCAGCGGCAAGGCCTCTCCACCCTGCACACACATGCTCAAAGGCAAGAGCAGGAAAGGAGCTCGCCTTCCTTTTACTTCTCTCTCCACGTCCCCCTAATGGGCTCGCATGGACTTTGGAGTCAGACAGCCCTGGGTTCAGATCCCAGTTCTACTGCCTTATTAACTATGTGAACCTGAGCATCTCTCGGAACCTCAGTTTTTCATTTGCAAAATGAAAATTCTACTTTCCTCTTTCACTTGTTTTTGTATTGTCATCATTCATTCACTCAACTAGCTCGCATTTATTAAGCATCTATGATAGAATTAGAGGACTTAATGGGCCCCGTACACAGTGACTTCTCCGCAAATGATGGTTCATCTCTCACTGTCCGTCATATCTGTCTCCCCCGAAGTCTTGTGGGCTTTCAGTGGGGGGCAGCATGGCCAAACAGTCAGCCTAGTCATCTCTCCCCAGACCTTTAGGGGGCTCCTCCAGAATTGGGTTAACAGACTGGTCAGGCTCCAGATGTCCCTGACGCCTGCTATTGTATCATCACAATCTCACAGACCATCCGGATTCTGAAGCCTCTGGAAGACATAGAAACCAAGATCGATACCACGGTGGTCTTTGAATGCATCATGGAGCTGAAAGACCCCAATGTCAAGATGGTGTGGATGAAGGTGAGGGTGATAGGGTTGCCCCCAGGCAGGGCCTTCCCTGGCAACATCATTTCCTCTCTGCACCTCCTCCCTTCACAGACCTCCCTCATTACCCATCAACCAGGTCCTCTCTTCCATCCCAGCAAGAGGATGCCTCCTGGTATGGCTGAAACTGGCTGGCAGCTGGGCTCTATTCTTAGCTGTTCCATCCCTTTGCCTTTTGATTTGAGACAGTTACCTTCCTCTCTTTATGCCTCAGTCTACCCATCTGAAAAGGCTGGTTTAGGTAATCCTGAAGGTCACATTAAGAGTTCAGGTCTCACGGGAAGCAGGGATCCTGGGTCCCACTGGACCAGATACGAGGCTAAAGAGATCTCAGGGGTCTCTGATGTGTCTGAGGATCTTAGGGAGGTAGGCATGGCACCCTCCAGCTCAGGCTGGCCTTGGGGAATGGGAATCTCTGGAAGTCGCCTCTTGAAGTCCTTCATCAGCTTCTCTACCCATTTCATGAGGCAGGGTAATGAACCACTGCGGATCCAGTACTCCCTAGGCAAGTACGACGTGAAGCAGATGGGCACCAAGTACATGCTGGTTATTACCAACGTGAACATGAATGACGCGGGCACCTACAGCCTGTCCGTGGGTGACAAGAGGATGAGAGCTGAGCTCACAGTGCTGGGTATGGATGTGGGCATCAGGGGGAACAGAGAGCACACAGTCAGGGTTGAGGGAGGAATAGCCAGGGCTGCGGTCCATAGGGACATGGGAGAGAGGCTTGGGGGGCTCTGCAGTTGGGGACTGCATGGGGATGGACATTAACGGAGGAGGGAAACGTGGGGAGAGGACTATGAGATAGTGAATACCACGGGGCCGGGTGGCGTCGTGATGAAGTGCACAGTCTCCAGAGTTAGACCAGTGGTGTTCAAGCCCCAGCTTCTGTCACTGTGAGCTTGTGATTTGGGACAAGTTTTTTAACTTCTATTTGCCTCCGCTACCCTATCTGTAAAGTGGAGAATCTACCTATATGGGAATTGGATGCATTCTTAGGTGCAAATTGGCTAGAAGAGTGCCTGGCACATATGAGAAACTGCGTGAGTGCTTCATAAAATTGCTGTGTTACTGTTACTGGGGAGGAGACCAGAGGAACATCATGGGAGGGAGTCACAAGCAGAAGGCAAGGAAGGATGCTTTCCCCCCACTTTCCTCCTCCTACAGGAGGCCAGTGACCCTGAGCCTCCATGGCCCCTTCGTCACCCCACCCCTCAGGAGAGACCAGGGGTTCAGCCCAGTGACCGCCCCTCCTACTCTTCCACAGACGAGCCGCTCAAGTTCTTGGGAGAGATGAAGCCGATGAAGGTGACAGAGCGCCAGACGGCTGTATTTGAGATCCGCCTCTCCAAGAAAGTGCCTAACTTTGTTTGGAAGTTCAACGGGAAGGAGCTGAAGAGGGATGAAAAGTACGAAATCACTGTGTCCGAGGACGGTCTGACCCACACGCTTAAGATTAAGGACGCCAGACTCTCTGATGCCGGCGAGTTCTCCGCTGAGGTTGGGGACCTGGTACAGAAGGTCCCGCTCACTATTGACCGTGAGTGGCTGGGCCAGAGCTTGAGGGGTGGGCCTCATGCCACAGGCACCCCCATGCGGGCAGTCATTCATCCATCCATCTCTCCTCGCAAAGCCCTGTGATGGGTACTAGAAAGACAGCAGGTTCTCTTCACTAACTTCTAGTGTCACAGGGGAGGCAGGTATGAAATGGAATGAGTACATAAGTTCTCCAGCCAGGAGTCAAGACACACTGTGGTCTTACCAGCTGGGAGAACACGGGTCATGCATTCTTACATGAGAGCAAGTTTGGAGAGCTACACGTGGTGATGGGCATACCCAGAAGCATGCCACACGTGTGAACTGCCCTTGACATGTGTGCCACGGAATCCTCACGGCTGTGGTGGAGGGAGGCACAGAGGTTGTGGGAACCCAAAGAAGGGGCACCGCGAGGTGAGGTCAGAAAGGATGTGGTGAGGTGACGGCCAAGCTGCTTCTTACCGAGAAGAACAAAAAGGAGTTCAGCTTTCAGCAAATGGGGAAGAAGAGAGGAAATTCTCAGCAGAGGGAACGGCATGTGTCAAGGCCCAGGCATCAGAAAGACAGAACAATTATGGCCGGAGTTCCAAAAGGGCATTAGAGATACCGACTGCCGTGCTGTGACGAAATAAAAGTTGTTATCCCATTTTACAGATGAGGAGACTGAGGCTCGGGGAGTGAAGGCATTGCATAGAGTCAGCGAGCAAGTAGGGCAGAGCTGGAACTCTCCCTGCCGGTTACCTCTATGGGTCACACGTTGCACACAAACGCATTCCACATCCCAAGTCCCTATGCTTCTGGAACCAAAAAGAGGAGCAAGGCAGCAGGTAGCTGCAGAGAAGCGATGTCAGAGACTGGGTGCACATCCAGGCCTATCTGTCCACAGGCATCCCCATCAAGTTTGTGAGAACCCTAAAGAACGTACGTGTGAAAGAGAGGAGCCGTGCCTGCCTCGAGTGTGAGCTGACGACCAAGGATGTGACACTGCACTGGAAGAAGGACGGGCAGCTGCTGGAGCGCAGCACCAAGTACAGCATGAGCCATGAGGGCAAGCGAGCGGAGCTGGTCATTGAGGATGCACAGCTCAGTGACAGCGGCGAGTACACCGTGGTGGCCATGCAGGACGGAGACCCCACGGAATACTGCAGTACTGCCATGGTCACCGTAGAGGGTAAGCACCCACCCTGCCTGTCCCCACTGACTCATGCCCCCAATGCTGACAGTTCCCTACCATGGACACTGATCAGCCCCCTCCTGATGCCAGCCCTCCTCAGACCGTGGTCGATTTGCACTTCCCCACTCTGACCACCCCAGCTCCCAAATTCGGACCATGTCCCGCCTCCCAGGCCCTGAACATCTCTGCCTCGTAGCCCCCTGCTCGTACCCCATCTCTCGAACTCTATCTGAAGTCCCTTGACTTTAGCCATCCTTCACTGCTGACCATCCCCAGCAGCCCGGGGCATTCTATACTCCTTGACCCTCCCCAGCCCCTACTCACTAACCCTGACCCTTCCCCACGGACCCTGACCACCGTCAACTGCTAAAAACAGCCCAGCCTATCTACCCTAACCACAACTAACTAACCATCCCAACCCCTCTAACCACCCGCAGCCTCACCATCTGTTGCTCTTCCTCAGCTGAGCATCGAGTCCCCACTGCCCATCCCCTAATGATAAGCCTTCCATTGGCCATTTCCCAGTGCGACGGACTTTTGTCCAGCCTCCCACCTACTTGCTCCAGTCCCCCCACTGACCGTTCTCCAATCACCCATTGACCATTTCCAAATCTCCTGCTAATCATAAATTATTTTGATAGCGGCCGCACCCCTGCCCCTTTCCTTGGCCGTGGCCACCAGCCATTTTCCGGTGAGTCCCTTCCGCTCCCGGCACCCTGACCCAGCCCCTGCTCCCTTTCTCCCCAGAGCGTCTGGCCACCGTGAAGAGCGGGCTGTCCGACGTGCACGCGGCCACCGGGAGCCCGGCTGAGCTGTGTGTCGTGCTAAACGACGAGAAGGTGGAGGGCGTGTGGCTGAAGGATGGCAAGGAGGTCCGCGGCAAGGGCTAGAGAGGGGGACCAAGGAGGGATAGGGGTCAACTGGGCGTACGTTCGCACTCACACCCGCCCTTCGCCCTCGCCCTCGCCCCCGCCCTGCCGCCCAGATCACGGACTTGCCGGGCGTGCAGATCGTGAAGCAGGGTGCAGTGCACAAGCTCATCTTCCCCAATATGGGCCCGGAGCACGAGGGCAAGTACACATTCCGGGCCAAGGGCGCGGAGAGCGAAGCCTCGGTATTCATTGCAGGTAAGGTCGCCGCCCCCTAGAGGCAAAACTCAACCTTGCCTGGCCCGCCCACGAGCCCAGAGCTCCTCCCGGACCCCTCTGGGGTCCTCCTCCACCCCTCGTCGCCCCGCCTCCCATTCCTGCTGGGCGAGCCTGCCCTGCCGCGCCCCACAGATCCACCTACCATCGACCCCTCCTTGCTGGAGGCGCTGGCCGCGCACCCCGTGACTGTGAAGGTGGGCCACACCGCGAACATCAAGGTGCCCTTCCGGGCGAAGCCGCTGCCCAAAGTGACGTGGTACAAGGACGGCGCGGAGGTGACGGAGGAGGAGCGTGTGTCCATGGAGCGCGGGGAAGACCAGGCGATGCTCACCATTTCAAAGTGCGTGCGTGAGGACAGTGGCCTCGTTCTGCTCAAGCTCAAGAACGACCACGGCACAGCCACAGCCACTCTGCACCTGAGCGTGCTGGGTGAGGGCAGGATCCCGGCTGGGCGGGGCTGGGGCACCTGCTGCGCGGGGTTTTGAAAGGGATTGGAGTACTAGTTCTGCAGCCAGAAGCCCGCCTTCTGACTTCCTAATTATGTGGCCTCGGGCAAGTCAGTGAACCTTCTGCAGCCTTAGTTTCTTACCTGCAACAGGATGACTTGTTTTCTTTTTTTATTTGTTTTGGTCTTTTGTGAGTTGGTTTGTTTTTTGTATGTATTTCAAGTGAATCTAAGGCACAGAGTGGGGGACACATCACAGACCTTCTGAGGTTAAGTGTTGTTACTGACTCAGAGATGAGGACATGGTTGGAAGGTAGAAATGAAGTGAAAGAGGTGGGATTTAGGGACAGAAGTGAGGTTGGTGGGGAAATTTGGGGGGTTGAAGTGAAATGGAGTGAGGGGAGCTGAGATAGGACTGAGGATACAATGAGGTTGGGAAAAGGAAGGGATTCAGAATGGGTCTGAACATAAGGCTAAGGAAGGAGGCTAGGAGCCGGCCTTGGTGAGCTCAGAGTGAACCTGTAACACACACACACACACACACCGCCATCGAGCTGTGGAGTGAGAAAGTTTGGGTTTCAATTCAGTTCAGCTGCATGACTGAGCCCTTCTGAGTTCTCAGTGCTGAGGACACAGAGATGTCCCAGCAGCAGTCTCCCAACCCAAAAGGGATGAAAACTAGCAGACATGTGATTATAACGTGAGATAAGCTATTAATACCAGAAAGCACTGGAGCTCTGGAAGCTGAGAGGAGGGGTGAGATCTTGTCTGGAAGGAGACAGGGGGGAACCAGCTGAGGCAGGGGCCCCTCGGGTCCCCAGTCCCCCCACTGCTAGGCAAGTGAGAGTCTCGGGGGGCCAAGGATCCAACTCTTGGGGCAAATGTTACGGGGGCGGGCGGTGAACACAGGGAAGGGCAAGGGATCCAGAAAGCTCCGAATCTAACTATCCCCAGTCTGGCCGGACCTCTGGCAGGTGGGATAAAGCCTTTCAGACTCTTCGCTCCCATTCTGATGCTATCTTCTGTCTTCAGACCGCCCCAAGCCTCCCCAGGGCCGGGTGGAGTTCCTGGAACTCTCCGGGAACTGTGTGCACATGAAGTGGAAGGCCCCGAAGGACAATGGCGGGCGGCCTGTGACACAGTTCATAGTGGAACGGAGGATGGTCGGCAAGAAGTCCTGGATTAAGATAGGCGAGGTGGACAGCAAATTCACGAAATTCTCCACCAACAAGGTAGAAGAGGGGAAAGCCTACCAGTTCCGTATCCTGGCGGTTAATTCAGAAGGAGTGAGCGACCCGCTGGAAACAGATGAAGTGTTTGCAGGAAATCCCATTGGTCAGTGAGGCAGCCCCCTGCTCAGTGGGCGACTCAGGGGTCAGGATGGGGGTCTTCAAACAGTGAGGAATGCTACTTTGTGCGGGAGCTCCGTGGAGTCACCTCTGTAGCTATCTTACGAGACAGACAGAATCCACAGTAAGAGCAGAACATCATCTTGGGCAGAAATTCTCGACTTTTCCCAGTCAGATCTCATGGACAACACACCCCCCTGTGTATATCCAGAACTGCACTCAGTTCCAAGGAAATGACTGCACCTGTTTCTCCATTCCAGAAATCATCCCAAATCCAAGTGGATTGAATCTATTCTAACTTTTTCCAGAAGAACACCCTTGACAGCACTATCATTTTAATTATGAATGCTAATTAACTGCTTGCTACCCTCCTCCCAATTAGTCTCCATGTCTCCATGTGTCAAGAACATTAAGAACTGTGGCATTGGGAATGACACAGGTTGGAAGATTCGAGTTGGTCATTTTCAGTCTTGGCCACACAGTGGAAGGTCTTGAAAAACATGCTGATGACTGGCCTCCACCCAAGGCCAATTAAATTAAACCATCTGAGGGTAAAACCCAGACATTGTTTTTTGGTGATGGTAATTTTTTTTTAACTCCCCACTTGATCTTAATGTGCAATTAAGTTAAGAATCATCAGGGAGTTTTTTAAGAAGGGAGCCAGAGATCAGCATAGGATGGGTAGCTGTCAACACACTCCTCCTCCTAACCTCTGACTTCTGTCTCCCACAGAACCCCCAGGTCTTGCCTCCCAGCCTCAAGTGACTGATGTGACCAAAGAGTCCATGACCATCACATGGAATGCACCTACCCAGGATGGGGGAGCCCCGGTGCTCGGCTACATTGTGGAGCGGAGGAAGAAAGGCAGTAACTTATGGGTGCCAGTCAACAAGGACCCCATCCAAGGTGAGGTCCTAGGGAGAGAGGCCCAGGAGGACCAAGGGGGGCTTTGCTGGGTGGACCTATGTACCCTTGCTTGCCCTGCACGTATTCTGTTCCCCAACTCCTTTGGTTAGCATCCCATAACCCCCTCTTCCATGTCCTCTCACTCTACGGTCTCCCATCTCATGGACTCCCTGGCCTCAGCACCCCTCAAATTCCCATTTCAGACACCAAGTGCACCGTGGATGGTCTCCTGGAGGACACAGAATACGAATTCCGAGTTATAGCTGTGAATAAGGCAGGCCCTGGACAGCCCAGCATGGCATCCAACTCAGTGGTAGCCAAGGACCCTGTCAGTGAGTAGGGGGCTGCGAAGCCCCAACACATAGTAGAATTAGCCCATTCAAGGTAGACAGTGGATTTCTCCCCTGGGAAAGTCTAACAGGATGTCCCCTCCCCACCATCTCCACTTTCTGGAGGCTGCCAGCCTAAGAGAGGGACAGGACTCACACCCAAAAAGAAAGCCAGCAAATCAAGATTGAGAGTCAGGGTCAGGGAGGAGGCAGGGTGGGGGAAAAAAAGTTATCAAACTCTGAGTATTTCTGGTTAGGTGAGGTGATGGACGTGTTTGAGGATGGGGTAGGGCGGTAGGCTAGATGGTTGGGAGGGAGGTGAGTTTAGGAGGTGGGGTGGGGGTGTGGTGGAGCTGATTGGGCTAAAGGCTGACATTTAGAATAGAGGGGGATTGAGGGTGTAGGGTATGTTGAATTTGGAGGGTGCTCACTTCAAGGGAGAAAGGGTGGACCCAGTGAAAGAATTGCATCTGGAGGTTGTTGGGTGTGCAGGGCTGGTGTGTTAGCTGGGCGCTGGAGGCAGAGGTGGTGGGAGTTAGGCTTCAGGGGTACTGAGTGTGGGAAGGGGGCATGGGATTGAGTGCAGAGGAGTCGGAAGGCTGACTGGATGTCTGTGCCCCCCCAGAACCCCCAGGCCTGGTGCAGGGTCTACACGTGTCTGATTCCTCCAACTCCAGCATCTCGCTGGCCTGGCGGGAGCCTGCAGAGGGAGACCCCCCCTCCGGTTACATCCTTGAGATGAGGGCTGAAGACACAAAAGAGTGGTCCAAGTGCACAAAGATCCCCATCTCGGGCACCTGCTACACGGTGGGGGGCCTCACCGAGAGGCAGAAATACTTCTTCCGAATCCGGGCTGTGAACGAGGCTGGGGTTGGGGAGCCCGTGGAGCTGGATGAGGGGGTCCGTGCCATGCCGCCTCCAGGTGAGGATGCAGAGGGAGTGGGGCTTGGGCCCCAACATCCTAGCCCCATACTTTCCTCTCTGGGACCTCAGCCCACAGGGGAAAACTGGGTGATGCTATGATCAACAAGTCATCTGTACTTGTGCGTGCCTGGACGGGGCCAGGGGTGACCTGTCCCCCCAAAAAAACCCTACTCACTCCATGCCAAGTAGTATCTACTGTGTGCCAAGGGAGGTGTTAGAAATCTAGAAACACATAAGACACAGGACCTGCCTTAGAGTCTTACATACTAATGGGGAAGACGAAGAAGGAACTAAATGCTTCACAGCGTTGGGGCTGCCAGCTGTCTGGATGACCTATCGTGGGAGCCTGGAGGAGAGGCTGGGAGAGGCTCTGGGGAGAGATTTAAAGCTGAGTCCACAGCCCTACCTCCGTCTCCTCCGTCTCACTCAGCTGCCCCCAAGTTTGACCTCAGTGCCCGGCTGAAGAGTCACATGGTGGTTCGCGCTGGGACAGCCCTCTGCATCCATGCTGCCTTCTCTGTGAGTTGTTCCAGACCCTGGCCCCCGCTTCCCCCCACTGAACCAAGATGGCTGCCATAGCTATCATAATCTCTGTCTCTGCCCCTCGTCAGACCTCTGGCACCAGAGCCTGGCAGGAGACCCCTGGCCAGTGGAGTGGGAAGGGGCCCACCCCCAGGTATCACCTGGGTGACCCCAGCGCCATCTCCTGTCACCACCATGCAGGGTTCACCACCTCCGAACGTGATCTGGCAGAAAGATGGCATCCCCACCAAAGGCCGGGAAACCATCACCAAGGGCAAAAACCACTCCCAGTTCCTTATCAACAGCGCCAAGCGCTCCGACTCAGGGATGTACCGCATCTTGCTCCAGAATGAGTTCGGAGAGGCATACCATGACATCCACGTGCGTGTGGCAGGTACGACAGCGGGCAGAGGCCTCAGGGAGGCATCCTTGCACATGCTCCAAAACAGAGCTCCCAATGGCTGCTTGAGTTCCTGCCACCGGAAAGTCAGGCCTGAGGGTCTCTGGCGCCACACAGCCAGCCAGGCTGAGTGACCCTTGGCTTCATGGGGAGGTTAGTTTCCACCTTTTCTCAAAGTCCTGGAGCCCTAGAAGCATTGAACCGGGACCAAACCCTTGTTTCAGTTTCTGCGCTCATATCTGATGAGCTCTGGGGACGTGTGCGGAGTATGGTTGGCAGAGAGAGAGCAGATGGAGACGAGTCCATTAAAAATTGGAGTGACCTCACAGTGAGGTCTAGAAGCTTTATAATCAAGCCTTAAAGCCCCAAGGGATGAAGGGATGAACTTTTATTGCATAGTTACTATGTGCCAGGCACTTGACTCAATGTCTCTGAGAGTTAGTTAGCCCTGTTTTGCAAATGAGAGGATGGGTCCCAGAGCTTACAGGGCTGGTACGTGGCACAGCTACACCTCAGAAATAGTTCTGACTCCAAAACACCCGCGGCCTGACACTCCGAAAGACATTACCTGTTCCATCTTCCACAGGGCTTGGCAGGTGGCGGGAGTGGGGCACAACTCTTCAGGGCCCCCGGGGTGGCTGACGGACCTTGTGGCCATTTCAGATTTTCCGCGGCCTCCCACAAACCTACAGCTGTTTGAGGAGGTCCCCAGCACAGTGACTCTCACCTGGAACCACAGCCCTGATGTGCAGGAGGACAGCGAGGCCCACTATGTCATCCTGAAGCGGGATGCCAGCACCGCCACCTGGTTCACAGCAGCCGACCATGTCTTCAGCAACAAGTACACGGTGACCGGGTTACTCCCCGGCAGGAAGTACTACTTCCGAGTGCTGGCCCGGAACGAGATCGGGGACAGCGACCCGCTCGACTCCAAGGACACCTGGCTCGTCAACAAGGACAAGAGTGAGTGTTGGGGGACTCCGGGGTTCGGGTTATATCCCTGATGGCAGGGATGATATAGGCGTTGCCAGGGGTACCCAAGGTTTGAGGTGAAATCTGAGAACCCCTGAGGTCGAAAGGCTAAGGTCAGGGCTGCTGGGAAGGGAAGTGGCGATCCCAAGCCTAGAAGGTAACCTTCTGGGTACACTGAGGGGGTGGCACTAATGTGGGGGTGGGGAGGTGCTCTTGGGGGGCAGGGATGACAGGGGAGGGTGGGCGGCGTGGAGCTGAGGGGTCCATGCAGGTGAGGATTGGGGAGGGTCTCCGAGGAAGACATCCAGGAAGGGAAGGGGTTAAGGGTGGGGATAGAGTCGTGGAAGCTTAAAATGAGGAGCTAAATGGAGGAGAGGGGAGACCAGGGAGGCTGAGATGACACTGGGGAAAGCCTGGACGGCAGTTAACAGCCAGGTAACAGCTCGGTCCAGAAGCCGGGAGCTGGCAGCTGGCAACTGGCAAGAAGTTAGGACTCCCTGCTCTGGAAAAGCATACAAACCCAAAGGCGCGCACCTGGCTTTGATCATGGAACTCTGGAATGACAAGGGGTGGGAGGGTGGCGGCAGGGGAACTTCGGGCATGCCAGTGCCAGGTCGGGACCCTAGAGTTGATAGCGTGTGGGAATGTCATCCAGGCCCATGGGGCTCAGGGAGCTGGCTCTCCGGGGCGCCTTGGGAGCTCTCAGCGGGCGGGTGGCAGCTGGGGTCCTGGGTGCGCTCACCGCCCGCGACGTCCCGCCCGAGCAGTCGAGGACCTGAGCGCCAAGCTGAAGCCGTACCAGCAGAAGGACTGGCGCCACGCGCCACGCTTCCTGACCCCACTCAAGCCGCACACGGTGCTGCGCGGCCAGGACTGCACCATGACGTGCGCCTTCCTTGGGAACCCGCGGCCCACGGTGACTCTCTACAAGGGTGACGTCAACATCACGGCCAACTCCAAGTTCTGGTACAACTCCACGAGTGGCGTCTGCACGATCGTCATCCCCACCTGCACGCTTAAGGACAGCGGCGAGTACAGCGTGCTGGTGGAGAACGAGCTGGGCAAGGACCGCAGCAGCTGTATGCTCACGGTCTACGGTGAGGGCACCGGGCAGGGCCGGCCAGCTGGGGCGGGGTGGGGGTGGGGGTGCGGGGAGGCGCTGCTTCAGAGGTGCGAGATGGCCTTCTCCTGGCGCCCGTTTCTTATTTCCTCTGCTGTCCCGTGGTGTAAACATTCACCCACTGGCCATACTTGATTCCTCTCCATGTCCTTTGTTAGGCGCCTCGCATTTGTTATGCGTCTGCCCCTGCAGACAGGGGAGCTAGCTGGCCACCCTTGGTGGGCCTAGCCTTGCCTTTGAAAAAGATACTAGTGATTAGGCCTAAAGCAGACTCACCAGTCACAATCTCTGTGACAGGGTTCTGGAAGGAATTTTTATGTTCACAAATTTTGACAAGTGATTCCGATACGCAACCAAGATTGAAAACTACTGGTCTAGGGCCAGGATAGATGGGAAGTGCAAATGGGGGAAGGACTGAAGGGAACCTAGTGGAGACCCTTCCTCTGCACGGGTGAGGCGCACCTCTGCTCAGGTGCGTACATGTCGGGGAACTATCTTATTTCTTCCTACACACTCCACTCTTCACAACTACACAGCTAATAGCATGAACTCTGGAAACGCAGAGCTGACCTGCGCGGCTCCCTTCTTGCTTCCACTCCCTAACTTTTCTATGAATCTCTTGAGCAAACCTCAACCCGCACGGCCCCCCACACTACCCCCTGTGCCTCACACCCACATCTGCAGCGTCATCCTCTGCCACTTCCTGAGCTCCCCATGGCGGTCCGCTGGGGTCTTGTCGCGGGTGCCTTTCTTTGGGGGAAGTACCATGCCCTGGTGCTCGGTCCCTCAAGGACTCGGCTAGATTAAGGCCACGGAGACGAGGCCTCCGGAGGGCAGCTCAGCTGTGTGGCAGAACTAGGCCAGGGAAGGCACCGCGGGAGACGTCCAACTTTCATTCCACAGCTAGAGAAATCCCTGACAACTTAATTCTGGCTGTAAGCACGTGGGCCCGGAGCCCGGGCTCCACCGCTGTCCGGCCACGTGACCTTGGCAAGTCACGACGAGCC
Source organism: Procyon lotor (assembly GCA_028646535.1). Classification (NCBI taxonomy): domain Eukaryota; kingdom Metazoa; phylum Chordata; class Mammalia; order Carnivora; family Procyonidae; genus Procyon; species Procyon lotor. Next base: position 31,806,397 of record CM053613.1, read on the forward strand.
TGTTTTCTCATCTGTTCCTTGGGGCTGTCTGCAGGCTTACATGAGATAGTGCGCAGAAGTGCCTGGCTCGAGGCTTGGCAAATATTAAGGGCTGAGTAACGGGGGGCTCCTGGCCCCACACTCTCAGCTGACCTGGGGAGAATGGGGCCTTAACTGCAAGGCCGGCGGGTTGAAGTTTGCCTTCCCCCCAGCAACATGAACACTGACAAATCCTTGCTTTGCTCTTTCAGACAAAGATGACAAGTCCATCCTAGCGTCAGTCACTGAAAGTCTGCAGAAGAAGTCGAAGTACCTTATGTGAGCTCCGGCCCCGCCCAGGCATCAGGAGGATGTTGGGATGTGTGGTTTAGGGGCCTATCCTGTGCGTGGCCCCAGGGAGGGCAACCCCGATGGCTCTCTGGTGCCTGTCAATGTTAAAAGCCAGTGAAAGCATGGGGCAATAAATTGACAAAGCTCACCTCTGCCTGTTCCTGAGGGTGATGTGCAGCAGGGACCAAGGACGTGGACTTGGGCGTGGGTGGGGACACGTGGAGCATGGACTCCAAGAGCTTAGTGCAAAGACACTCACATTGGGAGTTGACAGGCCCCTGCCAGACCGGGCCTTGGCAAGCCTCCTCCCTCCTCTGCAGCCACACTGCACCCTCCCCTCCCCTCAGGGCAAGGGAGAGCAAGGCCTGATAGACTTCATCCTTCTCCAGGTCCCTCCCTCCCATTTCTTCACCAGGTAGGTCTGTCATCAGAGTTCTGGGGTTTGAGGGGATCAGGGCCTTGCCTCTAGTATCCAGGGTTCCCACTATTTGAGAACTCGCGTATCTCAGAGCTAGAAGGAATTGGTCATCCAGCTCACTGGTTTTCAAACTCAGGTTTTTATAGCAGAATTCTCCCTTAAAAAAAATCATAGGAAAAAAAAATCATAGACTACTGGACTTTAAACAAGGATAGGGGGATCTCTGAGCCTCCCTCCTCTGCTTATGCTTTCACTATCCCCCACTAAGTGTCTGTAAAAATCCTAGTTTGGAAATCACTAATTCACCCACCACCCACCTGGGGCTGAGCCTCCTCTACCCATTCCCACAATTCCACAACCTCTCTACTAAGGACAGATTCACCACTACCCAGGGCTTCCCTTTCTGCTTCTGGGTCAGGGCATTGCCCATTAAGATGCAAATGCCCCCGGAGTGGAGTGACTCCACTCCATTGTTTCGCCAGAGCTTCCCATCTCAAGTACAAATCAACCAATCTAACCTCCCTCCTCCCTCCTGTGTAACTGAGCCCACAGTCCAAGAAGAGAGGAGACCCCTGAAGGGAATCTGGATCATTTTGGAGCAGGCAGCAGGTCTGGGAAGGGGTGGGCAGCAGTAGAGGACACTGGGTAACTAAGACTTACCAAAGGTGCCGGGCACCCGTGCGCAGGGGAATGTATCAGGGAGAAACCTGGATGGTAGTAAATACCACCCATCCCCCATCCTGAAGTCCATCCTCACCCATACACGTGACGGGGGAGTGAGACCCACTCCAACCAGCACCCTGTCACCAGAGCCAGGGAGCCAGCCCGGCGCCAAGATGCACTGGCCAGGACTGTGACCCAGGCTGTAAGGACATCCAGGGCCCCTGGCATCACGCCCCCACCTCCTCCTCTCCAGGACAGGCACATGCCACCCAGGCAGACAAGCAGGACAGCCAATGGCCCTTGGTTTTTATTTTTTATTTTTTTTCACATGAGCAGCAGAGGATGGAGTTGTCGCATCCTTGCTCCTTTTGCATTGAATGTGCCTTGGGTCTTATGACCCTAGAATGTCAGCGGAGCCCCCTCCTCAGGCTCCCAGTGCAGAAGGGGCAGAGGAAAGCACTGATGAAGGTGGGGTGGAGTCCCAGCTCTCTAAGCCAGGCTCAGCACCCCCTCAGCAACTCCCTGAGGCCCTCTCCCTGTAAGACTTAGACAGCAGGACGGAGACAGATGGCAGAGTAAGACAGGCTGGGAGACAGACCACAAACACACACACTCACATGCACAGACACACATACAGGTGGCCCCTTCCTTTGGCATGGTTCGCCCTAGTCCCGGGGACCGGGTCTAAGGGTGGCGGTGGTGGGCCTGCGCTCTGGGCTAGCCTCTGAGAGAGGTGGGACCAACCTGAATCCTTGGTCACCCAAACTCCCAGGCCAATGAAGTCCCCAGTCTCACCCACCTCGACAAGACGCCCCTTCACCTTCCCACCCAACACTTAGAAGTTGAGATTGTTCAAGTAACAAGGATAGATGAAGGAAAGGGAGACTCTGTCCTCATCCAATCTTCCCAACTAGTGGCCTGCAAAAGGGGCATCAAGCCCTGGGCTTGGTCATCTCAGCTCAGACTTCTCTCGTCCCTCAACTCTATACAGATGAGAAAGAGTAGGAAGGGGCGAGTCAGACTCTTCCATCTAGTAGAAGTGGGGGGAGGTCAAGACACGGAGCACCATCACCCTCCAGAAGGGCTTCGACAGTCTCAGTGGGGTTAAAGGTGGGGAGATGTCTAATTCCGGCTCCGGCCAGGAGAAACAGTCTGGCTCTTTTTGGCTCTCAGAATTGTTCCAGACCACGAGCTTTGCTAGAGAGATCCCTTTCCTGCTCGCCCCTTCAAACTTGGACATTTCGCAGGCAGTATCTGCTGCCCCAGTTCAGGCCTACAGCCATCCTGACCCAGCTCTTGCAGGTTTTGGACCCCTACCCCAGGGGGACAGGGGGGTAACCAGACCCCGGCCCCTCAGTCGGCCTTGCTCAGTCTGTAGTCTTCCACTGGCTCCCGGCTCTCAACGGCCGACAGGGCGATGAACATCTGGGCAGCATAGTAGGTGGACATGATGAGTGCCCGTGAGTAGGGCACCGGGAAGCAGAACTTGCTGAGGGCGATGGTCAGATCTGAGATGATAAAGAGCAACGCACCGCTGCCTGCTGCCAGCTCGGTCCAGCGCCAGGCTGCCCCGACCAGCCGGAGTCCTGCCACAGCCCGCCAGCCCATGAAGCCGATGAGGGCCACATAGACCCCCACCAGATAAGTGAAGGCACCTGAGAGGCACGGGTAGAGGAGAGCATAGCACAGGCCCGACAGCACTGCCATCACCAGGCCTGTCCGCAGAGCCAATGGCCGCATGCCAAAGGCTGAGGAGTAGAGCACGTGGGTCACAGCAAACATCAGCAGACCTGGGAGTGAGAGGGGATGAGGGGATGCTGAAGGCGGGCTCAGGGGAGTAATGAGTAACAGGGTGGGGGTAGGAGGGGGTGCTGGATAACCCAGCAGCTTTGTCTAGGGAGTCCCAGGGGTGGGAGGAACTGCACAGAGGTAAAGACGCACCTTCCCTTCCCCCTGAAAAACTCTAGAACTGATCGCCAGATCATCTGCAAGGGAATCCTCCAACAAGGGCCCCACAGTCTTCGGCCTCAGAACCCCTCAGATTCGCCATATTCTTGTTCCAAAGCTCCCTCTCCCCAGTCCTCGGCCACCTAAGACCCTCTAGCACCCAGCCCCAGGATTCCTCCCAGGCAGCTACTGGGGCCACTGACCGTGTGTAAAGTAACCCTGGTCCTGCCAGATGAGGAAGGCATCACCTAGAGCGGAGAAGACGAGCCCCGCAAAAATGCGGGTGGCACTGGGATGGGCCAGCAGGAATCCTAGGCCGTGGGCCAGAAGGAAGAGCCAGAGGCAGAAGATGGGCAGGCACTTGATGAGGGCGCTGACCCACGATGGGCTGGACGAGGGCAGCCAGAGCACAAAATACACGCAGGTGGCCTTGAAGAAGGGCACCAGCTTGGGTCCCTCACTCTTCACCTGGAGGACACAGGACAAGGGCAGCACTCAGCACTTGGAGCTTGGAAGCCACGGAGATGTTCAGAGCCAGCACCCTCAACCCAGACATATACCCCAGAGCCAGACCCGCCTCCCAAGCAGGGAGGATTGACCCCCCAAAACCCAGTCTGGCCTGTCCCAACCAGCCGGCAGAGTAGGAACATGCCCATCATCACCCTGGGGCTGAACCAATTAGGAAAGGGAAGGGCTCCCCTGTTCTGCTGCCCATGTGCCTTCTTGGCCCAAAGCAGGAGCAGAATGGTCACTTACTGGGCAGAAAACAGATCTGGGCATAAAGTCCCCTCCTGCGGGCAACGCTTCTCCCTTCCTGGCTCCTCCCTGTCCCTCCCCAAAGCCCCTTTAACCCCTCTCTGCCAGCATCAGCCACCAGCTGTCTGGAATGGAGTGGAGTCAGCAGGAAACCGCAGAGACGCCACAACTAGCCAACTCGTGATCCTCCGCAGTGGGGCCAGGGCACAGGCTTAGGGCCCTAGCAACACCCGGTGAGTGCCAGGAATGTGTGAGGGAGGGCCCTCAGCCCCCACAGGCTCTCTCCTTGGCAGGTCTGCTCCTCAGCCTTCATTCCAGCTGCCCCGAAGGGTACCAGCCTCAAGGTACGAGGCGAGGAGAGGAGAGGAGAGGAGATAGGGATGCTGGCTAGAGAACGATTTCAGGGATGGGGGAGTTGAAGGGGCGGGGTGTCGCTTCGTCAGCCTCGTTTCCCAGAGAACGAGAGCAATTCAAGAGTTCATCAAAAAGAGAGGCAGGAAGCAGGGGAGGGGTTCTCTTTCCAGCTTTTGATCTGAGGCCAGCAGTCTGGCTGGGAGGAGATGTGGAACTGAGAGGGGGAAGTTAGAGCAGCTGACTTGGCCTCAGCCAGATTGGGGGGAGGGCAGCTAAAGAAAGGTGTGTCCAAGGCCACCTCAGGTACTCTCCAAGCTGAGGGAGGGGGCTCCTGCAGATATTCTGAATCTGTGATCCCCTGAAGCTCCTTTTTTGGGGCTTCGGGTACAGGGTCTCTGTGGATGAATCAGAACTGCTGCGGTTTCCTGTATACACACACTCAGTCCAAAATGATTGTGCCTCTGGCTGGGTGAGCTGTCCAGCACAGGGCTCTGGGAGCACACTGATTCCCAGACTGCCAGTCACCTGGGGACTGACCAGACTGTGATGGAGGAGGTTGAGAAGAGGCAGATGGGTAGGTCCAGGGTCCAAGCCTGCCCTTGTTCTGCCACAGGTGAGAGCAGGGAGAAAAGATAACTAAATCCCTTCCTATGGAGATCACCCCATCCGGGCTCATTGGGGCAGGGGCATGGGTAGAGGAGGAGACTGAAGGAGATGAACAACCCTACAATCCCCAGTTTTCCCCAGCAACAACCTGCCAGTCCTTGGAAGCATCGACGTCTGCTCCATACCCCTCCCCCAGCCCCATATTTCCTATAAGGAGAAACAGGCCTTCGTAGTAGCAGCTGGCAAGACTTTTGACAGTCACAGAGAATCCAACAGTAGAAAAGGAAGGGTGGGGAAGAGACAGAGGTTCGAGTCGAGAAAGTCTAAATAGGAAGAGATATCAAGAGAGAATGACCCCTCTTCCTCCAGCGCATTACCAAGGATGCTTGGACTCAAGGGCGTCCCCTCCCGCGCCCCAGGCTTGTTTATAGGATGAGGAACGGGAGGAAACAAGTTTGGCCAGGATTCCCAGGAGGTCCCAGTCACCCTCCTGCCCTTCCCCGCCCTCTCCCACGCCTCCCTGTGGTCTGCCCACGCAGAACCTGGCGGCCAGCTGCTCTCCCATCTCTCTCCCAGGCAGCCACCCTGCCGACCCGCGTCGGGACACACAGACATCAACAAAGTCACGCTTCCGAGTCACGTGCCCACTGTTTTCCACCCTCCCGAGGGCGGGCGGGGGCTGCGTGGAGGAGGGGCGCCACGGGTCCGGGTGCGGGGCCCTTGACAGCGCCCGCCTCCCACCCCCCCCGCCCCCCGGGACGCCAACCGCCGCGGGATCCCTGCCCTTCCTCGGCCCCCGACGGCCTGGCCTGCCGCAGCCCAGTCCCCAGGCCGGTGGGCTCCGGCCGCGCCGGACACTGGCTCGCTCACTCGCTCGCTCGCTCACTCACCACAGTGACCGGGGACACCATGGCGGCAGCGGCGCCGGCAGCGGCTGACACTCCGCTCCGGGCTGCAGCGGCCAGGACGCGCCCGCGGCCAGGTGAGTAGGTGAAGACGTAACAAAGCCCCGGGTGACGGACAATACCTCCCGCTCGCTGGGCGCTAGGATTTCTGTCTGCGATCCCTGCGACGTCACAGCAC
>CM053613.1:31812632-31826533 GCA_028646535.1 Procyon lotor
CATTCCTGTCGTGGATACACGACATAACCCGGGGATAAAAAGCTGATTCCCTTTAGCCTTTCACAGTTCAACAGTTCACACGGACATAGGTTTGTGGGTTGTTTTTTTCTGAAGATTTTATTTATTTATTTGAGAGAGAGAGGGAGGGCACACACAAACAGGGGGAGTGGGAGAGGGAGAAGCAGACTCCTGCTGAGCAGGGAGCCCGAGGGAGGGCTCGATCCCAATACCCTGGGATCACAACCCCAAGCCCAAGGCAGCCCCTTAACCGGCTGAGCCACCCAGGCAACCTATACACAGACAGAGTTACGATTAGACCCACAACCTTCATTGTGTACAAATACACATCCAAATGGACACACAATGCTCAGCATACATACCACCTTCAACATGAAAAGAGACACATCAATAAATCCAGAGCAGCCCATAGACGCATCGTCCTCACGTATATACAAACATATTACCGGATCACAATTACCCTCAGGCATCAAATAAGCATGTAGACCTAAAACCAGCTGCCACAGGTGGACATACATACTTCGACATAAAAAGAGATACAGAGACAGGCACAGCTACAGACCACAAATACTTAATTGCTCTTAGGTACATGCCTCTTGTAGCTCAGAGACAACTGTAACACAAGAACACACCAGGAAGGACAGGCAGACCAGAGCATACTTAAGGACCGGCACAAGTGGGAACTAACTTTGCCAAAATCCAGCATAAGCAGCTTGAATGTCGAGATTACAGAAACTTAAGGGACACAGATACATTTGCAACCGGACCTCAACAGAATCATGGAATTACATGGGTGAACTGGTAAGTAGTCAAGTGGCCTGGGATCGCTGTCCCAGTTTTGCCAGGTCCACGTTGGGTGACTGGGAGAATCACCTGACCTCTCTGAGGCTGACCTCTATGACTGTTATCACCTGGGCTCACTTGCCCTCTGGCTCTGATGGAGTTTGGCTAACAAGAGGCAGAGGCTGAACTGAAGGAGGAAGGACCCCGACCCCCCCACCCCACCCCCAGCTTGCTGGGCTGAGCTCAAGTTCTGGCAGTGACTGGGCTCCTCCATGGCCACAACCTGGAGCTCCTACCCTGGATTTCAGGCCTAGGGAGGGCAACTTCCTCGTGCTGTCGCGAGTCTTTAGGTAGGTACCCCTTCAGCCCTGGCTGGTTTCCTTCACCTGCCCACAACTCTTCCAAGAGCCGTGACATTCTCTTCTGTTATATTCTTGAGGGTACAAGCACCCTGACTGGTAGAGTCACAACAAAGCAGAGGTGCTGCCCTCTTCCCAAAAGGAAAGAGCTTATAACATTTCATGTCTAGGGAGAAGATTTCCTGTCTGTTTCAAAAATTTTATTTTACTGTTTAGCATTTTTATGTTGAATTGCATAATGCAGGGAGCAGAAAGGGGAGTAGGGCTGCCTGAAATCAGGCATTCCTTCCCCTCTGTACCCAAAATGACCTGTTAGCACGGCCTTTTCCTCACAGCTTTGTAATTGTTTTCTTTGCTTGTCTGTCTCCCTGATAAGAATGTGAGTCCATCCATCCATCCATCCATCCATCCATCCATCCATTCATCCATCCATCCAAGAACTGTTTACTGCACACCAACTATGTGCTATCTACCATGTTAGAGGTGGGAATTTAAACAGTGCAGTAAGATACAGGCTCTGTCCTTATGGGGCACACAGTTCAGTTCAGGAAGGCAAGTAAACCATTATCATGTAGTGCAGCAATTGAAATGACTGAGGTATAAAAGTATGTTTCAGGTGATATCAGAAAGACATCAGAATCATTCATCGTGCCTGGAGGTGTTGAAGAAGATGGGGCTAACTCCATAGGGATGAGTTGGTCTTTACTGAATAAACACCAATGGAAATAATGTTCTAGGTAGAGGGAATTGTGTGTGCACACAGGAACACAAGAGACATGCTGAATTCAGGGAAATGCTTGCAGTACTGGCATGAGCTAGAAAGTGAAAAGAGTGAACCTGTAGAAATAAGCATGATCTAGGTCGGAGGGGATCTGAACGTTCTGGCTAAGGAGTTTGGACTTGATCTATAGATGACAGTAAGCTAGGTGTTTTCTATTTCTTAGCTTCTCTGATTGTTCCCAGATCTCACCATGCCAGATACATGGATAATGCGTAGAAATGGTGACTGACCATCATTCTGGGCCAGCCTCACTTTCCCCTCTGGGGCTTCATCTAACCCAATAGTTCCTCCATCTCTGACCCCTGTGGTTTTGCCATGGGATGCTTTGTTCTCATCTGGTTTGCTCCACTTGGCATTGTAATCCAGCTCTAAATTGCTTACCTTATTCTTGTGAGATCGGAGGAGATCGGGCATGTTCATGGTGGTATGGCCGTAGGCAATTGTTTACCTTATTCCTGACTCGTTGCTAGATCCCTGCTAATTTCTTCATGTTTGTTCCAGGCCCCCAGAACACTTTTAACCAACTCTCAGAGCCATGCCTGCCCCACCTGTAAATCTGGAGAGGAAAATCAGACATTAGTGAAGAGGTGTTCAAGAGGGTGTTGCAAGCTCAAATATTCTGATAATAATGTGGGGGAGTTGGTGAGTTCTTAGGAGCAAGCTGAATGTGTCAACCAGATTAAGGTATTTGGGAAGACCTGGATACAAATCTGGGACTCAGGACCAAGGTGAGCACAGGGATATAGATTTGGAATTCATAGCCATACTGAAGGCTATGTGGATGAAATTAACCAAGGAAAGGAGAAGAGGGCCCAGACCAAGCCCTGGGGGATATGATATTGAAGAGGGAGAAAAAAAAAAAAGGGGGGAGAACCAGAAAGGAAACAAACACATAGATAAATAGATATATCTGTTTGAACCCAAATAAACCTTGGGACAAGTACACTCACAAGGAAAGAGACAAACCCAGAGAAGTATATGCTTACACAGATTATCTGTGGTCTCTGTGTTTGGTTGCCTCCTTCTAGAACAGATGACAGATGGTGGTTCTGCTTCCCCATTGTGGTAGGTCAGAGGACAATGACCCATCTCCATTCCTGACTGTGTGCTCCATCAGCTCATGGTCTGTGTGAGGTTCAACGCCCCCACCCCAGTCCAGGGCATTCCTATAGGTGCCTCTCTGCTCACAAGAGTCCGCCTAGGCATACGAAATCTGAGTATCACCCATCCTCTGAAGACATCCATTCCAGAATGCCTCTGTCATGCTGGAGCCCACGTGGGCCTGGCAGGTGAGCTCTGGAGTGCTGCTGTAGCCCACGATACAGGGTCTGCTCCTGGAGCCTTTAGGAAAAAGACAAAGCTTTTAGCAGGACTCCTCTTTCCAGACACTCAGGTCTAAATTTTAATGCTCTCTTGTGATAGTATGTGGGTCAGTGTCCCTAAGGACATTCTGGGCTCTTTGGTTGACTTCTGGGCTTGGAGCCAGACACACCTGGGTTTCTACTCCTCTTTCCTTTGTCTTTTGACAAGGGCATCATGAGGCCTTGAGACCTAAGTGGATTTCTCTGACTGTAAAGCTATGAAACCAAGGGTCTCCTAATGGGGTTCAATACCGGAGATGCCCCAGGAGGGATCCCTGATTTCCATGGGATGTGTGGGATTAGATGACCTCTAATGCCCAAGCTTCTAGAGCCCCTAGCTCTGTGAAGTCCAAGTGTTTTAGTCAATCCTCATATGGGGGTCACTCAAGTTCAGCTGTCTTGCCAACGTCAGTCCCACTCCATCTTCCCTTTCCATCAAAGCCCTAAACTCTTTGGATTGTGCTTTTGAGTTGTTCCTTCCTCAGTGTTGGGATATTAATATGAGGAAGTAGAAACAAGAAAGGAGAACTATCCAGAGTTTGAGCAAGAGGATGGTTTTTGCGGGGAAAAAACTCCTAGGTGATCCCACTCACTAAAATCAGCAGTACTATATTTTAAGATTTTCAGAACAAGTCTAATTAAGAAAAAAGGACAGTGAACAGGGGTTGCAACTTTTTTTTTTAAGATTTTAACACAAATGGAAAGGGGCAGGGGGAGGGGGAGAAGCAGACTCCCCGCTGAATAGGGACGCCCCCCCACACACACACACACCCTGGGATCGTGACCTGAGCTAAAGATAGTCGCTTAACCAACTGAGCCACCCAGCTGCCCCACCAATTTTTTATTTTACCACATAAAGACTGAAAAAGGGAAAGCAGTCAACTGCCATCACTCTCACTTTGTAAAGGAAAAAACATTTTAACCCTGAAGATGAAAAACAATCTCAGAATCGAGGCCAATCCTGTAAATAGACTTCAACCTAGTGTAAAGTGCTGTATGACCTTGATTTTTTTCCCCTTTCTTCGAGGCCAGCAGCAGACATGGGGCCCACGAAGAATGAGGCACCCAGAGAGAGCACCGGCTCTCACAGAGGCCAGCAGCTCCTGGTTAGAGTCCTGGCACAGCCACTTTCTCTCGAGTACACGACTGAATCTTTCTGAGTGTCAATTTCCTTCGCAGAAATGAGTAGTTCTCTCAAAGAGGTTTGGTGGGAGTTTCATGAGAGAAGTACAGAAGGCACATAATGCGCTGATGCTAAAATCAGTGCTCCGTATAGGATGCCTACCTTCCTTTCTGAGTGGGCGTGTATCTGCCTGGAATCACGTAGGCACCATCTCTTCTGAAGACAGGTGGGACTTCTCAACCTTCACAGACTGGGGAGTGCATCAGAGTCCCTTGGAAAGCTCGTTGAACATGCAGGTAACTGAACTTCACCTGGGAGTTCTGCCTCAGGCGCTCCGGCATCTGTGTTTTAACAAGCTCCCCCTAAAGGATTCATATGCATGCTGAAGTTTGAGAACATTTGTACTGGATACAAGCATACAAATCAATAAATAGCCACAGGGACTTGTGGTGAAAGGGGCACCAAAGAAAGGGTAGCCGAAAGGTAACCAGGGTGAGGTGGGGGACATCGGACAGCTTCAAGAGCAGTGTGGACATGTGCAAAGACATAAAGGTGGGAGTGTGAGTAGGTATGGTGAGAGGGAAGTGTGAATAGGTATGGCAGGAGTAAAGGGTGCCAGGGTGAGTGGTGGGACAAGACGGAGGAGGTGTGCTTTGGGCACTGATTTGTGGTGGTCTAAGGAGTTTCAGTTCAGACTGATGACCAAATGAAACAAGACAAAACCAGAGAGGGACACAGACCATAAGAGACTCTTACTCATAGGAAACACACTGAGGGGTGCTGGAGGGCAGGGAGTGTAGGGATGGGGTAACGGGGTGATGGGCATCAGGGAGGATACGTGTTGTAATGAGCACTGGGTCTTATATAAGACTGATGTATCACAGAAACAAATAATACATGATATGTTAATTGAATTTAAATATATAATATATATTTATTTATATATATAATAATATATATATATATATAATCCTCAGAAGAGATCTAAAAAAGGGGGGGCAACTGGGTGGCTCAGTGGGTTAAAACCTCTGCCTTCGGCTCAGGTCATGATCTCAAGGTCCTGGGATCGAGCCCCGCATCAGGCTCTCTGCTCAGCGGGGAGCCTGCTTCCCCTTCTCTTTACACATGCCGCTCTGCCTACTTGTGATCTCCCTCTCTGTCAAATAAATAAAATCTTTAAAAAAAAATCGGTGACTAAGTCCATGGGGAACTAGGAAGATTTGCAGCTGGGGCAAACCAGCAGATTTTCACCGTATAAATCCCATTTTGACAGCAACCAGTGCAGAGAATGGGATGGCACAGTCAGTATTGGGGACAAGGAGAACAATTAGGAAGCTGTTGCAGTGGTCCAGGAGGAAGCTGGGAAGGATTCGAACTGGAGGAGTGGCAGTAGAGGGTGGGGAGATGATTTTTCTGTAGTTCTTTCCCACTCCAGGATTCTGCCATCCCAGTGTGATGTTTTACAAAGCTTAGGGGAAAAATTTGTCTATGAGGCTATTAAAAAGAACCTTTTTCCTTGTGAAAGTAACACGTATTCATTATGAAAAATTTGGAAAATATGAAAAAGTGTAAATAAATAGAATAGGAATCACCCAGCATGCCACAGTCCGAGAGAATTACAGTTGAACGTTTTGGTATATTTCCTTCCAATTGCTTTCCATGCATGTTTCAAGTCTTAAAAACTAAATTTATCATAGTTTATTTAATTTTCCCATATTGTTGAATATGTACATTGTTTTGTTATTATCAATAATGCCTCAATGAACATATTCCATATAATCTTTGCCTATGTCTTTTGATTATTTTTTTAGGAAACATTCTTGGAAGTAGTATGATTAGACCAAAGGGAATTACTGTATTTATGATTCACAAATTGGTCTCCAGATAAATTGCCAAAAAGAGTTTCTGCTTTTGTGATAGCTATAAAGAACATTAGTTCATCTGGTAAATAAACATATAAATTCTTTACTGAAGCATGACATTAAGATCACATTTCTGTTTCAATGAATTTCCTGGAAGCTTTGCTTTTGGGATTAATGACAACAAATGTTTTCTAATGTTTGCTGTATGCCAGGCACTGTGCTGGGTGCTGTACCTGTATTTTCTTCTTTAATTCTCATAATACCTTTATGATATAGGCCCTATTATTGTTTCATTTTGCAGATGGGGAACTTGAGGCTCAGAGAGACTAAGGCACTTGACCTACTGCAGGTCGGAAACTAAGGCACTTGACCTACTGCAGGTTAGGAAACAGGTATATTAAACCCCCAAAATTCTTTAATTGGACTTGGCCAGAAGTTATATCTGAAGCCAGAGGTCACAAGCCTTAGTTCCCCAATTATTGAGGAATCTCGAATAAGACTATTGACAGAGTACTTGGAGATAAAGTATCAGCTGGCCTTGCATCTTGGATAATGAATAGAGAATATACATATAGGCTTCCATAAAATTTATGTTAAATCTGTTTTTATTTATATCCTGTCATTATAAAGTTTTTAAATTTGTTGACTAAGAATATCAAACTAATTCCTTATAACAGGACAGGTTGATTTTAATGGTGGAAGGATGGCTGACTAACAACCTTGAGACCATACAGGAATCTCCTTTTGTTACAGTGTTTGTGCTGTGAAATTGGGTTGTTTACTTAAGCTTGTATACTGGGTTTATCATAGACGTCGAGGTCACCCACATACTTGTGAAAATTATCTCCCTATGACTTCCTGGACTTGATTATGTAACTTTACTAATAAAGGTGACTCAGCTTGTTTGTTGGAAGCACCACGATGCTGCCTTTGATATTTGCCCTTTTGGTGCCTATATCAATTTGCTCTTTGCTAGACGTCATCTCAATTTATAGTTGTGTGCGTAACTCATTGGATTTCATTATCTTCCCCCTGATTGGATTGGAAGCCCCATAAGAGGTGAGCCTATGCCTGTTTCTGATTGTCCTTTTATCACCAGTATTTAAAGCAGAGTCTGGCACATAGTAGGTTCTCCTGACGATTTGCTGTATAAATGAGTGAATGTCTGGGTCTACCGGCCATATACCTGGCAGGGGTCCCTTAGAGGGAGGAGAACTAGAAATGATGAAGAGGGAGAAGTAGAAGGACTGGATATTGTGGCCAGAGAGGGAAAAAAAAAACCTGTTAATGAGATGGTTGTCAATAAGAATGGAGATGATTATACAGTAAAGTAGTGGTTCTCAAAAAAAAAAAAAATGTAGTGGTTCTCAAACAGTGTTCCTCCAGGACCTCAGTGGTTCCTCAGTGTCTGTGAACTAGCCTGAAAGTACCACTAAAATAAAATAAACCTAGGCTTGTTCTCAATTTTAGTTTTCTCAATCTTCAATTGCTATTTCGTGTATTTTTCCTAAATTTTAATTCCTGCTATCATCTATATGAAGGCCTTGTGTGCTATGTGTATGGCACGTTATGTAACATATGGTTCATTAAAAATTAATACATCGATACTTCAGAAAGTCCACAAATAACAAACTGTTTGAAAATACCTGGGGAAGGGGCACCTGGGTGGCTCAGTCGGTTGAGCATCCAACTCTTGGTTTTGGCTCGGGTCGTGATCTCAGGGTCATGAGATCGAGTCTCCGCCTCAAGCCCCAAGTCGGTCTCCATGCTCAGTATGGAGTCTCCTTGGGATTCTCTCTCTCCCTCTGCCCCTCCCCACTCTCAAATAAATAAATCTTTAAAAAAAATAGCTGAGGAAGAGGGTTGCTGATGGAAGGATGTATTTTGAGGTGAGTGGGGCAGGGAGACCCCATACAAAAGGACCCCTAGGACTGTGTTATAGGGGTGCCCAAGTATAATGTTGTCCCAAGAATAGCTGCATCTGACCAGAGCAGAAGTGTCCGTTCTTTTGGTGACCATATTGTCCCAACCACTTGGGCTGAGCTTATAGTTAACTAAATGCAAAATATTTTCTTCTGTCCCCCGGCTTTGCAATTTTTTGGATCAAATTCAGGGATTGGCAATTTTTCCCATTATGTTTGATCTCCGTTAGATTCCTGCCCATGAAAGCTTTGTGGATTTGGATTCTGGCAGTAGGTTCCATAAGTCCCATCTATCCCTTCTGCCGTGGGCTGAATCGTGTCCCTCTCCAAACTCATGTAGTAAAGCCCTAACCCCCAGTGTGATGGTCTTTGGTCATGGGGCCTTTGGGAGGTAACTTGGGTTAGTGATGTCATGAGGATAAGGCTCTCATGATGGGATTAGTACCCTCATAAGAAGAGACACCAGAGAGCTTACTCGCTCTCTCTTTGCCATGTTGAGGACACACCTAGAAGATAAAAGTCTGCAAGCCAGGAGTAGGGTACTCACCAGAACCCAACCATGCTGGCACCCTGAGCTCAGACTTTCCAGCCTCCAGAACTGTGAGGAAAGAAATGCCTATTGTTTAAGTGACCCAGCCTATGGTCTTTTGTTATAGCAACCTAATTAAATGAAGACACCCTCTTCATCCCAGTATTTCATTACTCCCATAATCCTCAACTGTCGCCTTCCCTATCACCTGATTGCTTCACCAGGTTACATGGTTACTCACCTTCCAGATGCCCTTGCTTTCACTTCACAAGCTGCCCTAGGTCCCACCTGGCCTCTGTCTGTGCTCCCCTCAACTCCAACAAAATTGAATGCGCCCCACTCGGGTCCTTCCAACTTCCATAAATCAAGTTATAAAAGGCAGGGAGAGCCACAAACATTAAGCAACTCAATTAAAAACATAGGCTCTGAGGTCAGAATGTTAGAGTTCATATTTCCAATTCTACCATCTGTTAACTACCTGATCTTAGGCAAGTACTACAATCTCCCTGTGCCTCAGTTCATCTGTAAAATGAGGTGATTACATGAGTTAATATATTTATACTACTTGGAACAATGTCTATTACATAGCAAGGACTCAACAATTGTTAACATTATTAATACTCTGTTTCAGGGACAGTGCTTCATATGTTACATCTTATGTAACCTTTAGTTCAACCCTGTGAAGTAGGAATTACCTCTTCACTCTATCACTTTACCCTATTTAATTGTCTTCACAACACCTACCACCATCTGCATGTATCATTATTTATTAGTTTTCCTGTTTATTGTCTGTCTCCCCAACAACCCCCCACATCTGCTAGAATGAAAGCTCTTGGAGATAAGAGACTTTGTTTTTTTCATCAGGTAATTCTATGCCTAGTAAGCTCTCAATAAATATTTTTAAATAACATGTGAATGAATGAATGAATGAATGAATGAATGAATGAATGAAAATAAGGAGCTCGGGTACAGAGAGGCCAAGTTGCTACGTAGGCTAAGACCACACAGCAAGTAACTGGCAGATCCGGCATTTGATATCAGGTCTAGACGGTTCTAAAAATCCATACTTTCTCTACTGCTTATTCCCAGAACAGCAGAAATGAGCAGAGTTGGAGAGGAAGCTGGGGGAAGGGGGTTAGATAATATTCAGCTCCTTAAGCCAGAGCTTCTCCCCGTGTGACTCCCAAAGTCACATGGCACAGCTGATACACTCTACACTGAACTGACATCCAAGGTGCCTTCAGAACCTGCAAGCCAGCTCCATCTTGCAGGTATGACTGGAACTTATGGAAACCGTACAGAATCTCACAAAGTAGAGAGAGAAAACTGCAAGCTATAGGAATGGCCCCAGTCTAGGTGTCCCGAGGCCAAGGCTCCAGTCCCAGCTTAGCGAGTCAACTAACCAACATGAGAATACCTGTAAATCATTTAAATTCTCTTAACCCTTGTCTTTCCTTTTTGTCATTTGTGCTGATGGCTTGATTTTATTGACACAAATAAGTAAACAAACTCACAGAGAAAAGGGAACCTACTTTAGAACCAATTAATTATCAGAAAGGCTGCCTTCGTGTTAATTGTGCCTAAATTTTAAAATGCTGGATTTGGCAGGAATTCTCCAAAATTTAGGTGGAAAGCGTTATGCTTAATGGTCAACTAATTCAGCTCCTCTGAGTACACTTGGGAGTGCGTTTTTTTGGAAGAAATATAAAATTATATTTTCTGATAATTATACCAAAGCATGGGTCTAGTAAAAAAAAAATTATAGTATGGTTAAAGTAATTGGTTGGTAATATTTTTTTTTTTAAAGATTTTTATTTATTTGACAGAGAGAAACACAGCGAGAGAGGGAACACAAGCAGAGGGAATGGTAGCGGGAGAAGCAGGCTTCCTGCCGAGCAAGGAGCCCGATGCGGGGCTCGATCCCAGGACCCTGGGATCATGACCCGAGCCGAAGGCAGACGCTTAACGACTGAGCCACCCAGGTGCCCCAGGTTGGTAATATTTTCACTCAACATTTTGGATATTCTCTTTTAAGCTCTATAAGCACAACAGTGGTTTCTAACACTCGTGTTGAACTTTAGTTTCTTCCCCTGCAAAATGGGGTTGATAATTCCTATCTCACAAATATGTTGAGAAATTCTTGTGGAATAACATCTGTTGAACACTCAGAAGGGAACCTGATACACAGTAAGCTTTCAACAAGTGGTACTTATATTAGTTATCTATTTCTGCTTAGTTATCCCTAAACTCAGCAGCTTAAAAAAATAGATATTCATTATCTCACAGTTTCCAGGGATTAGGAATCCAGAAGTGGCTTTTGTAGAGATAAGTCTAGGTGAGGGTCTCTCCTGAGGTTCTAGGCAAGATGTCAGCTGGTCGCCTAGGACAACAGTCATCACAAGACTCAGATGGAGCAGAAGAATCTGCTTCCAACCTCTCACCCAGTTGCTGGCAAGCTTCCATTCTTAGAGACGTGGGCCTCTCCGTAGGGCTGCTCACAGCAAAGAACTTTGCTTCCCCAGAACGACAGATCCAAGAAAGAGAGGGAAAGCGGACAGCACAGATGGAAGCCTAAATCATTTATAAACTAATCTCAGAAGCGACATAGCTTCACTTCTGCCCTATGCTGCCCCTGGCACAAGGTGGGAGGAATATCAGGTGAATATCAGGAGGCAAAAGTCACGGGAGCCTAAGTGGACACTGGCTACTTATTGTATTTATTATTACTATCATTTCTTCATCTGGCTAAAATTCCGTTTCTTGGACCCACCTCTAGTGCTTCCCATTTGGTAGCCGTTGAAAAGCTAGATAATTGGGGGTGCCTGAAGTGGCTCAGTCGTTGAGCGTCCCCAGGGTCCTGGGATCGAGCCCCGGATAGGGCTCCCTGCTCAGTGGGGAGCCTGCTTCTCCCTCTGCCTCTCCCCCTGCTTGTGTTCCCTCTCTCTCGCTGTCTCTTTCTGTCAACTAAACAAAATCTTTAGAAAAAAGAAAAGCCAGATAATTTTGATACTGGTGGACTACAGTGATGAATTCTCCAGTAGGGAGACTTAAGCACAAGTTCAGAGTGTCAAGAAATAAGGGAGGCAGAAATATCAGAGAAGAATTTTATGTTTGGTATTTAAAAAATCAAAGTCATCACAGTAGGAGTGTTTAGAATTTTGCTGGATTTCCATATCTTTTTATTTCTTAATCACGAATGTGGTAGGAGGTGGGGTCCATGTTTTTCAATGTTTACAGCCCTGCCTGGAGTACATACTTTGAGAACCACTCTTATTCTAAATTCTAGGTCCTGAATTCTAGATTCCTGCTCCCTGGAAACTGAGATAATGAATGTCTATTTTTTTAAGCTGCTAAGTTTAGGGATAACTAAGCAGAAATAGATAACTAATATAAGTACACTTGTTGAAAGCTTACTGTGTATCAGGTTCCCTTCTGAGTGTTCAACAGATATTATTCCACAAGAATTTCTCAACTTTCTCAATTTCTTAAACTTCTCTTTGTTTCCCTCCCTTAGCACAGCCCTTACTTCAGGCTCCTCTGCCTTCCTTTTCTAGCTACCGTTAATCTTCTAGCCTGAGTGGCTAAACTGACCACAAGCTCTTCGTGAAATTTAAAAAGTGATGGGCAAGGGATGCTTGGGTGGCTCAGTGGGTTAAAGCCTCTGCCTTCAGCTCAGGTCATGATCTCAGGGTCCTGGGATAGAGTCCTGCATCGGGCTCTCTGCTCAGCAGGGAGCCTGCTTCCCCCTCTCTCTCTGCCTGCCTCTCTGCCTACTTGTGCTCTCTCTCTCTGTCAAATAAATAAATAAAATCTTAAAAAAAAAAAAAGTGATGGGCAAGACTGTGTTAGTTGAAGTAAAGTACCCAGGTGAAGAGAGGTTCCTGGCCCCACTCCATGCTGGCCTCACTCACCTTCAGTTTGTATGAATATCCTCTTACCCTCCGGCCACCCAAGAAGGAGCCAGTGGGTGAGTCCTGAGACGGTGAGCATTTCCCCCGCTCACACACAGAGGCCAGGCCAGGCCTCCTGAAAACCAAAGGTTTTTCCCAGGCAGCTTGCTACTACCTTGATGATTCCCTCCAACCTCAGGGGCTGGACCCATTTCCCCATCTTACTTTTTGGACACTTTTCCTTCTACTTCTTAGTTTGACTTTGACGGTCTTTGTTTTTTCAAACTTCTTTTTTATTTTAAATTTCTAAGGTAATACCTACTCGTGGTTAATAATAATGATGATAATGAAAAGCAAAACCTGCACAGTACACAGTAACTTTCCTTCTCCTCCTGGACCCCCAGCCTCCCCCCGACCCCAAGGAGAACACTGTGCCTGGTTTCTTGAATAGCCTCTCAAACATGTTCGATGAATTTATAAGTAGGTCTCATCCCTCCTCTATTACACACAAATTGGAAAAAAAAAAACCCTACATATGATGGTCTACGTCTTGCTTTATTCACCCGGCAGAATATCCTGGAACTCTTTCCTCATCAACACATATACACCATTCACTAGCAAATTTGTACACGAGGAAATCTACAGCCTTCATTAAACGGCTGCCCAGTATTCCACTGCCCAGACACGTTATCAGTGTTAATCAGTTCCCTTTGGGTGGGTATTTAGGCTGTTTGTTTGTTTTGGTTTTGGTTAGTACAACAATGATATCTCCACCTGAGCAAATCTGCTTGATAAATCCCTGAGAGTTCGATCATTGGTCAAAGGCAGCAGGCATTTTTAGTTTTGATATTAATCCAGAGTGGATGGCACCAGTCTCCTCACACTGTCCTCACACTTTCACAACACTGAGTGTTACTAATCCTTTTACTCGTATTTTTTTATTTTTGCCAATTGGAGAGGTGGAAAAGATCTCACTTTATTTTAGGTTTATTCATTTAATTATGAATGGGATAGAGCCTCTTTCCCTGCTTATTAGTCATGCATAAGCTGTTCTTTTTCTGCGAGCTGTCTGTTAACTTCTTCTGTGCTTTGATTTGAGGTGCACAGTGTTTCCAAGGCCCTTTCCCAGGCCTCCTCGCCACCCACCACCAGCCCCTCCCCCTGCCCTGGCCAGTCCTCTACTGCCGCCTAGTGATAGGGGTTGGACTTACCACAGGTGCTCTAATTGCCGGCTCCTTCCTGGGGCCTAACTTCCTGTTGGAATCTTGCCCTT
>CM053613.1:31827033-31840276 GCA_028646535.1 Procyon lotor
AGAGAGAGAGAGAGATCACAAGTAAGCAGAGAGGCAGGCAGAGAGAGAGGGGGAAGCAGGCTCCCTGCTGAGCAGAGAGCCCGATGTGGGGCTCGATCCCAGGACCCCGAGATCATGACCTGAGCTGAAGGCAGAGGCTTTAACCCACTGAGCCACCCAGGCGCCCCAAAACTTGATTTGTTTTGAAAAGGCAGGGCAGGCACAAGGGAAAACATTCAAACAGCACCACAGGGAAGAAGATGAAAGTAAGCCTCCCTCCCTCCCACATGTGACTGAGTTCTCTCTTCCAGAGACAGCTGTTTTCTAGATCCTCTTGGCACCCATCTGTTTGAAGATAATCTTTCTACGTACAACCATAGATATGTGTAAATGTACATCTATATTCATTTCTAACCCCCTTACTAGCACACATTGTTCTCCATCTTGCTTTTTTCACCTATGTATCTCAGAGATTGATATTCATTGATAACTGTAGACCTCAGAAATATGCAGACATACAGATCTGCCTCATTCTTTGTAAGAGCTGCATAGTTTTCCATGCTAAAGTTGTACCAATAAGTATTTAATTGGTCTCCTACTAATGGACATTCAGGTTGTTTTTCAAATCATGCTGCAGTGAATAACTCTATTCAACTGTCTTTGTACCCATGTGTGAATATTCTGGTTGAACATATTCCTAGAAAGGGAATTTCTGTCTTAGAGTAGTTGTATTTTAGACTTTTGATAGAGAAAGCCAGTGTATTGTAATAGAACACAGCCTAGAGCCAAGTGCTGGCTCTGGGCTTCCTAGTTAGGTGCACTTGGCTAGGTCCCTTAGCCACTCTGTGCCACAGTTTCCCCATCTGTCACATTCCCTCCATCTTAGGGTTGCTGTGAAAACTGGATAATATACAAAAACTGCTTAGAAGAGCACCTGCTGTGCAATAAACACATAGGATTGGTATTTAATTCTTTAGTTTGTAAAATTGCCTTCAAAGAGCTTCAGGTAATCTGTATTCCCACCAGAGTGTCTTATTTCCCCTGACTCTCACCAACATTGCTTATTTTGAAACTTTTTGAAGTTTGTTAATCTGATGGGTAAAAAGGGTTCCTCCTCATGATTTTAATTTTCCTGTGATAAACTCAGTTGACCTTCACGGTCCTGTTTCTACTGAACCTCTTTGCAACATTTGACATGCAAAGCCTAGACCTATTAGTTTGTTCCCTTCTCCTTGGCAAGTCTTCTCTGTTGCTTCCTAGAACACTGCACTCTACTCCTTTGGTTCTCTGCCTGCCTTTCTGCCTGGTCTTTTACTAGTTCCTCTTCCTCCTTCTCTCATGGCTCTCAAGAGATATGGCTCTTGAAGAGATTCGCGATATGGCTTCACCTACTTTTCTGACCTTATTTCCTATCCGTATTCCTGATTTTGTTTTCTTCTAAATACATCCACGACTTGTTCTCTGAATCCTGTTATGTGCTTTCTCTTGTCTTTGCTTCTGTTTTTTTTTTTTTTAAGATTTTATTTACTTATTTGACAGAGAAAGAGAGAGAGAGATCACAAGTAGGCAGAGAGGCAGGCAGAGAGAGAGGGGGAAGCATGCTCCCTGCTGAGCAGAGAGCCTAATGTGGGGCTCGATCCCAGGACCCTGAGATCATGAGCCGAGCTGAAGGCAGAGGCTTTATTTAACCCACTGAGCCACCCAGGCGCCCCTCTTTGCTTCTGTTCTAACTGGAATTCCATCACTTCTCTGGTTGCCGGGTAAAATATAGGACATCCAGTTAAATTTGAATTTTAGATAAACAATGATTGTTTCTAGTGGATTTTACTGTTTACCTGAAATTCAAATTCAACTGGGCATCTTGTTCTATTGCTAAATCTGTCAACCCTATACCCAGTACTTTGTACCCTAAGGTAGTAAATAATACATCATTGTTACTTGTGTTCATGTAAGAATGAATGCTCTGACCAGGCAAGGGCTGGGTCTTTCCTTTCTTTGTATTATATGTAGGGCTGGGCACACAGTAGTTCCTAAGAAAATATTTGCTGAATTCAATGATAACACATTTTCTTTTATTTGGGTACAGGAAAATGGCGCCTTCCCCCTTATTCCTTACTTCAATCCCACCTCCAGCTGTCATTGCTGATGATTTTGAGTAACTATATATTAGTTACCTAATCTAAGCTCTCTTAGATTATGAATTTATGTGTATATATTTACACTGGTAAATTTACACCATTTACAAATGGATTAATTGAAATATATAGAGGTGGTCTAGCTTGGTGGCTAATGTTTCAGATTGTCTTGGCTTCCCATCGACTAATTGTATTAGTCCAGTTTTTTTTTTTTTCATTTCAAAATAGTAACAAGAAGTGCCTTACTATAGGCACTTGTGATTAAATCAGATGATATCCAGGTGTCGGGCACTTGGTATACAGTCAGCTCTCAATATATGTTAGCTATTATGATATTGAATATTGAAGGCTTTTCACTTAAAGATTCATTAATTTCATCCCAAAATGTGGAGGTTTTTTTGATGGTAGGTCTTTTTCCTTTTGTTATTGAGGTATAATTTTACATACAACATTGGTTTCAAGTGTACAACATAATGATTCAATATTTGTATATATTGTGAAATGATGACCACAGTAAGTCTAGTTTAACATCTATCACCATAGTTACACTTTTTTCTTGTGATAAGAACTTTTAAGATCTACTCTCTTAACAACTTTCAAATATGCATCATATTTTATGTACATGAGCAGGGAACTGTGCTGGTAATGGCAACAGTAATGGGTAATATAGGCGTGGTCCCTGTCCTCATAGACCTTACAATCTAGCATGAGATAACCAACGAGTTAGAAAGAAATAGCACAAATATGTAATTACAAACCGTGAAAGATTCCATAAAGGAAAACACTAGGGGCTGTAAGAATTCTCAAAAGAGGTCCTGAACTAGTTCAGGAAGTGCTTCCGTGAGAAATAATACCTGACATTTATTGAATACTCAGCATATGCTCAGTGTATTAGATCGCTGGGGCTCCCGTAACAAAGTACCACAGAAATCTTAAACACAGAAATCTATTTTCTCACAATTTTGGAGGCTAGAGGTCTGACAGCAAGGTGTAAGCAGCGTTGGTTTCTTCTGAGGCTTTTCTCCTTGACTTCAGCCATCTTCTCCCTGTGGCTTCACAAGGTCTTCCTCTGTACCTATCTGCATCCGTATTTCCTCATCTTATAAGGACATTCATCATATTGGATTAGGGTCCATTCTAATGCCCTCATTCTAACTTATCTTTTTAAAGACCCTATCTCCAAATATGGTCACACTTGGAAGGTCCTGGGGATTAGGACTTCTTATGAATTTTGGGGGCACACAACTCAGCCCATAACATCCATGTACTATAGTCCTTACTTGAATTATTTTATAGCAATCCTATCACCGTTATTTTAATTTTTTTTTAAAGATTTTATTTATTTGACAGAGAGAAACACAGCGAGAGAGGGAACACAAGCAGAGGGAATGGTAGCGGCAGAAGCAGGGTTCCTGCTGAGCAGGGAGCCCGATGCGGGGCTCGATCCCAGGACCCTGGGATCATGACCTGAGCCTAAGGCAGACGCTTAACGACTGAGCCACCCAGGCGCCCCCGTTATTTTAATTTTATAGATTAAAATGATGTACAGAGAGAGGTCAAGCCCTGACTAAAGTCATGCAATACCTAGAAATCAATGGAAGTGGGGCTTAAACCCAGATAACCACTCACCAAAGGCTTTTGGTGCTGAAGGATGAGTTAGAGCTGGCCCGGCAAAGTTTAGTGGGAGCAGAGCAGGCAGAGGGGAAAAAGGGGGAAAGGACCTGGAATGGAAGAAAGCCGGGCACAAATAAGGGAATGGAAAAAGTAGGGGTAATGAGGTTACAGAAATGGGCCAGGGAAAATCATGGCAGTCCTTACAAGCTACAGTTAGGATTAAGATTTTGGTCTTTAACCTAGGAACAATCAGAAAACCTTATAAAGGTGGCCTTATCTGCTGAATAGAGAATCACTTGAAGGAAATTTAAAAATCTTAGTTTTTTTTACAGTTGAGGCCCCTGAGATGTTAGCTTTTTCAGTACATTACACTCCCACTTCTACATAATCTGTAATCATGATGGAGAAATATTTGTAGAGTTGGCCTCCTGCAAGTGAGAACTACTTCAAGTAGGTGGGCATGTATTTGAAAGGAATGCATAGCATAGGTGAGCTGTATGCTATGCTGGGCTCCTTGGAGGGAATAGGAAGGTTGAGAATTCCAGGTCTTCCATCAGTCTAAGACTTCATCTGGGTCTGTTGTTTGGGCAGCCTTAATGGAGAAATGGTCAGGGCCGCAGCTCAGTATTAAAACTTCAGTTGTAAAGAGTAAGACCAAGCACCTTTTCCTAATACTTTAAAACAACTTTACTTAGATATAGTTTACATACTGTAAAATTCACCTGTTCTAAGTGTACAATGACTTTAGTAAATTTACAGCACAATCATCACCACGACCCAGTTTGGGAACATTTCCATCACACTGAAAAGATCGGTCCAATTGGCAGCCAGTCAAGGCTTATTCCCACCCTAGGCCTAATGAGTGTATTTTACTGAACGAGACGACTTTACAGGCCCAGATTTTCTTAAAAGGAAGCCAAGACTGGACTCCCAATTAATATGAATGTGGAGAATATATGTATGTTTCATCAGTGAGCCATGTCCAGACTGGGTCTTATATGCAAAGAATTCCTTCACTCATCCACTACATGGAGTTTATCATCTAGACGAAGCAAAAGCACTAAGCTTGCGCCTCTATACATGACATGCATGCATCTGTGTAGGTGGTGAGCACACACCGTGTGCGAGGACGGGATGAGTAATGTGTATCCAAGACTTGAGGACTGGTCGGAACCCTGTGCGCCTGCGCAACATCTCGAGCGCCTAGAAACCGGTAACTGAAACCCGCTGCTCGAGACCTGTCGGTTCAGCTGTTGGGGCCCTGCCGTTTCGGACCTGACCGCCCACCCGCGACACCCAGGGAACCGAGGCCTGGTAGGTAACCCCCCACCCCTCGCTCATCCTCCTCAGAGCTCACAAGGAACACCGAGATTGTCCGGTCGCGCGACCCGGCCTCCAGGGAAGCCGATCTCTCCCTTAGCCACACCCCTCATTTTACTAGGCCGCGTCTCCTTGGTCGGTGCAAGGCCTAGTCCCGCCCCTCCGAGCTAACGCCAGCAGCCACGTACCACGTTTCTACGTGTCTGGAGCCTGAAAGCGGAAGTTACGCCAGGGACTCGCGAGGGGAGCGCCGGACCTGAAAGGATATAGGCCGCAAGAGGAAAAGGGGCGGGCAGACGGCATTGGAAGGCGCCGGAAGTGGTCGTGCTGAGGAGGGGTGGGAGAGGGGTGGGCCAGGCAGTTCACTTGGCTTTAGCTGGGCGCTTCGGTAAGGCGTACTTTCGCTTCTTTCCGAGAGCCTGGCCCAGTGTCTCCGCCTCAGCCAACATGGATTTCAGGGAAATTCTCCTGATAGCTTCCAAAGGACAGGGTGTCAACAACGTGCCGGTAAGTACCAGCTGGGCGCTACTGTAGGAGACCCTAATCTTGAAGTTTGGAATTTGTGGCCCGTGGAACTTCCAGGTATCCGCCTGTGCTCTCCGGGTGAGGAAAGACCTGGACTCCTTATTTCCTTTCCTTGGGTATGCACTCCTGGGGACTTAGGGTGAAAAAGGGCTTGGGATGGGTGGCGGAAGCCTTCCGGAGAGTGAGTTTCTCTGGCTTCGTCACCCCTGCAACATGGACTTTGCAGTTCGGGTGTTGTAGAGTTGCGTGAAGGCTGGTGAGTGAAACCGTGCTTGGTACGTGATGGAATCTTTCTCTAGTAGTTTCTGGCTTCGGCGTAAACTTCAGCACGGAAGTTGGGAAGGAAGCATGTATGTTGGGGAGTTTCAGGGGTTTTAGGGACTTAGAGCTTTTTGGCTGCTCTCCCGCCGAAGATGGGGTTAAACATTGCGTGATTTCTCGAACAAGTTTTCTGAGTTGTGGCCCCACCCACCCAGCCAACGAGATGATAAAATTATAACCCCCCAAAGCGTTAATAATACCTTTTGTATTGGGAAGAGAAGTCGAGTCGAGCGGATTCCGTGAAGTTTCACCTTGGCCAGCAGAATGGATGAGCTAGTTTCACCTTCCGTTTACTTGTGGCCTTCCAGATTTGTCTTTGTTTGAAATCTAGGTCCCATTTGCTTGGTAGTATTTGCCAATTCGCTAATATTCGCAGAGCGGCGTAAGACTTTTTAAATCTACATGCTGAAGTCATGGAGAGTGCCTGGTTTGCGGGGTTGTAGCTGTTTTGCATAAACTAATCATTTCTGGATCCTCAGATGGTACCCACAGCACAGCTGTAAACCGACAAATTGCATTGTGATACCTGCGGTTTGAGCAGTGAGGTGTAGAGCTCAAACAGCTCTCTGTTAAAGTCAATTCAACTGGAATTTATTGAGCTCTCACTATACGTTCTGCATTTCTTAGATTTTTGTGTATTTGCGGTGGTTTGGTTTTGTTTGTTTTTCCCACTCCTGCACTTTTCTTGTCTTCTGAGGCTGGCTCATTTTTTTTTACCGTTTTGAAAATGTTAATCTGAAGATAGTAAAATAACTGGTAAATAAAACTGATATCTGTTAGCTTAATATTTATCAAATTCCCTATATTCATCCCCCATCCCAAGTACTCTGAATACTCATTCCTCTAAACCATGAGTCGTTAAGATCTGCAGTTTGAAGGTATGGGCTTAAATCTTTGAAACCTTGAACAACAGAATACACTTTCTGAAAATACTGTAAATTTCCTAGACCAGTGAATATTGGAGCTGGTAACCATTCACCTTTGCGTAGTTAGATCCATATCTTATTCTGGATCTTCCTGAATTTCATTGGAGGTCAAAAAATAGATAATATTAGCTTTGATGTCCATCAATATTCTTTAGGAGAATCAGAAGCAAGTTAGTCATTTCTTATTCTAAAAACCAATAGCTGCTGGGAGAGAAGCAGATATTCTTAGAGCAGAAGATTTCAAAATCTATGTATATTTTAGAATATGTACATTATCTATCATCAGATCTGTGATTGAAATAACAAAGATTTGGAAGTACAAAAGACAGATAACTTGATGAGGTCATTTAAAATTTAATAGATGAGGGCGCCTGGGTGGCTCATTTGGTTAAGCGACTGTCTTCAGCTCAGGTCGTGATCCTGGAGTCCGGGGATCAAGTCCCACATTGGGCTCCCAGCTCCATGGGGAGTCTGCTTCTCCCTCTGACCTTCTCCCCTCTCATGCTGTCTCTCTCTCTCTCTCAAATAAAGAAAACCTTTAAAAAAATTTTAATAGATGAATATAGGCATATATTTTATGAAAACATGCTTTCCCCTGCCCACCTCCCAGCCCCCACAAAAAGCTAGTAAGCTTAGAAGTTTGATTTAGTTACCATTATAACCTTATCTTTTTATATCAGATGAAGTACATCACAAAAGAACCTATTGAACAGAGCAAGATAGTAGTTAAATTTAATCCATGATCTTGCTTTCACTTGGTTCGTCTAATTCTAAGTTACTTTATCAGCTCAAAGTGAAACCTTTGAAAGCATACCATCAATTGTGGAATATATATTGTACAGTATAATAGATTATTACAAAACAAGTATCCTAACCATCATCCAAGTAAAGAAACATCTCAAGTCACACACACACACACACACACACACACACACACACACACACACCATGTTTGACACAGGTTTTATTGATTGATTCATTGATGGTCTGAGAACCACAGAGGCTTTGCAGTAATCGACAGGTATAACTTCTTTCCTCTTCTAGTGCTTGATTCTTACTTCCCCTTTAGTCCTCTTCTTCCCCACCTTCCATTTGGATCTTATCAGAGCTGATGTTCAGATTTCAGTCTTCAGAGTTCCTATGTCAGACTTTTTGCTACAGAAAGGACACATGGTGACTGGCACTGATTAGCTCCAAGGGAAGCTAACATATAAAACACCTGGATGGCTACTTTGAACTCTTTCCAGGGCATCATTTTCTAGAGGTATCTATTGTATCTGGTTTGAGAAGCAGTGAACATGTCTGTAACACAACCTCTTACTTTCCTGTTTTTTTTTTCCCTAGGAAAAGTAGTTATCTTTATAATGTTTTAGTTAAAACAAAGGAAGTATTGCATCATGCCTAGCAAATATTAGGCATGCTATCTATCATTTCCCAATGGAAAACTGAATTTAAAAAACAGCTGATCAAGGTGATGTAACCAGTTATTGTCTCAAACTCTGTTTAAATTGAAAGGAGAAAAGATATTTTTGGTAATCTTGACTTAATTTTTTTCTCCCTGGTTCCTCTAGCAAAAATAAAGTTTCTTGTTTTAATAGAATAGTAGAGCTTGGAATTTAGATTCTTAAAGGTTGCAAGTAACTATAATTGACGGCTTCCTGGTACGTGAGACAAGTTACGTGTCTTCCTCACAGCCATACTCTGTAAATCATCCCAGAAAAGTTACTGTAGTTCTGGTGTGACCCTCAAACCAAAAAGTAAAGAAGAGGCCTTCATGTGGTACTAGACGAAAGGATTTGGGGGTGATAGCCCCTTGAGGATAAGAATATAGATACTGAGGGGTGCCTGGGTGGCTCAGTCGGTTAAGCATCTGACCCTTGATTTCAGCTCAAGTTGTGATTTCAAGGTCCTGGGACTAAGCCGCACATCAGGCTTTGTGCTGGGCATGAAGCCTACTTAAGATTCTCTCTCCCTCTCTCTCTTTCTTTCTCTCTTCCCCCCCCCACCCCTGCCAAAAAAAGAATATAGGTACTAAAAAAGCTTAGGGACTTGAACTGGGGTGGCAAATTCAAATGTCTTCAGGGCCAATTAGGTAATGTAAGTTCGTGAAGTAGTCTGGATATAAAATGATGATAAAGTTCTTGAAATAGTCTGGATATACAATGATATGGGCCAAGCTCTATGTGTTCAAAAGAAGCCTACCATGTGTTATAGTAGCTATATTTCCTTCTATATTTTTTAAAGATTTTATTTATTTATTTGTTTGTTTGTTTGTTTGTTTGTTTGTATGAGAAAGAGAAAGCATGAGCAAGAGGAGGGGCAGAGGGAAAAGCAGGCTCTCTGCTGAGCAGGGAGCCTGATCCGATGCAGGGCTTGATCCCAGGAATTTGGGATCATGACCTAAGCTGAAGGCAGGTGCTCACCCAGCTGACCCACCCAGGTGCCCCTGTTTCCTTTAAAAGAACAGTATGGGCCAACAAAATTGTTTCTGTGGGCAGTCACTTTACAACTTTTGGTCTATAATCAATTATAATGGGATTGCTCCCCATAGTTGCATCTGAAGATGACTTTGCCAGTGCCTGAAGTAGTTTTGGATTACTAGCCTAGAGCAGTACTTCTTGACCAGTGTTTTAGGGAGAAGGTCTTTTAGAAAATCTAGCCCACACAGAGATTCTGTATTTCTCTTCCCCATCACTACCTAAGAGAATCTCTTTCTGAACAGTAATGATAATACCAAGTTAACATTTATAATGCTTACTTCGTGCCGTGTGCTATTCTAAGCACTTTGTGTATATTAATTATTTTAATCACTATAATGACCATATAAGGAAAATCGTTTTACAGACGAGGAACTGAGGCCCCAAGAGATGAAGAACCTTGCCTAAAGTCACACAGCTAATAAGTGACAGGGCTTCTAATGGCAGAGCAGGAAATTTGCCGACTGGGTTCAGAGTTCTTGCTCTTAATCATGATCCTGTGTTAAATGAGGAGTATATTGGGCATGAGGAAGGTTGTCATCTATAAAGTCTAAACCCATCCAGCTTCCTACCCTCAACTCCAGCCTAATATAGCTTTAGACAATAACTCTTGGTTTTTTATGGCACTTCTCAAGTCTGATGGGAGAGAAATTTAAAGGGCAAACCAACAGAATTTGGAAACTGGTGGGTAGAGAGATTTTACAGCCTGTTTGGGAGAGTGCCAGCATGGTTAACAGAAATAGACTGAGGGTGAGGGAAGATGAGATTAGAAAATTAAGTGGCTGACCTGTTTGAGGTCATGGCACCATCCAAGAGGCAGATGGAAATTAAGGAGGGGCATTTAAGATTGTGGTTAGAGGTGGATGAAAGTGGTGGGATTATGGTAGAAGTGAGACACATAATGGGAATACTTTTGAACCCAAAACAGAAGATCTAGATTCTAATTCACACTCTGTTACAAACTGTGTGAGTTACAAACAGTTGTGCTTTTGGGGCCACTTGTAACATAGACGTTGGACTAGAAGCTCTGAGGTACCTATCTAATACTACATTTTATAATCAAGTATATTTTTGTAGACACCATAAATTTTACATTTGCTCCCATAGCAATCCTGAATAACATGCTTGATTGTTTTATTTTTACCCTCGTAGCCACCCAGCTAATAAGCAAGCCTAATGTAAACCATTCATTTTCCAGTCCTGACTATGATGTTTTGAGAACATTTCAGAAATTGGCTAGTGATTACTAAACTCAAGGATGTATTCTTTGAATATTCCTAACTTCTAATTCTAACCAGTAATAAATCTCTAATATATGTAAAGCCATCAGGAAATTTATGTTTTCAACTATTACAACAATATGTTATCTCCTGAGTAAAGAACAATTTTCAAGAAGGAATTGACTATTGATTCCAACATAACGTATTTGGTTAACATATATTTCCAGACAGAAAACTCCTTATTTTCTTAATCTGACCATGGCAGTATAATTTCAGTGCAAGGAACACATATGTCTTAAAGTGAGTTAATGTTTTTTTAGGTCTGTTGGCTTCAGAATTACAAATCTTGGCAAAATCTCTCATACTGTATTTAAATGGCATAAGCTTCACTGCTGTGGATCATTCATTGGGGTCCAGCAGAATGACTGAGTTGGCTTGCAGTATAATAAAATGGATACACTTAGGATAAAAGAAACTCTTGTCCAGCTGCTTTTCATGAAGCTCAAACAATGAAGCAGCCTGGTGCCTTGAATCTGATTCAGAATTGGTGGGTGCATCTTGATGTGCTGCTGCTAGAGCTAAATGTGACCATCTGATGCAGGAAGAAAGTGCCAAATAGATCTGCTTTATTAAATAGAATATAATGTAATCCCACCCTGAGGCTTTTTTTAATCTTGGTTCTATACTGGGCTACTCCTGTAGGGCTAGGGGGTTATCTAATATATTCTATTACAACAAATCTTAAATCTTTTGATACCAGGGTCTCCCATTTTGAAAGGTCTGGCTAGCTCAATGTTAGGAAGATCTATAGTGATATACCCAAGAGAAATGATGCTCACGCAGAAAAGCCTGTACATATTTGTTCAGGACAGCAATGTTCATAATAGCCAAGAAGTAAATACAAATACCCATCAACTTATGAATGGATAAAATGTGGTATATCAGCACAGTGAAATATTCAGCCATGAAAAGAAATGAAGTACTATTACATGTTACAACATGAATCTTGGGAACATTGTACTAAGTGAAAGTACCAAGATACAAAAGGCTCCTGTATAAGTCTGGGGTCTCCAGAGAAATAAAACCAGTAGGATTTATTTTAGGAAATTGGCTCATGTAATTGTGGGGGCTGGCAAGTCTGAAATTTGTAGGGCAAATACCTTCCTTCTTCTCTGAGATATCAGTTTCTGTTCTTAAGGCCTTCGCCTGGTTAGACAAGCACCACCCACATTATGGAGGGAAAACTGCTTTACGTAAAGTTACCTGATTGCAGATGTTAACCATCCCTGCAAAATACCTTCATAGCAACACCTAGATTAGTGTTGGACTAAATAATGGGGCACTGTAGCCTAGCCAAGTTGACACATAAAATTGACCATGGAAGCCATATATTGTATGATTTCATTTTTTCTTTCAGTTTTTATTTGAGCAAAAAAAAATTATAAGAAAAGTCAACACTGACAACAGAGTAAAATTACATTATCACCATTTAAATTTAAATTTGCTTAGGTATTACTCAAATAATTGTCATTTTATAGTTCTAGATATAAAATAAATAAAAATAAAGTTCTAGATACATTGTTTTTACTCCAAAAGAATTAAAATTATATACTTGCTGAAACATTTAACAGTCATAGAAACTAATCATTTCTTAATTTTAGTTAAGCCAGAGAAATAATTATAATAATTTCTCAGTTCAAGGATGTTAAGAACCAACTTTTTAAATATTTTTATTTATTTATTTGACAGAGAGAGATCACAAGTAGGCAGAGAGAGAGGGAAGCAGGCTCCTTGCTGAGCAGAGAGCCCGATGTGGGGCTTGATCTCAGGACCTGAGCTGAAGGCAGAGGCTTTAACCCACTGAGCCACTCAGGCGCCCCAAGAACCAATTTACAGAGCATTCTCCCAAAGACATTTTCTTGGCCTTGGAAGGCATCTATTTTCAAATTTAATAGTAGAGTCAAGTGAATATTAACAATAAAGGGTTATTTTTCAAAACTGAAAAATCTTACATGTTGTATAAGCACTCATATATATAATGATTTGTCTGTGGCCTGTAAATTTTACCTTATATTGTGATACATATCACTATATAATAGTGCAAGGGGTACATGATTTCATTTATATGAAATGTCCAGAATTGGCAAAGAATAGTAGGTTAGTGGTTTCCAGAAAGTAGGTTAGTGGTTGCCAGGGGCAGAGGGGGAAGAGGAAGTGGGGAATGACTGCTAAAATGTAAGAGATTTCTTTTTTGGGATAATGTCTGGAATCCAATAGTGATGAGGGTTGTACAGCTCTCTGAACATACTAAAAACTAATGAATTATACACATTAAGTGGGCAGATTTTATGGTATGTGTGTTATATCTCAATACAACTGTTAAGAAAATCATCTGTGAAGACCCAGCCCCCCTTTTTTAACCCCAGATTTCTAGGTTTTGACCTAAACTTTGCCTAAGAAAATATTTCAGTATTTACCTGGTATCTGCTTTTGAGTACATCAAGCTACAGAAGATTTAAGAAACTATTAATTATGACTCAGCTCATACCAGTGAATAAGATTACACTTCATCAAGTTAGGACCTTGCCCTTCTTGTTTCCTAGCAGACCCATGAAATAAGACTTTTTTTAGATTTATTGAATCCCTTCTACATCACAGGACAGGACAAAAAGTCCTGCAAACTTATTAAGCCAGCTTAATAATCGGGCTCTCTGCTCAGCAGAAAT
>CM053613.1:31849673-31870083 GCA_028646535.1 Procyon lotor
GCCTCTCTGCCTACTTGTGATCTCCTCTCTGTCAAATAAATAAAATTAAAAAAAAAAAAAAGCCATCAATATGAGAAGTTAGAAGGCAATCCCAAGAAAAGGTGTTTAAAAAAAAAAGATAGATAAATAAATAAATGGAGATAAATAAATTTAAAAAAAGATACTTAGGGAACTTGGGTGGCTCAGTCGGTTAAGCATCTGCCTTCATCTCAGGTCATGATCCCAGAGTCCTGGGACCGCATCAGGCTCCCTGCTCAGCAGAGAGCCTGCTTCTCTCTCTCCCTCTGCTGCTCTCCCTGCTTGTGCTCTCTCTCTCTCTCTGTGTCAAATAAATAAGATCTCAAAAAAAAAAAAAAAAAAAAAAATTTTTAATAGTAAAAAGAACTGGAATAAAAATCAGATTTAAGGGGCACCTGGGTGGCTCAGTGGGTTAAAGCCTCTGCCTTAGGCCCAGATCTCAGGGTCCTGGGATCAAGCCCTGCATTCAGGCTCTCTACTCAGTGGGGAGCCTGCTTCCCCCCCTCTCTCTGCCTGCCTCTTTGCCTGCTTGTGATCTCTCTGTCAAATAAATAAAATCTTTTTAAAAAATCAGATTTAAATATCTAATATCTAATAGCTAATGTCATTAGCTAGTTACGTGTTCTTGATCAAGCCATTAACCTGCCTGCCTCAGTCTCTGTTCTTTTTTCTTTTTTTAAGATTTTTATTTATTTGACAGCACAAGCAGGGAGAGTGATAGAAAGAGGGAGAAACAGGCTTTCCACTAAGTGGGAAGCCCGATGCGGGGCTCAGTCCCAGGACCCCGGGATCATGACCTGAGCTGAAGCCAGCCGCTTAACTGACAGAGCCACCCAGGGGCCCCTTCAGTTTCTCTTCTAAAGTCCTTCCCTTTCTCATGAAGCCTAAATAAGATTAATATGTACAAATGATTTCATGTATATTGTACTTTGAGGATTTTAATATAAACTGTCCTGTAACTAGAGGTGAAAGAGGTAAACGTTGTTGGTTTGGTATCTGCACCAATATGAAATTCAGGAATAGTTGCCTTCAGAGACTCCTCTCAGCCCATCCGCTACCCCCCTCACTCCTTGCCAAGCAAAAAAAAGTGATTCTAAGTGTGTTTTTGTTTTAGTTATAAAGATACTGATTTTTTTTTTTTTTAAACAGGATTAACAGTTAAA
Source organism: Procyon lotor (assembly GCA_028646535.1). Taxonomy (NCBI): domain Eukaryota; kingdom Metazoa; phylum Chordata; class Mammalia; order Carnivora; family Procyonidae; genus Procyon; species Procyon lotor. The sequence goes on from CM053613.1 coordinate 31,850,855, forward strand.
ACAGTTAAAAAACTGGGTATTTGAAAAAATAAAAATTAAAAACTGGGTATTTGGGCTTTTTTAACAACATTGATTTCCTCTTACTAGATACAAAGATGAAAGCGATTATGCCTTACGTTACATGGAGAGTAGTTGGAAAGAGCAGCAAAAGGAAGAAGCAAAGAGGTAAGCACAAAACTTAACACCTTTGAGCAGAAATGTCATGAACATTCCTTTCTGTTTCCTGCTTCAGTTGCATGCACCATTGGGAGCAGGGGGTTTGGGCCACACAGTTCTGAATCCCAGTCCTGCTTACTTGCTGTGGGGCTTTAGACAAGTTCCTTAGCCTTTCCAAATCGGTCTTGTTGTTTGTAAAATGAGAATTTTCTGTTTTTACTTATTGAGGTACTATATTAAAATAATGTGTACCAAATTGCCTAGTGCAGTGCCTCACCCATATAAGCACACAGTAGGTGCTGAAAGCTTGCCCCGATCCCATTGTGATGTGTTCTTGTCGGTCTTTTTTTTTTTTTTTTTTAAAGATTTCATTTATTTATTGCGAGCAGGACAGAGTAGGAGGAGAGGCAGAGGGGGAAACAGATTCCCCACTGAGCAGGAGCCTGATGCCTCACTCGCTCCCAGGGCCCCGGGATCATGACCTGAGCCAAAGGCAGATGCCCCTCTTTCGCCATCTTTATTTCCCTTTCTATATCAGACACATCTCAGTCTTGCTAACCTATACCACTACTGGCCTTAGGGACCTGAGGAGGGATATGAATTGTGTCTGATTCCTGTTTGAATACCTAACAACAAACTAATGATTTCTTGGGTTGGGGTAACAAGTGATTACTTTTATAGTGTTAACTTAGTAAAATAATTCACTTCAGTCTCAACCTAGAATATTAAGCCTTTCTCCCTCTTGCCTTCCCCTCCTATACATAAAATGTCAAAGTGGTGGGAAAAATTATTGAATAAATTTTCTTATTTTTAAAAGCTGCTATGATAAGCAATTTATATCTTACTACTTTACTGAGAGCATTAAGATATTTTGTGTTGAGGTTTTATGTGAGGCCTTTTTTCTACTGTAAGTGGAGTCAGTGGCAGAGGCTCCTAGTAAAAAATATACCTGCTAGTTTGTTTTCAGGGGTAAAGCCTTGAGGCATTTTTAATGTATCAGCATATTCTGTATGAGCTCTCAGTTTAAATTTTTTAACTTTTAAAGAGAGTGATAATTTCATGTATATTGACAAAATTTTTTTTCTTTTTGACAGTTTAAGACTAGGTATGCAGGAGGACTTAGAGGAAATGAGACGTGAAGAAGAAGAAATGAAGCGTCGGAAGGCCAAGAAGATGAAAAAGCGTTAGCTGCTGCTTGTGTTTATTTTTGTGAAATTCTGGAGACACTCTGCTGCAAGGAGGTCCTGCCTTCAGAATGAAGAATATCCCTTTATGATTTTAGATTTCTACTTGGGTACTCCAGGAGAAGGAAGGCATACTGTCATTTGTAGGCTGTCATTGGAGCATTAAGTATTTTCAAATACTTTCCAGGGTTAAATCTGTAATGCAGATGATAGAATGCCCAGTTGAGCGCTCTTAGGAAGGTAGCTGTTCACAGGTGCCAGCCTTGATCCTGATGAGCTATGCACTCTAATGTGGGGCCACTCACCAGTCAGCCAATCTTATACTGTTCCTTTGCTACTTTGAAAAGGAAAAAAAGATTGCCTCGTGACTTCATAATTCTGCTGACATGTGAGTAGGGCACTGCCCGGCTCCCAATTAAACTTAACTTTGTCTTTTAATGAGGAACCTGGCCCTTACATGAATGTTGCCAGCAATAAAGTGACCTGTCCTAATCTATATGTTTGGATTGAGAACTTGAAAGTGTAGAGTAGGGTTTATAATTATCATATGGATGTCATCTCTGTGACTTTGAAGTAAAAAGTAGAATAAATTATATTGTATTCTGCATTATTTGTGGACTGGATGCTGAGCATTCTTATTCACTAATTTAGGTGATAAGGCAATTAACAAAAAATTTTTTTCAATTTAAAATACAAGTTATGCCATTTAGTTTAAAAATAATGTTTCCAAGTTTTCCTTTCAGATTTACTGTTATGTTGGCATTAGTATAAAATAGACAAGGTCACTGTGCTGATTGACTTTTATCTAAAAAATTCATTTTTATATTGAAGAAAAAAGCTTATTTTATTCAAACATTAGATTTGGAAGAGTAATAGTTTAAAAACTGAGGAAGTGACATGTGAGACTCCCCTCCTTCCCTCTCTTCCTTCATTATAAAAATATTTTGGAAAAAGGTGCCCCTGTACCTCTTGATAAAATGATTGCATTTTATCTTAAATTCCTTAGCAATTCATGGCAAAAACCAAAAACTAAATTCATGTGTATCAAGAGCACCACCTTCTCTTTTTGCCCATATTGCACTTTTATTTCAAACTATGCACTGTGAAGAGATGTTTTTCCCAGGTAGGAAAAGATGTTCCCTGTTACTAGTGTTTTACTGGGTTGTGGAACTTTCTTCAAGTCATATTTATAGACTTGATATCCCTTAAGCCTCAACTCCAGGCAGTTCCAATCAGGCTGACGTAGATTGTGGCTGGAGAGAAGCCAAGTCTCAAGAAAGTCAGCAACGGAGAATGAGATACAATGATGCTAGAGAATATTTGTCCTAGGTTCTCAATGTGGAGGGTTGGGGGCAGTGGGACATAAGCTTGTAAAACAGTTCCAAAAGTTGCTTTCATGTGTTTGTTTTTATCCAGAAAGCTTTCTTTATTCAAGTTTGATAGTGTAGATTATTGTTGTTAGCCTCCCTTAATGGGACAGCCATGTGACCCAGGCCCTTAAAACTCATTTTGAATGGAGTTTCAAATTTCAAAAGTGTAAGGATTTAACTTTGAAGCTGAATCCTGCAAAAGAGGTCTTTATCACTAGGAATAACACCCTTTCCAATGATCCACATAGAACTGTTACACTGGCAGAAAATCCTATCAGCTGCCTCTCAGCCATCTCAAATACCTTCGGTGAAATGGATTTAAAGGTAGTGTGATGTTCCATATAATGAAACAGGTTTGGAACATTATTTCCTTTGCTGTCACTTTTGTGCTTCCCCCCGCCCCTTTCAAAAGTTTTTTTCTTGAATATATTTTTTCAATATGCAGACTCTTGGAAAAATCTATTACAATCAAGTGCTTATCATAGCTGAAAGATTTCTCGTGGCTTAAAGTTTACTAGCACTTTATTTAATGTGCAGTTATTTGTACCTAAAGGCACCACTGTGCTAGATAATAAAAGTTCAGAACTTGAAGAGTCAGGTTGTGTCCTTAATGCGTGCATCACTTTTGAGTGGATTTCTTCTACAGGTGTTACTATTCTTCAGCATCAGCATTATAAAAGGGCACTTCTGTAGCTCAATTAAAAAGAAAGTCCTGAGAAAGTCTCTTAAATTAGTCTTGGCCTTGTTTCTAAATCCTGTCTTCCATTTTGTTCTGTAGTTCCTGACCACTCTTTCAAAAAGCCCACAAATCTTTGAAGAAACTGGAATAAGCTGTTATTTTATCAAGGTTTACAAATTAAGTGCTTCGTTTTTAATGTATCCTCTACTATTTTGGTTTTCAGATTTTATTAATTCAATATCTGAAGATGTGCCTTTTATTGGGTAATGTTAATTCACGAATGTAGTAATGTTATTTAACGATTGTAATGTTACATGATCATGGGTGTGGCATTCTCTACAGATGATGTGAAAGTAGTTTTCATAAAACTCATATGGCTCTGATTGCACAGTCCCACTTGCTTTTGATGTTGCTATGTCAAAGCAAGGGGCACTTTCTTTTAAAGCTACTTTCAGAACTTGTCTATTTTCTCTAAACTGTAAATGCAATTATGTCCATTTGGAGGCCAGGGTACCACATGTCACAGACAGCCTTACATGTGTGCCATGAGAGGGTTCAAAGACTGTTAACAAAGAAGAAAGTATATGGGAACTCGAGATTTCATTTTTTTAATGTTACCCCAAGATTTTCTCCAAGAAATTACTGTTTTGTATTTTGTAACTTAAAAGCAGCTATTAGTACATTTCTGAGATAATAGCAGGAGACCAAAACATGTTTGGAAAGAGAATAAATATATGAAGAGAGACTGGTTGGTTTATTTTCAATGTGCTGAATATATTAGACTACTATTTATTTTGTGAGTGGATGTGATAAAATAAATATTCAGGTGTTCAGTGTATGCTTAAGAGTGAGATATAGATTTCTTTGGAGTTATTAAATCCATCATGTCTTTTACATAATGGACAAATCAAGTTTTAAAAAAAGAAGACATATACATAGCTTAGCTTGTTTTCTGGTGCTGTTGACCTGCAAGAGAATCTACTTTTGCATATACAGGTGAAAGTTTTGCAATTTATGTATAAAAGAAATTGTAGGCATTAAAAATATTTTATTGATATTTTCACTGGTTTGCCTTTATTTACCAAAACTCAGATATTCCTTCTTCCATCACCCTGAACATTTTCTCAGCTAGAACCTCCAGTGGACTCATCAGACTTGAGATGGGGTTTGCCTCCTTACACACACACAGCTGTTCATTCTCCCTGACACATTGATGTCCGCTCACAACTGACACCTGTCCCCACCCCCAGCAGCTTAAGAGAGCTGGTCTGCTGCCAGATATCCAAGTTAGGAGAATTGTTTGGAGGTATACTCAGGAGACTGGAGGGAAGAAGAACTGGGTATATAGTTCTTGTCAAGAAAATGAGCAGGTTCTGATCCCCTATGATAAAAAGAGCCTGAAATAGCTGAGAAGATGAGTTCTTTGGAACATATAGGAGGCAAGTGGGCACAGCTGTGCAGCCAGAGAATGTAGGCACTTAACTGGATGAGATGCCTTGAGTCTTGGCCACATAAGTATTGTATGTAAGAGATGCTGCTATGCTTGAGTCAGGATTACAGTGTTTATGGATTTTGAGTTCACTTTTCTTAACATAAAAAATAAGGGCAATCCAGTCAGTGCACAGGGCCACCTAAAGAGAGTTTAGCACATGTACCAAATAGTCATCAACAAAATGTTACCTGTATAACCAGAGGATCAAGGTTGCACATCTGAAAAATGGAACTATCAGTCATCCTCAAGTAGCCACAGAATGGGAAAAGTTCCATACAGTTTGTTTCAAAAGTACTTGCTCTTATTAGGTTCTTCCCCGGCCCCAACCCCCAAACCCCTCAGGGCCAGAAAATCCCAAACCACCTTTAGAGGGCTTACAAAGAACTAGGGCTCAAACACCCAGAATAATTGCATGGGTCTTATACTTAGGTTTCCAACCTTGGTCTCAAACTCAAACTGCATCCTATTGAGGACTGAGCAGTTAGCTGGCTTTTGTTTCTATGGGTGCCGCCCTGATTAGCGGCAATCACTGCCAAAAGAATCACAGGCACCTTCTTGGCTACTCAGGTGAGGGAGGCATTGAGCCAAGAGACAGCCAAGATCTTGGATATTCCAGGCTCTTGTTTGGCTCTTTTCCTTGGCACATAAAAACCAAGGAGAAGGTCTGGATCTTAATCTTGATTCTGCAACCCAAAGCTGTAGGGCTGGTAAGATCCTTGAACCTCTCAACTTCATTTTTACCATTTTGTTAAATGAGGCCAGTGGCCAACCCAGGTTATTGTGAGGATAAAAATAATGTATAATTTAGCACCCAATATTAAAATGCAGTCCTTTCCCCACACAATGTAAGCCTTAAGTTCTTGAAAATAGCTGTGAAAAGGCCACAGAGAAGTATCCCCAAAGGATAGGCTTGAAGTTGCAACAGCCTTTTCTATAACTTTTTTTTCGATCCTGAACCCTGGATGCAGGATAAAGCCTATACTTGGAAACTAGGTCTAAGGAGCTTTGGAGCATTTCTATTCTTAAGGATACAGAATTAGGGGGGGGTAAACTGAACAAGGTATCTTAGTCTTAATGCCAGTCTTAAAACACAGGAGACCCAACCACGTTCATCTATCCCAAGTACCTCCCTACCCTCCATCCCCCTGCTTCGAGCTAACAGAATACCGAGTCTTCATCTTAAAAAATACAGTGACTTTTTACATAAAATGTGACAAAATAATGTGCAATTACTTTATGCGAAACCAACAACAGGAGCTGTACAGCTGGCCAGGTGAGCTTCAGAGCTGCATTGCTTCACCAGGATCATCTTTGCTTATTTCCACCGGGTTCTGGGGGGGAGAAAAGCATATCAGGTAGGCCTTACCTAGCGTTTGCTGGTGTAGGGGGATTAGGCAATTGCCCTCCTTGCTGATGACAGGCTCAAGTAGTTTTGTCCAGTTCTGTCTCTTAATGCCTTCCCCCCCCCCAAATATGTTTATTTTTTCAGTGTTACAAGATTTATTGTTCATGCACCACACCCAGTGCTCCATGCAATACGTGCCCTCCTCAATACCCACCACCAGGCTCGCCCAACCCACCACCTCCTCCCCTCCAAAACCCTCGATTTGTTGCTCAGAGTCCACATTCTCTCATAGTTCACCTCCCCCTCTGATTTCCCCCCTTAATGCCTTTGATCCCAGTTTCCAGAGGGACATAGCCGTGGGGGAGGAGGCCAAAAAAGGACAAATGTCCAACGTCTAACAGGAATTGAGAATATCTCTAGCACCAGAACCACTTTATTGACCACCGTTTACTGAGAAGAGGTAGGTAGGTCCGGGTTGCTGGTGTGAGCTTTTTTAAGAAATGCTACTGAAGCCTGAGCCCACAAAATGGCCCCCCTGAGCACAGGACAAGGTCACCCACATCAGCTGTGACTTTGGGCCTGAGATACCTTTACCTCCATGCTTCCAGGTTCTTTGAAACTGACAAATTTAAGACTCAAGACTCTTAGAAAAATATGTATAAAAGAAAGACATGAAAGACAGGGAACTAACTCTCAGATAGTGAATGATAACAGAAATACATAAGCTACAAGCACTTTCTTAATAAAGAAAAGACTATTTCTAAGGTTACTAGAGTTGGATCTTGATGTTTAGCTCATTGATCTGGGGGAATATATTTCAACGTAGGAATAGAGAACAAAGTTGAAAGCACACTTACCCCTCCTGGGGGATACTTATATCCCTTCCACATGGTTCCTGCAATGAGAACCAACCACAAGACAACAATCATCGTGGAGTTTCTTGCTCAGCTGGTGGTGTGTGCTGGGGAAAATGGGTGGTTCTGAAAGGTGTTCAATTCCTTGAGTCCTGGGAACTGGGCTGTCTTCATTCGAGACCAGATGGTGGATAGCACAGCATGATAGCTCCTGGCTGGAGAGCTTTATGGTCTAGTCTGAACTGCAATGGCTTGCCATGGCCATTTTGGGGGGCAGAGCTCAGACACCAATTGTGACATCAGCTCCTGTGACCTTGGGGGGACCAGTCAGAGTGGGTAGCTAGCTATGAGACAGTTGTCTAGGACGCCTGGCATGTCGGGGCCAAAGAACCCTTAATAAAGGGCCTTGTTCATTGGTGACCCTACGTCACTTGGTGACCCGATGTGGTTAGGATCTAGCTGGCATCACATCTTTATTAACTCATCACCCATCGAAATATTAACTATCAGTTTTATGCAATCAGATGCAAAAAGCATTGCTATGCAGAAAATACCCTGGATTAATTGGGAGGATTGGCTAGGCATGCTGTGAGTATTTTATTTATATACTACTTCTATACTTTTTATTATATATATACACTCTTAGAGTATATAGTATATACACTATTTATTATATATACTATTTATATACTTTATATACTATTTATATATATTTATATACTACTGCTAGGCTACTCGAAAGAGAAAAATCTTGCATTTTGTGAAGCACTGGTTAAGCCCTCATTACGCAGGGTGTGCCCCCTCCTCTCAATCTCACTGGAAAGGGGAGAGAAGGAAGATGGGCTTTTATGCTCATTTCCCAGCAGGAGAAACCTGAGGAGCAGAAGAGTTTCGGTGGTTTGGTCAGGATCATGCAGCCCAGCTAAGCAAGTGCCCAGTGCCTCCTACCACATCCCCAACCCCATAGGTGGGTGGAGAGCAAAAAGAAAGAAAAAGAACCCTCATGACCTGTTCCTAGTATCCCTGGGCTTGGGACTTAAAGCGCCTGCCATCCAGAGTAGCTTCCCAGAAAACCTGCTTTTGTAATCAGCTTATTACTAAGACTTTAAGTTTCTTTAACAGTGGGAACATCTTTGAAAAAACAGGTTTGAACAAAAGGGAGTGGGATGTGAGAACCCCAGGAGCTGCTTGCTAAAAGGATACTGTATTCATGTTTCCTAGAGGGGGGCGGGTCTAGTAGAATGAGTGTAAAAAGCTATTAAGTCCTATGCTTGCATCTCAGTTTTACCAAAGAGTTGGTCTATGGCCTTGGGTAAATAGTTGAGGTTGCTGTCACGAGTAAATCTTTGCTGAGCGGTTCATTATTTTGCTTAGTTGTTAAGTTAGCACTTAGTAAAAAAAATTAAAAAAAAAGTTAGCACTTAGTAAATGCTTTGCATCAAATGCCCGACAAGAATTCCCAAATGCAATCCTCGCAAAAATAGTAAGATACTGAGCTATCTCCATTGGGCAGGTGAAGAAAGTGAGGTTTAGAGAGAATTCAACCTTCCCAGGGTCACACAGCTAGTGAGAGCAAGGTTAAGGCTTGAACTCATTCACGTTAACTCCAGTCTTGGGAGCTGCCAAAAAGGGGCACTGAAAACATTCAACCAACTTCTTATGGTTTGTGGGTAAAGACATTAATAGACGGGAACAGTCTTTGGAAATAGTACCTAGATGTGCTGAACCAATCTTGGGACCTTGGCCTGCTGCCCAAAGCAGGGCTGCCGTCTTCTTTCCCCACCGCATACCTCAAACCACTTCCCCTTTGACAGCTGATTGTTTCCCTGGGGGAAATAAACTCTCCACCGAGATTTCAGGGCGTCACGGCGCTCTCTGGAAAGGGAGAAGTTGAGTCCAGCAGACCTAACCACTCACTCAGAGCTGCAGGTCTTCATCCAAGGTCCGGCTCCTCAGTTGCGTCTTGTTCTCCTCAACAGGCCACTTCTCTTTCCACTTCAGAGTTGGAGGCTGAGTCAGAAAGAAATTTAAAGGCAGAAGTGGTTCTACTTGTGGGCCTAGTAGGTAACTGCCCCTGTATGATGCAAGGGCCTTTAGGAGGTCTCACCAATGCCCACATTCCCTTTCCTACCAGGGACCGCTGATCTGCTTGGCTCGAAACCCGTTTCCAGCAGACCCCTTATAAATTCCAAAATGCTTTGAGATAACTGCTGTTATACACCCAAGAGGCTGGTGGAACTTAAAGATAGCCCAAGGGGATGAGAAGTAACCTAGGAAACTAACTTTGTTCCCATTGCATCCTGACTTCTAATTAGTGGTGAGACCTCAACTACCCTTCCCCTTTGGTCAGAAATCCCAGCTGGGCAGGGCGGGGGGGTGGGGAGGAGCAGGAGGGGAGTCAGAGCCAGGACTCCTACTACCGGGGGTTCACAGGCAGGGTCATTACTTACCATAAACTCCGGAAATGCACCCATGTAACATGCAAGTCCAACAAAAAGCATCCAGCCAAGCACGATCATGATAACAAGTAAAACAATGTCTAAGACACAACTGCACAGTGAAAGACTATTCACCAAGATCTTGGCAAAGGAGTGTGCTCATGAAACCCTCAGTTGGTAGAGGTCTTGCATGTCAGTTCCGGACCTTGGCTCCAAAGGATCAGCACCGCCCTAGTGGAGAAGTTGGGAGTCTAGTAGGGCATTGTGACATCATTGGTCACATGGCCCAGGCTCACAACAGGTCAGAGACTCTGCCCCCAGACCAGTAGCTGAGTGGCAAGCTACTCATAGCATTCTCTCATAGCAACAACATGAAGCAGGTACTATTATCAAGCCCATTTACTAAGGAGAAGACAGAAGCGTAGAGAGCCTAAGTGACTCGCACCAGGTCTCAAGGCCTGGCACCAGATCAGGGCAGGACTCAAGGCCCAGCTACCCCTTAGAAAGCTGGGCTCCTTAGACTACAGACAGAGATGGGGAAGGGTATGAATGGAATAAACTGAATTCTAGGGAAAGTGAGACATCTCTTATTTCTGTCCCTGCAACTCCCTTGTCATTCCAAGGGCTCTGTCACCATCATTTTATACCATTCTTCAATATCTTTGGTCAGTAACTCTCTGCTGGTTCTCCTCACTTGACCTTCAAGAAGCCACCAGGAAGTCTTCTCGAAGAAACCTCCAACTCATGCTGTGGCTCCCTTCCTAACCTGCTTCTTAATTTCCTTTTATGACCATAAACTTCTTAAACAAGTGGTTCACACTCAAAGCCTTTCTTCTCAATTTCTACCTTTCTTCCTATATCACATTCTGACTTCTGGATCCCACGCTACTACTTAGATGCTCTCAGGGGTTACCAAAGATCTCCTTTTTGTCAAGTCCAGTGACCTCATCCTCATCCCTTTGACCTCCCTGCATTGTCACAATGGACCCTTCCCTCCACCAGAATTCTTTCTACAGACACACATCCCTATGTGTTATTTTGATATCCCCTTTATTTTCATTGTTTTGGGATGATGAAAATAATAGGTGCTCATGGTAAAACATGAAACTATCTGCAAACACATAAGAAAAATTTTACAATCTCCTCTCTATTCCCCCCTCAATTCCCACTCCTATGATGTACCCAAGCCTGGTGTGTACCCTTCTGCCAGAGAATCTTCCATGAGCTTGTAAACATCATATAGAGGGATACAGAGGGTTTCTTTTCAGTGTTGCTTTATTAAAGGGGATCAGACTACCTGTGCTACTAAGAATCTTGTTTTTCTTCTGTTAACAACAATACATTATGGACGTCCTCCTGGGTCAATGGATAAAAAATTTAAACACATTCCTCTTTTTTATAATAAGCTTTATTGAGGTATAAATCACATACGATAAAATTCACTCCCTTTTAGTGTGCTGTTGATGAGTTTTGAAAAATGTGTCAATCTTGTAACTACTACCACTATCAGGAGAGAAGAAATTTCGATCATCTCAAAAAGTTCCCTGTGTCCCTTTGCAATAAGTCTCCTCCCTTGAACTCCCTGCTCCCTGGAAACCATTTATCTGCTTTTGCATTTTCCAGAACTTCACTTAAAGAGAGTGACAGGCTCATTCACTGGCTTCTCTCGCTTAACATAATGCTTTTAAGATTCATCCACGTTGTACCATAGTTTGTCCTGTTTTACTGAATGAACACAGGGCCCACTGCATGGACACCACAGTTTATCAAGTTACCTTTCAGAGAACGTTTGGGTTGTTTCCAGTTTGGGTTATTATGAGCAAGTTTGGATTATCATAATCTTTGGGTACAGTTTTTTGTGTGAACATAAGTTTTAGTTTCTCTAGGGTAAATCCCAGCAGGGGTATTTGAATCATATGGTAAGTACCTGTTAAAAAAAACTTTATCACTAATTCTCAGCAATTTTACTTTGCTGTGACCATGTGATTTTCTGCATCTTCTATTTGGGGTTCAATGAGCTTCTTCGAACTGTGGATTTATGGTTTTCATCAAATTGAGAAAGTATCTGGCTAATATTTCTTCAAATACTTTTCTCTGCCTCTCTGTCCCCCTCTGTGACCTTCGTTACGTGTGAGACCAGTAACCAGTATGAACATGTCCCAAAGCTTGCCGGTGGCTCTGTTCATCTTTGAGTCTTTGTCTCTCTTTGTGTTTCATTTTGGATAGTTTCCATTGCTTTCTTTTTCAAGTTCACTCATCTTTCCCCTACAGTGTCTAATCTTCTGTGAATCCCATACAGTGCATTTTTCATTTAATGTTGTATTTTTCATCTCTTCAAGCTCAATTTGTCTTTTAAAAAATTCTTTCTCCCCCCCCCCACATCGTGTTCATGCTTCCCTTTGTATCCTTGGCATTTTTGTAAGACTGATCATAAACTAAATTTTAAGGACTCCATCTGCAAATCTACCATCTCTGTCATTTCTGGAGTTGTTGGTGGTTGATTTTTCCTTTTGTTATGGGTGATATTTTCCTACTTCTTTGAATGCCTGGTAACTTTTGGTTGGATGTTCAACATGGTGAATTTTACAAGGCTTCTGCTGAACTTGGTTATATTCCTTTCAGTAGTGTGGGGTGTTTTCCCAGGATATTTGGGGTCAGTTTGATTCTTCTGAGGTTTGTTTTAAGATTTGTTAAGGTGAACAAAGAGCAGCTTTTACTCTGAGGATAATTCTCTCCATTACTGAGCTATGACCCTTCTGGTGCCCACTGGGCACTCTGATGCCTATTGTGTTCAGTCTTTCAAATCTGTGGAATTTTCCCCAACTCCTAGCCGTTTTGGAAGCTCCAAGAAGTGTTAGGCCTGCTGTTTGTGGGTGACTCTTAACCCAGTCAAACTCAAAGACTCACAAGGACCCCTACAGAGATCTCCAGAGTTCTCTCTCTGTGGAATCTTCTTTTCCAGGACCCCATCCTGCAGATTCCTGGCACTCGGGTCTCCTTTGTTCTCCGCTATCTTTCTTTACACCTAGCAAGACTAATCTTGGTTTGGGAAACCCCATCATGTTGCAGTCTGAAAACCACTTCCAGGCAGTAGGCTGGAGCAATTGTATAAGGCCTTTATTTACTGTCTCTCAAAGTTCACAGGCCTGTGCTTGCTGCTTCTTGTGCAAATCTGAAAACAATTATTTCATATATTTTGTGCAGTTTTCTATTGTTTATGGAGAGAAGGTAACTCTTTTTTACTCTTTTTCTATTGTTTATGGAGAGAAGGTAACAGTTTTCTATTATTTATGGAGAGAAGGCAGTTGATCCTTTCTAGGCAGAAGCAGGAATCCAACTTATTCTGTTTAATTTCTGCATAATAGTCCACATTTATTTCCTCTTTCTCCTAATGGTGAATCTATCAGTCAAGAGATGGAAACCACACAGTAATTTCAACAGAGAAAGTTTAATAAAGAGAGTTATTGACTAGGAACAAGAGATTAAGGAAAAGGTAGAAAGCTCTACCTATATAGAAATAGCATATATAGGGAGCAGCCACCACCCCTAAGACCTAGGCAAAGCACCTAAGGGAGAAACAAACTTGTAAGGGTTTCCCCCTTCCCCCAGAGCTGAGATCCAAAATTAGGTAAAGAAGTGGTGGCCACAGGGCACCTGGAGGCTCAGTGGGTTAAGGCCTCTGCCTTCGGTTCAAGTCATGATCTCAGGGTCCTGGGATCCAGCCCTGCATGGGGCTTTCTGCTCAGCGGAGAGCCTGCTTCACCCCCTCTCTCTGCCTGCCTCTCTACGTACTTGTGATCTCTCCTCTGTCAAATAAATAAATAAAATCTTTGAAAAAAAAAAAAAAGAAGAAGAAGAAGAAGAAGAAGAAGAAGAAGAAGTGGTGACCATCCTCGAATGGATGGTAGAGAAATCCAATCAGCTGCAGGCCAGACCCGACAATGAGAGAATCACTAGATGCTGGTGAAATTTGCCAGGAAGTCTCCGGAGGGGGTTCCGGGAGGTTCGCTGATCATTGCTGAGAATCTGCCAACAGAATATACCAGAGAGCTAACCCTATGGGGTGCTGGTGGTGGAACTCAAAGCAAGCTGTTCAGTGAATGGGATGCCATTGAAACTCAATGGAAAACAGTCCACAGAGAGGCCACTGGAAGTTAATCTGCCATGACAACCACTGGATAGCACCCACGTGCCAGCCACACAGCAGAACAAGGAGAAATGAAGGCACACTGAAACCAGGAAGAGAAGTTTCTTCCTCCTCCAGTAGCTTCCCAAGGCCCTCCATTGATAAAACTTAACATCATGGCCACTAGGCAAGGAAAAAGGGTTTATAAGGTGTAGGTCCATTACAGCAGAGCAAGCAGTGAATGGTGGATTCGGAGCTGACGGACAATGAGTTCATAAACGGCACAATGTGCAATGGTTTTCTCCCATTTTTTACCACCATACATAATGCTGTGATCGTTAAACAACATTTCTTAGACAATTTCTTCTGAGTAGTGCCAGGTTTTTACTTGTTAACCAGGAAAGCCGCAAGATGACAAAAAAGAGTATGCCAGTTCAGATAGAGCATGACAATGGAGAGACTATACAAAATCCTTCCAAAAAAAGAACTTAAGAGAAGAAAAGAAAGATTATAGTTTCATTTCATAAGGACAAAGGATGTCTTTCCAGAGACAAAGGATGCCTGTGGCAGGATAGCCTGAGATGCAGCATACGTTGTTGGTCAATGAACAACATAAGCTCCACACATCTAAGTGACAGATACTGGTTTTTGATGCACATATTTTTAAAATTTTCATGTAGTCTCATTTACTTATTTTTTTTTTTCTTTCGTTGCCTATGCCTTGGTGTCATATCCAAGAAATCACTGCCAAGTCTGATGTCGCAAAATTTTTCCTATGTTTCCTTCTAAAAGTTATATTGTTTTGGTTCTTACTTTGAGGTCTTTGATTCATTTTAATTTTTGTATATGGTGTTAGATAAGAGTCCAATTCATTCTTGCATATGGATATCCAGTTTTCCAAGCACCACCTGTTGAAAAGACTGGCCTTTCCCCATTGAATGGTCTTGGAACTCTTGTCAAAAATCATTTGACCCTGTATGCAAATATTTATTTCTGGGCTGTCTATTCAATTCCATTGGTGAGGTACTTAGGTATGTCACAATCATAGAGACAGAAAATAGAATTCTGAGTTGCCAGGGGCTGGGAAGAGGGAAGAGTAGGAAGATATTATTTAATAGATACAGGGTTTCAGTTTTAGAAGATGAAAAGCATTATGGAGATGGGTGGTAGAGATGGCTGGGCAACAATACGAATGTATTTAATACCAGTTTACTGTATACTTAAAAATGGTTAAGATGGTAAATTGTACGTTATGTGCGTTTTACCACAATAAAAAAAAGGGGGGGAAAAGAGAAGTAAATGATAAGGATACATGTGTCTGACATTTGGAATACTAGGGTTTCATCCCTGAACAATATGTCTGATAGGACCAGGAACTATGAAAGCAAAGAGTGTAAACAGAGATCAGAAGCAGAGCACCAAGAAAAAAAATTCTTATCTTAAACAAGCCATTCTTGTGGCTTTTCCAAAGCTAAAAACAAAGATGCAAATTATAGACTTTTCCCATTTCTTAGTTCGGGATATTTTTTTTTTCTTTTAATATAATTAACAACTTTCTACTTGTGTCTTGGGTAATTTTATTTCGGTAAGACAAATTTCCAAAAGCAGGGTTATAGTGTCAAAGGTATGTCAGATTACTTTGCCCAAAGATCGTAGCAAATTATGCTCCCACTGACTACGTTTGAGTTTCTTAAACCAGGGAGCAAGGATGGCTTTCAGTGGATCTCTGAACATTCCTGAAACTGGACACAAAATCAACTGCATATGTTGGCATATACATTTTTCTGGGACAGGTCTGTATCTTCCAAGATTTTTTTTTTTTAAGTCTGAAACTCTAATAAGGCTGAGAAGTAGTATACTATGCCATCTTCTCCTTCTGGCTTTGTCACCCTATACTTATATTCATTCAGCAAACTTACCAAATATCAGAAGAATGAAGACGTGCATAAACCAAGCATGCTAGGCACTGGGAATACAGAGAGAAATGAGATTTGACAGCTGTCAGGACCTTACAGTCTTTGGGGACAGAAAGAGGGGAAGAGATGAAGTAGTCCAGTACAATAAAATATCCTGGGCAGGGCATTAAGGCAAGAAGCACAGAAGACACAACATGTTTGGGGAAAAAGTGAATATTTCAGCCTGGCTACACGACAGGATGTAATAGTGTCAATTTCTGGATGTGGGGGGCTGGGGTCATACCAAAGTCAGCCAATGTTTATACTCCACAATCTTCCTCTTATGACTAAGTACTGATAGGCACAGAATTCCAGCTTCTTGGAGATTATTAATCATAAAATTTCATCACAACTTCACACACAGGGAGGCAGCAAAATGCACAGAGAAGGAACATGGTCTCTGACACTTTCTGCAATAATTTAACATTTCTGAGTCTTGGTTTTCCTATCTGTAAAATGGAGCCAATTATACCACATAGCCTCTATTTTAAGATGCATACTTTTTCACATTTTAGTTCTTTTCGAATAGGTGTAAGTGTTAAAATTGATATTTTTAATTTTGTACCCTTTTCTTTCCCAAAACCTTGTCAATAATACATCTCTTACTCAACAGGATCTCAGAAACAAGGAAATAGGTAATACAATCCCAAACCTCAGTTTCCTTGCCAGCAAAATTGAGATAATTCTATCTAGGTCATTGGGTTCTGAGAAGATCAACTGTGATAAAGCACATAAAACTCTTAGCAATGTACTTTCCACACAGGAAATGATGGCTACACACACAGAGAGAGGCATAAAGTGTTCACATGGCCTGTAAGTCATTTGTAGTGACTAAACCAGAAGAGAATGAGCTGTCTGGATGGAAGGCGTCTTCCATAAATGGTTCTTTCATCAAAGATTGAAGACCCTTGCTCAGGCCTCACTTCTATCGTGGTATCTTTTCCTTGATTAATGGATCTCTGACAGGGTCTGTTAGATCTTAGAGGCCCCAGAAGTCCCACTGTTTCCTAGATTTGTCAGATCTGCCTGAGGTGCTCTCAGAGGCCTCTTATCTTTCAATCTTCTTCCCTCCTACCTTCTCTCCTGGCTTCCTCTCTTGCCCCACATACAGTCTCTTCACAAGGCAGCAGTCAGACCTATTCTTTCAAAACTCAGTCACATCACTTTTGGTTCAAAACCCTCCAGTGGGCTCCTCTTTCCCTCAGAGTAAAAGCATAAGAAAGAAAAATGCAGCCCCTGACATCTGGGAACTGGTCTGACCCAGCCAGGAAGGTCTCCGTGTTAGAAGTTGACGCGGCACTCACGGCTAGGTTATGTTATTCTCCTGTTAGATAAAACAATCTCACAGAACACAAACATCAGACAGGGTCACTCAGACCATGAGAAAAGGAGACCAAATAAGGCCACATCATAATTTTGTCTAAGCAGAGATAAACCCAGGTCACTGTGTAGCCCATGAAATACCAAACATCCTCTTCTAGCTGCTAATATGAGTGACTACTACTTCTTTACCAATTACTGCTTTCTCCTTGCTCCAGTTTGCCCACTATCTGGATATTTACTGAGATATCCAATCACAGAATTGTCTCTGCTTTCTGATAGCTTCCAATCCAGAGTGAAGAGTCACTTCATTAAACCCTCCCCCAAGTCACCCAAAACCCCAGTCCTATAATAGGTCTTTCTCACACTCCCGCAGTGAGCAGTCCCAATGGTTGTCCACAGTATCTGCTCCCCTCACTGCAAAGAGTAATCAACCCAACTTGTTTAAGTTCCCGATGCTCTTCTGGCTTCAGGGCATTGACAAGCCAGAATCACAAATGTCTACAAAGGCCCCACAGTGATTCTCAGACTTCACCGTGCATTAGAATCACCACGTTTGTCAAAAATAATGGCCTGAACCACCCCTCTCCCAGCGTTTCTAGTTCTGTAAGTCTGAGGATGGGGTCTTGGAATCTGTATTTCTCACAAGTTCCAGGTGATGCTAAGGTTGTGAGTCTGGGGGCCACACTGAAAGAACCAGGGCCCTAAGCCATTTGTGGCTTCCCTTTATTTCTCTAACTTAGCCTACTTCTGTTTCCTCACCTCTCACTTCATTCTACTCCAGCTACACTGGCTATCTTGCTGTTTTGAGCTCACACCTGTCTTAGGACTTTGCTTTGAATGTCCTCTAAAATAGAACACTTATTTTCTCACCCCTCAGGGAGACCTACCCCGATCTCCTTACCCTGCATCTTAAAAATTTATTCCCCACAACACTTAATTACCTTTCAGCATCTGATCTAACTTATTTATTATATGTATTGTTCTGCTCTCCTCCTAATAAAAGAATGACAGCCTTAGGACAACCGATATTTTTGTCTATTTTGTTCACTGCTGTATCCTGAGACCTAGAAAAAGATCTAGCAAACAGTCAATGCTCAACAAAAGTTTGTTGAATGAATAAATATGCTTTCCAACCTTTATTTTCTTCTCCTAATTGAGTCACAGCATTCCTGTCTCTGGCTATCTCTGTAAATACAATCACCCTCCTGCTTACCCATCATCCTGACAGTTAGGATATCCATCTTCTCCAACTTTTAAAGCCCAGTGGCTCAAATCAGGGAGAAAGCAGGTAAGTAAATCACAAGTCAAGGAGAACAGACAAAGCCAGCAAAATTGCATCTCTTCATTCTCTCTCTGTGGATGGCCTTATCCACCAATCCACCTCCTCTCTTGTTCTCAAACTCTTTTTCAAACCTAGCTTTTCCTCTCCCTGCCACCAACAGTTATGGCGCCCCTCCTTAAAAAAAAAAAAAAAAAAAAAAAAAGGCAACTCCTCCCCACATGCTGCACCAGCCCTCACCATCTCCCAGTGTTTCGACAATGCTCCTTCTGACTCCATTTTCCCTTTCTAGCTCCCAGAAAATTTGCTTTTGAAGTTCCGTTACCTCTTCCTTCCTAAATCTAACTATAATTTTTGGTCTTGATCTTTCTCGATACTCTGCTGAATTTAACACACCCTTCTAGAAACTCTCTTCTAAAACAGCGCGAGTTGCTTCTACCTCCTTTACTGCTTCTCCTCGGATCCTTCCTATTCTCTCCTTACAGATGTCCCCAAGTTTCCTTCCAGCAAGCCGGGTCGTGGCCCAGGGGCGCTAACGTCTTCCCGACCGAGCTCGGGATCCGCGGTGGGGCGCTGGTCCGACTCCCGGGCGGAGCGGCCGCCGAGCCTGGGCGTTGGACGCTGGCGGACTTTCGAGCCTGGGAAGGGGCGTGGCCGCTCGGGAGACTTGGACCTCCGCGGCCTCCGTCCAAGGCTGGGCACGGAAGGAGGTCTGTGGGCTGGAGTTCGCAGAACCTGGCGCCGGGACGTGGAGGGAGATGGAGTTCGACTGCGAGGGTCTCAGACGGCTGCTGAGCAAGGTGCGGGCAGCCCTCCGGGCCGGGTCAGGGGCCCCGGGGTGTCGGGGCCGAGCTGCCTTGTCGAGACGTTTCCCCGGTTCGTCCCGGGGTTTGCAGCGGAGGCGGGCTGGCCTGAAGCCGGCTTTGGGGAGTGTCCCCTGGCAGGCTGCGGGTCTCTCCCTCCCGAGCCCTCAGTCGCCGGGTGGGGGCTGTGGCTCCGCCCGCGGCTCCGTGGCCCGCGGCCTCCAC
>CM053613.1:31870583-31899730 GCA_028646535.1 Procyon lotor
AAAAAGTTAACATTTGAGTGAGCTGGGTGAAGAGTATATGAAAATTTTTTGTACTTATTTTTGTAACTTTTCTATAAGTCTGCAGTTATTTTAAAATGAAAAAATAAAAGAAAAAGACCGTTCCTGAACATAGGTACTTTGCTACAAGCACATTCATGTTATTTTCCCATCTTTTGGTGATGTGGATTAGCATTTCTCTAATTTTCAGTTTAAAGAATTAAATAATTTTCCAGTTAAAAGTCTTATGTTTTCAAAAACTCTTAAGCATAATGCAAAACTTTCTTTTCATTAACTTGATAACAATATATAGGTTAACAAGGTAGTATTCTTTAGGAAAATTTTTACATAACTTTTCCCTTTGTATTCTGCAGCCTAAATCTGTCATTGTTGGGCTAATTAAAGAAATGATTGCCAAGTTTCAAGAGGAACTTCCCCTGTATTCTCTACCATCATCTGATGAGGCACGGCAGGTAGACTTGCTAGCCTATATTGCAAAAATTACTGAAGGTTTGTATTTTTATTGATCAGAGAGTTATGAATTTACAATTTCTTACTAATATCCTTTACTCTCTGCTACTGGATTTCTGTAAATAAATATATTCATGTATCTGTATTGAATACATATACAATACATATTTGTGTTTAATCAAAAATTCCTGTACATCTATTATAAGGTGTTACCATACAGTTTCAATAATTGTAGTTTATTTTTTTAAAGATTTTATTTATTTTAGAACAACAAAAAAAAAGATTTTATTTATTTATTTGACAGAGAGAGAGATCACAAGTAGGCAGAGAGGCAGAGAGAGAGGGGGAAGCAGACTCCCTGCTGAGCGGAGAACCCGATGCGAGGCTTGATCCCAGGACTCTGAGATCATGATCTGAGCCAAAGGCAGAGGCTTTAACCCACTGAGCCACCCAGGCGCCCCCCCCCCCAATAATTGTAGTTTCTTAAAATGTAAAAGATTACTCTTACACTGACAGATAAAATAATTCTTTGTTTTGTTCAAAATAACTTGATATGACGATCCCAAACCTTTTTCATTATATGTTCTTGTGGCTTTTTGCCTCATTCAGTAAATAGATTGGATCAGAAAATTTGTTTCTTGATGTCGAGGATAAAGCAAAATATCCATGCTTAATAAAATTCAATAAGGCATTAAACATTTTTACATTATAGACCAGAGCAGTAAGAATCAGAATGCCATTTAGAATTATGGAAATTCTATTTTTCAGTCTTATATAATGTTTTAAATGTTTAGAAAGATATTTTCTTTTTTTTTTTTTAAGATTTTATTTATATATTTATTTGAGAGAGAGAGAGAGATCACAAGTAGGCAGAGAGGCAGGCAGAGAGAGAGGGGGAAACGGGCTCCCCGCTGAGCAGAGAACCTGATGTGGGGCTCGATCCCAGGACCCTGAGATCATGACCTGAGCCAAAGGCAGAGGCTTTAACCCACTGAGCCACCCAGGGGCCCCAAAGATACTTTCTTTTTAAAGGGGTAGTCTCTATGTAGTAGAATATTTACTGAGATTCCTGTCTGTCTTGCATTTCACTTGTTCAAATATTTTTGAATGCTTCTCATGGACTAGCACCATGTTTTCTGTCCAAGTTACTAAAAGTTGGTGTATTTTTTTAAGATGCTAAAAAAGATTTTTGATATTATTTCAAAATTCTCATGATAATCCACTTTTATTTTTAGGTGTCTCAGACATAAATTCAAAGAACTGGGTAAATCGCGAGCAGAAAACAATCAATAAAATTACTGTGGTTGGAGGTGGAGAACTGGGTATTGCCTGCACATTAGCAATCTCAGCAAAGGTATGTAAGCATAGTGGTTATAAATCCATCTATCATATTGCTACACTTTTAGGCAGTTTATGTTTAACATACAGGAAATAATGGCTTCATTTTGTCATGTGGAAAAACCTCATTTTGCCTTAAAATATATTTAGTAAGTTAGTAAAACAAAAAGTTGAAAGGTCTCATCAGGGATATTGCTTCTTAATTAGTACTTAGTCATAGAATAGGCTTTAAAAAAGTGATTCGAACAATGGGCTCATCATTCTATTCCAAGAGAAACCTCAACATGACATTCATCTGACTTAGTCACCAATTCCTTTGTGTTTTCTGAGTCATGCTGCTTTAATTAAGCTCTTATTTAATATAATACTTAATTTTAGCTCTTTCTAAAATTAACATTTTTTTCTTAAAGATTGCCTTTTCTTGTGTAATTACTCCACTTTCTCTTAGGATCATAGTTTCTAAATTGATATTTTACACTAGTTTGAAATTTGTTTATTTTTCCACCAGTCCTTTTTACTAGATCTTTTGTATATAAATTATTTTTAGAAAAGCTTAAATTCCCTTCCAGACAGCTTCAAAAGACCTTCCAAGGTCCTGGTATCATGGTAACAGCCTGTCTGTCTTTTCAGGGATGTAGCCCAGAGTGGAATAGCTGTCCTTCGCTGTTTATTTGGTAGCTGGCATTTTGTTTTTTCTTTTCGATTAAAATTTGATTGTCAGAGAAAGACAATTATCATATGATCTCTTTGATATGAGGAACTTGAGAGGCAGGGTGGGGGGCTATGGGGGAAGGGGAGGGAAACATGAAACAAGATGGGGAGGGAAACAAACCATAAGAGACTCTTAACCTCAGGAAACAAACTGAGCGTTGCTGGGGGGTGGGGGAGGATGGGGTGGCTGGGTGATGGACGTTGGGGAGGGTATGTGCTATGGTGAGTGCTGGAATTGTGTAAGCCTGATGATTCACCGACCTGTACCCCTGGAACAAATAATACATTGTATGTTAATAAAAATAAATAAATAAATAATAAAATTTTGATTGTTTGTCAGGCACCTGGATGGCTCAGTCTGTTAAGTGTCTGCCTTTGGCTCAGGTCATGATCCTGGAGTCCTGGGATCGAGCCTGATGTGAATCAGGCTCCCTGCTTAGTGGAGAGTCTGCTTCTCCCTGTTCCCCTCACCCTGCTCGTGCTTTCTCTCTCCAATAAATAAATAAAATCTTTTAAAAAATGTGATTGTCATCTAGATTTTTCCCTTTTTATTTCAGACTCATTTATGTCTTAGAGATAAGTTATACTTTAGTAAATAATTAAATTGTATCCAGGGAGCTAGAAAATTTTAAAAGCTGGCTTCATGGAACAACATATTCTAACTTTTTTTTTTTTTTAAAGAATTTATTTACTTGGGAGGGAGGAATGAGAGAGTGAGAGAGCAGGACCAGGGGGAGAAGCAGAGGGAGAAGCAGACTCCCTGCTGAGCACTGAAGCTCCATACAGAGCTCGATCCCAGGACCTGGGGATCATCACTTGATCCTAAGGCAGATGCTTAAACGACTGAGCCACCCAGGCACCCCAACATATGCTAACTTTTGACTTCGTTTCATTTCCTCCACCCTCCATATGAATACACTAGTCCCTTTTAATTGGAATTTGAATTGTTTCAGTCCCTTTGTTACTAAACCGAATGCTTATTTTCTCCTCTGAATTTTCTTTTAGTTGTACATAATCTCAAAAACAGTACTAGTGTGGGGGCGCCCATGTGGCTCAGTCAGTTGAGTAGTCGAAGGCAGACGCTTAACGACTGAGCCACCCAGGCGCCCCGACAAATACTGTATCTTGACATTGGATATATTGTATCTTGCATCAAAATATCAATTGTTTATAAGAAAAATGGAAAAAATTTCCATTCAGACAGTTTACAGACAAAAGCCTACTGAGTGAGTTTCCAACAGTTAAAGAAACATTACTTTAAGGGGCCTTCTGGTACTTAACCAAAACCCAACAAAATTGATAAAACTCAGTACTGTTAGGGATGTCAAAAATCAGATTGAGGTGCATACTGTTCTTAGCAGCATAAATTAGTTCTGCCTTTCTGAGGCACCATCTAGCAATATGTAATAAGTACCATAAAGACCATTCATGCCCTCTGATTGACCAGTACTGTTTTTCTTTTTTTAAAGATCTTATTTATTTATTTGACAGAGAGAGGCACAGCGAGAGAGAGAACACAAGAAGGAGGGTGGGAGAGGAAGAAGCAGGCTTCCTGCTGAGCAGAAAGCCTGATGTGGGGCTTAATCCCAGGACCCTGGGATCTTGACCTGAGCAGAAGGCAGATGCTTAACGACTGAGCCACCCAGGTGCCCATTTATGTTTTTTAAGATTTGATTTATTAGAGAAAGAGAGAGAGAGCACAAGCAGGGGGAGTGGCAGGCAGAGGGAGAGGGAGAAGCAGGCTCCATCCAGCGTAGGGAGCCCAATGTGGGGCTCGATCCCAGGACCCTGAGATCATGATCTGAGCTGAAGGCAGAGGCTTCAACCTACTGAGCTACCCAGGCGCCCCCATTCCTGGCATTTTAAATGAAGAAATCAAGGCAGAGGGTGGTTGTGCAACTCTCCTAAAGTCACACTGTTAATAAATGGAGGCAGGATTTGAAGTGAGGCAGCCTGTTGAGGGAGCCTGTATTCTAAATCTTTACTACTCAGCGTGTGGCTCTCGGACCAGCAGCACCGCAATAACTGAGATCACTAGAATTGCATTATGTAAGCCCCCACCCTAGACTATGGAAGCAAATCTGCATTTTAACAACCCCTGCTGTTACTCGTGCTGTACTGATCTATTAAATGGTGATCCTTTAAAGCTTGGAAAGTTCTGCTCTAAACCACTATGTTATACTCCCTCATTGCTGTTGTTCTTAAAGATGGACGGACATTTCTAGTCTTTTGAATCTCCTTATATGCATTGTATCACATTACACATGTACTAATAAACTTGTAGATAATTTCTATAAATGAGATAAGTGGACTAAAGGAATTTCTCTTTTTAAATTTTGATAGAACTTGTCAAATTATCCCTCATATCACTTGTGCCAGTTTATTCTCATTCCCACAGTGTGTGAGAATGCCTGTTTTCCCATACTACTGTTGTTTAACTTTTGGATCTGTGTGTGTCTCATAAATAAAAATGGTAACTCATCGTTTTCTTTGCATTTCTCTTTTGAGCGTAATTGACAATACTAAATTTAATAGGTACAGTTTAGAGAGGACTTCCCTCTGCCAGCTCTGGGTCACGTATTAATCCTCATAACCCCATGAAATAATGCCAAATTCAGTGACTCACCCAGCGTCACAGAGCTAATAGTGTAGCTAGGTTGTTTTCTTTTGTACTTTCTGCCTGATGGTCTGGTAGACCCCTGGGTACTCTTGCCTCTGCTTTCTAATACAGGAAAGATCCTCACACTGCTTACCACTTTAGAAAAAGACTTTCCACGAAGGTAACCTGACTCAGAGGAGTTTCTATGGCGTCACTTACGGTTAGCCCACCATGGCACCCAGGGAGCCATCTACAGGCACGTGGAGGGTTTTCCATGAGATCTCTGGGGAGGATTCTACATGATAATAGGATTTTATTTTAGATTTATATCATCCTTTTAAAATTTTTTAAAAGATTTATTTAGAGAGAGAGCATGAGCGAGAGAGCGAGAGCAGTAGCAAGAGAGAGCAGGAGCGAGAGAGAGAAAGAGGGAGCGCAAGCAGGGGGAAGCAGAGGGGCAGAGGAAGAGGGAGAAGCAGGCTCTCTCTCAGGACCTTGGGATCATGACCTGGGCCAAGGGCAGGCACTTAACCAACTGAGCCACCAAGATGCCCCATTATCCTTTTTTTAAAAGGGAAACTTGGCATTGGTATTGACTTTCATGCCAGAAATGAGGCACTAAATCAGAGCAAAAATCACTCTGAGTACTTTCAGAATGGAAATTATGACATCAGAATGAAAACATAAACTCAAGAACAAAAAAAGCAAGTGTATTGAGTACACCAGCTCATCCTTATTTCTCATTGTCCCATCAAAATGGGACATTTTGGAAAGAAAATCTGCAATCTGTGACTTCTGAATTAAGTCCTGCTAGGTCCCAATTTTCAGTCAAGCCTAAAGGATCACATTATTCAAGTTCACGGTAGTTTCTTGCTTACATGTCCTTTTATTGCTGTTGCGTTACTTTTCCTTCATAAGGCCTGTGCATTCTCCTTCAGCTTCACTTCTGAACAAATTTAAATCAAGAACTGTCTGTGTTTGCCTAATGCTTTGTGTTCCTTTTCTTATTGTACTGTACAGGGCATTGCAGACAGACTGGTCCTCTTGGACCTCTCAGAAGAGACGAAAGGAGGGGTAATGGACCTTGACATCTTCAGCCTGCCTAATGTGGAGAGCAGCAAAGGTCTGGTTATTCTGCTTAAAGGATGTTTGCCTCATTTGTTCTTGTATTTGAGTCCTTGAATTTTTTTAATGCACTTTTCTTTTAGAACAGTTTTAAGTTCATAGCAACATTGAGCAGAAGGTTTCCAGTATATATCCCTTATCATTGCACGTGGACAGCCTCCCGCATTGTCAGCGTTCCCCACCAGAGTGGCACAGTTTATGGACCTACCTTGACACATCACTGTCATCCAAAATCCATAGTTTACATTACGGTTCACTCTTGGTGTTGTACATTCTGTGGATGTGGACAAATCTGTAATAACATGTGTTTACCATTATAGTATCTTTCACTACTCCAAAAATCCTCTGTGCTCTTCCTTGAGTCATGGAATTTTAAAGCTAAAATCACATTAAAGATCACTTAGTCGAAGCTCCTCATTTTACATATTGGGAAACTAAGTTTAAAATAAAGTGACTTAACGCAGAGTCATATAGAGATTGTAATTGATTATATTAACAAGAGTTAGACAAGCAGAGAACATTCTGATTGGTCAGATGAATTTATTCTGTCTTTGACTTACACTGTAGTATAAATTTGTTTTCTTTGATTGCTTCCATGCTCGTAATATACTGGTTAGGAGCACTGGTTTTACAGTTAGATAGGGGGTTGCCTCCCCTCTGCCACATTATAGCTCTGGCATTTGTCAGGTTATATAACCTCTCAGAGTTTAGTTTTATCATCTATAAAGTGGGAATAATACCTACCTCTTGTTATATGGCAGAGTGTTAAGATTTTTACAAAAAATGCATATTGCTTTCACTAAAAATTTATTTGTTAAAATAAGTTTTAATGAGAACAAAAGGAGGAGCGCCTGGGTGGCTTAGTGGGTTAAGCCTCTGCCTTCAGCTCAGGTCATGATCTCAGGGTCCTTGGATCGAGCCCCGCATTGGGCTCTGCTCAGCAGGGAGGCTGCTTCCTCCCTCTCTCTACCTGCCTCTCTGCCTGCTTATGATCTCTCTCTCTCTCTCTCTGTCAAATAAATAAATAAAATCTTTAAAAAAAAAGAACAAAAGGATTTATCATTAATAAAATTTTAAATGTTAAGGGAAGTAGTTTTTAATCTTATATTTTTAATTTAAAAATTTCCATATATTTTATAATGTACATAATATATTAGTATGGACATATATGTAAGCAGATACCATATTTGGGGATGTGGGCTTAAAAATATTTTATTACTAGAGATGCATGATCAAAAAAATTGGAAGACCAGGTTATAACTTAAGTCAGGTTGAATATGTTATAGTTGTTTGGCTTTCCTTACTTAGGTCCCCTATATTCCATATCTTCCCCTCAAAAATCAAAATGGTGTCACAAACCTAAATGTACTAAGAACAACAGTGGGTGAGAAAAATTGAAATTATACCTGCAGGTGGTAAAAATTGGGTATAATAGTTGAAGTAAGCCTCTGAATCCCTGTAAGATACAATGAGGTCACTTTCCATACTCTGGAAAGAGTATGGTATTTGCTTTAATGATCCTTTTGTAGGCCTCATACAGAGGATCCTTTGGGGAGCTGGATATTCTCTTGTGCCTGTCATTTCCAAGTACTGAAATTCTTTAGGGACCTTTTAACTCTTCCAAATCACTTTAGGAGACTTTAGTACATGGACCCTAGAGGGTGAGGCCTTTTAGGACCTGAAGAAATTGTTTCTTCCTGTGTAACTCATTAACCATCAATAACTATTGTTTCATATAGTTGAAAGAATAGAATCCTTGGAGTAGATGTATATAGTGTGTGGTGCTTGCCACCAAGTAGGGAATGTTGAATGAGTCCATACCATCTTGGGGCAATTTTCATGTTCCATTTGTTAATTTGGTTATATGTTCCTGCTAACACTAAATATAATTACTATTACATGAAGAATTTTAAATATAATGTTAATGAACAACCCATAAATATATTCCATAATATGGAGAAGTGCATTAGTAATTTGGGGAAATTAGGGTCAATAATTTTGGAAATTTGAGTAATGCTCCATCATGACAAGCATTGATGACTACAACTGATCATCCTAGAGTTATGCTTTGGCTCCACTTGGACTTTTTCAAAATAGTTTTTAAAACATTTGGGGGTTGAGGGGCACCTGGGTGGCTGAGTTTAGTGTCTGCCTTCGGCTCAGGTCATGATTCCAGGGTCCTGGGATGGAGCTCCGCATTGCTCCCTGCTCAGCGGGAAGCCTGCTTCTCCCTCTGCCCCTCCTCCCTGCTTGTGTTCTCTTTCTTTCTCAAAAAATTTTGGGGAGGGATATCCATATATACAGATGAGCATGCAAATATACATATATACATATATGCACAGTTATGCTTGTGTGTGTATAGACCACATCTGGAGAAATACGAAGGAATTATTAAGAGTAGTTGCTTCAGGGGCACCTGGGTGGCTCAGTCAGTAAAGCATCTGCCTTTGACTCAGTCATGGTCCCAGGATCCTTGGATCAAGCCCCACATCGGGGTCCCTGCTCAGTGGGGAGCCTACTTCTCCCTCTCCCAAACTGGGGAGACTGATTCTGCACTTGTTCTTTCAAGTTAATATTTTTATTCCTTTATTTTATTTTGTGCTAAAATACATTTATTTTGTGCACCTGTGTGGCTCAGTCAGTTGTCTGCCTTCAGCTCTGGTTACGATCCCAGGGTCCTGCCACTTCCCCACCTGTGCTCTCTCTGTCTGTCAAATTAATAAATAAATAAAACATTTAACCAAAAATAAAATAAAGTAAGATAAAATAAAATAATAAAATCCATAAGATTTACCGTTAGTGACATTTAGGGCATTCATAGTGTTCTGCAGCCATCACTACTCTCTAGTTCCAGAACATTTCCCAAGAGGAAACAGTGTACAAAATAAGTAGTCACCCCCCATTTCCCCTCCCCATGTCCTGGCCACTAATCTGCCCTGTGGACTTGCCTGTTCTAGGGATGTCATATAAATGGAACCATACGACATGTGGCCTTTCATGCCTGGCTTCTTTCACTTAGCGTCATGTTTTCAACGTTCACCTATATTATAGCATGTATCAGTACATCATTCTTTTTATGGCTGAGTAATAGTCTGTATTCCACATTTTATTCAACCATCAGTCGATGGACCTTTGGGGTGTATCTTTTAGCTATTGTGAATAGTGCTGCTATGAACATTCACGTGCAAGTTTTTGTTTTAGGTATATACTCAGAAGCAGAACTTCTGGCTCATATGGCAGTTCTGTGTTGAAGGTGTTGGTGAATTAATAGTGTGCTCTTGAAGGTCTTGATTAGCAGCACAAATAGATCTAAATAGCTCCACTTCTTTGAACAGCTTCATAATATTTTGTCATATGGATGTCTGTCTCCTGTTGGAAGACATTTAGGTTGTTTCTGAGTTTTTCTGCTTACAAATAATAGTGGAGAGAACACTGTTATAGAAAATATTTTCATGTACTTCTCTAACTAGCAAGATAAGGTAGAATTACTGTGGCAAAAGATATGTGCTTTCAAAATTTATATTGTTGGGGCGCCTGTGCGGCTCAGTGGGTTAAAGTCTCTGCCTTCGGCTCAGGTCATGGTCTCAGGATCCTGGGATCGAGTCCCGCATCGGGCTCTCTACTCAGCCTGCTTCCCCCTCTCTCCTGCCTCTCTGCCTACTTGTGATCTTTCTCTCTCTGTCAAATAAATAAATAAATTTATATTGTTAAATTGTTCCCAAAGAATTTGCACCAATTTGTACTCTCTCCAACAGTACATATAAGTGTCCCTGTTTGCTTTCTCTTGATTACTTTCATTCTTTTTTTTTAATTACTTTTTTTTTTTAAATATTTTATTTATTTGACAGAGAAACACAGCGAGAGAGGGAACACAAGCAGAGGGAATGGTAGTGGGAGAAGCAGGCTTCCCGCCGAGCAGGGAGCCCGATGTGGGGCTCGACCCCAGGACCCCGGGATCATGACCTGAGCCAAAGGCAAATGCTTAACGACTGAGCCACCCAGGCGCCCCTAAATTACTTTTATTCTACATTAAACTTAGCTAATGGGATCATCGTCCCATGACATTTTGACCATGGTTATTATGCTTATTATGTTATCATGTTTACTATTATGTTTATCTTTTGTCCCTAAATAACAATAATAGCACTTGGGGCGCCTGGGTGGCTCAGTGGGTTAAAGCCTCTGCCTTCAGCTCAGGTCATGATCTTGGGGTCCTGGGACTGAGCCCTGCATTGGGCTCTCTGCTCAGCAGGGAGCCTGCTTCCCCCCCTCTCTCTGCCTTCCTCTCTGCCTACTTGTGATCTCTCTCTCTGTCAAATAAATAAAATCTTTTTAAAAAATAACAATAATAGCACTTGACATTTTTCTAAGGAATCAGTAATATATGCTAGGTACTTTACATATATTCACTCACTGTTACTTTTCTTTTATAGATGGCTCAGAGAGATTGTGGTGTAGGACATGCGGTTAGAGGCTAAACTGGAATTTCAAGCATAATAAGTTTGTTACCAGTTTTACATGATTCACTCCAGAAACAGTCTGTGCATATACAAGCATAAATGTTTGTGTGTGTAGGTATATGCATATGTGTGCATGGAGAAAAAAGTTTTCAATACTTGTAAATTCAAAAATAGCATGTTGTTGACCTATGGAGCAAAGCAAAATTTGCTCAATAGCCACTGGTTCTTAAAACATGACTTGTGGATTAATCACTTATATCAGAATCACCTTAAAATTACAGATGCCTGGGGTTCATCCTAGACCTATGGATCCTGAGTTTCTAGGGGTGGAGCCTGGGAATCTACATGTTAGATAAATAGCTCAAGTAATTCTTATACCCATAAAGGCAGTATTCTAAAAATTGTAAATAGTGATATAATTACAGATTGTGGAATCAGCATAGGGGAATATGACCAGCATTTTATAAAAATGAACTAGAACAATAGAAAATATCAGAATAGCATTAAGGGTATTTTCTCTACTGTTTTTGGTTTTGTTTATGTACACATATGCATATATAGTGTCTTGGGTTGCAATAGAAAATATATTTCATGACATGCCCATCTCATGGCATGGGTCGTGATCAAAATTTTAAAATTGACTGTATTGGGCGCCTGGGTGGCTCAGTGGGTTAAAGCCTCTGCCTTCTGCTCAGGTCATGATCCCAGGGCCCTGGGATCGAGCCCCGCATCGGGCTCTCTGCTCAGCAGGGAGCCTGCTTCCTCCTCTCTCTTTCTGCCTACCTCTCTGCCTACTTGTGATCTCTCTTTGTCAATCAATCAATCAATCAATCAATCAAATAAAATAAAATAAAATAAAATTGACTGTAATGAAGCTTAAAATAATTGATTTAAGCCCTTTTTTTTAAACCTCTTTTCCCCCTCTACATTTACCCCAGGTAAATACTTCATTAGCCTCAACATGCCTTTCATACTTGAAACTCAAGTCACCTTCTCTCTAGGAAATCTTCCAGAGTAACCCTTTTGCCAAATCACTCATTATTCCTCATGATTTTAGTATTGGTATGTGAAATTTATGTTGGATCATTTTTTTCTCTTACTGGAACATTTTATCAATAATCTACCTTTTATTCTTAAGATGATCCTCTCTCAAGATAGAGATATGGCATAACATACTCAGTTCGTGGCCTTAGTTTGCCACATACGGTAAATCTTAAACAGTCTCAGTGTTATTCATACAGTTCCAAAATCCAGGTCACTGTGGCAGTAACCATTTAAGGCACTCACTTGAACTGAGCAGTGATTCCCTACCTCATCTTTTAATATGGGTATTCTTGTTTAACATTTAAGAAAAAAAGTCTACCTCTTTTCATCAGACAAAAATATCCCTTCTAGATTAACTGAAATAATGCCTAAAGCTACTGGGACATCATTCTTCAGTGGTGCCCTCCCTCCCCCGACGACATAGGAAGATTTTTAATAGCTACAATCTTAACACAATTTCTAAATTAAGGGGCATCATCTTTCTAGAATTTTGTGTCACAGTGAAGAATAATTTGAAAAGAACATATTTTTATGTAATTTTCGTTATAGTTAGAACAGCTTAGCACTATACCAGAGAAATGAAAATACTTAACTGTCTCCAGTATATTCAGATGGGTACACTAGCTAGAATACCTCAGTGAGGTCTCCACAGCATTTGGACATTATAATTTGATTGCCTAATTTTCCAGTCATTTTGAATAAAATAATCCAGCAATGATTTAAAATGAATGTGTCCTTCCTTTATCAAAACATCATCCTCACCATCTGAGAACAGTAGTATATCAGAGCATGAATTATTATTTGCTGGGTCTACTGA
Organism: Procyon lotor; assembly: GCA_028646535.1. NCBI lineage: Eukaryota > Metazoa > Chordata > Mammalia > Carnivora > Procyonidae > Procyon > Procyon lotor. Next base: position 31,883,146 of record CM053613.1, read on the forward strand.
CATACTAGATAGATATCCTCTAGTCTAACTATAAGCAGCAACTGGTTTAGGGCCTATGGTTTGAGAACCAGTGGCTTGGCAGGAAGAATGTAGTTTTTCTGGGCTACCTGTGCAGCTGGGACAGAGATATGAGGTTTGTATCCTGGGAGTCCGGATGGTGATTGACCTGACCTAGGAGGAACCTTATCACTATGCTAATAAGTGGTAAAGTTAGGATTTGGAGCAATCTCATTCTGAAGGCTTCTCTTGAGACCTACTAACCCTTGAGACCTACTGTGTTATATCCAGGGCAAGGACAATATGTCATTCACTGTGTGTTCTTAGGGCCTGGTATAATTACCTGTAACATAACAGGAAGCTTAGTAGAGGCTGATTGAATTAATTATTATTGAATTGAACTTTTATTAGGATCATATCTTTTTACATAATCATGCTTAAAGTCCTTCCTAACTCCCTCTATAACTATAAAATCTTTTCCCCCATATTAAATCACCAATTTCTTTCTCTAACTATTTTTTATTCAAGTATAATTAACATACAGTGTCATATTAATTTCAGGTGTACAATAGAGTGATTCAGCAGTTCTGTACATTTCTCAGTGCTCATCAACATAAGTTTACTCTTAGCCCCTTTACCTGTTTCACCCATTCCCCCCCTCATCTCCTCTCTGGCAACCCTCTGTTGTCTGTAATTAAGAGTCTGGTTTTTCATTTGTCTGTCTTCCCTTTTTTTGTTGTTGTTCATTTGTTTTGTTTATTAAATTCCACATATGAGTGAAATCATATGGTATTTGTCTTTCTCTGACTTACTTCACCTTGCATTATACCGTCTAGGTCCATCCATGTTGTTGCAAATGGCAAGATTTCATTCTTTTTATGCCTGAGTAATATTCCACTGAGGGTAGGTAGGTAGATATAGATAGATAGATACCACATCTTCCATATCCATTTCTTTATTGATGGACACTTGAGTTGCTCCCATATCTTGACTTTTATAAATAATGCTGCAATAAATATGGGGTGAATAGATCTTTTTTAATTAGTGTTTTCTTTTTCTTTGGGTAAATATCTACTAGTGGAATTACTAGATCATATGTAAGTTTATTGTTAATTTTTTTGAGCAACCTCCATACTGTTTTCCACAGTGGCTGCATCAGTTCACATTCCCACCAACAGGGCACGAGAGTTCCTTTTTCTTCACATTCTTGCCAGCACTTGTTATTTCTTATCTTTTTTATTTTAGCCATTCTGGCAAGTGTAAAGTAATATCTCATTGTCGTTTTAATCTTCCATTTCCCTGATGGTTAGTGATGTTGAGCATCTTTTCACGTGTCTGTTGGCCATCTGTATGTCTTTTTTGGAAAAATATCTCTTCATATCCTCTGCCCGTTTTTTTTTTAAAGATTTTATTCATTTATTTGACAGAGAGTGAGAGATCACAGGCAGGCAGAGGGGCAAGCAGAGAGAGAGGGAGAAGCAGGCCCCACACCGAGCAGAGAGCCTGATGTGGGGCTCAATCCCAGGACCCTGAGATCATGACCCGAGCCAAAGGCAGAAGCTTTAACCCACTGAGCCACCCAGGCGCCCCTCCTCTGCCCATTTTTAATTGGATTGTTTGGTTTTTTGGTGTTGAGTTACCTAAGTTCTTTATATATTTTGGAAAATAATGCTTTATCAGATATATCATTTACACGTATCTTTTCTCATTCAGTAGGTTGCCTTTTTGCTTTGTTGATGGTTTTCTTTGCTGTGCAAAACCTTTTTATTTTGGTTTAGTCTCAATAGCTTAATTTTGCTTTTTATCTCTTGCCAGAGATAACATATCTAGAAAAATGTTTCCATGACAGATGTCACAGAAATTACTGTTTATATTTTCTTCTAGAAATTTTATGGTTTAATATCTTCACATTTAGGTCTTTAATCCATTTCAAGTTTATTTTTGTGTATGGTATAAGAAAAAGGTCCAGTTTCATTCTTTTACATGTAGCTGTCCAGTTTTCCCAGTACCATTTGTTGAAGAGACTTTTCCCCATTGTATGTTCTTGCCCCTTTTCATAGATTAATTGACCATAAAAGCATGGGTTTATTTCTAGACTCTTCTATTCCATTGATCTGTGTGTGTACTTTTGTGTCAGTGCCATACTGTTCTGATTATTACAGCTTTGTAGTATGTCTTGAAATCTGGGATTGTGGTACCTCCCAACTTTGTTCTTTTTCAAGATTGCTTTGGCTATTTGGGGTCTTTTGTAAAATCAACTTCTAGGGGAAGAACTGAGAAGGAAGAGTCCAAGAAAAATATTCTGAGTGCGTTACAGGTGCAAAAACTTTAGTTGCCTTGAGACAGTATTTACTGAACCTAGTTGTGCACGAGAATCACATGGGGAATGGCATTCCTAAGCGGTATTTCCCTTTATGTATTTAAATAAATCTTCAGAACATGGGATAATCTGTAATTTTATTGCACTTCCCAAGTTATTCCTGAGTACCCGGCCTAGCATTTAAGAACTGCTACAGGGGATTTATAGGAATGGAAGACTCTCTGCTTAGTCAGAAGCAGCTTGAAGTTAGATGGAAAGATACACATGCAAGATGTAAACAGTAATATGTGTATCTTTCCATCTAACTTCAAGCTGCTTCTGATTATAATGACTGTAACTCATGACAAGAGAATAATGAGGCAATATATGATTAATTGCCAAGAGAAGGGTATAGACAGTGAGCTATCTTGTTGGAGTTGAGTGGAGGGAGATACTACTTTCAGCAAAGTAGGACTGAGACGTGTGCCAGATCTACCAGGATAAGGGAGATTTGAATTGCCTTGGGGTGGGGATGGGGAATGTAGCTATTGCTAAGTAACTAGATCTTGGAGATGGACAGATGAGTAAGACACAAACAATCCCTGCTGCCTCAGAGCTCGTAACATGCTTAATGTAGTAAACAGTTGAACAGATACCTATCTAACATGTGGTAAGCGCAGTGAGAAACATTCCAGATAGAAAGAATTTGAGTAAAGCCCATATCAGGAAAGTGAGAGAAATATGCGGGGTAGAACAGGGACCACTTCAACTTGAGCCAAAGGTTTATGTAGGGGAGTATAAGAAATACTAGTTTTGGGGCACCTGGATGGCTCAGTGGGTTAAAGCCTCTGCCTTCAGCCCATGTCATGATCTCAGGGTCCTGGGATCAAGCCCCGCTTCGGGCTCTCTGCTCAGCGGGAAGTCTGCTTCCCCCTCTCTCTCTGCCTGCCTCTCTGCATACTTGTGATCTCTCTCCTCTCTGTCAAATAAATAAATAAAATCTTAAAAAAAAAAAAAGAAAGAAAAAAGAAATACTAGTTTCTAGGCTCAAAGGAAGAGAATAAAAGGCTTGGGAGCTTGGGAACTCTTATGGAGTAGGAAGCCGTTCTTGTACTTTTGAAATCCTACCTGACAGCTGCTACCCTATTCATGAGGCAACCCTGAGGGCCAGGGCACTTGTAGCATTCACAGTAAAGAAAGTTAAAGAGAGGGAAGAAATGAAAATGATCCTGGCAAGATAGGTTGGGACCAAATTGTAAAGTCATGAATTGTTCACTGATATTTGGTAATATAGACAAGTCACCTAATGTCTCTAAATATCATTTTCCTCATCTTGATGAAGGTTTTGGACTCCGTTTCTCGGTATAGCACAGCGCTTAACATTACTCTGCAGCCAGGCTTGAACTGTGGCTCCTCTGCTTCCAAGCTCTGTGACTGAGCAAGTTACTTAACTTATCCGTGACTCAGATCCTCATCTGTAGAATGAGGGATGACATGACTCTATAGTGTGCTGTAGATTAAATTAAATGAGCAACTGGATGGAAAGCTCTTAAAATAGTACTTGGCATATAGAAGTGGTCCAGAAGTGTTAACTGTATACCTTCCAGTTCTTGAGGTTTTGACTCGTTACCAAGTATCCAGTCTGAACACTTGAACACAGGAATTATTTAAGAGGACTCATGAAAAACCATAATTAAAATCCAGGACCTACGAGCCCCACAACTCTGTCAAAATATGAGCTAAACTTGGAAAGTGCATTTCCCAGAGGACACATTGCACAGGTGTTTACTTCTGAAACTTGTTAGAGAGATGGCCTTAGAGGCTTCATTAAGATATAAACCTGGAATCTCCTCATTGTCTCCTTGGGATGCGATTATTAATCTATAAAGTCCAGATGACTGGACTACTGCCATCTACTATGTTGTTTTTCTGTTTCTGTGTTGCTGGCAGAGTCTGGCAGCTGTTTGGACGTGCACTTAACTATAAAACACACTGTGTAATAGAGAGTAGTGGAGTTGTAAAACAGCATCTGTGTTCTTCAGGATCAGAGGAGGGAACTCCAGAGAACAGCTTGTCATAAGTAACTGCATGTAGCAGTTCCTTACCTGTAGGTCCCATGGAAAGAAGAACATAAAATCAAGGGTAATGGGGCTTCGGTATAAGGAAAAGTCTGTAAAAAATGAGCCATGACATTTTATCTTGATTTAAAGACTTTCCAACCATTTTTTCCCCCTCTTTGGAGCAGAATCCTTAGTAAGTAAAACAGTTACAATCAGAACTACTCTGCTGGGAGAGGTCAAAAGTAAAGAGTGTGGAGCTATGCCCACCAGCCTTCTTTCTACTTATTCCCAGTCCTTCCACGTGGCCCCTGAGTCACTTTCAAGGAACTCTAGGACTCCTAAACAAACAGTTTAAAAATCAGTGATGCAATTGATTTTTTTTTTTTTAAGATTTTATTTATTTATTTGACAGAAAGATCACAAGTAGGCAGAGAGGCAGGCAGAGGGAGATGAGGAAGCAGGCTCCCTGCTGAGCAGAGAGCCGGATGCAGGGCTCCATCCCAGGACCCTGAGATCATGACCTGAGCCGAAGGCAGAGGCTTTAACCTACTGAGGCACCCAGGCGCCCTGATGCAATTGATTATATAGGCTCATTTTGCTTATAACATATTACTTGGTTGTACTAGGAAAGTTGTGCGTTACAGAAAAAAACGGAAGTCCTTGTTTATAGGTTCTGGGTCCTGTAGTTTATTTCCTTTATCTTTATTGCTCTCTTTGCCCCCTGGGGATACACTCTCTCTTAATCATCTTTCTGGAAGCAAACCTCAGCCCTTTGTATACTTCTGTGGATATAGGATTGATCTGGAGGCAAATATGCCCGAAAGCTCTCCGCTTGTAGAAAAGAAAGAAAAACGAGAACAAGAACTTGATTAAAACCTAGTCCTCGAGCTGAGACTGTTTCTTTTTATTCATTAGATTTGTCTGCCTCTGCTCATTCCAAGGTGGTGATCTTCACAGTCAACTCTTTGGGTAGTTCTCAGTCCTACCTGGATGTGGTACAAAGCAATGTGGATATGTTCAGAACCCTTGTCCCAGCTCTGGGACACTATAGTCAACATGGTGTCCTGCTCGTCGCATCTCAACCAGGTAAAAGGTTTTGTTTTAAATTCATCGACAGCCCAATGCATGAACAGAATTGCCATTATTGATAAAGGTCATAAAACTAGATTATAAAGGAACAGCTAGGCTATCGAAATTGCTTTTATATGAACAATACAGTACTTCTGTATCCTGTATACTTCTTACTGACTGGCATGAACTAGAAGGTTACAACTTACAATTTTTTATGTAATATCATTATCATTCTGTTCCAGGTTTTTAGCCATGTCTCCCTCAGTGAGAAAGTGGTTGAATACCCAAGAGAAAAATACAGTGGCTCATGTGAAAGATCTTTTTTTTTTTTTTAAGATTTTATTTATTTGACAGAGAGAAACACAGCGAGAGGGGGAACACAAGCAGAGGGAATGGTAGTGGGAGAAGCAGGCTCCCCACGGAGCAGAGATCCCGATGTGGGGCTCAATCCCAGGACCCTGGGATCATGACCTGAGCCGAAGGCAGACGCTCAACGACTGAGCCACCCAGGCGGCCCGTGAAAGATCTTTTTTTAACTCTAAAGCGTTGTAAAATATTACTGAGCATGCTAGTGTGCATTGCTAACTTTCCATATATTGTAAATTTCTTGAAACTTTTCCTTAAAAAAATATTTTCAAAAAATTAGGTGATACTGGACTCAAATTAATGAACAGTTTCTTAATGTTCCCAGTCAAAGGGTATGCATCTTACATGTTTTCCTGTAGTAATTAGTTGAGGGACACTGGTCTCTTTAATTCCTGACATCCTTTTGGCATGGCAGAAAAAAGTGGTTGTTTTTGTTCATAATGTTGTACAGCATAGTAGTGTATGAGATCATTAATTTAAAGATAGAAGTTCCTGTCAAATAAATAAAATCTAAAAAAAAAAGACTTTAAAAAAGGGGCGCCTGGGTGGCTTAGTCGTTAAGCATCTGCTTTCAGCTCAGGTCTTGATCCCAGGGTCCTGGGATCGAGCCCCACATCGGGCTCCTTGCTCAGCAGGAAGCCTGCTTCTCCTGCTACCATTCCCTCTGCTTCTGTTCCCTCTCTCACTGTGTTTCTCTCTGTCAAATAAATAAAATCTAAAAAAAAAAAAAAAAAAGACTTTAAAGATAGAAGTTCATCTTAAAGTATAAAAGAAAGCTTGATCAATGAAAAACAATTATTATTTTCTGGTTTTCTGTCCCAGTTTGTATCTTTCTTACTTAATTAGGAAAATACCTATTTTCCACTCTTAATTTATATTTAACAACAAAGTTATATAAAATCATGCTGAAGCCTGATCGGTGTTTTTAATATACATTAAAAATACAGTTTGCCTCATTGTGCATTTAGAACCTAGGAAGAATATATAGTAGAATGCTCTACTATACTTATTAACATAAGAAGTATTTTGTTTATGAACTAGGCTGGAAGTATATTTTTAAAAATCTTTATATTTTCATCTTGTGTGCGATATTTAGTGGAAATCATGACATACGTGACTTGGAAACTGAGTGCATTTCCTGTAAATCGAGTGATTGGGATTGGATGTAATCTGGACTCACAGAGATTACAATATATTATTACAAATGTTTTGAAGGCACAGCCGTCAGGAAAACAAGTATGGGTTATTGGTGAGCAGGGAGAAGACAAAGGTAAGAAGTACATTTGTGTTTGCTATATTGATAACCTAAGTCACCAGTGGCCATGCTATTCAGATACATCTGCAGATTCTGGAGCAGTTGGGTTTACTTGGCTTCTATTTCACATTTGAGGGCCTTTTATGTAACAGGACCTGTATCGTGAAGGGACTCTTCAAGTGTGGCATTCTCATTTACTTACTTTCCTGTAAGTTTAAGACGAGGCAAGAGTGCTTAGTCTTATATTTTTTTTATTGAATTTCAGAGTCTAGGATTAATTTGAAAGTTTAATTCTCTAGAGAGCCATATTTAAATAAACCTAATGCATGTACAGAACGTCTTCCTGTTCTTTCCCCACACTTCCATCTGCTTACCTTTCCTAAGTTCAGACTTTTTCTCTAGGACCATACCTCCTTTCTGTTTCTCATGTTTTTAAACAGAATTTTCACTCTTTGTTTATCCTTATGACCTTTTTCAGTGGCCCACTTGCTCTCTTCCTACCACAAAAAGCATTCAGTTCCCTGGACTGGAAAGCCCCTTTTCCTATCCGAAAATACTTTCCCTATCCAACTTGAGAATCTCTTCCTTTCCTCCTTTACCGTTTCCCTCATGTTTTAAAGTAAAGTTGGTCAGGTGACAGAAGTGCTGTGTTTCTCCTCATTTCGTATGTAAGTGCCTACTCTTTCCTTACTACTGCCTGAGATGTTAGTATGACCTAAAGGAGGCATGGGGCACCTGGGCCGCTCCATCAGTTAAATATTGAGCTCTTGATTTTGGCTCAGGGATGATCTCAGGGTCGTGAGATCAAGCCCCAGGTTGGGCTCCCTGTTCAGTGAGAGAATCTCTTCTCCCTTTCTCTCTACGTCCGCCCCTACCATGTTCACTTGCTCTCTCTCAAAATAAATAAATAAATCTTTTAAAACATAAGAGAGGCATAGAGCTTGGTCTCTTCCTTCATCATACTTAAAAGTTATTTTAGAGGAGCAATAAAGATATTTTCATGATACTTTAGCTAACAGTGAAAGTATAAGAAACCGTTCGCTTAAGTGCCAGAATGAGTATTAAAGACTTACAGTACTTAGCTTATGAGTGAGCATTTAACATGAGTTGAAATGACTGGAGAAAATTCTGTATAGGACATCATTGAACTGGATGTTGGAAGAATGAATAGGATTTGAATAGAGAGCAGAGTGGGAAAGAAAATCTAGAAATGGGAAATCAGAAGCAGGCAAACGCACATAATAACAGTGGTTGTATCTGGGTTAAAAACTTTTAAAAATGTGTATTTGTCACTATTTCCTAATTTTGTCATTATGGATATTTAGTATTTGTATAATTTTTAAGAAATTTTTAATATAGCAGTATTTAAATCTTTGTAAATTGGTACTGGCTACCTAGAAAATTCAGTACTAGAAAGAGTCAGAATATAGAAGAAACCTTTACAAAACCTGATTTTGTGATTGAGCAGGATGACTTTTCAAGCTCAGAATGCTCCCTGATCAACAGAACCCTGGAAAAGGGTAGCAAACAAGAACTTGGAGCAGATGTATGAGAGTAATGCATGCCTAGGGTTGCAAACACAACTGAGACCCCATATTTTACTGACTAACACGATTTGAGTTCTGCTCCGTGTGGATCTTCTGCTTCTCTGATTCTTGCAGCTCTCACAATTAGTTGGCTGTTTCCCCTCTTGTCTACCCTGTAAATGATGCCAAATTAATAATGATATTAGCCAGACCTTTACTGTGTGCTTTCCTGTATGAATCCAGTCCTCCTAAATCATATTCCTCTTTTCAAAAGCTTTTACTGACTTCCTCTGACCAAACTATTAAATTCCTTTGCTTGGCATTCAAGAAATTGCAAAATACAGCCATAATCTTCCTTCCCCATTATAATTAAGGAGGTAGTAATGTTATCTGAGAACTGGAAGGGACCCAAGGGATCAATTACATTTTGTTGTAGGGAGCCAGCATGGATAAAGAGATGGTAAGAGTGATCTGTCCAAGAACCTGTAGTTTTCAGGGTCAAAGAAGGACTAAAACCCAGGTCTTGTGTGTTCCAGCCCTATCCCATAGTTTTGCTTCAGCCACAGGGAATTTTGCCCTTCTCCTTCTCTCTCAACATATTCAAATCTCATCCTTTGAGGTCTAGGTCAAGTCCTCACTTACACTGTGAAGCTTTTCATGATCACCTCACTCCATAGTGAGTCCTTCACTGTATGGTAATTACCCATATAACCAGTAAACATGATGCTTATTCTTTTGTTAAGCTGCTGTTTATTCTGGCCCAACTTGAATATTTTGTGTGTTTACCTTCTCCTTATTGAAAGTATAAATTATTAAGCTGTTCTCTTAGTTGAAAAAGTCATACATTCATATAGTAAAAAATTAAATAGTACAGAAAGATACATGCAGTAAAAATAAGTCTCTCTTCTATGCCAGATCCTCAGTTTTTCTTCCTTAAATTCTGTCACAGTTAACAGGCTCTTGTGTAATCTTCTGGCAATGTTCTGTGCATAGATAAGTACATATATGAAATATTTCCTAGGTAGTCAGTACATGCATCATTCTGTACCTTGCCCTCTTACTTATTGATATGATATGGAAATGATTGCATAATAACATATATAGATCTCACTCATCCTTTTAAACTATTGAATATATCAAAATTTATTTAACCTGCTCCCATAATAAATTACAGTTTTTGAATGAATAAAAACATTTCACAATAAGGTTGTATTAATATATCAAATTGTAAAGAGAAAATAAAGGATAGTGAAATTGATAAATAAGCCTCAGGCACTATGCTGACTGCCGTTGGAGCTATATAAATGTGTAAAAACCTGACCATGTCTTTAGGAAGCTTAGATTTAACACCGGAAATGACTATAATGGGAAGGTAATGTTGACTCGCTATGAGAGAGGTCCATGGGAAGTAGGCTAAAAGTACGAGGAAAGAACATGGTAATTCTGTCTTCAGATCTCACATGGGAACTAGAAATAGAGGAATGTGGGTACATGTGAATTGGGATCACTTAAATGTAATATTATGGACTATTTGACCTATATAAAAGAATACATATAATGTATAACATATGTTTTGAAGCGTAATCGAACAAACATTCATGAATCTCAAGTCAGTTAAGAACATTACCTATGGCACTGCTATCATATCAATAAGTAAGAGGGCAAGGTACAGAATGATGCATGCTGATGTTCTCCCCAACCCATCTCCCTGTGTCCCATCTAGACATCACCATCAGGTCACTTTTTATCCTGTCTTGTACCTTGTTTCAGAGATAGTTCTATCCAAGATAGGTATAACTTACTTTGGCCCTGAAGCCAGAAATGGACAGAGGCTCCCTCTGCTGGTTACATATATAAACATTAACTGGTTATATGTTTTGCATAAGTGACATCACTGCAGTAATAGCAATTATAATTACTTTTTCACTGAAAGCCTACTATGTGTTTTAAATGTGTCGCGTATCTCATTTAAAATTTATAAACACCTTCTGAAGGAGATGGTGGTTTTCCAAATTAATAGATGAGGAAGGTTAAGACTCTGTGAGGTTAAGTGATTTGCTCAAGATTACATATCTAGGACGATTTGAATCCTGCTCTGACTCCAAAGCTGTGTTTTTCCTTGCTGTGACTTAATGAGATGGTTTATCTAAAGCTTTTGGTACAGTGTCTAACACAGTGTTAAAATTCAGTAAATAACAGTTTCTATTACAGCAATCAGCAAGACAGCAATGAATAGAAAATTAGCAAAAGGACATGTAAAACTACCCTTTGAGGTAAAGCAACATTAGGATTTGGAAACTGTACTAAGAATAGCAGATGTACAAATAAAATTAATTCTCCTCAAGTATTTCAGAGACAAACACAGCTACAGCCTGGGGGAGGAATACATGATGTACAAGACCCTTTAAGATTAGTTTCCTGCTTCCCTCCCCTCGCCAGCTCCCTCTTCACCTATCCTGCCAGGCGTTCTGTGCCAGTCATATGGTCAGCTCGCAGTTTCCTGATGATTCATGCACTCTCAGGCCTCCTTGCTTTGGCACCTGATTCTTCCTTTCCCTGAACATTCATTCACTTGGCTAACTCCTCTTTACCCTTCGAGACTGGGCTTGAGTACCACGTCTCGCAGAAAGCCTTTCCTAATTTTCCAGGTCAAGTAAGTTCATGCCTCTCTCATAACCATTATCACACTGTGTTAGAGTTGCGTATTTACCTGTCCGTTTATCCCACCAAACTGCAAGCTCCTTGACCTTGGAATGGCCTCAGTAAGTGTGTTTTGAAATGATGCTGATACTATCTTGTGATCAAAGGTCATTCATAGTAGGCTCCCATCTCCCGCAAATTAGATAGCAGAACATATGCTTTGGAGCTGCTATTTTCAGCTCTGTTATTAACATCATATGTAAACTGCAGGTGTAACTCCTTCAAGTGATGATTTAGAAATCCAAGGGTTGAATCTCAGAATAGACTGTTAGGTCATCTGCGTTGGTCATCGGTCTCATACAAGGGAAGGTGTATACAATGGAAAAGAGTTTCCCCATGGTCACTGTTCATTAAAATTTTGAGGGCCAGAGGACTGCTGTTCCTGAGAATTGGAGCCAAAAAGATTAGGATTGATTAGTTACAGTATTTGAAAGGGCTCCCTAAAGTAGATTGGACATATATTTAGGAAGTCTGAAGGGCTGGGCAGTAAATGAACAAAAAAATAATAATAAGTCCATCTAAGCCTAATTGAAAATTCTAATGACTGTGTCATAAGAAAAGTTGAACATAGTGAAGCTTCTCCCTCTCTCCATTCTTTTCTCATAGTTCTTGGAAGTCAGGACTCAGAGAAGAAAGAATAAATGTGATATATACATGCACACACTAATAATTAACTTTCAGATTTTTTGTGCCCTTTCTGAGTCTTCCCATTCCTCCCTTGCCCCTTTTTATTCATTCTTCCAAGGTCTATAAATGTTGTATTTCATTTAGCAGACATTTCCCCCAATTTTCTATCTATTATGAATTTACCAATAAAGTACAGAAATTTTTTTTAAAGATTTTATTTATTCATTTGAGAGAGAGAGAACAGAGAGAGCATAAGCAGGGGAAGAGGCAGAAGAAGAGGGAGAAGCAGACTCCATGCCAAGCTAGAAGCCTGACATAGGGCTCCATCCCAGGATTTGGAGATCATTACCTGAGCCAAAGGCAGACGCCCAGCCATCTGAGCCACCCAAGGTCTTCCAATGTACAAAAATTTTTTAGAAAAAAAATTCATATATAACCATTTTAAGTAAAATATTTTTTAAAAATCTCTTAATCTGTCCACATACATTTGTTGTTCATATGACAATTTTTTTTACTTAACATAAAAGCTTTAAAAGATTTATTTGAGAGAGAAAGAACATGCAAGTAGGGGGAGGGGCAGAGAGATAGGAAGAAGAGAAATATAGGGATGGCTGGGTGACTCAAGTCAGTTAAGTGTCCAACCCTTGATTTCGGCTCAGGTCATGATCCCAGTGTCACGGGATCAAGCCCCGTTGTCGGGCTCTGCACTCAGCAGAGAGTCTGTTTGAGATTCTCTTCCACCTTCTCCCTCTGTGCCTGCCCCCCTGCACTCTCACTCACTCACTCACTCCCTCTCTCGAATAAATAAACAAATCTTTAAAAAAAAGAGCACTTATACCTTAAACATAGTCTTATATATCCAAATGTATTTTTGTTTTGCCTACCCCAATACAGATCTGTATTAAAGAATGCCTTCACACAGATGAGAAATAGATGAACATTAGAAGGGTTTCAAAATGTTTGTGGCAATTTCTGTTTAATATTAAAATGTGGTGTAAATATCCAGTTCATGCATACAGCTTTGAATTTTTAATTTTTTTTATTTTTTTGCGAATGATGTAATGAGGCGAAATGGTAACCGGAAAGAGCCTCTTAGCAAACAGGACTCTGCCTCTCTAACCGCTGTGCAAATGTAGTCAAAATAGATGACCAAATTACTCCTCACCTGGTGAAAGAAAGTAGTCTCAGCAAATGCCAAGTGCCTGTTGCTGAGGAAGGAAACCTTTTTACTTGGACAGTAAAATGGCCCTTGTAGAACTAGTGTTGATGAGAGGGCAGGGAAGGATGCTGCAGATAGGCTCTGGGATCATCTTTCAGGGGGAGTGCAACTCCCAGGCAGTTGGCTCAGCATACCCAGTGCCATCAGTGGAAAACTGTTTCTAGAAAGAGGGGAAAGTGTTTAAAGTTTCATACAGATGCTCTTGACTACAAATGATCATTTATTACATCCTAATCCTAAGGGAGTTGTTGGCAACATATAATTAATTTTTCCTTTAATTTTTAGTGCCCACATGGGGTGGCCAAGGAGAAGTAATGAGTCCAAACTCTCGAGTGCAGTTGTCCACCAGGTAACACTGAGTATCGATTTGCATTTACCCAGTGGAAAATCATGTACTTCATGCTACCATAACAACTCTTCACACAGCATGCCCTTATCAGGCTTCTGCAGACAAAACTAGCTAGTAGGGACAAGTCCAGAGGACAAGAGATCAGTGCTTCCTCGTCTTTGATTTCTCATCTGAAAGAAGATCCAGGAGTGCCTTGCAAACTTTATTTTAGATACGCAGTGGACGTATAAAGGGGAGAACAGGTTTCTTATTTGTAGTCCTTGATTTCCTGCTCTGATGGGTCAACATCTGAGGATATTGAGAATTTTCTAAATGTAGAAAGAATTTATCCATATAACTTAAACTTAATACGGGGGTGCCTGCGGGGCTCAGTTAGTTGAGCATCCGACTCTTGGTTTCAGCTCAGGTCCTGATCTCAGGGTCCGAGATCTCAGGGTCATGAGATCGAGCCCCATGTTGGGTTCCCTGTTCATCAGGGAGTCTGCTTGAGATCCTCTCTCTTCCTCTCCTTCTGCCCCTACCCCACATGCATACTGTCTCTCTAAAATAAATAAATACATCCTAAAAAAATAATAATGTATTTATTGATCATACATAAATACATTTGGAGACTAATATAAATGGATAAGCCATATTGTAAGTTCAGGCAAAAATAAAGCATAATTCACAGATCCTGTGTCTGTTGCCTTTAGTCAGACACCCTCTAGGGTCTGTGCCCTACAGTTTGTACTCCACGCACTGTGTTTTTATGCCATCTGTTGTCTAGCCATCACAAAATAACGTACGTTTCTGCAGTTCGGTGGAGACTTTTAGCTTTATAAACCTTCAGCTTGAGACTCTTAGCCTATAAAAACTGGAAAGAATAGGGGCTCAGTCATTAAGTATCTGCCTTTGGCTCAGGTCATGATCCGGGTCCTGGGATCCATCTCCGCATCAGGCTCCCTGCTCCACGGGAAGCCTGCTTCCCACTTTCACCCCCCCACTTATGTTCCTGCTCTCACTGTGTCTCTCTGTCAAATAAATAAATAAAATCTTGAAAAAAAAAGAATATTCTCTTACTGAGAAGAGTGTTGTATAATCCATTCTAATCGGATTCTCTACATAATCCTGCATTTATAAGGAAGAAACTATAAAAGGAAGAAATTCAAACATTATATCATTTTTATTATTTACAAAGAGAATGCATGCGGTTATAAAACTTCATATACTGCAGATATCTATAAAGTAGAAAGCGAAAAGCTGGAGGTAATCCCACTCTCCAGAGACAACTACTGTTAATAGCTTAGTGTCCACATGTCCAAGTGTTTTTCCAATGCTTATGCAAACATTATTATTTTTATTATTTGTATAATGTATGCTATTTGTATTACCTTGCAACTTACTTTGTTTCCTTAGTAAAAAATCTTGGACATTTTCCCATGTTGTATATACAAGTCTACCTTATTCCTTACTGCAGCGATACAGTACTATGTTTGGATAGTGATTTATTGAACCAGTCCTCTTTTGAGGAGTTGTTTCCAGAATTTTCGCTGTCTCACACAAGGCAAGCATATGTATATATTTGCATACTTGAGCATATTGCAGTGGAATAAAATCCCTGAGGAGGAATTTCTAGATCAGATGTTGCTAAATCTTCCTCCAAAAAGATTATATCACTTTCCAGCAGCAGTTATGGGCATGCCTGTTTCTCTGTAGCTTCTCCAGAAGTAGTTATCAGTCTTTTTAAATTTGCCAGTTTTGATAGGCAACACTGGTGTATTGCTTTAACTCACATTTAAATGTTAGTGGAGGTGAGCTTCTTTCTATGTTATTAAACCATTTGTATTTTCTCTGTGAACTACCTGCCTACATTTTTTTTTTAAGATTTTATTTATTTGACAGAAACACAGCGAGAGAGGGGGAACAGTAGCGGGAGAAGCAGACTTCCTGCTGAGCAGGGAGCCCGATGCAGGGCTCAATCCCAGGACTCTGGGATCATGACCTGAGCCGAAGGCAGATGCTTAATGACTGAGCCACCCAGGCGCCCCCTACCTGCCTACATTTTGAGAAAAGTTTAGCCGGTAGATTATCTGTAGGCTTTCCTAACAGTTGCTGTATAACACTTATTTCTGAATCAAAAAATATCTAATTAATATCTTAAATGGTGTAAAACTAAACATGTATACTTTGTGAATTTTTCTGAGATATATTATTTTTTTTAATTTACTTTTATTTTTCTGGTAACCTAGAGCCATGGAACTCTTACGGATAAAAGGTCAAAGATCCTTGTCTGTTGGACTATCTATAGCTGACCTGGTTGACAGTATTGTAAACAATAAAAAGAAAGTACATTCTGTATCAATCTTAGCAAAGGTAATTGCTATTTTCCTGTTCTCATTGTTTTTAAATTACTCTTTTAAATCCAGAAAAAGTGCAGCTCCGATTGTACCTCCGGTGTCTTCAGTATCGCTGGTTTTGAGGGTAACACAGCGGAGGAGACAGTTCAGTGTAAGCCCTGTCCTGCTTGATTATGGGAAGCCTGGATTTCTCCCAGGTTGCCCCTCCGTGCCCCCATTTTTGGGAAGCCTCAAGAAATGTTTGTATATTCCATTAAGTTGTTCTTAATTCCCTTAAGTTCTGCTTGTCATTTACCACCTCAGCCAGTCAGGTCACCCGAGACTGACGTGCCAGCTCGTCCTAGCAGCTCATCCCTCTCCTTCTCCGGTTATTTTGACCTTTACCACTTTATCCCAAGCGTAGAGTCCCTAAAACACAGCTAAGACGGGGCACACATGCTTAAGCACATTTTCTTGAAAACTTTGGAATATCAGGAGGGAAATAAAACATGGAAAGGAAAACTCAAAACAGGTTACTGTATGTGACCGGACCCCTCGCCAGAGCATCCACTCTGACCAGCTTTTTGCCGCCCCCTACCTGCTCACCACCCCACCCCAGCCGGCTAGCTCACCTCCCCACAAAGCGGCTGTCCCTGCCCACGTGCCTCCTATCTTGCACACATTTTCTGAAACATTCGTGAGGTTAGAAATCAAATGACTTTTTTTTTAAATTTAATTTAATTTTTTAAATTAACATATAATGTATTATTTGCCCCAGGGTACATGTCTGTGAATCGTCAG
>CM053613.1:31909697-31938861 GCA_028646535.1 Procyon lotor
TGTGTGTGTGTGTGTGTGTGTGTGTGTGTGTGTGAATAAGACGGGAGAGATGAGAGCAGGTTTGTGTGCTAATAGTAATGTCTGGAGGGGATGGGAGGTCCGGAATGTATGTACGTATGTATGTATGTATGTGTGTATGTATGTATGTATGGTGAGTGAATAAGACGGGAGAGATGAGAGCAGGTTTGTGTGCTAATAGTAATGATCCCGGACCAGGGAAAAATTGGTACTTCAAGTCAAAAGAAGGCAAGAAATTCTGAAGAGAGTAGCTTTCAGTAGACCTTCTGGATTTGTTCCCTAATTTCTATTTTTCCTTTATTGTCTACCACTTTGTCTTTCTGCACTAGGCTCTGAGATTTCTTTGACTTGTATTCTGATCCTCCTGTTGAATGCTTGTTTCCAAGCTATTAACATTTTTATGTTCAAGAGTCCTTTCTTCTCCCTGCTTAGCAAGAAGTCTGCTTCTCCCTCCCCCCTGCTTATGCGCTCTCTCTCTCGCTTCCTCTTTCAAAAAAATAAAATCTTAAAAAAAAAAAGAAACAGAGTCCTTTCTTCTCTGAGTGTCCTTGTTTCATGGATTTAACATCATTCATTTCTTCTTTGAAGGTATTAATGCTAATTCTTTTTGAAGTTTTCTTTTGCTCCTTACATTTTTTCTGTTATTGATTCCTTCATTTCTGTTTGTTTTGATCTGTCCTGCTTCTTGGAGTCTGTCTTTCTGGAATAGCTGATTGTTTCTTTTTGAGAGAGAAGCACTAAAAGCTGACTGAAAGCTTTGTGTAAATGGATGGAGCATATTAACTGGTGAATATAACTGGTGAACTTTGATGTATTGTAATGAGATGGGGGTCCCTGTCTCCTGAGCTCCTCATCTGCCAAGACTGTGTAAGCCAGGTTCCTCATTTTCCTGGAGTGGAGTAGTACAAGGTAGGGGTGTGAAAATATAAATGATAAATTGCAAAATAGTTAGTATTGACAGTAAGTGCTGGAGTTTGGAGAAAAGGAGAGATCACTATGGACTTAAAGGAAGTCTGGAAAAGGATTCCAGAGGGGGAGAGAGGTGAAAGCTAGGTCTTTGAAAAAGATTAGGATTTGATTTAGTGGATGGGAAAGAAGTTGGAAAGAAGAGCTAAAATGGAGGGGTGAGTAAGTGATTTGAATAGGTAGCAGGAGAGAAAGCTATCAAGGTTCTTTCAGGCTTTAATCAATGTTAATGATTAGCAAGAACTATTATACTTTTAAGAAGAGTGCAGGATTTTAAGATAATAAGCCTAACAATAAAATATGTGCATTGGTTTTAAAACTAAACTCCTGTGTGATTTTGCTTTTCAGTACAAATACAGAGACCTAACTGTACGTGAAACTGTCAATGTTATTACTTTATACAAAGATCTCAAACCTGTATTGGATTCATATGGTGAGTTTATATAATAAAAATATCAGTTACTCTTCTTTGAGTTTACTCTTTTTGTTAATAGTAGGTTTCCCATTCTCCTCTAAGTTTGTTGGTTTTTCCTTTGTAGGATTGAGCCTCCACCTAATAAAAGTGTTGGGGGGGGTGGGAAATGACACAATCTGGTAATAACAGATTTGTTTAGTTACATTAAGTTTTAAAAAAAATAACTGCAAATTTAGAGCTAGAGGGGATCTTAAAAATAGTTTATCATTTCCCCAAATTTTATCCATAGTTATGAAGAATGTTTCTTAGGATGAGGGGATAAATTTGAGCAATTATAAATTAAAATTAAATGAGTTTCTTTGCAGCAAGATTTCTCAGAGCCTTTAATATGCTAGTATATTATGCCTCACAAGAGGGGAGAGAAGAGAATCTATTATGCAGTATATCCTAAAGTTAATTAACTACTGAACTTTTTTTTTCTCCCCAGAGCATCTCTTTATATTCTCAGGAACACATTTTGCAAAATAATATTCTGGAATATCTCTTTCACTTTATAGATGAGGAAAACATTTTTTAATATGATCCTTAATTCTATAGAGTAGGTAGGTACAGTGTGTGTCTACTTTCTGTTGAGATGAAATAAAATGGAGAGTTAAGTAAAGACCTGACAATTCCTAGATTTGTTCTTTGTTTTTGTTTTTAAGATTGATTTATTTTATCTAGAGAGAGCCAGTGCAGGGGAGGGCAGGGTGGCAGAGGGAGATGGAGAGAGAAACTCAAGCAGACCCCATGCTAAAGCCCGACATGGGGCTGGATCTCACCACCCTGAGATCATGACCTGAGCCGAAACCAAGAATCAGACTCTTAACTGACTGCGCCATCCCGGTGCCCTCTAGAGTTGTTCCTTTTTTTTTTTTTTTTAAGGTCCTTTTGTCCTCACCAATCCTAATGTTATCTTTCCAACTTTGTATCCTTGTAAACCCCTAATGTGCCAGGGCCAAGGGAAAACCCCTGCTGCCTCCTGTCCATTATGAGGCTCTTGGCACTGAGGGCTATGAGCTGAGTTTGTAGGTAAGACTGTCATTCTAAACTCCACTCACTCCTAGGGCTTTGAAAACATTAGGAACTTGGTGACAAGAGTTAACAGAGGGACAAGTAGTAGTGTATTTTCTGAACAACAAAGACATGAACCAGAATTTCCCTCCCAAACCTAGGGCACGATTTTCCTTCCTGTCCATATATTGTAGTATTCGGATCTGGAGAAGACCTCATATCACCAAAATTAGAGTTAATTTAAAAATGGCTTCAATGGGGGTGAAATAATGACTGGGGTTAGAACTTTACTGTAAAATGTTTAGTTTTTACTGCAGGCTAAAATAATAAATATGTTTATCTAAACTGACAAAGAGGGGCACCTGGGTGGCTCAGTCAATTAAGTGTCAGTATGTTGGTTTGTTTTTGTTTTTGTTTTTTTTATTTGACAGAGAGAAACACAGTGAGAGACGGTACACAAGCAAAGGGAATGGTAGCAGGACAAACAGGCTTCCCGATGAGCAGGGAGCCCAATGCGGGGCTCGATCCCAGGACCCTGGGATCATGACCTGAGCCGATGGCAGACACTTAACGACTGAGCCACCCAGGCACCCCCAGTCTGTTGGTTTTAACTCGGGTCATGAATGCATGGATTGTGGGATTGAGCCCAGTGTTGGTTTCCGTGCTCAGCCCAGAGTCTGCTTAAATTTCTCTCTCCCTCGCCCTTCATGCCCCCTCACCTCCCCTCTCACCACAAGTGCACGCGCTCTCTCCCTCTCTCTCAAAATAAATAATGAATGAAAATTTTAAACTGGCAGACTCCAGCATCACCAAATAAATTTTATATAGCTTTATATGCCTGGACCAAGTCTAGACCATTGTTATTCCATGCTTTTAGAGTAATTAAAACCCTAAATTTAAATAAGATGATTTTTTTTAAAAACACAAAATCAGAAAAAAAAAAAACCCCACAAAATCAGAATAAATTATAGCACAGATTATAATTGTCAATGCTAAGTGAAAGAACAGGTAAACAGTACAATTCTGTGTTCTTGTAGTGCACATTACAGCTTTTCTATGCAATACAGTGTTATTAAATCATTATTACAAATAATAGTAGTCCATATGATATAAGTCATATGGCCTAATTATAAATTACAGATAGAAAAACTTAACATGATATGAGAAATACTTGTATTGAAAGATGTCTAGGGGCACCTGGGTGGCTCAGTGGGTTAAAGCCTTTGCCTTCTGCTCAGGTCGTGATCTCAGGGTCCTGGGATTGAGCCCCACATTGGGCTCAGCGAAGTCTGCTTCCCCCCCCCTGCCTGCTTGTGATCTCTCTCCTCTCTGTCAAATAAATAAATAAAAATCTTTAAAACAAAAAAAAGAAAGATATCTATATTTGAAAACTTTTTAATACTGTGGTTTGATACTACATTGGGATTGAGAATGACTTTGAATAGGAATAAACATCAGGGCAGTCTAAAATTTAATGATACTGGGTTAACATTTAGTGTGGTACCAGCTTAACATTTGCTGGGACTGTAGCACTCACGTTCATTTTTCCAAGTAATTCAAAGCATCTTTTTTTTATTCATTTAAAAACCGATCCAGGGGCGCCTGAGTGGCTCAGTCGTTAAGTGTCTGCCATCGGCTCAGGTCATGATTCCAGGGTCTTGGGATCGAGCCCCGCATTGGGCTCCCTGCTCGGCAGGAGGCCTACTTCTCCCGCTACCATTCCCTCTGCTTGTGTTCCCTCTCTCGCTGTGTTTCTCGCTGTAAAATAAATTTTAAAAATCTTAAAAAAAAAAAAACCGATCCATTGAGTCAACCAACAAAAAATATTTTGTTATTGGACACAATGGATGAGACATTAACAAGTTAGCTCCTTTCAAAGGTAATAATGAGTTCTGTTTTTTTCTTTTTTCTTTTTTAGATTTTTTTTTTTTTTTTAATTTATTTGATAGAAACACAGCGAGAGAGGGAACACAAGCAGAGGGAATGGTAGTGGGAGAAGCAGGCTCCCTGCCGAGCAGAGAGCCCGATGTGGGGCTCGATCCCAGGACTCTGAGATCATGACCTGGGCCAAAGGCAGACGCTTAACAACCGAGCCACCCAGGCGCCCCGTAATAATGAGTTTTAACCAGTATTTCTGAAAGAATAATTCATATGGGAGTATCTGTGAAAATACTCATGATTGAACTATTCTTTCTTTTCAGTTTTTAATGATGGCAGTTCGAGGGAACTAATGAACCTCACTGGAACAATTCCTGTGCCTTATAAAGGTAAACATTTTATGTAATTTATGTTTCCAATGTAGATGCATGGCGATTCACCTTGTAGGTGGCCAAAGAGTTATAGATAAATTAAACCTACTTTCTCCTGACTTTAATGATGATATAGAGATTTTAACTTACTCTAATTGAACTTCATTTGGCAGTAGCACCCAGTATTTTCAGTTTATCCCCTTCTTTACTGATATATCAACAAATAAGTGCTTCAGTACACTGGAAAAGTTTGATGTTTCATGGAATCAGGGAATCTTAGAACTAGGAAGGAATTTTTTTTTTTTTTTTAATGTTTTATTTTTAAGCAGTCTCTACACCCAACATGAGGCTTGAACTTAAAACTCAACCCCAAGAGCAAGAGTCCCATGGTCTACCCGCCAAGCCAGCCGGGCACCCCTAGAGAGGGATTGTCAATATGTGGTAGTTCAGCCTCCCACCTCATCCAAACGTTTCCAACAATGGGAAGCTATATAGTATAATAGCTAAGGCAAAGGCTTTAAAGTCAGGGCAAAGTAAGGTTTCAGTTCTCTGTAATCTGTCAGTTTTGTGACAATGGATATCTACAACAATTGGGTGATAGGACTAACTAAAAAAAGTATTCATTGTGATACTGTAAAGGACATAACACAGAACCTGGTATGTCATAAACAGATATCAAAAGTAACTATTAGGGACGCCTGGGTGGCTCAGTGGGTTAAAGCCTCTGGCTTCGGCTCAGGTCATGATCCCGGAGTCCTGGGATCGAGTCCCACATTGGGCTCCTTGCTCGGTGGGAAGTCTGCTTCTCCCTCTGCCTCTGCCTGCTTGTGCGCGCTCACTCTCTCTCTCTGACAGATAAATAAATCTTAAAAAAAAAAAAAAAAGTAACTATTATTGGATCACCTGGGTGGCTCAGTCCGTTAAGTGTCTGCCTTCAGCTCAGGTCATGATCCCAGGGTCCTGGGATAGAGCCCCGCATTGGGCTCCCTGCTCAGCCGGAAACCTGCTTCTCCCTCTTCCATTCCCCCTGTTTGTATTCCCTCTCTTGCTCTCTCTCTCCCTCTCTGACAAATAAATAAATAAAACCTTTTTTTTTTTTTTAAAGGTACCCATTATTGTGGTTCTGATGTCAGTGATGATATTGATGATGGATAATTGTTTCTGTGAGCCAGTCAGCCATCCTCTGCTGGAATACTTAGAGTGATAAGGGAGCATTCAGCTTCGTGAATGACTGCTCCTTTTTTGGACAGTTCTATTTCTTAATTATTCCTTGTGACTACCTAAGACCTTTGTCTCTGTAACACACCCATTGTTTATATAGTATTTGGTGTGCATGAGGCATAGGGAATGGGGCTGTGGATACAAAGGTGAATAAAGGGGGTGCCTGGGTGGCTTAGTTTGCTGGGAGTCTGCCTTTGGCTCGGGTCATAATCCTGAGGTCCTAGGATCAAGCCCCACATGGGGCCTGCTTCTCCCTCTCCTTCTGCTTGTGCTCGCTTGCTCTTGCTCGCTCTGTGGAAATAAGTGAATAAATAAAATCTTTTTTAAAAAAGTGAATAAAGGATGTACCTTCTCTGGAAGAACTTACACAAATAGGAAAAACGGTGAATAAATAGTTATTTACACTTTCCTATAACTGCTATAGAATGATAAAATATAAAGGTGCCATGAGATTACAGAGGAGAATAAGACCATGTGGGAAGATCATGGAGGAAATGACATTTGAATTTGGTGTTAAAGGATGAGTCAACCATTTATATCAGAATGGGCATTCCAGGCAGAGGGTGAAAACACTTGAGCATCAGCATTGTATAAAGCAGCTATGCTGAATTGAGGGTAGACTGAGTAAAATTCAAGATTATTGACTTTGCCTTTGTCCTCAGGAAATAAACGTGGGTGAGAGAAATGGTTGGTGGGGAGGAGGCAAGAAACTATGGCATAATTAAAGACGTTTATTATAGATAGATGTTATCTAAACTTTTTCTCTTCCCTCACCATTGCTTACATGGCATAGTTCCTAAGCCTATGTAATTCTGTAGAATTCTTTATTTTCACAGAACAGAATTCTGGGTGATGGAAATACACTTAGATTTTATGTGTTCAGATATATTCTATTGGAGTTGTGTTTTGTTTCATTTTTTTTTCCATTATAGATGAAATTTTGGCTAAAAAGTAAATCCAGAGTCCCACAGCCGATTTCCTTTAAGTGCAATTTAGGTATATATACTTAAATGAAATGAAACTGTTTCTAAGGGGAAGAAATGTATCTGAATTACATTAGGTGATTCATATGATTACTTGGGACATTGGACTCTGAACTTAGTAAGGGAAGGAGGTGCTTTCTGTTTAGTATGTTAGCTGTTGAATCCTTTGAAACACACTGTTCAGTTTGACTGTATTTAGTCAAATTCCTCAACTGAGAAAGATTCTATTACCTACAGCAAAGAAAAGGAAATAACGTCATTGATTCTGAGTAACTACCACTGAAAATACCTTATGGATTTGTCAGGCTGTGGTCACCAATCAACATCTGTTTGGCAGTTGGATTAGGTCTTATAGTCTGGATTTTGGCAAGGGAAGTTCAAGTGTAGCTTATCATATCACTTTCTGATAGATCACCAACATCCACAGTCTTCCTTTTATATCCCTTCCCAGGGAACCTTATGAACTGAAATGACAAGAGTCCAGTTGCAATGCTCAGTCAGTTGAGTGTCTGCCTTTGGCTCAGGTCATGATCTCAAGGTCCTGAGATAGATCCCTGCATTGGGCTCCCTGCTCAGTGAGGAGCCTGCTTCTCCCTCTCCCTTTGCCTGCTGCTCCCCTGCTTGCGCTCTTTCTTTCTCTTTGTCAAATAAATAAGTAAAACCTTGAAAAAATAGAAAACAAATGGATTGAGACATAACTTGTAAAGAGTGTTTTTACAGCAGCTAGTAGACACTGGCAGAGTAGTGACCAATTAGCTTCTTAATCCTGCTGATGTCTTTTAAAAACTGAAAATTTGAGAGACATCTTAAACAGAACTTGAAACAAAATATTTGTGATTTTTCTTTTAAGTGTTGCTTAGTCGTAGCACTCTCTTGCTTACCTACTAAGCCATTATTAAAAATAATAAAAATTAACTGAAGTTTCTCTTTCTCTTTCAGGTAATACATATAATATTCCAATATGCCTGTGGCTGCTGGACACATACCCATATAATCCCCCTATCTGTTTCGTTAAGCCTACTAGTTCAATGACTATTAAAACAGGAAAGCATGTTGATGCAAATGGGAAGATATATCTTCCTTATCTACATGAATGGAAACATGTAAGTATTAACAGTGTTGTGTGAATTCATTGCATTTTATATATTTTGCTCCCTAGCATTTACTTTGTTAATATTCAAAGAGGATTCCCAGGAGGAGAGATAAGTTCCTATCAAGTTCCTATATAAGATCCTAATCACTGAGCTGGGTAATTGGAAAAGGTTCTCCAAAAGAAATATATTTGCATAGAGCTTGGTACTTTACAGAATACACAGAGTCACTGTTTCATTTGCTTGAGTTGAACCTTTAAGAATAGAGGAGATTCACATAATGGGAAATGCATTGTAAAAAAGTAATGTAGTGTACTGGTGGCATATATTTGTGAAACTGTTCAGATCTTATTATTCAGCATTCCTATCAAGTAGCAAAGCAGATAATCTGAGTTTCACCCTCAAGGGATAAACTGCATTCCAAGCTTTAAAGACAGTGTTAAAAAACTAAGCAGAGGGCGGCCTGGGTGGCTCAGTCGGTTAAGCGCCTGCCGGTTAAGCGCCTGCCTCAGAGTCCCACATCAGGCTCCTTACTCAGCAGGAAGTCTGGTTCTCCCTCTGCCTGCCACTCCCCCGCTTGTGCTCTCTCTCTTTCTCTCTGAGAAATAAATAAAATCCTTAAAAAAACAAAAACTAGGGACGCCTGGGTGGCTCAGTTGGTTAAGCAGCTGCCTTCAGCTCGGGTCATGATCCCAGGATCCTAGGATCGAGTCCCATATCGGGCTCCTTGCTCATCAGGGAGCCTGCTTCACCCTCTGTCTCTGCCTGCTTGTGTTCTCTCTCTCTCTGACAAATAAATAAATAAAATCTTAAAAAAAAAAAAAAAAAAAACTAAGCAGAAGCCTCTGAAAAACCCAGCCAAGTTTTCTGCAGCCCCAGGTTGAGGAGATAGTAGGAGTTTGGAAGCTTATCAAGGAGGAGAGGTATAAGTAAACATCCTAGACTCTTAGACGATGTCCCCTGGAGGAGCACATCCCAGGAGCCTTGAATGAGCTCAGTCCTGATTGTATTAAGGTAATTCTCATGGTATCTGCCTGCTATAGGATAGGGTGAACCCTTCTTGGAAGAAAAATAGTGTATAGAGCCTCTATAATTTTTCAGTGTCAAGCATACAATTTAAAATTATCAAATACATCAAAAAAGAGGACAAGGAAGGGGAAGAAAAGACAGTAGAAATAGGACACCAAAACTCCCATGTAACCCAGTTATCAGACTCAGACTTGAAAATGATTGTGATTAATATGTTCAAGATGGAGAATTGTATTAAAAGAGAACCAAGTGGAAATCTCAGAACTGGAAAATAGAATAATAGAAATTAAGAACTCAGTAGCCTGGTTTAGTAACAGATTAGACTCAGCGGAGTAGAGAATTAATGAACTGGTAAATAATACTTTATATTTTTCAGTTCTTTTGACTTATAAATAAACCTTACAAAAGATGTACAAGTCCATTATGGGAAAAATTCTAAATTTTATTGAAAGACATTAAAGAAGATTTAAAGGAGAGAGAACCTTATTTGTGGTTCTTTACAAATTGATCTTTGTCCTAGCAGTTTTTATTTCTTTGTATATTTGTTAATTTTGTGAACTTGATAGGCTGAATATTAAATTTATATGGAAATGCAAAAGATTGAGCATAGGTAAGGCCCTCTCCAAGAAGAATAAAGTAGAAGGGACTTGCCCTACACATGTCAAAATGTATTATAAAACTAAAGATGGGGCTCCTGGGTGGCTCAGTGGGTTAAAGCCTCTGCCTTTGGCTCAGGTCATGATCTCAGGGTCCTGGGATCGAGCCCCGCATCGGGCTCTCTGCTCAGCAGGGAGTCTGCTTCCCCTTCTCTCTCTGCCTGCCTCTCTGCCTACTTGTGATCTCTCTCTCTCTGTCAAATAAATAAAATCTTAAAAAAAAATAAAAACAACTGAAAAAACTAAAGATAGTATGGAATTGTCACAGAAATATTCAAATAGATAGATGGAACATAATAACCCGGAGGGGCGTTTAGGTGGCTCAGTTGGTTAAGCATGGGACTTTGGCTCAAGTTCATGATCTCAGGGTCCTGGGATCAAGCCACACATCAGGTTCCATGCTCAGTGGGGAGTCTGCTGCTTTTCCTTTTTCCTCCCCCTGCTCGTATGCACTTGCTTGCCCTCATATAAATAAAATCTTAAAAAAAAACTCAAAAAATGATCCACTATACATAAACACTTAATATATGACAGTGGTATTATAGCAGATCATTTGGGTTCATAATGATGAACTTTTCAGTAGTGGAGCTGAGACAGTTGGATTCCCATTCATATAATACACAAAAATTTCAGGTAGACTGTAAAAGGCAAAAGGAAAAAAAAACCAAGATTGCCTTCATGATCTTGGAATAGATTAGGTTTTGTGTTTTTTGTTTTTATTTTTATTTTTTTTGTTTGTTTGTTTTTCTGTTTGTTTTTATTTTTAAACAAAGCATTTACTAGAAAGGAAAAGTAATTAATTTTACCTTGAATTTGTACAAATTGAAAACTTCTATTTATTAAAGACATTAAAAAGTATGAAAAGACTAACCACAAGGGCGCCTCAGTTGGTTGAGCGATTGCCTTTGGCTTGGGTCATGATCCTCAAGTCCTGCATTGGGCTCCCAGCTCCACGGGGAGTCTGCTTCTCCCTCTGATCTTCTCCCCTCTCATGCTCTCTCTCCACTCTCTCTCTCTCTCTCAAATAAATAGATAAAATCTAAAAAAAAAAAAGACTAATCACAAACTGGAAGACGATATTTGTAATACTTAATACCCTCAGAATAATATCCAGAATATTAAAATAACTTGGAATCATAAAAGAAAGAAACCTGGTGGAAAAATAGATAAAACTCTTGAACAAGTACTTCACAAAAGAGAAATTCTAGTGGCCAATAAACACATGAAAAGATGTTTAACCATGCTAGTAGTGAGGGAAAATGTATATTAAAACCACTGTAAGTTACCAGTACATACCCATCAGATTTGTGCTACCAGTTGACAACACGGGTTAGTGAGGAAGCTAGAAAGAGCTCTTTGACACCAACTACTTTGAAAACTAGTTTAGCCTTAGTAAAGTTATGAGTACATGCCCTAGGACCTGGCAGTTCCACACCTAAGTACATAGCTCAGTACTATTGACATTGTACATTGGGTAATTCTTTATTGTGGGAGGGCTCTCATGTCCACTGTAGGATGTAGAATCTCTGGCCTTTACTCACAAGATGCCAGTAGCATAATGCCCAGTGTGACAACCAAAATTGTCTCTTGGAATTTCTAATATCTCCTGGGAAGCAAATATATCACCCCTAGTTGAGGACTACTGCACAAAAGTAAGCCTTGCACATATGTACTTGAAAATACAGCAAGAATGTATTCAGCATACATTGCCAAAGACGATACAACCTCACTGACACTTAACAGGAAAATGAATAAAAAAGTTGTAGTATATTCATTGGGTCGAACACCATACAGCAATGAAAAGGAGTTAAATAAACCTGGACTCTTTAACAGGAATATATCTTTCAACCATTGAACAAAAGCAGATTATACAGTCTGATAAAATACATAAGAAGTTGAGGTCGCCTGGGTGACTCAGTCAGTTGAGCGGCTACCTTCGGCACGGATCATGATCCCAGGGTCCTGGGATCAAGCCCTGCATCAGGCTTGATTGGCGGACAGCCTGCTTCTCCCTCTCCTTCTGCCTGCTGCTCTGCCTATTTGTACTCTCTCTCTGTCAAATAAAAAAAAAATAAAAAACCCTTAAAAAAAAAATTCATACGAAGTTCAAAAAAAGTAACATTTAACACACAGTTTAGGAATTCATTCATAAGGTAGTATGTTTAAAGTCAAGCAAAAGACCCTAAGTCAGAGAAGTGATCTACAGTATGAGGAGATAGAGTTACTGTCAGTTTTGTATTTCTTAACTTGGACAAGGGCTCCAAAGTGTTTTCTGTATTGTTACTCTTTAAAGTTACACAGGTCCTATATTTCTGTAGGTGTGACAGATTTCACAGATCAAAAAAAAGACACAATGGTGGCTAACTTTATTATGGTATTTGAGGCTGTACCATGAAGGATCTTGATTGTTAGCTAAGGACTTTGTCCTTCACTAGACAGATGGAGTCATTTTTGACTTTTGAACAAGACTAGGGTATTAAAAGCAATGATTATTTGGTATAATGTCCAAAATATACTAGATGAATACATTCATTAGCTCTCTGATAATCACTAGCTGCTTCAGAACATAAACCCTGAAGTGCTAAGAGGCTTAACACTAGAAGTTTTTGCCCATGTCCAATGGGAGGGGTGCCTGGGTGGTTCAGTCGATTAAGCATCTGCCTTTGGCTCAGGTCATGATCACTGGGTCCTGGGATCGAGTCCTGCATCAGTCTCTTTGCTCAGCAGGGGAACCTGCTTCTCCCTCTGCCTACGGCTCCCCCTGCTTGTGCTCACACTCTCCTTCTCTCTCTCTGACAAATCTTTAAAAAGCAAAATCTGTAGCTGACTTAGTTTATTTTCTGTTTTTAGCCACAGTCCGACTTATTGGGGCTTATTCAGGTCATGATTGTGGTGTTTGGAGATGAACCTCCAGTCTTCTCTCGTCCTACTATTTCAGCGTCTTATCCACCATACCAGGCAACAGGGCCACCAAATAGTAAGTATAATTATGTTTGATTTTTAAACTCCTACTAAGCAAAACACAAAGCCTTGTAAAGAAATTTTTTTTATGATTTCACTTTTTAGCTTACCCAGTTAGCGGATTTTTTGGAGGTATTCTGAGGCCACACATCTGCATGTACAGATTCCCACCAAAGACTGACATTTGGGCTTTCGTTTGTGGGTAGAAATCTAACTATGGGTGTGCTAGATTCCAAAAAGGAAGAGAAAGAATGCTGGAATAGAGCTAGATTTTTTTTTTTTTAATTTTTAATTATACAGGCCATGGAATAGCCTTATATCATCAGTTTGGAAACAGATATAACTCGAAAGTAGCCTACTTTCCTTTGCACCTGCAGGATCAGTGTTGTAGATAAGAATCAGAGTCAACTAAACCATTCACATTCTGCTACTCTGGCTGCAGCAAAATCGAACATCTAGCTCTCAGCTTCCTTCTCTTTAGTACAGCCAATTCATGGTGTGGAGAGGGTGAAAGCATGAAGTCAGTACCTTCCCCTGGTTGCTATATGTTATCTGTATTCTTTCTTTTTTTACCCCTAGTAATTCCTATTAAAACTTCCAAATCACCTTGGATAATTGAGTTGGTTGTACGTACTCGTTTTGACTTTACTAAACCTATATTGATTTCACTGTGTTTTGAGCTATGATTTCTTTTTTTTTTTAACAAATTTGTTCAAAATTATAATTAAGCAAAACTTAAGTTAGATTATGTGAGCTTTCATTTTTCTCCTACTGGGAGTTATTCTCTTCCTTTTTAATCTATTCTGTCTTGAACATTCTGACTCACAAGCTGAATGGGAATTTAACAGAAAGAACTTTCTGAACCTATTTCCTTTACCTTCCCTGCCTTCACAGACTAATTTCGGTTTTAGGAATTAGTAGCTCTTTTATTAAAAGTTCTAGTGATTCTTTTGGGCCAGAAATTTGTTTTCATCTTAATAAATTCTGCAGAGGGGCGCCTGAGTTGGCTCAGTGGGTTAAAGCTTCTGCCTTCAGCTCAGGTCATGATCTCAGGTCCTGGGACCGAGCCCCGCATCAGGTTCTCTGCTGCTTGCCTCTCTGCCTACTTGTGATCTCTGTCTCTCTGTGTCAAATAAATAAATAAAATCTTTTAATAAATAAATAAATGAATGAATAAAATTCTGTTGACTCTTGTACTTGAAATTAGATAACCTTGCTCTTTTAAGTTTGAAATACCAAATATTTCCTAGTTTGCCATTCATGTTTGTTTGTTCCAATAACATAGTGACCACCAAAGACTACCTTTTCAGAAATTGAGGCGGTCTCCTAAGCAACATTTTTTCCCTAAATTTCTTCCAGTTTTATATTGACATTGAAAGTGCAACATTCCAGAAAGAGACCACAGTAAAGAGATTATTTTTGTAGTTCAGTTTTGTACTCACTGTTTAATCACATTAAACAATCTATAGTTGATTTAAGTAAATTACTACCAGAGACCAATTTATTATCCTTCAATTCCAGTTTTAATGTGTTTTATGCATTTAAACAATATCGATTATTAGTAGGTATGAGTGTAAAGAGATAAAAATCAAAATTGCATTCACTCACCAAGTAATAGGCCAGAAATTTGTATATGTACTTATATGAAGATTATCTTCTAGTTCAGAAATTATATACTTCTATTATTATTTTTATCCTTACTCAAGACACTTTTTGATCTGTTTTAGGATGACTTTGAGCTAGCAATATGTCATATTAAAAAATGTAATGGCCAAACCTCATTTTTTGACAGCTGACAATAATGGTTAACATTTATTGATTTGTAACTGTGAGATACAGCCAAGCACTTCATACTCATCCTTATTTGATCCTTATAATACCCCCATATCTCTCTTTTTTTTTTTTTTTAAAGATTTTATTTATCTGACAGAAACACAGCGAGAGGGAACACAAGCAGAGGGAATGGTAGCAGGAGAAGCAGGCTTCCTGCCGAGCAGGGAGCCTGATGTGGGGCTCGATCCCAGGACGCTGGGATCATGACCTGAGCCGAAGGCCCGAAGGCAGATGCTTAATGACTGAGCCACCCAGGCGCCCCAATAGCCCTATATCTTTTTTTTTTTTTTTTTAAAGATTTTATTTATTTGACAGAGAGAAACACAGCGAGAGAGGGAACACAAGCAGAGGGAATGGTAGCGGGAGAAGCAGGCTTCCCGCAGAGCAGGGAGCCCGATGTGGGGCTCGATCCCAGGACTGTGGGATCATGACCTGAGCCGAAGGCAGACGCTTAACGACTGAGCCACCCAGGCGCCCCAATAGCCCTATATCTTAACATGTATTTATATCCTGTTTTATTATGGCTCTAAAATTACTTTACCTCATTTTCTTCTTCCTCGATAGTCTTGGATCCAAATAACATTTGTTGTGTCTAAGAATTAAAATTTGAAGGCTTTGGTGGGATTGATATCTTTTCAGAACCTTAGGAAAGGAAAATTGCTTCTGATTATGAAAATTTGGTGTGTGATTATGATTGCTCATAAGCATGAAGTGTGGTAGTTTATGTGTACAGAGAAAAACTAATGTGGGAGGGAGGGGCAGTAATTGACCATGTATGTTGCTGACAATAGTAGCCTTGTGTTTTTGATGTTCTTAAAAATCAACTGTGCTTTGCTCAGGAGGAAAAAAATGTCTTACAGCATTAAGCAACTGAGACATTTCAGGAGGTTTTTTCCCTTTCTGAAATAGCATTGAACATCATCCTAGCTTCATTATACTTAAGAAGAAACTTATTTATAACAACTATAGTTCATCTTAACAAGGAGACTATGAACACTGATACGTGGAGATGTATGCTCAGCAGCTCTGGTAAAAATTTCTGAGGCCCTAGTCAGATCCCAGTGTATATTTCTCCTACCCACTTATATTCTGTGCTTTAAAAGTTCATTTCTTGAAGGCTACACCTCTCTTGCCTTCCAAGCCTTTATATATCATACCTCTACTAAATCATTTTTATTTAGCCCCACCTCCTAGGTTTAGATTAGCTGCCTCCTGTATATATATGTTACTCAGTACTTCTCCTGTCATAACACTTAGTACTCTGTATTATTATTATTCCTTGCTTATCTCCTCCACCAGACCATGAGCAACTTGAAGCCAGGAATTCTTCCTTTTTTTTAATCAGATTCTTGGTGCTGGTTACATAAAAGCACTAGAATATTTATTGATTGGATTAAGGGCTAATTCATCATTGTATTCAGTGAAAAAATTTCACTGAGGATAAACTGATTCTCAGACCAGTCATTTCCAATTAAAGCTAAAATTCTCTTTTTTTCGGGGCACCTGGGTGGCTCAGTTGTTAAGCATCTGCCTTTGGCTCAGGTCATGATCCCAGGGTCCTGGGTCCTGGGATCAAGCCCCGCATCGGGCTCCCTGCTCGGCAGGAAGCGTGCTTCTCCCGCTACCATTCCCTCTGCTTGTGTTCCCTCTCTCGCTGTGTTTCTCGCTGTCAAATAAATCTTTAAAAAAAAAATTCTCTTTTTTTCCTCTGTTGATTAGCTTCCTGGCACCACTGACCAGTTCAAGGTTTTTAGTGTTCTAAAAAATATATAAACCATTCTTTCAGCCTGCTAGATTTGAACCTTTTTTCCCCTTATTTCCAAGCTTTTGTTTTGTTTTTAACCAGTCTAGCTGAACATAAGTTTTGTAAAGGACTTTTTGTAGTAATTTGAAGTCTTTCAAAGTCCTCAGTCAAGTCAAGCCAACAAAACCACCTGTGCAAACTGGTCAATGATGGGTCAACAAGAAATATCAAAGATTGCTTTGATATAATAAAGAGGGCACTTTCTAAGAAGCTGACCTTTGACCAGAAGAGGCCAGAATTACCTTCCTCTAAATTCCACTTGAACCAGCTGCTGTGTCAGGTTAGACTCTGAGGGTGTAGAGAGCTGACCAAGTTGACCTGTTTGCTGGTTATTTCTTGTTGGGATTGTCATGTGTATTGTCATGCCTCATAGTTAATGGCTTGACAATTTTGTAATTTGAAGATACTGCTTGCAGTAAAGAACTAATATGGGTGTAGTGTTTGTTTTGTTTTGGTGCTGAGATTTGGATTCTTTGCCTCTATGAAATTTTGCAGTGGTTTGACAATGATATATGTTTTATTTGATAGCCTATATATCCAGGACTATGCATATTATTTTAAAATGTTAAAAATTATTTTTAGCTTC
Source organism: Procyon lotor (assembly GCA_028646535.1). Classification (NCBI taxonomy): domain Eukaryota; kingdom Metazoa; phylum Chordata; class Mammalia; order Carnivora; family Procyonidae; genus Procyon; species Procyon lotor. The sequence goes on from CM053613.1 coordinate 31,926,563, forward strand.
CTATATCCCAGGCATGCCAAGTGGAATCTCTGCATATCCATCTGGATATCCTCCCAATCCCAGGTAATGAAAAATCTTTTGAATAATTGTATTAGAAATTCTGTGCGATGTAGAATTGAAGTAATGGGTGCTAGCTAGAGCATTAAAGTAAACATAGTTGCAATTTAATGGAAGGTGAGACTTGGTTTATTGGTGAAATTTTATAGTATGTATACAATTACAAAAGAGTTTTTTCCATTCTAGAGAAATGTAGCTTCGTTCTATTTTTTTATTTTTTTTTTAATGAACATATAATGTATTATTTGTTTCAGGGGTACAGTAGCTTCATTCTATTTCAGAGAAGGAAGGTTTGAGATAATGACAATGATCTTGATTGGTTTTGGACTTTGAAATCCTTACTTGCTCTGCTTCCCTTTTAAGAACTTTATATATTGGGGCGCCTGGGTGGCTCAGTTGGTTAGAGCCGCTACCTTCAGCTTGGGTCATGATCTCATGGTCCTGGGATCAAGCCCCGCATCGGGCTCTCTGCTCGGCAGGGAGCCTGCTCCCCCTCTCTCCTCTCTCTCTGCCTGCCTCTCTACCTACTTGTGATCTCTCTGTCAAATAAATAAATAAAATCTGGGGGGGGGGAGAACTTTATATATTTAGTGTAGATAGCTGAAAGGTTAATAGAATACTAAGTAAAATGAATTCAACTAAGGAGAAAGATAATTTAATACCTCTTTTTTTCTTGGAAAGGGAGAGAATCTTAAGCAGGCCTCACGCCCAGCACAGAGTCCAGTGTGGGATTCAGTCTCACAACCCTGAGATCATGACCTGAGCCAAAACCAAGAGTTGGACACTCAGCTGACTCAGCCACCCAAGCGCCCTTATATTTTAATACGCTTTTAAAAAAAAAACTTAACTTTTTCATAAATTACAAGGCATGGATTAACGGCTCACATGTTCGAGTCAGTCTTATTTATTCCTTTAATTCATAGACTGCTTGTACTACTAACCTCTATTAATCATTTGATTATAACATAACCCAGGTAGGTTAAATTAATCATGAGATCAGTCTGTGAGTAAGACACATTAGAAAATCAGTGAGAAATAATTACCCATGTTTCAATTGTGCAGTTTCAGTGGTAATCTAAGACTACTTTCCAAAGGTTGGTCTTTGGGTTGACTTAAAATGCAAGATGGCATAGACCAGTGTCCAGATGAGATTTCTGGCTCCTCTAACTATTAACAAGAAATTTTTCACCCTGCTAACTCACTTTAGCTTCATATAACCCTCACAGATAAATGTAGCCAGATTTTCTGAACACCTGATGTATGTACATGTATAATATGCAGGATCCTATAAGTTAAATTTAGCAATCTTACTTATTTCTGGATCTTTCTTAATTTCAGAAACTTGATTTATAGGAAGCATTCTGTCATATTAGGTAAGCAGAGGATAAATGAATATCTGTCAGGGACAATAAAGAGTCCTATATGATTGTATTATGTGAACAGGTTGTAAGTTTTAGATTTCCTGAGGCACTTATTTTTCTGATAAGTTGTAGAAATGGAATCTTCTTGTCTGAAGCCTTGAAATAACAAGACTACAATGAGTAGTTGGTAGTAAGAAGGAACTTTGGACATAAGGAAATGGTTGTTGGAAGTACAGTAAAGAAATGGACTTCTGAACAATAAAGCCATTTCAGAGAAACTCATAGATAAAAATGAAGCTGGAGAATATTGACAAAACTCCAAATTTTATTCACTTAGGTAACCATAAAAGTGTCTTTTGTGAGGTTATTTGTTAGAAGTTCCTTTTTGAAACAGCCGTTTTTCAAGATCTGGTGTTTTTTCCTTTGAAATGTAACTTTTAATCTCAAAATGTGATATGCCAATGAGTTGTTAAGGATTAAGGGTAACTATTCAAATTGCCATCTGTCTTTCTGTATATAAAAGGTTTTGGCAGAAGAGCTTCAGAACCTCTTTCTCTTCTCCCTTTGTCCTAAAGGAGAATTAATAAATCAGTGACTCAAGAAGAATCTTTATCTTAAAACAATGAATATGAGAGTCTTTATTCTTGCTCTAGAAAGTTGGACTAGATGATCTCTAAGTTCTCTTCCAAATCTTAAGATCTTTTGAAAGTTTAATTTAGCACCTGCAGCGTGTATACAAGGAAACTAAAAGGTATGTCAAGAATGGTTGTTCCCGTTGGGTCTGTGTACTAGCACGCATGTAATAAGATATTAGGAACCAGTTCCTGGTATCAGAAAAGACAGACGATGGTAAGTGCTGTGATAAATAGAACTTCAGAGGGGAGGTGACATCTGCTGTGGTGGTGGGAGTTCAGCAGTAGCTCCATAAATGAAAGAACGGGTTTACGTGCAGGACCTTGAAGAAGGAAATTCAGTGTTTAGAGGTCAAGGGAGCAGCAGAGAGTTATAACATTCTGTGACTGAGGGAATACTTTCCAGTTCTCAAGTCCAGCCCCCTCATCTTATGTAAGTGAAGTGTGAACGCCCCCAAAAGCCCCAGGAAGAATAAGGAAGCACTGTAATGTGGTTGAAGAATATGGGGTTACTAGTAAAGGAATTAAAGAAAATAAAGGTGCCCCTTCATGGATATTACACATCTCCCAGAACTTTCCCTGATCTCCTCTAGCTGATAGTGATTTTCCATTCTATGTCTCCTGAATTTTTACTTAGCATTTATTTCCTTGATCCTATCAGGATTGTTTACAGGGATCTTGGCATGTTTTGATAGCATCTTGAGGAAGAAACTGATTCATATCTTAGCTCCTACCTCAAGCACTTAGAAAAAGTGACTTAAATATATTAATTGTTACATTTGAAGGAGTACATAAAGAAAAAGGAACATAAAAGTGTTGGAAAAAAAAATTTTTTTTTAAAGATTTTATTTATTTATTTATTTGACAGAGAGGAGATCACAAGTAGGCAGAGAGGCAGGCAGAGAGAGAGAAAGGGGAAGCAGGCTCCCTGCTGAGCAGAGAGCCCGATGCGGGGCTTGATCCCAGGACCCTGAGATCATGACCTGAGCCAAAGGCAGAGGCTTTAACCCACTGAGCCACCCAAGCGCCCCGGAAAATTCTTTTAAAATACGTAGTTTTAAAAGGACTCTTCAGTATGAAAAAGATGTGCTACACAGAACAAATTATTTAATAGTATACAAAGATAGCAAATAGTACCATTCAGTTCTTTACTCAACATAAAACTATTAACCTTGAACATAGAGAGTAACTATGAAGAATAAATTGAGCAAACTGAGAGACAAGGGAGTTCCTGGAAGTTAATGTCTGTAGGTCTAGGAAAGTTTTATACTCGGTTACTGAAATATACAGCAATGTGATCACAGATTGTTTTTAAAAGGGTATGCAAAATGAGAGTAACCCCAGGAAAAAGCATGTTTATCCCAGTTTTCAAAACCGTAGATTCAGAAATTTCAGTAAGATTGGCACTGTTTCCTGGCACCACGGTAGCAGGGTTTCCAAAGAGACCAGAACCAAAAGCAGTGTTCGGTAGCCTTTGGCATGTGTCTGCTAAGAACAGAAATGTCTACTGTTTTTTTCTTTGATTTTGCTTTTATACTGCTAGATGAGAGAGTATTGTGATTACACCAAATCTTCAACAAGCTCTACAAAATTTTTTTGTTGGGGACAAGTGATAGAGTGTGAGCTGCCAGTACAAATAGTAGAATCTTTGAGTCTCTACACTGGAAAGAGATTACTGAGTCCCAATTCAGAGCTCTTGCCCCAAGATTCTGAACTGGCTGGGTTTCATCAGTAATTTTAATGGGCTTGTAGAAGGCATATTGATCAGAATTGCCAATGTCATAGACCTGACAACTAATCCAGATTGTCCAACTAACAGGTAACGAGTGATCATCTTGTTTTACTTTTCTTCTCCACTGTAAGGGAATTACAAACTAGTGAGCATCCAGAGGAAAGTTATTAGACCTGAAAATCATGTCCTATCAATAATGGTTGAAGGAATTTGAAAGATTCCAGCTAAAGAAGAGATTAGCAGAGTGATGTTAGGAGTCTCCTACTATTCAAGTGGTTTTCCAGAAGGCAGATTTAGGACCATTAGGTGCAGTTTCTATCAAAATGATATTTAGTGTTCAATAGAGAAAGATGGCCATTCGTCAGGGATATTAATGATATGTATAAAACAATGTTGGATAACAGATTGGAGGAGAATACTTCTAAGGAAAATTCCTCCTGACTCTGATAGGAATACATGAGTGAGACAAACTATCCATAGAGAAGAAAATTTTTGAAACTATTTAAAGAGAATTTTCAGATCAGCTACTCTCAAAGAGTGTCAGTGAACCATAGGTAAAAATTGAATAATATAATTTCCTGATATGCTCGTTAACCAGAATGGGAAAGTTCTCTCACAAATTGTGGTTGCTTCCAGTTCCGATACTGTTCAGCTACCCTTAGAAATATGCTAGTTGTTTTTTGCTCCCTGTGAAGACAACCATCAAATAAACAGCGCCAAGCAAGAGCATTTTAACCATTTACTTAAGAGTGAATCCAGTATTTAATTAATTAATTAATTTAATTAATCCAGTGAATCCAGTATTCTCATTAATGGAACTTCTTATAGAAGTTTTACTTGAATAGACACCCGGAGCTCTAAAAGTCCTTAACTGATAAAACAACAAGTCAGGCTTAACTTCCGGAATGGGGTTCTTAAACGTACTCTAGCACTAAGTCATCTTAACATTGAATGGGTTTTGTTTTTTTCAGTGGTTACCCAGGCTGTCCTTTCCCACCTGGTGGTCAATATCCTGCCACGACAAGTTCTCAGTACCCTTCCCAGCCTCCTGTGGCCACTGTCGGTAAGTACCCTTCAAAACTGTCTTTCTCCTGTAAGGAAAGTCAGAGGCTCCTGTTGTGAAAAGTGCCTTTCATTTTTACATGTGAGATGTCAGAATATAATAATATAATATAATATAATATAATATAATATAATATAATATAATATAATATAATATAATATAATATAATATAATATAATATAATATAATATATAATATAATATAATCCCAAATGTCCTCCATTTGGGATTTCCTTCATCACTAAAACTGCTTCTATCAAGGTCGCTGATGACCTTTACAAGGTTAAATCCTGGCTTAGTCGTTAGCATTCTCTGTACTCAAAGAACTCTTAATATCCTATAATCCAAAACTTGAAGTAGGTGACTTATCATTATATAAAAGAGCCTTCTATCAGAATATACAAAGAACTGATTGACTCTTCACTCTTTCCTGGGTCACACATGTTTATTGATGAACTTTGTTTGTGTTGAACTGTTAACAGATGCTTAGATTTCCCTAGCCTGGCTATATGTAAAAACAGATGAGCATCTTTAGGAGAACGCACCATGGGGTCTGCTGCACATTATCACGGGCCAGTAGTTGTTGCTGTTAAGTGTTGCTTATTAGAGTGCCTGAAGTAGCATTTTTTTCAGCTGAGGAAATTTAAGGAATATGAGCATTCCTGCCATTTCAGCCCCCCTCCCGCCCGCCCCCCGCATGCCTGTCAGCCGCCACTGTACCACCATACCTGCCTTCCCCCCCAAGGCCAGTTATCTTTGCTTTTGTCTACAAGATCTCATCCTCACTCCCTCACTTGGGGGCCAGCTCTTTCAGCATTTCTTCCCTCCTGTCATCAGTTTCTGTTCTCTACTGGATTGCTCATGGACACACACACACAAAAATATGCCCTAAACTAACCTTAAAAAATCCTCCTCTCCATTGCACTTTCTCACCACTATTCCATTCTTCATTCCAGCCTGCAAGCAAAACTCCTTGACAGATTATCCATACTACATCTTCATTTCCTCTTCTCTCTTTCTCTTATAAAGTCCTCCATTTGGAATTTCCTTCATCACTAAAACTGCTTCTATCAAGGTCACTGATGACCTTTACAAGGTTAAATCCTGGCTTAGTCGTTAGCATTCTCTGTACTCATTCCCCTGGTGATCTCCACCAGTCTTAGCTTTAAATACCATTTCTGTCCCCACAGTTCTCAAATTTATATTTCCATCCTGCATTTCTCTCCAGAGCTTCAGATCCTTAGAGCACCAGTCTTCTTAATATCTCCACACGGATATTTCATAGACATCATAAGCCCAACATGACCAGAATTAAACTCTGAATCTTTCTACACAGCTTCCCCATCTCCCTTGATACCTACTCAGTATTCTTTGGCATCGTCCTTGATTCCTCATCAGGAACCTACTATCATCAAAATAGATCTAGAATCTGATCATACCCAGTGTGAATCCAAGTCACCACATTGTCTCTCATCTAATTTATTTCAGAAGCCTCCCAAAAGGTTTCTGTGTCTGTTCTTGGCCCCTAGACTCTGTTTTAAACACATCCTCCAGAGTAATCCTATTAAAACATAAATAGGGGTGCCTGGGTGGCTCAGTTGGTTGAACATCTGCCTTCAGCTCAAAGATTCCAGGGGCCTGGGATAGAGCTCTACGCCAGGCTCCCTGCTGAGCTTGCTTCTCACTCTCCCTCTGCCTGCTGCTCTCCCTGCTTGTGCTCTGTCAAATACCTACATACATATATACATACATACATGCATACATAATGTCACTCCTATGCTCAGAACCTGGGAGCATTTCCCCATTTCACTCAGAATTCAGTCCAGAGTTCTTAGGCCCAGAAGGCCCTGCGTGATCCTGCTTTCTTCCCCCATTATTTCTCTGACCTCATCCTCTACTACTCTTCTGCTTAGGAAATCCATTTCCTGTTTCCTTGGCAAGGAGCAGGGATGCCTACCTGACTAATCGGCTACCACCACCAACCCCTGCCCTCCACCCTCTAACATCCAAAACAGTGCTTTATGTATAGAAGTTCCTCAATAAATATTTTGCTGAGTGCCTAAATCAGTGTAGGAGCTTGTGAAGTTCATCTTTCCGTTATATTTCCTGATAAATTGTAATCGTCCCAAGATCTAAGTACTCTCCCCCAAAAGAGAATTTTCTCATGTTGTTCTTACCATTGATACAGTCTAGTTATTGAGGTTCGAGTGGCATGGTTTTAATTTATTAAAAGGTATGGAGTAGGAAGCATTTTATAGCTTGGCTATAAAATATAAAATAAATGGCACATATCCAGAAAACAGGGATATGGGGAAAATGGTATACTTAAAATCACATCTAATGTTTGTTTTTTAAACAGATTATCAAAGAAATGTATATATATTTTTTCAAGAGTACTTTCTTAGGCTAGAAACATTCTATGATAATCTTGGCTATCCTTTAATACGTATTGCTCTATCTCTGTTGTTTGCCTGCTTGATTTTTTTCATCGTTCTGGTAGTACATTGTGCACAATGCTGTTGGACTTCAAAACTGTAATACAGGAAAGCAGAACCATAAAAGTATTTGGATGTTAGAGTTCACAGCTAGTCAACGTTTCCTCAGTATATCTGTGGTCACCAGAATTTGTGCTAGCTAGTCTATGTACTACGGAGGCCATGAGAGAGAATGAATGTGGTTTGTTTATCCTTGTACTTTGTATAACTTAATAGTTTCACTGCATAGGTTTTGATTTTATGGTGTAAATCAAGCACCTGACTGAAAGCATCATTAGCATAGGTCTTTTTATTATGGGCTTGGATGCTTCTGCAAGTGTTGGTATTTAACCACACCAACAGCACTGAAGTAAAAACTATATAAAAATGAATTAATAGAGAGGCTCATGGGTGGCTTAGTCGCTTGAGCATCTGGCTCTTGGTTTTTGGCTCAGGTCTGGGTCTCATGGTTCTTAGGAGCCCCATAGTAGGCTCCTTGCACAGCGGGGAGTCTGCCTGAAGATTCTCTCCCTCTACCCCTCCCCCCCACTCATGCACGTGTGTGTGTGCTCTCCCTCAAAAAATAAATCTTTAAAAAATATAAAAATGAAGTAACAGAGATTGCATTCTTTATACCAACCTCTTCTGACAAAGTATTGAAGGAGGAGGAGGACAGATCCCGATCTTGGAACTTAAAATAGCTCTTTCTGATTCCAATCAAAGTAGATTTTTAAAAAATTTTTGAAAGATTTTATTTATTTATTTGACAGAGACAAGCAGGGAGAGTGAGAGAGGGAGAAGCAGGCTTCCCACTGAGCAGGGAGCCAGTGTGGGGCTCGATCCCAGGATCCTGGGTTCTTGACCTGAGCCCAAGGCAGAAGCTTAGCAACTGAACCACTCAGGTGCCCCAAGGGTTTAAACACTTAAAAGAAAATCAGGGGTGCCTTGGTGGCTCAGTGGGTTAAAGCCTCTGCCTTCGGCTCAGGTCATGATCCCAGGGTCCTGGGATCAAGCCCTGCATCGGGCTTTCTGCTCAGCAGGGAGCCTGCTTCCTCCTCTCTGCCTTCCTCTCTGCCTGCTTGTGATCTCTCTCTCTCAAATAAATAAATAAAATCTTTTTAAAAATAAAATAAAAATCAGAGTTTGTTTTGTCATTTAATTTTAGAGCTTTTTTATTAGCTAGCTTCCCACCTAACCTGAACTAAAGTCAATCTTGTGAGATTGGAGCTCACTGAGGGCACTAAGCAGTGAAGACAGCTATGGAATAATGAAAAGGCTGTTGATAGTGCTTCTCCATCAGGTCTGGGCAACTGTAGTGATTTTTTTTTTAAGAATTGTTTGTTTGTTTATTATTTATTTATTTATTTATTTATTTATTTGACAGAGAGAGAGAGAGAGAGATCACAAGTAGGCAGAGAGGCAGGCAGAGGGAGAGGGGGAAGCAGGCTCCCCGCTGAGCAGAGAGCCCAATGCGGGGCTTGATCCCAGGACCCTGAGATCATGACCTGAGCCGAAGGCAGAGGCTTAACCCACTGAGCCACTCAGGCGCCCCTGTAGTGATATTTTAATACACTTGTTTTATATAAGGGAAGAAAAGGCTGTAACGCAGATTTTTCTTTGAAGTCATTGTAAGACCAGGTGTATTTTTTGCACATCATCTTTGCAACTATCAAAAACATTTTCTACTAGAAAATCACTGGGAAAAGATGTGGAATTTGGACAACTTTCCTTAAATTTTCTGTCCATCGTAAGCATTATTTGTCAATAAAGGCATCAGAAGGAAGATAAACTTTTCTTGATAACTGAGGGTAAAAGTTAAATTTTTAAAAACTTAAATTTGTTTCTTTGGATTAAAATGTTTCTTAAGAGTGAAACACTTTTGTTAGGAAAAGTCATGTAACTTTCACCAAATTGGCATTGCCAAAACTATAAGAGAACCTGGACTCTGATTTTAAAGGTTTAAAATGACTCGACTGCTGCCACATTGAGGAGACAGTATTAATACTTGTTCATGTTCTCTTAATAGCTGGTGCCAGAAGGAAGCAGAAGTAGGTATGGATGTGTAGTTGTTTGTACGTGTTGTGGGCTGACAGATGGGTACCCAAGAGAACCTTTGGTCCCCAACTGGGCATTTCAGTGGAGAACGCCAAAGTCCACTGGATAGGGAAGGGCGGCATGATGTGGGATCCACTGAGGCCCACTGGATTCATGCGTGGCACCGTCTGCCAGATGCTGCCTGTGGTGCACCTGGGGGCATGACCTGGAGATGATGAAGTTGTTGGGTATTATAATCTGGATTAAGAAGGATTGAAAGCTATTATGCACATTGGGGAGGGTATGTGCTATGATAAGTGCTTAAGTGTGATGAAATGTGTAAGCCTGACGATTCACAGACATGTACCCTGGGGCAAATAATAACATTATATGTTAATAAAAAAAAAAAGCTATCAAGCAGATGTTCAAGAATGTTACTATAGTTGGTCCACTATGGTCCTCTGAACTGTATGATACCACTCGGTGAAACCTCCCCTGTTAGGAATTTGTGTGTGAAGTCAGTGAACTAATTGGCTCCTTTATGAAGTTTATCAGAGGAGGTACTATCAGCCCTCCCTCCTTTGTGCCAGAATCTCCAGGTTTATCTCATTTCAATGGAGTCCTTTTATCAGAGAGTGATTATAGATGTTTTCAACCCTGATGTACTTAGTGTTTTGAAACTTTGAGAGAAATTAACAAAATGAGGTGCTTCTGGCCTAATGCTTGACCCAGAATAGAATCTCTTCTTTGGACACTTTGGATCCGTTAAGATTTTCATTCTTGAGGAGTGCCTGGTTGGCTTAGTTGGTTAAGTGTCTGCCTTCAGCTCAGGTCATGATCCCGGGGTCCTGGGGTCAAGCCCCACATTGGGCTCCCTGCTCAGTGGTGAGCCTTGTTTCTCCTTCTCCCCCTCTACCTGCTTGTACACTCACTCTCTCTAATAAAAATCTTAAAATTCTCATCCTTGAAAGGATTCATGTAGCTAATTCACATTTTGAGAAAGAGTTTTTGAAATGAAATAATCTGTGAAGGTGTAGATGTGTCTTTGGGATAGTATATCATTAATGTTTCCTGGTATTCACATGGAAACCCACTTCCACTTTCCAAATGGGTTTTTTGGTTTTAAAATTGTTTTTTTTTTTTTTTTTGACGCCTCTTCACAGTCTTTTACAGACTTCCTTTGGGAATACTTGCCTTATCTTCAGGGTAAAGTAGTATTTTTCTTAACATCTGGGCAGTCAGTGAGGGGTTGCTAAGGGTTCCTGTGCTAAATGTTTAAAACGTTTTTTGCCACAGAACTCCAAAACAATAAATTTTGAAAGCTTAAAGAAAAAAATCTTTAGGTAATTTAACACTGGATTTTCATTTTTTTTAGTTACTATATGAAGAATATGAGAAGTTGATTGGTTTGGCTTCCTGGGGTTTTTCCAGAAGGATACTTCTAACATTATAGGTTCTTAAATTGTTCTCTTTCACAAGAAGGAGAATGACTTCGATTCTGACCCATCTTTGTAAGGATGGAATTTTACTATCTTTCAAATTAATTGGCCTTTGTGCTTATGCCTGCCAGTAGCATCTCTCGCTTTTTATGATAATTGAATGATTGTGTAGCACTGCCTTTTTTTGAAGTAGTTACTACTTTGGTATCCTTTTTTTTTTTACTTGAGAGAGAGAGAGAGAATGAAAGTGAGCAGAGGGAGAGGGACAAGCAGACTCCGTGCTCAGCACAGAGCCCAAATGTGGGGCTTGATCCCAGGATCATGACCTGAGCCAAATCCAAGAGTCAGACACCCAACCCTCTGAGCCACCCAGGCACCCTTAGTATCCTCTCTTAATGAGCTTCATACCTACTTACCTCTACTTTTGAAAACTTGAATTTTTATGTAAACCTCTCCTTGTAGTTTGTGTTTATTTTCAAGAAGCATAAGCCTGCTGATGGTTTTAAGTACACTTTTTCTTACTGATGGTGATCATAGAAACTTTCTAGAGCTTAAGTACTGCTCTATGGTGTTTAAAAGATAAATTGAGGTCTCCTGATTTCTTTGGGAGAAAAGTTCCATAGCCCACACAGAGGCTGGTAGTAGTATTAGAAGCTTACAAATTCATAGACTATAAAAGCCTTTTTTTTTTTTTTTTTTTTAAGATTTTATTTATTGGACAGAGAGAAACACAGCGAGAGAGGGAACACAAGCAGAGGGAATGGTAGCGGGAGAAGCAGGCTTCCTGCCGACCAAGGAGCCCGATGCGGGGCTCGATCCCAGAACGCTGAGATCATGACCTGAGCCGAAGGCAGACGCTTAACACCTGAGCCACTCAGGTGCCCCCTATAAAAGCCTTTTTAAGCAGCTTAATGAATTTGCCAGGTTTGCACTTAATAGCATGAATCAGAATGCCTTTATTCATATAGTTATTTGAATGTTCCTCCTAATTCAGAGATTGACCAATTTGTGTTTTTATTATAAAAAGACATAATGTGGGCTTGATCCGATTTCTGAGTGGTAGTAAATTACTGTTTGGGATTGCTTAGGCTCCGTAGTTTGGTCTGTAGCACAGATGTCCGACCAAAGAGCGTTGTGTGGGTCTGAGCAAGTAACCTCCAGAGGTAAAAATGCTGAGCAAGTGATTCACTTTTGCTGAGAAGAGTTCAGAAAGGTTACTGTTCAGTCAGAAGAGAAAGACAGTTACCCTTATGATGTCACTTATATGTGAAATCTAAAAAATAAGCCAAGCAATAGATAAGCAAGCCAAGTTCACAGATACAGAGAACAAAGTGGTGGTTGCCAGAGGGCAGGGTTTGGGAGGGGGGGAGAGAGATGGATAAACTGTTCTCGGTTTCAGTTTAAATTGAATGTTTTTAAAGGTTACTGTTCAGTTTTCTTATATTTTGGGACTACACTGGATTCTCCAATATAAATGATCTTTTTGAGTTACAGGAAACTGGTCATTC
>CM053613.1:31938961-31977025 GCA_028646535.1 Procyon lotor
AAAAATTTTTTTTTTTTTTTTTTTTAAGATTTTTATTTATTTGACAGAGAGAAACACAGCGAGAGAGGGAACACAAGCAGAGGGGATGGTAGCGGGAGAAGCAGGCTTCCCGCCGAGCAGGGAGCTCGATGCCGGGCTCGATCCCAGGACTCTGGGATCATGACCTGAGCCGAAGGCAGACGCTTAATGACTGTGAGCCACCCAGGCGCCCCCTGAAAAAAATTTTTTTAAATTATGTTTTAGTTCCTAAGACTTAAGTTCAGTAATTGGATCCTACCTAACATTTAAATGAGGTTTTGCTTAGGACTGTTTCTCAAAATTTTTGTTACCCTTTCATTGCTGCTCATCTGGAATTGTAGAAGGGCACATCTGAAATCCGACTCTGCATGTGTAAAGGTCAGTGTGGGGACTTGAGGTGTGGCGGTTTGCCACAAACTCTTCTTAATCCAAGGCTTGTTACAGTGAGTATAAAGAAAATTAAAATTTCTCTTAAGATATCTCAGGGCAAAAAAACTGTTTTTGTTTAAAAAGTGATCAAGAAAAAAAAAAGTGATCAAGACAGTGATGAGAATATCCCCCCAATCTTTTTTCTTATTTGTGTTAAACAATCCCTTAAAGTCAAGGTTTGTCGAGTTTTGATTTTTAATAGGTTTTCTTTTTTGGCATTCATATTCCAGATCTCAATTAAAATTCTCTTCTTTTTAGAAAGTAGGTGGACCTAATATGTTTAAATATACTGTACAGTAAGGCCTGTGTGTGGCAGAGGAAAGGACAAGGTCTGATCTCGTCTCTCCCACCCTCAGATGAACTGTGACCTTTATTCAAAGCCAGGCAACTGCGGCCTCAGCTTGGTTCCCATTTTGAATGTTAATGGCTTGAGCTGCAGACTTATTTGGAAGGCCTTATTTGGTGCTGTATGATAGTGTTTGCTTTAATGTACTTCCTAAGAGAAACAGAATATAAATTCCATAACTAAATATGTGTTTTTAAAAAGAAATTTGAAAACTTCACAAGATGATCCATTTTAAGGTAATTTTAACAAAACTTGATGTGCTTGTGTGTGGAAAATCCAGACCAGTTATAAAAAATATGCTTAATCCTTTATTACTTCAGATAACTTTTACACAGATAAATGGAACACTTGAACTGCTGCATATAATTAACCACAGAACTCTAGTGCCTGGAAGGGACATGTGCTGGAAAGAGTGTTGAGAAACAAAAAATAGAGTAAAATATTTAACATTGCAGATTTTAACACTATTTCCATTAACTCAGTTCTGCCTGAGCAGCTATCACAGTTCAGTGCTAAGCCCTTCAGGATTCAGCCCTTCAAATTCTTTAAAGATACTGTTCCTATCCCCAAAAAGACAGCCAAGTTTTTACCAGGAAATGTTACCCAGAATTCATTCTCTTTGACTTGCTTTGGTTTGCCATTTTTGCCAGGGAGGTGAAAACCAATTTATGATTTTAGTTTCTCACGACAAATTAAAAAATGTAAGGAAAAGGCCAATAGTATTTAAATCTGAAAAAAGTTACTGAAACAGCCTAATACAGGTGGAATAAACGTTAAATTGCTTCTGCTTACCCCTTTTGATAAGCAAAACCAGAGTTAAATTTTTCTTTTTTTTAAAGATTTTATTTAGTTTTTTGGCAGAGAGGCAGGCAGAGAGAGAAGGGGAAGCAGGCTCCCTGCTGAGCGGAGAGCCCGATGTGGGGCTCAATCCCAGGACCCTGAGATCATGACCTGGGCGGAAGGCAGAGGCCTTAACCCACCGAGCCACCCAGGCGCCCCTAGAGTTAAATTTCTAACCTCTTCTCTGTTGTAACAAAACAAAACAAAAACTCAAGAGTATAGGAATCCGGGCACCTAGGAGTCCAGGGATCGAGTCCCGCATCGGGCTCCCACCTGGGGAGTCTGCTTCTCCCTCTGACCTTCTTCCCTCTCATGCTCTCTCTCACTTTAAAAAAAAAAAGTATAGGAATCCCCAGTTCCTGGTTTGTAACCTGAGCAGTGGCCCCACCCAGGTTTAGGTAAGTGCTTGCTTCCTTTTCCAGTGATCCACGTTGCCCTTATCTGGAAACTACAGTATCAGGCCAGAAGTTTTTGGCAGATCCTAATCTTTTAAAAATACACCTTTGTCTTTTTTGTACTCAAGTATTTTTAAAGTTCAAAGTAAGTTTTTAACCTGATAGAGTAAGAACTATTAGTGGAAATTAATTAGGGTTACTAGAGGAAAGATCACTAGTGGAGATGAGCCTTAACCATATTTGATGCTAGAGAAAAGATAGAATCTGATATTTAAGAACATTAAACTTTTTGTTAGAATGACTTAAGAATTTGTTAAGAGCTAGAGCTGGCTATGGAAAAAAGCAGGATCATCTGGCAGGTAGTTAGCGCCCCCTGGTCATTACAAGGCCTTCAGGAAGTTTTTGCCTTTCAGAGGTTGTGATTAGTATAATTGAAGCATTGTAGCAAATGTATACCATAATTTGGGGGGTGAGATTGGAGTGTGGGGACAAGGCCAGCAAGTGGAAGTTTACAGTAGCTAGTAGAAAAGCAGGAATCACAGATGGATTACAGCAGTGTTTCTTTTTTTTTAAGATTTTATTTATTTGACAGAGAGGGGAGAGATCACAAGTAGGCAGAGAGGCAGGCAGAGGGAGGGGGAAGCAGGCCCCCCGCCTAGCAGAGAGCCTGATGTGGGGCTCGATCCCAGGACCCTGAGATCATGACCTGAGCCGAAGGCAGAGGCTTAACCCACTGAGCCACCCAGGCGCCCCTACAGTGGTGTTTCTTAACCTTTCCTTTTTCACCTTCCTCCTCAGGCGCCTTTTTAGACATTTTTTTTTTCTTTCTCTCCCATGAACTTTTAATACTGTAGATTATACTGTATATCTGTTTAAATATATCTCCACTCTCTACATAAAAAGAGCAAGATTTTTTCACTTCCTAAGAAAAAGTTTCCATCTCCTGAGAGGAGCAGTATTCCCCTCCTTGAGAATGTGCATGAATTAGAGTAATGTTGGATAAGACTGGCCTTGATCTCAGGAAGAAAGAACTAGAGAGAATAGAGTTTCGAAGATTATCCAAGGTTTAGGGCTAAGAAGAGAGAGAAAAGCAAGCAAGCCAAGAGCAGAGTAGAAAAAGCCAGACACTGTGCTTTAGACTAATCAGAGTAGGAAGAAGAACAGATGAAAGCTCAAAAGCATCTTGTCTTTCAAAAGGATCTAGAGGAATGCAAGTTGTCTTCCTGAGAAAGGGGTGGTAGTACTTTTGAACAGTGAGGAGTCAGACTGCAGTTAAAGGAGTTAGGATTCTTGTTCCAAAGGAGAATGGGGAAAAGAGTAGAAAACTCCCATCTGGTGGTTTCAGTTCTTCCAAGATGTCCTGAGGATTTTTGCCTTGTGGGAAGATGGTAAAAGGAGGCTAGGGCTTTAAGAAAGAGTCAGAAAGACTGAGGATTTGGGTTAGGTGAAACCTTTGGAGGTAGGAGGCCTGGTGGTCTGATAGAATGTGAGAGAGTCCACCTGAGTGGACCGCCTGCACGCTGTAAGAGACGGCGTAAGTCCAGGCCAAGGCGGGTGCTCCCAGGAAGCAGGAGTGGAAGAAAGGGAGGTCAAGGGGATGAGAAGGAATGAAAGATCTTGGTAAATGGGGAAGTTGCTAGAATCATCCTGGTCTCTGTAGGGGAGGATGTGAATAAAGAAGTGATCAGACAGGAAAACTGCAAGAAAAATTAGGGGCATGAGCCTGGAGGTGGTGCCGTAGTTGGGAAATTGATGAGAACACTTCAGAAAAGTTAGATATTAAGAGGCCCGAGATGTGAAAAATAAGACCTCGGTTTTCATAGGGGAAATGTAGTTGCCGTCTGTCTTTACCATTCTGAATTCCAAAGTACAAGTTAACCTGAAAGAGTTAATACTTTTGCTTTTCAGAAATACGAAATAAGCTGAAATATTTTGTAAAGTCAAATAAATTCTAGAAAGTTCATACCTTAGTTTTGTATGTTAATAATAAAATAGGAGATATTAATTACTTCTCTGTGAACCGTGTCGGACAGATTCTGTCCGGGCTGTCTCTGGCAAAAGTTTTCTAGCCGGAAAGGGAGGCCCTCGTCGGGACAAATTGGTGCACACGGAGGGTCTGATTCTGGGCTCTCACTGTGTGCATGCAGTGTGCTCAGGAAGGTGGGTGAAGGACTCTTCAGGAAAACCTGGCCACAGGAGACCCTGTTCTCATTTTCACTTGTCAGAAGAAAACCTAAGTCAGGGGAAAAAACAAAAAGTTCTGTGCTGGAAATAAGAAAGCAGAACTGTGTAGACTCTTCCTTTCAAAACCTATGAAACCATGGGGCGCCTGGGTGGCTCAGTCATTAAGCGGCTGCCTTCAGCCCAGGTCATGATCCCAGGGTCCTGGGATCGAGCCCCGCATCGGGCTCCTTGCTCAGCAGGAAGCCTGCTTCTCCCGCTACCATTCCTTCTGCTTGTGTTCCCTCTCTCGCTGTGTTTCTCTCTGTCAAATAAATAAAATCTTTAAAAAAAAAAAAAAAAAAACCCTATGAAACCAGAGGATGCCAGAGTGTCCCGGTGTCATTTACAAAAAGTCAGAAAAGCATTCAGGGTAACCTGGTATGAACCAGCTTCTCCAAGAAGACAGTTTCACTAACTAAAAAGTAAAAGACCATCTTACAGAATGGCAAGAAGTGTGAGCAGACGGGACACTGAAAAGCAGGTGTGGGGCAGGCTGCCTGTTGTTGGGAAAGCACAGTTCCATTTGAGAATTTGAACCAAAAAAGCACTTTTTTGGTTCAGGGACCAGGCCTGTGATGGATGGGAACATGAAAGTAAGAGTTTGGAGACATTAGACTAAGGAGTTGTTTGGGGTTTTTTTTTTCCTCCTGTTGAGTATAACTCTGTGTTGCCAGGATAAAAATTTTCAGCACAAAGTGGAAGTGATACTCTGTTAGTCTAATCATTTTTTTAATCATTATAGGAAATGACCGAGAAATAGAATTCCCCACATGGTATTCTGTCATCAAGCATAATTGAAAATCAGAATTCCAAGTACACATTTGCTGAATCAGGACCCGACCTGAAAAACACGGATTGTCATAAAGAGTATCCATACTTCTGTCATTGGGGGGACCGTTTGAAGAAAATATCGGAGGGATAAGTTTCTTTGATCTGAAATATGGAAGGAAATTCTATAAAACACTGATGAAGAAGGGATGTTTTGAAGAGAATAGTAAAGAATCTGAGAATAAATAGAAGTTTATCAGCTGTTGAATTTTCTGTACATCACTCAATCGCTCATCTGTTCATTCCTGTTCTTTGGGTAAAGGGTGATGGAGTAAAAAGTCTTGTAGAAGGGAAGCTGTATTGATCTTACACCAAGGAAACTGCCTGCGCTCACTCCTCTTACTGGCCTTCGCAGTGGCTTCCTGTCTCCCTCAGCTTAGCAACTGGACAATGCACTTGACCTGAATCAAATGTCTTTGATATAAATTTGTCCCGTTTGTTGGAGATTGGGAATAATTGTAATCTGTAGGGACACAGCCCCTGCCTTGTTGAGAAAATAGCTGATTATTTCAGCTGTCAGAGAACGTGGGTAAATATGGATTCATAATAATCTCTTGCAGGGTAAGTATTTCTGAATCAACCCAGATTTTAATGTTGTTTTTGATGAATTGTAACATTTACTAGAAAATTTCTCTTTCCTCCCACTTTGAAGGTGTCAACTCATTTTGTCCTGTTTTCTGAAAGATCCTGTGAAAGGAATAGAAAGTGCTTGGAAGTTAAGCCGGTGGTTTCTGCCTTTTCCCCTGCAGGTCCTAGTAGGGACGGCACCATCAGCGAGGACACCATCCGAGCCTCTCTCATCTCAGCGGTCAGTGACAAGCTGAGATGGCGGATGAAGGAGGAAATGGATCGCGCCCAGGCAGAGCTCAATGCCTTGAAACGAACAGAGGAAGACCTGAAAAAAGGTCATCAGAAACTGGAAGAGATGGTGACCCGTTTAGATCAAGAAGTAGTAAGTAACTCACTGAGTAGCTGTCAACTTCAGATGTCTACACCTTGTTTACCCTGGACGTTGTGGGTTTCGTAAGAGTTCAGAAAATTATACATGCCTTTAAGCATTTGAATATAGTTTCTCTGTAGCTTTGTTAGAAGAGGAGCCTGTGTTTGCTGTTTGGTCTTTGG
The DNA here is from genome assembly GCA_028646535.1 of Procyon lotor. NCBI lineage: Eukaryota > Metazoa > Chordata > Mammalia > Carnivora > Procyonidae > Procyon > Procyon lotor. The sequence goes on from CM053613.1 coordinate 31,945,163, forward strand.
GAGGTTCACCAACTTGACCCTGAGGGATGAGGTTTGACTCAAAGGAGAGTTGTTTCAGTGCTTGATGTTACCGGACAGCAGCCAGGATAACAATTTGAGAGACTGCTGAGCCCTGATGAGGGTCTGCAGACCGTGGGTACAGACTTAGGGGTCAGTTCTTTTTTGTTTCTAGAGGTCATTTGAACAATATTGAAAGCATCTTCAGCGAGCCCTAACTCAGTCACCCAGAGTATATGCAGCCTTTTGCTCTTCAGCTTTCTCACACTTTTGGCAGACGGCCGTGCCCACATGACTTTCTTGTTCAGTGATGCAGTAGAGGCCTCCTGTGTAACGGAAGTGCCGGCTTCACTCACCACTTCATTCCCACGAAGGAGAATTGATTCCAACAAATGTGTCTGAGGGCTCCAGGGACAGTGGTTTGTGTGCACACATTAGTTTTATAAAATGGTTCTAGTCTGTAAAGTCAGCTTCACAGCAGGAGCCTGTTAGTTTTTTCAAAGTTCAGGAAAGTGACACCAGTACAATTCCGACCCTGCACGCGCCACCTGCAGTGGCTCGTAGCTAAAATCCAGCTGTTTGGGGTTCTGTGGATAGAGCTGTAGAGACTGGGGGAAGGTAGCCCTCGGCAGCAGGGCCCACAGGTTTGGAAGAAAGATCACTTTAATGATTTTCATGTAAGGAACCTCCTGCTGGAAGGTATCTTGTCTGATGGCTTAGTTTTTGCAAGATCATTTGTCACTGATAAGTGACAGGTTTGTCACTGCCAATGGAAGTGCTCAGCTCAGGGTATTTTCAACATTATTCTGTTCTCACTCAGCATCTTACATCACCCTTTTCCTCTACCTTTGGCCAGTATGTTATTTGAAACATTAACCTGAACCATGTATTAAGTATTGCTTTGTTATTTTGCGGGTCTGTTTCTATAAAGTTGAGTTGTAGATTTTTGACCAGAGAATTATGTACAGTCAATATGAAACCATCATGCTTGGACTGTTTTGTTTTCAGGCTGAGGTTGACAAAAACATAGAACTTTTGAGAAAGAAAGATGAAGAACTCAGTTCTGCTCTGGAGAAAATGGAAAATCAGTCTGAAAACAATGATATCGATGAAGTTATCATTCCCACAGCCCCTCTATACAAACAGATCCTAAATCTGTATGCAGAGGAAAATGCTATCGAAGACACTATCTTTTACCTGGGAGAAGCCTTGAGGCGGGGAGTAATAGATCTGGATGTTTTCCTGAAGGTATGTCTTCCTCAGTCTGCTTTCCAGGATCTCAGAACTCATGTTTAAAAAGAGGCACTGACCTTGAAAGCCACAAACCAGAAGGGTTTCTCTGTAGGGGAAGTTAAATTCCTTGTGTTCCCAGAGAGTGAGAGAGATCTGTGGCTGTGAGCAGTTTCTTCTCACCTGCACCGGGGTGAGGATCCATCTGGGAGGGGAAGAAAGGTGGACTGGGGGCTGCAGTCCCCACCCCCTAGGCAGCAGGAAGCTGAATGTCATTCTTCTGTGTACCCGGGTGGGTCAGGAGGAACGATCAGATTTCCACCGGTTCTTTCAGGTCATACACCATCTCGGTTCAGATTGCTGACTGCCACCCCTGTCTGAGATTTAGGTTTTTTCCTATTAATTTTGTTAGAACTGCATAATTTTCGACCCGTTTTTCTAGATCAGACAGCCCTGGAAAGTACCGGGCTGCCCTGTTCCCACCAGGGCCCTTCTGAATGAAGGTTGTTGAGGCTTATTACTGTCGCACAGATGTGGGGAGCCAAGGAGCCAGTTCTGGCTACTCTTCTCTGTTGGGTCACAAAGAACATGGTTTTAGGAATAATGGTGGCAGCCCTTTGGATATTTGCTCCTGGTGCTCCCCTAAACATGCAGGGCTGGTCGGGCCTATCTCACTGTGATGAAGTGGCCAAACCAGTCTTGGGCGTGGTGAAAGCACACGAATGTCTGGGTATAAGTCTAAGATCCCAGACTACCTTTCTATACACTGTCCCCTGCTTGGCTGCCGTAGGCTAGGGAGAGGTGCTGTTGTGAGGCATAGGACAGAAGCTGGCTTATGCTGCTCACTCCCCTGCTTTTTGACAACTGGGATAATCGTAGTTATCAAAGTTTTATGTAATTTTTGATAGTTCAAGTTTCCCTGGGGTCGTGGTTTATCTCAAGATATAGTTCAAGATCTGATTCCTGAGTCAGATCCAATGTCATGCTTTCCCTGCAACATAATCCTTTATAGGGTCTCAGGAGGTATCTTTCCTTAACACAACCTGCCAGCATCAATATAAAAAGTTTAAAAAGCCCCATGTAATGAAGCGTTGGTTCCAAAGGAAGGTTGCTAATTAGATCCCATCTAGGTTACAAACTGTCTGATACTTCATGTATGGGTCAAATCCATTCTAAACTGTTGAAACTTTTTCCCCCCTCCCAGCATGTACGTCTTCTGTCCCGTAAACAGTTCCAGCTGAGGGCACTAATGCAAAAAGCAAGAAAGACTGCCGGTCTCAGTGACCTCTACTGACTTCTCTGATATCAGCTGGAGATTGACCTCTTCTTAAAGCATTCTTTTCTTCTCTTTCTTTCTCTTATCAGTAGGTGCCCAGAATAAGTTATTGCAGTTTATCATTCAAGTGTAAAATATTTTGAATCAATAATATATTTTCTGTTTTCTTTTGGTAAAGACTGGCTTTTATTAATGCACTTTCTATCCTCTGTAAACTTTTTGTGCTGAATGTTGGGACTGACTACGCTAAATAAAATTTGTTGCATAATTTTTCTCTTTATTGAACATTTTTAGGAAAAATTAAATCTCATTAAGAAGCTCGGTTTTTGATTTTGCAAACAAAGCATAATATCCAACAAGTTAAAAATTAGTAAACTGTTTAATATGAGATATACCACTAGAAATCTAAATATCTGAGTGACTTTTTCTGTGAAAGGTCCTACGTGGTACCCTCCTACCAGCCCTTGACGAGATCTGTTAACCTTTCTAGGCTTCACTGAACCGTAACTGTTTTCATCAAGATGAAAGGAACAGAGTGGCAATGGCCAAGCCATACACCTGAGAATTTACATTAATTGGGCAAGACGGTTTGGCCACAGCTAAGTAGGAGGGTAGAGTGCTTCCCTGCTTTTAGTGGCACTTGAAGTCAGTCTTCCTGGTGAGTGATTCTGTAGCCAAGTTTGTGACCACTCCATGAGCTATGTTTCATGCAGAGCACAGCTATATAGAACAGATTTTCTGTCAAAGTGAGGTAGAAAATTAATGAAGTTATAAAGAAAAGAACAATTTAAGATATTTAGGAAGCCAAGGAGCCTACTCTATACTTCTTCCAAGAAAAGAATGCCCACTTTGGTCTCAGTCATCACTGAAGGATTTATACAGTTTAGATCTTGTATAAAAATTATCAGAATTAAAAATATATATATATATCAGAATAGGGGTACTTGGCTAAATTGGTGGAACATGCCACTCTTGATCTTGGGTTGTGAATTCAAGTCCAATGCTGGGCATAGAGATTACTTAAAAAATCAAATCTTAAAAAAAATTATCAGGATAAAAGCTAGCAAGGTCAAATCAAAGTTTATTTTAGTATTAGGATTGGAATTACCATTTAATATCCATTTTTACATTGTAGAGAAAGTTGCACCTTCTTTATAGTTTATCAATGAATGTAACAGCCAGCCAGAACAAAAGAATCTCTATAAACACAGTATACACACATCATTCTTTTGAACCAAATGGCAAATATATATCTGTGTGTGTGTGTATATATCTAAACACCTACACACATGCAAGAACTGCGATCATCTAGGAATTGGAAAAACAAAGTATCCAACAGCTGGAGAGCTATTGCCCCCCTTTTCCACTTTAAAGGAATTTGGGTTTGTTTATTCAAAATTTTGACATATCTAATCCTATAACTATTATCTCTCTTTTTTCTTAACTTCAGAATGGAAGCTTTAATTAAGCAACTTTAAAGCTTGAACTTCTGAATTTCCCAAAGAGTTTCTACACTCTTTTTCAAATGAGCCTCCTCTTCAAGGGTTAGCTTTACCTTTATGAGTTCCACAATACCATCCTCTCCCAGGGCACGAGGAACATTTTTTATTCCACAGAGGACCTGAAAGTAAAGGATTAACAATTATTTCTTCCTTTTCTTTCCTTCCCTGCCTTTCCTTCCCTTCCTTCCTACAAAGGTCTGCAACATCAAAAACAACAGTTGCTGGGTGAATGAGTATTTGACAGCCTTAGACCAACAGGACAGAGGACAATGTAAAACAGACGGTTAGACATAGTAACTGTTCAAATTCACATGGGCCCCAGGCTCTGGCCATGTTTGCTGGGAACCACTCTCCTTACCCCAAATCACTTCCTATCAGGGAATCACTTCAAAATTCCTATTTATTCCCAATGATTTGATTCCATTTTGCTTTAGCTTGTCATATTCAGACTAGCAGGGGAGTCTTACCCAGGCCTCAACTTACCCTTCTCCAGAAGACTTACTGCTAACACTTTTGTAACTACTGCTTCTTTCTTCTCTTCATTGGACATAATTGGAACTTTTAGAGAACAACTCAAAATGGAGCAAGACCTACCCACAGTGGTTCCCAACGTACCAGATGTTTGTATAAATAGGCAAAAAAAACTTAGTTTCATGTAATTGAATGTAATAAATACCAGGACAAAGGTCTACAAAGGTAAGTCCCTCTACCACCAAAACCATCCCTTTCTCGGTCTATTCAGCAGCAAATAGACTTTAGGAAGAGAGAGATTTGCACAAGATCAACCTCAATAATTAATTGTTCCTCATAAATGCTCTTTCACCCCTATGTTAAAATGATTTTTCAAACATGAACATCCTACCTTACTTATGGTGGAACTGGATGTATTCTTCTAAGATTATTGAAAATAGTTTCCATTAAATCCGCTACAGAGAGGGAGACACACCAAGAAGTATATCCTTTCTTTTTAATCATCTCTTAGCCACTGTGGAGTTAGAAGAAATCATGAACATAAGAAGTTAACTTTAGAAGAAATGTCATTGAACATCCATGTTGTGGCAACCTCTCTTGACAATGCCACAAAACTGAAGTGTTTTCATCAATAATTTCCCCTAGAAATTTCTTACAGCAGTTGTTTATTTAAGGTAAGCAGTCATGAGGGTAAGTATAGAGATACTGAAATTAATACAGAAGTCAATTTTACCAGTAACAGTACAGACTGTAACAGTTTAAAAGAATATATTGTCAGCAAGTGAGTACCTGCTCTGTTTAGGGTTAGGCTCAGAAAGAGACAGACTCAGTCCCTGACTGCTTAAGAATTTATAATCTGGTGAGCTAATGAAAAGTGTGGGAAATAAAACAAAGTATACCTAAGGGAGCTAATCTCCTTCCCCTGGCAGAATTCAGGCTCACATCCACCTCCTGGGACTGAAAATGCAAAACAAACGTACTACCTGGCAACTAGTTCTGTGGACATTTTCCTGCCGCTCGGGATCTTCATCAGTTCCTATATCTAAGTTCAGATCCTTCAGGGAGACCCCAGCAATGTTCACTCCACACAGGAACTAAAAAAGACACCAAAATATCTTTTCATCACATGGCATTATGTAAGGGCATTTTTTAAGCCTTAGCAAAACTGGTATAATTGTAGTGAGTGGCTTTCAAATAGACATCTGAATTTTTTCTAAGTCCTGCCCAAAATATGCTAAACTAAGCTCTCTCCAGGGAAAGGACCCATAATTCTATCATCTTGGCAGAGACTCTCCACACAAAGTGATAAGTTTTAAAATTCCAACTGTAGATAAATTTTAACCTTTTTATGAATGGATTTCAAGGGTTCTTACGAAAAACTAAAGAACTGCCTTCACCACAGCATCCCTCCTCTTCCCTATAACATTCTCCAGTTAATATGAAGAATTTTTAGGGGCCCTGGGTAGCACAAACGATTGGGGGTCCTACTCTTGGTTTTGGCTCAGGTCATGATCCCAGGGTCGTGAGATCGAGCCCTACATCGGGCTCTGCGCTCAGCACGGAGTCCACTTGGGTTTCTCTCTCCTCCCTCTGCCCTTTCGCCCTGAGCTCAAGCTCTCGCTCTAAAATAAATATATCTTTTAAAAATTTGTGTTACTTGGATTACAGTGCTGACCTTTCTAAACTAGAGTATGCCAAGTTAGATATAAACTATCATGTTACTTAGTGCTGCATTAAGAAAGTCTTAATCATCCATATGTAGGATTAGAGTAACATTATCACTTTTTTCAAATCTGTTAGTCTTTCTGATAGATTATTATTAAAATAGTGCTTAAATACACTATTAAAAGGGCCTAGAGGGGAATAAGTCCTTCTTCCCCCCGCTCGGGAACTATCTTACTTTATGATGAAATATCTATATGGTCAATGTCCAAATATATTTAGAGAACACACAGCCCAGTGGTGTTTTAGGCTTACCACTCGAGTCTCCATGCTCTCCCAGGTCCAACCCATGACGGCTTCCAAGCCTCTGCCCCAAAAACAGAAACGGGCAGCGTCCCAATTACAGCCACTACCGGTAACATGGTTTTTGGGAAATGAACTCAACTTCCAGGCTACGTCAGTTAAGATACCACTGAGAAGAAAAAGTTCTTGTCAGAAAATGAGTTCATGTCAGAAAATGTTTTTATCTAACATGATACATTTTTTAGATCTAAAACTGGTAAATCTAAAAAATAACCCTGATACCAAAACTAAGCAAAGATCACAAGAAAAATAAACCCAAATCACTTATTTACATAGATGCCAACAAGAACTAAATAAAATATTAACAAATATAATTAAGTGGGGTTTTGAAGAGACTTTAGGACCACACAGAGTTTATCCCAGAAATGCAAAGACAGTTCAGTATCAGAAAATCTATTAATATACTGCATGGATTTAAAGGAAAAGACATATTATTTGAATTGTAGAAAAAAAAATTATGACATCCCAAGCCCACTTAGGGTTTAAAAAATAAAACTCAACAACCTAGGAAAAGCAGGAAACCTCTTTAACCTCAAAAAGGTATTTGTGAAAATCCAAAACAAAAATACATCATGTAGAAAAATTAGAAGCCTTTCCATTAAAAGTTAGAAACAAGACAAGGATACCCACTACCAGTGTTTCTATTTAACAACATACTGGAGATTCTCTTAGCTAATGCAATTGGACAGGAAAAAGATAAAGGTCTTAATAAACAGGTCTTGGGGCACCTGGGTGGCTCAATTGGTTAAGCGGCTGCCTTCGGCTCAGGTCATGGTCTCAGGGTCCTGGGATAGAGCCCCACATGGGGCTCCTTGCTCAGCAGGGAGCCTGCTTCTCCCTCTGCCTGCCTCTCTGCCTGCCTGCTTGTGTTCTAAGAAATAAATAAAATCTTTAAAAAAAACAAAAAACAGATGTTTATTTGGAGATGGTAGAATTATCTAAGAGAAAATGTTTGAAAGCCCATAAACTACTGAAATTAAAGAACAGACATGTGAGACACCACTAAATACACCAACATATGCATTACTGTAAAACCAGAAAGAGGAGAGAATGAAGCACAACAGTTATTTGAAGAAATAATGGGGGCGCCTGGGTAGCTCAGTGGGTTAAAGCCTCTGCCTCCGGCTCAGGTCATGGTCTCAGTGTCCTGGGATTGAGCCTCAAATTGGGCTCTCTGCTCAGCGGGGAGCCTGCTTCCCCCTCTCTCTCTGCCTGCCTCTCTGCCTACTTGTGATCTCTGTCAGATAAATAAATAAAAATCTTGGGGCGCCTGGGTGGCTCAGTCGTTAAGCGTCTGCCTTCGGCTCAGGTCATGATCCCAGGGTCTTGGGATCGAGCCCCCGCATCGGGCTCCTTGCTTGGCAGGAAGCCTGCTTCTCCCGCTACTATTCCCTCTGCTTGTGTTCCCTCTCTCGCTGTGTTTCTCTCTGTCAAATAAATAAAATCTTTTAAAATAAGTAAGTAAGTAAGTAAGTAAGTAAGTAAATAAATAAATAAATAAATAAATAAATAAATAAAATCTTTAAAAAAATAAAAATAATGGCTGAAACTTCCCAAATTGATAAAACATTTATCTGCACATGCAAGAAACTAACGAAACTGCAAGTAAGATAAAGAGATTCTCAGATATGTTATAATCAAACTGTCAAAAGCCAAAGAGAAATATTAGAGATAGCAGACATTGCAATACAAGGGACTCAAAAGAAGTTAATGGCTGACTTCTCATCTGAAGCAATGGAGGCTGGAAGACAGCTGAATGACATTCGAAGTGCTGTAAGAGAAACTCTACCAAGAATTCTCAACCTAGCAAATCTATATTTCAAAAATGAAGGCAAAATAGAGACGTTCCCAAAAAAAGAGTGAGAATTCACCGCTAGCAGCCAACCTGCCTTACAAGAAATACTAAAGGAAGTTATTTTGGCTGAAAGGAAGTAATACCAGGCAGCAATTCAAATTGAAATGAAGAAATAAAAAACACTGATAATAGTGATACGTAACAACTGTTAAAAAAAAAAAGTATGATTTGTATATACATGATTTTATATTTTATAATTTATATATAAAAATGTGTGTATACATACCCTTATTTAAAACTGCACAAAACAATTATAAAATTTAATTATCGGGCCTACAAGATAGAGAGATAAAAGATATTTGACAATAACAACCCAGAGGAGAGAGAAAAGAAAGAAGCTGGAGTAGAGCAAAGAAGTGACACCAGACAATAACTCAAAGAATACCAGAAATGAAAAAGTAAGGTTAATATAAAAAAATAAGTGAAAAACGAAACGAACTTAGGGTGGCTGGGAGGTGGCGGGGAGGGTAGGGATGGGGTGGCTGGGTTGTGGACATTGGGGAGGGTATGTGCTGTGATATGTGCTGTAAGATGTGTAGGCCTGATGAGTCACAGACATGTACCCTGGGGCAAATAATACATTATATGTTAGTGAAAAAAAACTTAATAAATGTATATTTTCTTCTCTTAGTGTCTACAAAAGACATAAGATTATATATATAAAACAATAATTAGAACACCATATTGTTGATTTTGTAATATATATAAATGTAATATATAAAATAATAGCACAAAAGTCCGTGAGGGACTAAAGCTATAATGGAAAAAAAATAAATAAATTAAATAAATAAATAAAGCTATAATGGAGCACAATTTCTATATTCTGTTGGAATTAAATGTGCAAAAATGTGAAGTAGATCATGGTATGTTGAGCTGTATATTGTAAACTGAAGAGTAACCACTAAAAAACAAAAACCCTCAAAAACCATAGTTAAAAACAAATAGAAGAATTAAAATGGTACTTAAGAAAATATCCCCTTAATGCAAAAAAAGTCAGTAAAGGAGGAACAGAAGAACAAAAGAAGATAGAAGATATATAGAAAACAACAAAATGGCCAAAATAAATCCAAACATATCAATAAAAACATTCAATGTGAATAAATAATCCATTCAAAAGGCAGAGTTTTTCAAACTGAATAAAACTGCTCTATAGGAGACACACTGTAAATTTAAAGATATAAATAACATCTGAAACAAATATAACACTGTTAACTACATTGGAATTAAAATTAAAATTTTTAAAAATGAAGATATAGGGGCGCCTGGGTGGCTCAGTCATTAAGCATCTGCCTTCAGCTCAGGTCATGATCCCAGGGTCCTGGGATTCCCGCCGAGCAGGGAGCCCGCTTCTCCCGCTACTTTTCTCTCTGCTTATGTTCCCTCTCTCGCTGTGTTTCTCTCTGTCAAATAAATAAAATCTTTAAAAAAAAAGAAAATATAAATAGGTTCAAAGTAAAAGGATGGAAAATTATACAAATCTGAACCTGAGTAGTTCTATTAATGTCAAATTTTTTTAAAGTTACTAGATACAAAGGCATATTTAAAAATAATAAGTAATTCATCAGTGAGTAATAACAGTTATAAACACAGGCCTCTAAAATACATAAAAGGAAAACTGACAAAACTGAAGGGAAAAGTAAATTCAGTAACAAAAATTGAAAACTTTGACCCCTACTCTGGATTATGGATAGAACTACTCAGGTAATCAGCAAGGCCACAAAAGACCTGAACAACCAAATACTATTAACCAATTAGAACTAAGTGACATAGAACCCCCAACAGCAGCGTATACATTCTCAAGGGCACATGCAATCTTGTCCGTGCTAGACCACAAAATAAATCTCAACAAATTTAAGAGAGGTGAAATACAAAGCATATTCTCCTACCAGAACAGAAATCTGAAATCAACAACATAAGGAAATTGGAAAAATTCACAAGTATTTGAAAATTAAACAACACATTCCCCAAGAACAAGTGGTTTAAAACAAAATCAAAAGAGACTCTTCCTCCCACTGCCAAGTTCTGCAGAGGCGGAGGCCCAGGTGCCAGGTGCCAAAAAGGCAAACCTTTTTGCCTCCTCCCCTGACCTACAGCCACAGCCCAGGAAGGCACTGCTGCTGCAGGGGTGGTGGACGGTCCTCCAGCTTCGCCAGAGGGGCTGACGACCGCCCTCATCCACGAGGGCCTAGCATGCGGACTAATGAAGATGCCAAAGCCTGAGACAAGCACCAAGCCCATCTTTGTGTGTTTCATCAAAATGGATGAGCCTGTGTACATCAAGCTGGTAAAGCTCCTTTGTACTGAGCACCAAATTAACCTAACATTTAAGGACAAAGAAAAACTAGGGGAATGAATAGGCATCTGAAAAACTGACAGAAAACCCAATAAAGTGACTGGTTGCTGCTGTGTGGTGGTTAAGGACTATGGCGTAGAATCTCAGGCCAACCATGTCCTCAAGGAGTACTCTGAATGCAAGAAATAAAAAACTTGGCTCTTGCTCCTCAAAAGAGAAAAAAAAATCTTAAAAATTTAAAAATACTGGAGACAAATGAAACCAAAACACAATATACCAAAATTTATGGGATGCAGCTTCTCCGAGCTTAATGAAAATCAATAACCACAAATGCCTACTACAAAACAAGATTTCAAATCAATAACTTTATCTTAAAAAAAATAAGAAAAAGAACAGCACACTAAATCCGAAGGAAAGAGAAGATAATGAAGATTAGGATGCAAATAAAAATGAAACAAAATAGAAAGTCAATAGAGAAAATTAATGACATCACAAATGTGTTCTTTGAAAAGATCAACAAAATTGAAAAACCTAGGCTGGCCAAGCTAGACTGACCAAGAAAAAGAAGAGAAGGAATCAAATTACTAAGATCAGGAAGGAAAGAGGGGATCATCACTATCAACTTCAGAGAAATAATATAATATGGGAATATTATGAACTATGAGCCAACAAATTGGATAACTTACATAAATAGGTAAATTCCTAGAAAGACAGAAGCTACTGAAACTACTCAAATAGAAAATCTGAATAGACATACAAGAAAAAGAGATTAAACCAGTAATTGGGAAATCTTCCTAAAAGCAAAGCCTTCAATAGGGAATTTTACTAAACATTCAAACAATACCAGTCTTTCACAAACTCTTCCAGAATGAAAGAAAGAACACTTCACTACTCATTCTATGAGGACATTATTTATCCAAAGGTAGACAAAGACCCCTCTAGAGAAACATTTTCCCTCAAGAATATAAATATGAACATCCTCAACAAAATGTTAGCAAACCAAATCCAAAAGCATTAAACTGGATTATACATAACGACTAAGTGGGATTTAGCCCAGAATTAGCCTAACATCCAAAAACCAATGCGTATAATACATTAATAAAGTACAAAGAGTGTCTCAAGAGACAAAAAGCATTTGACAGGGGTATCTGGGTAGCTCAGTAAGTTAAGCATCTGCTTTTGGCTCAGGTCATGATCCCCGCATCAGTCTCCCTGCTCAGTGGGTATCTGCTTCTTCCTCTCCCTCTGCGCCTCCCTACCCCGGCTCCTTGTCTCTCTCAAGTAAATAAATTAAATCTTTAAAAAAAAAAAAAAAGCATTTGACAAAATCTAATACCCATTCATGGTAAAAACCCTCAACAAACTAGGAACAGAAGGGAATGTCCCTAATACAATATAAAGCATCTATGAAAAACATACAGTTAACATTATCCTTAAATTGGGAACTAAGATAAGGTTGTCCACTCTCACCACTTTTATGCAGTACTGTATCAGATGTTCTATCCAAGGCAATTATGCAAAAAAGAAAAGTCATTCAGATTAGAAAGGAAAAAATAAAACTATATTCACAGACACGATCTTGTATATAGAAAATCCTAATAACCTATTTTCTAAAACCTACTAATCTAAAAATCTAAAAAAGTGGAAGGTTTGTAGACTGAAAACTGTACAACATTGCCGAAAGTAATTAGAGAAGTCTTAAACAAATAAATGGGAAGACATCCCATGGACATTGGTCGGAAGACTTACTATTGTCAAGCTGGAAATACTACCTACCAACACCAGTCTACAGATTCATTTTACTCTTTATCAAAATCTCTGCAGGCTTTTTTGCAGAAATTGACAGGCTGGTTCTAAAATTCATGTGGAAAAGCAAAGGATCAGAAGAGCCAATACAATCTTGAAAAGAACAAAGTCGGAGGAGTTAACACCTCCTGATTTCAAAACTTACCACAAAGCCACAGCAACTGACACATGCCTAAATACTATGGACTGATATTCATGATACGTGACTAAACTAAAGACGAGGCCGGAGGAGTTCCTGGCGGGCTCAGCTGGGGGAGCATGCAGCTCTTCACCTCGAGGTTGTATGTTCGAGCCCCACACTGGGTTTGGAGAGTATATAAATAAAATTTATTTTAGAAAAAAAGAGGATGGAGAAAACTGTACCTAGAAACAAAAAGTGTTTTATAAACTAAAAATTTTAATGGCTATTTAAAAAATGGAGGCTAAAGGGGAAAGAGGACAGAGAAGCTAGACTTCTTGCAGCCATATAAATATTTAATAAAATTATCAAACAAAATTTAAACACTAGTTCCTTGGGGAGCCTGGGTGGCTCAGGGGGTTAAGTGTTTGCCTTTGGCTCAGGTCATGATCCCAGGGTCCTGGGATTGACCTGCTCAGTGGGGAGCCAGCTTCTCCCTCTCTCTCTGCACCTCCCTCTGCTCATGTGTGCTCTCTCATGCTCTTGCTCTCTCAAATAAAAATTTCAATAAATAAATAGCAGTTCCTCGATATCAAAATTGAAATGAATAAACATAATCACGTACTCGGTTTTGTCCTACCTGCAGACAAAACTTATCCCAAATGACTTTAAAATACAGTAATTTGACCGAATATCCCAGCCCAGATTTCTGAGCTCCAGACTCAACCAGCTACCTATTTGATATTTCTTCCTGTCTTTAGATATCTCAAATCTAACATATCTCAACTGGGAGTCTTGATTTTTCTCCCCCAAACCCAACACCCTCTCCTACTTCTCTCACTGAGTCCCACCCCTTGAAAGCGTCCAACCCAGGTAAATGGAGCCACCATCCAATTAGTTGCTTAAGGAAAAAAATCTAGAAGTCATTTTTTGTTCCTTCCTGTCTCTCACTACATATAATCAGCAGTCCTGCCCGTTTTATCTCCAAAATGTATCTTGCATTGTCCACTTTATTCCTGCACCAGTGAGGAGTTTTACAATTCTGGAAAGTCAGGCAGTAAACTAAAGGGCTACTTTCACTTCTGCACCCTCAAAAATCTGGACAACAGCTCAGATATGAAAGCCTTTAGAACATACACTTCAAAGTCATATGATTAAGCAAATTATGCTTTCACATGTGCTAGTGATTAAAGAAATCCTCATTACAGTTCATACGCATTGATTACAACTGTGCAAAATACATATTACTTTTAACAAAATCGGAACACATTCTGGTTATTATATCAGTTTAGAATTTAAATATTTTTCTCAGGACACCTGGGGTGGCTCAGTCAGTTAAGCTGCTGACTCTTGGTTTCTTCTCAGGTCGTGTTCTCAGGATCCTAGGATCCAGCTGTGGGTCAGGCTCTGTGCTCAGTGGGAAGTCTGCTCAAGAATTCAGTAGCTCCTCTAGCTCATGGTCTTTCCCTCTCTCCAAATATTTAAAAAAATATTTTTTTTCTACCGAGTTAAACCCACCCCAATCCACCCCACAAAAATTCTTCAGTGAACTATCAAAACAAGCTGACCTGGATTCGAAACAATAATCCGTTGGCAGCATTGACTATGTTGGATAATACTAGCAATCATTAATTTAAATATGGACACATTTCACTGGACTAAAGCAAGGCGTGTTTCCCCTTTTATCTGGCGTGCATCTGTTGTGATAATCACAATGTTAGAGTTTGCAGAGACAAGGTAATCCAGGGAGATTTGAATAGAAAATATATTATGGAAGAAAACATCTGACTTAAATTTAAGTACACCTTTCCTGTGAGGCTCAATCACCACACTGTGAAGAGTGGGCTTCCTTAGATCTACCATGCCCATAGCACTCTTTTAGATTCAGGAAATGTCACTAAATTTTACTAAACTTATTGAAGTTTTCCTTGTACATTTTTTTAAAGATTTTATTTATCTGTCAGAGAGAGTGGGCAAGAGCAAGAGACTGAGCAGCAGGCGAGCAGCAGGCAATGGGAGAAGCAGGCTCCTCGCTGAGCAAGGAGCCCAAGGTGGACTCGATCCTGAGACCCTGGGATCATGATCTGAGCTGAAGGCCGATGCTCAACCAAGTGAGCCACGTAGGCATCCCTCTGGTACATTTTTTAAAAACCTCCTAATGGGATTGCCTGGGTGCTCAGTCAGTTAATCGTCTGCCTTTGGCTCAGGTCATGATCCCAGATTCCTGGGATGGAGTCCCACCTCCAGCCGGGAGAGGGCTCCCTGCTCGGGTGGGAGTCTGCTTCTCCCTCTCCCACTGCCTCTCCCCCGACTCATACTCACTGGCTCTCAGATAAATAAAACCCTTAAAAAATAGAACTTAGGCTTTTGAATCAATAGAACTGGGTTCAAATCCTTACTCCATTTTATTTAACTTCAGTTCACAGATGCATCATCTGTAAAATCTCACAGAGCTGAGCTAAGGATTAAATAATAGAAAGTGCTTAGCTCTGGCACAAGTGTTTGGCACAAACAATCGATTAATGATAACTGTTATGATAACTATTATTACTGCTGCTCACAGGAAATCAGTCTGGTCTGTAGGAAACCCTGAAAACAAATGGAGGTAAAACCTAATGAAATCTGAACAGGACGTTATGGCTATACAGAGTAGAGAGCAAGCAACTTTTTAAGAACTGAGGAAGGGGTACCTGCATGGCCCAGTTGGTTTGAGTGTCCGACTCCTGATTTCAGCTCAGGTAATAATCTCAGGGTTGTGAGATCAAGCCCCACATCAGGCTCCATGCTCAGCAAGAAGACTGCTTGAGATTCTCTCTCTCTCTCTCTCTCTCTCTCTGTCCCTCTCCCTCAGTCCATCCCCCTGCTCACACTTGCACGCAGGTGATCTCTCTCCCTCAGATATATCTTTAAAAGAAAAAAGAGAACTAAGTCTTCATAAAAGATGATAAAGATATGATTTTATTTATTCATGTAGCATTAGAATACTTATAGTACTTAACTATGACATTAACCTTTGCTAGAAACAACGCCAATGCCAGAAGCAAATGCCATTTGGCTAGAAACGAATGCCAAAATTTGGCTTTTTCCTGAAAGAGCTGCCTTGTTCAAGAACCACTGTCTCACCAGTTTGCCTTCATCAACATCCACAAAGGCAACCTCACCACTCAAGCCCTAAAAGAAATTCGTCAAAAGCAGGGGGAGGGAGTAGACCTCTTAATTAAGTGGAGAACAAAAGAAAATTCTTATACAGCAATCTATGTGTACCTTATGAGTCATTAGACTCAAAGGAGACATAGTATGTTCAACATTTCATGATATAAAAGTTCAAACCAGAAGAGATACAAGTTACAAGGTTTCACTTCACAATTAGGAAAACAACAGAAACTGTTTAATAAATAGAAGAGTCTCTGAAGGTAGTGAACACCTTTTTAATTTAAGCTGAGGTTGCACAGTGACAAAGCAGGAATTCTGTAGAAGGAATTTCTCATCAGTCTATGGGCTCCTTGAGAATAGGAAATGTTTACTCATCTCCACTGTGGTGCTTAGCACCCACCTAACACATAGGAGCTCAGTAACAGTTTTTTTCTTTTTTTTCTTTTTCAAGATTTTATTTATTTTTTTGACAGAGAGAGAGATCACAAGTAGGAAGAGAGAGAAAGGGAGAAGCAGGCTCCCTGCCGAGGTCATGACCCAAGCTGAAGGCAGAGGCTTTAACCCACTGACCACCCAGGTGCCCCTCAATAACAGTTTTTTTTTTTTTTTAAAGAAATGGATTAAAATATAAGGCCCCTTCCACCTCTAAAATTTTATAGTTCTATAATCAGGCAATATTACCTGTAAAAACTAATCAGTACCATATATTTCTAGCATGCTACTTTATATGTAAGAAAGAGCGGAACATAACATTATTCGTATTTGCAAAAGAAATACCTGAAGATACACAAGAAACTAATTTAAATAGGTGACTATAGCAGACGTTGGGGGAAAGGCTGGATGGAAACTAGATGAAATATATATTTTGCCAGGTGTATCTATTTATACTTTTTTATAATCCTGTGAATGTATTTTTTGAGAAAATGCTTTAAATAACTACAAATTTTTATGAATTTTAAATAACTAAAATTTTCACTGAAAATGACTGTACTAGTACTTAGAAATAATCAAGCATTTATGATTTAAGTACATGCTTAACTTATATTGTTGAATATTTTACTTTATTCTAATTAATGGAAATGCAAAGTCAAGCACTTTAAATTTTAAACTACATCATAACACAATAAAGAAAAAAGAAAAAAAAAAGCTACATCATAACTGATTAGCCTAGAAGTCTAAACTCTATCACGAGGGAAATGTTGCTTAATGATATGCCAATGTTTTCTGAATACTCTGAATTATTCAGTGATTATAGTAGTATATATCAGATTTATATAGTATCATAAAATTATCTTTGAAAAGCTAATTTTTAAAATGTACTGTTACCCCAGTAGCAATGAACACACGCAGCACCCAGATCTTGGTTTATATAATACCACTCTCCAATAACAGAAACTAGGAATCCTTGGAAAAAAGGCTGATTTGGGCCTGGACCAGAAAATATACAAGATGAAGAAGCTGAAACATAGTTCCAAAAAGTAAAGAAGTGCTCAAAACAAAACAAAAACCCTATGTCGATGGGTTATGTCAAAGGCACACGGTAGTCAACTAAATAAGCTTCCAGTGGTCAAAGACGGAAAAAGTTGAGAAACAAAATCGATGAAGACATACTGGATTATAACCCAAAATATAAAATAAAATCCATGAATCCATAGTAATATTTATAAATGAATTAATAGGGTGGAAGAAACATCTCCCACGTAGAACTCCAAATAATTTATGAACATATTCCACTCTCAGGGGGAGCATAACTCCCTACCCTTTAAATGTGGGCTGTGCATAGAGACTTCCTTCCAAAGAGCATAGTATGGAAAGAGAGAAAAAAAGAGTAACTTTAGGTACAGAAACCTAATACTACCTCAGCCAGGTGACTGAGGTCACCACCAACCATGATAAATCATGCTTACAGTATGTACTCTGGTTACGATGTGATGAAAATGCCACTTTAAATCTGTGTCTTCCTCCCAAAAATCCATAACCTAACCATGAGAAAAATATCAAATACCAACAGAGGGGCATTCTATAAAACACCTGACTAGTAATCCTCAAAATTGCCAGTCATCAAAAACAAAGTCTAAGAGACTGTCAGTCTAGAGGAGCCTAAGGTGACATGATGACTAAATGTAATGTGGTTTCCTTGATCAGATCCTAGAGCAGAAAAAAGGGCATTAGATAAAAGCTAAGTAACTCTGGGTAACGTATGGATTTTAGTTAATGACAACGTACAGATGTGGCTCATCAATTATGACAAATGTACCATATGATGTTAATAACTGGATGTGATGTAAAGATAGAACTCTGTACTATGTTTTCAATTTTTCTGTAAATCTAAAACTATCCTTACAAAAATAAGGTCTAAAAAAATAAAGTCTATAAAAAAGGTATTTTAATTCAATCTCTCTGGACACTTTCCATATTTATAAAAATGAAGGTGGGTAGAATATACACTCTCTTTGCTATCCAGTACTTTCTCCCTCTTAACATGCATTTGGCTTTTATTCTTTCATTCAACTACTAAGTACACTAGGCATGGTTCTAGACTTGAGCTACAACAATAAATGGAATAAAGATTCCTGCCTTCGTAGATATGAAGATATGAAAGATATCTATCATATATGATATGATAGATATCAAAGATATCATATCATAGATATCATACGTAGATATGATAGATACTACACATTATAGTAGTGAAAGTTAATGTATTGTGGTATAATTTTCAGAACACTGATTTATCTGATTAGATCATTTATCTGATCTATCTATAGTAGATAGATCTACTATAGATCATTTATCTGATCTATCTATAGTAGATAGATATCATATCATACATAGATATGATAGATACTACACATTATAGTAGTGAAAGTTAATGTATTGTGGTATAATTTTCAAAACGCTGTGTTATTTTTTTTAAAGATTTTATTTATTTGACAGAGAGAAACACAGTGAGAGAGGGAACACAAGCAGAGGGAATGGTAGCGGGAGAAGCAGGCTTCCTGCCTAGCAGGGAGCCCAATGCGGGGCTCAATCCCAGGACCCTGGGATCATGACCTGAGCTGAAGGCAGATGCCCAATGACCGAGCCACCCAGGTGCCCCTGTTGTTTCTTTACTAGGTTTGTACTATAAATTTCTGCTGATAAAGTAATAAACAATTCCTACTGACAATTCTTCCTTACCCGCAAGGAGCTATTTAAGATATCACCACCTTGGGGCTCCTGGTGGCTCAATTGGTTGAGCACCTGACTCTTGATTTAGGCTCTGGTCATGATCTCAGGGTCTTGGGATGGAGCTCTGGGTCAGGCTCTGCCCTCAGCGTTGGGATTCTTTCTCTCCCCCTGCTTCTGCCCCTCCCCCTGTTCACACTCTCACTCTCTCTCTCTCAAATAAATAAATCTTAAAAAAAAAAAAAAAAAAGTATCACCACCTCCTCGAATGACAGAAGTTGCCAAGGCTAGGGCCAGGAGAGGAGGAGTTTAAAGTAAGCCTTAACCTGAGACTTCGTAGGAGTATCGTGCTCCACGTTCTCTAAGACATACAGATGTTATAGTTGTCAGCATCATAGAATTCAAGCTCTTGGACCTTGTGGCTATTACCTTTTTCTTACGGATAGGGCCCACTTTCTCCGAAAAAGGACCTTCGAAGTGAGATAGTAAATAAATCTTTTACTTCAAGGTCTTCTGTACATACTATCTGCATACATATCCATTCATTCAACCTGCCTTTTTTTTTCTTTTGTAAAACAGACCTAATAATTACTTTTTGGGGTTTTTTTAGATAACATATATAAGCATACTGTTTTAATTAATATTGATGTTGACAACAAATGTATCGGTTTTCATGTATATGTATTTTTCTTTAGCAATGACGACACTGCTGATAAAGGCATTATAGCTGATAGGACAAAATGAATACCTGGGAATTCATGACTGCTAGGAGCTGCAGCTGACAGAGGCTGACGTTTTTAGTGCCTTAAGGATACTTAAGTCATCTAGATGAAACCTGGGGCCAAGCCTTTAAATTCAATAATCAAGCCAAGATTAAAGGCTATCGAAAGGTAGCTTAAGGAAATTTTATAGATACTCCATTACTAAAAGCAAAGCATGGCTCCAAGGATTTATTATTATTTACTAAAAACATTATGTATTCAAACCAGGCTAATGTTCTTAGAAAGGGGTCAGAATCTTTTTAGTCCACGTTAGCCATTTAACTAGAAGCTAACTTTATCTGCCACATCAATACTAAGAACACTAAAACTCATCTCAGATGGATAAGGAAGAAGGGAAATATAGAGACTAGGAAATAGGAGATTTTTAAAGAAAAAGGACTATTGTGTTTGGTACTAGTAGGACGCCCACCACAACACACAGGTTGTACGCTTTTTCTGCCATCTATTTCTTCATTGTGTGTGTGTGTGTGTGTGTGTGTGTGTGTGTGAGAGAGAGAGAGAGAGAGAGAGAGAGAGAGAGAGAGCTGTTTCCCAGTCAAGCGGAGGGGTACTTCATACTGTCATCACATGAGTAAAAGTGAAATGTCAACATTGTAACAGAGGATTCCATCATAAAAACTAGAAAAAGCAACCCCCCCCCCCCCCGGGTGAAACAATTAGACTGGATAGGGCCCCCACTCACCCCTTTAACTGGTTACAACCTTCACAAACACATGCAGTAGCCTTACATCCAAAGGAGGGAAACTGTTAATTCTAGGGCATAGGGCACATAACTTACTTTTAATAAGATGCTGATCGCACAGGCCATACCAACGACTCCAGTTCCTATAATGGAGACTTTTTGTGATAAGCAGCCTCCTCCGAAGTGAAATTCTTCCCCCTTGACAGTCGCCATCTCGGAAACCTAACAGTGAGGAAAAACTGCAAAGCCACTTCCAGAATCGGAATTGGCCTACGGTGAGGTTCTACAGAGAACTGCTGGGTCCCCATGGGGAAAGAGGTGCTGGAGACCCAACAGGGAAAGACCAAAGTGGCTGGCGAAGGAGCTGGGTGGTTTCTGGCCAGCAGCCCAACACCCAGGAGGCAAACAAGGGGGTTGGGGGATGGGGACTAGAGTGGTACAGTCAAGAGGAATTAAGAAGGAGTGAAGGCAAAGGGGCTGCTCCACCAAAAATGATAACGACAGTCAGGACGCCTCTTCCTCCCCTCCCCACCCCCTAGTCCAGCCTCAGCTTCAGGACTGAGCCCGGGCTCCCAACAGACTGCCCCCCACGCGGTATTTCCGGCCACACTCACACAGGTGAAGGACCAGCCACCCCTGACCGGGACGTGTGCGGTCTGCAAGGGACGCAGAGCCATCCTCAGGCAAAAGAAATTTTCTCCCGCAGCACCCATGCTCTGGCTGGTCCGCACGACTCCTGCAGCCCAGCTCACGGCCACCTCCCCAGGCGGCAGACTGAAAGAATGGAGGAGGAAAATGGCAGAAGAACTGTTTGAGGCTGCGAGAGTGAAAACCGCTGGCTACTGAGGCTGCGCAAGGCTGCGTCCAGCTCGGGCGGGCCTCGTGGGGTTTTCGCACACCTGGAGCAGATGAGAGCCCAGGAGACGGGCTCTGATGTGCTGCACCTGCGCCTGTCACGTGCACCAGGCGAGGGCTGAGGTTTCTGTGGTTGGCGGGCTTCAGGGAGACTCCTTGGGCTCCTGGGCTGTAAGAGCACGAGGTACGAAAGGTAACATGGACCAGACAGCCTCAGCTATCAAACGGAGTACTGCGTGCCCAGAACTCATCCACTGGAGAGTCCGAGTAAATTTATTTCTAACCAAACCTTGTCTGGATGTTTTCAGGAAGGGCTTTTTGACTCCACTGGGAACTTTCCCCCAGAGCCGCTGGAGAAAGAGAGCTGCGTGCTACTTTTAACCCAGCCCCAAATGTGAGCTAAAGCGGAGAGAGTAAAAATTTTAAAACCCTCTGTAAAAAGGGGATTTTTAAATAAGATATGAAACCCTAAGAATTTGATCAGTGCAGGGCTAACTGATCAACATTTCCACCAGTGGATGGGAAAGCCCAACTCATTGTTTATGTAGTCGTTAAATGCAGAATCCAAAATGCCCCTCTTATCCTTCGTCTGGGATACACCAAGGTTTCTAGTTCTCTTGTCCCGCCTCGGTCTACCTAATTGTTTTCTAACTCATTGTGAGTCATGATACATAATATACCTCTAACAAATTCCTTCTGAAGAAACAGAGCAGTGTTTCCTCAAACTTTTTTCATTATCTCTCCCTCAAGGGCCTTTTTAGACTTTCTCCACCAATCATTCAGCTCCACCCACCCCCAAAATGAAATTAAATATTAAAGAAAAAGAGGGGTGCCTGACGGGCTCAGTACATAGAGCAAGCAAGTCTTGATCTCAGGATTGTGAGTTCAGGCTCCACACTGGGTGTAGAGATTACTTAAAAATAAAATCTGAGTGCTCGCTTCGGCAGCACATATACTAAAAATTGGAACGATACAGAGAAGATTAGCATGGCCCCTGCGCAAGGATAACACGCAAATTCGTGAAGCGTTCCATATCTAAAAAAAATAAATAAATAAAATAAAATTTGAAAAAAATTATTAAGATTTTATCTGGTAGGGTTGAACTTTATGGAGTGAAACCCTTGCAATATCTAATATTTTCCCCCAACTCTCCCATAACCAATTTTACACTCTTGGGGGTGATAATGCCCACTGTTGAGAATTACATTGTGTAATGTAGAGCAGTTTTACTTCCTAGAATATTCCTTGTAGAAAATATATTTTGTATCCTTTCAATATCCGCAAGGATTTCCTAAAATGGAAGTTTTAATTTGTTGTACAAAGAACAGCTTTAAAAAAAAAAAAGGCAAAATCCACATTAGACTCCCGTATCCCTGCTATCCTAACTAAACTCTCTCATGATCCTATTTTGTGCATTCGAGGGAAGAGCTGACACAAGGAAAGAGAACGGAATGGGAAACTAATCATGTTCAGCAGTAGAGGAGTAGAATGAAAACTATTCAGACTGCAAGAATAAGAGTATGAACTGTGACTCTCTGCCCAATGGGTGCACCTCCACAAGAGCCACATAAGTCTTTAGGACCTGCATATCTGTCTTCTAATTTTTCCCACTAGTCCTGTGCTAGTCTATTCTAAATTATTTTGGTCCTGATTTCTCAGTTTTTGTTTGATTGTGTATTTCCTATAACTGCCTTAAATTGTTAAATCAAGGAAATATTTCATATATATGTGTTCTATGTGTATGCATATGTAAATCAGAAGTACATATATGCACTCATATACATGCATGTCAATAATCAATTAGTTGAGGTGCCCTAAATACTGTGAGATACTTGAGGGCATAAATCAGGTCATGTTGACCTCATAACCGTAACACAGCAAGCACTGCAGTAGTTTGCTCAACAAACCACCTAGAGAATGGTCTAAATTTCCTATGTGGCATTTCAACAGAGACACCGGATCAACTATTTGGGTTTATATGAACTGAAATAATATTACAGGTTTGAAGACATTTCATTCAATTTTTTTATACCATAAAAGTTTTATTTCTGTTTCCTTCTGATATACATGGTCTTAAAGATAAGTGCTTAGTAAAGATCATACATAGACACATGAAGCTAATGAAGCAATATAATAGAAGAATTGTGCCCTAATAGAAGAATGAAATTTTGACACTAGAAAAAAGTGCTGGTTGTCTTGTGAGAAAAATCGTATGTTTTATATTATAATGGGTTGTTATACATACTCTACTAAACCTGAAGGCAACTCTTACATATGACATACCTCAGAAGTAAAACTTGCATCTGTATAGGTTGGGAATCATTAGAAGAGAGCTATAAGAGACTCAGAGAGAGAAATCCTTTTCTGAGCCTTGCGAGACTGAAGTTATGTCATGGGTCTCCAGTGTTTATTTTTTACAGATCAGATTAAAATACTTTCAAAATGTAAAATATACAGCCTGATATCTTCTGTTCTATAAAACAGTGAAACATTAAGAGGCTTTAAAATACCAGGTCTTTTTGGACATTCCAGAGTGTGTCTGCACTCTTCTTAAAAAGGGCCTCCTCCTCCGAATTCAAGTTAACTTTCACAACATCTGAGACACCATTTCGCCCCAACACACAAGGGATACTGAGAAAGATTTCTTCTTTTATTCCATATAAGCCCTAAAAAGCAAAATGAGATTCTTGTTCAGTAACCAGATACGGACAAGCAGTTGTGCAAGAAAGCTTCAGAATAAGAGGATTCCAGGCAGAACACGGAGCTCACTAGAATCAGAGGGAGGTAGAGTAATTAATCCTGATCCTAATATCCTATGACTATGCGGAGTTTGTGTTCAAGGACACGAAGAACATAGCAGAGGGTCTTCAAAGGGACCAAGAAAGGCATCAACTACTTTACGCCTTACCAGTTCCGTTTTTCTGTCCAAAGAAAAGACACCATCCAATCCTTCAGGGTGTCACTTTATCTGATAAAGGACTGCAAAATAAACAGCCTGTGTTGGGTGTAAACTACATCAGGAAAACAAGAGGAAGTGGCTGGGAAGACTGCTTTGAATAAGCTGACCTTTACGCCAAGAGGCATCATCGAGTCAGACAATAGTCGCTATAGGTGACATCCCAATGCTCCAAAGGTGAAGCCTCCAATGCAGCCTACAGGTACTCTCCGTGTGCATAGCAGGCCCTTTGTCTTTCCCCTGCCAGTTACCAATGGAATGTACCCATGTCCTTCTGGCTACTTCTATCCACCACTCCATCTGACTTCTATCCAGGACCTCCCATGACGAACACGGAATAGTTGCAACCGTGGGCACCACCCTATTCCTCCTGGAACCTCAAGCTAGCAGCCCTGATGTTCCCTCCACCCCTGCAGCTGAAGCCAAGGTCACAGAAGCAGCTGCCAGAGCCGATTACAACCTGGGCAACAAACCTGCATGCCTACATGCCCACAAACCTGTTTCTGCCACCCTCCTACTACCCCCTGGAAGATAAGAAGACTCAGTAGACCCATCACGCCTCCTACCTTCCACCACTCATTGCTCTTTCCTATCCACCCCCCTGGGGTTGGGTCTAGGATTGGAGGCAGCAAGGGGAAGGTCTTGTTCTTCCTCCTTCCTTCCTTATAATTAAACAGTTACCAGGAACTAGCATGGAGGGAAAGAAGGGGTGCCTTCCAGCTTCCCCCAGTAGCTGGTGCTACTCAGCCAAGCTTCCCTCTCACCATCTCTGAGGCTGTCCTCAGGATCTCAGGGTGTGCCCCTTGCTCCCGTTTCGCTCTAGTCTCCCACAGAGGGACTCTGGCCACCTCCTCCACCCCAGGGCAGTTCCCTCACTTTGGTAGGCACTTCATACTCAACCTTAAAAGCTCCATCACACGAGCCACACATCTTCCTCTGAGGGCCGCTGCCAGGCTACTCTCACATTCCCCCTACTCTGGTCTGTGCCTGGCCATGGAAGGCCACAGTCCCACCCAGCTGTGAGCCCACATTCCATTCCCAGCCAGGCTCCGGCTCCAGTTACACTCACCCTGCCTTGCCTTCCCTGCCCTTGGTCATCCTGTCGCCACCTCTGTGTAACTTTTGGAGCGTCCGCATGAGTTGCTGGGCATTGGTGGCATCAGAAACAAGGCCACTGTGGTTAAGAAGCCCCTCTGCTTCCCTGCTAGTAGTCTGGGAATTTGTTTCCCCTCTGCTTTCTCTGTCTTTCTTCTAGAAGGGGCCTCTCAGACTAGAATCGGAGAGTATATTCCTCCCATCATTCCATTTGGGGGCTGCTGAGTGGGCTGGAAATAAGGGGCCTGGCCCTGCCTGGTCCTACGCGCTGCCATGACTGCTACCCAGTCCCTTCTTCTCTTTAAGCTTCATGCCTGGTCGACAATATGACCCTTGAATACACTAAATCGGCTCTCATTTGTTCCTGGACTGGCCATGAAATGAGGACATGGCTATTTAAAAAGAATTCCCTATATATTTGAAAAAAAAATCCAGTCAATATATTAATATGGAATAAACTGTTTGTATACCCTTACTTATTTGCTGAAAATGTGAAGTAATAAAATCGAAGTAACTGGGATAAAAAAGAGTATATGAATGATCACGCTCTTAATGTCAAATGTTTTGTCAAAAGTTTTCCTTTAAAATATAACTTGTCCATTGATTTGTTCAGAAAAAATTCCCGTATTACTCAATCTCAGGCTCTCAGAGCATTTGACAGCTCCCTGACCTTGCCTCAGGAGCACCCTAGGGGTAATTGCTTATTCTTCCATATTTGCTGCATACCCTCAAAAAAGGAGGGGTGTGTGGTATCCATTGTGTACTCATTGTCTCTTTCAAATCATTAGCCCCCTTCTCTCTTAACATTCCCCCTATTTTCTGAGGCTCATCTACTAATGACCATTCACTAACCTCTTGGTTACTCCATCTCATTCATAAATGACTAACACCTTGCTCACATCTTTCCTCCCTGTCCCAATTTCTGTGATTAACCTTAATGACTTCACTGTCCATGTGCATAAAGTAACTATAACCAAGTCCCTTTCTTTTCAGTTTCTTGACTTCTTCAGCTCATAGAGCCTTCTCTTCCTATCCCAAGTATCCTACTGTGGACCTTGATAGAGCGTCCCTCCATATCCATGATTCACCCTGTAACCCTTTCACCATACACTAAGAGCCTCTGCCCTATTTTAACTTTTAGTTTATATAGATTTCTTAAATTCCTTATTATTCATTTTCTTCTTATAATTTATTCACTTGCATGTAGATCACATTTAACGGCAAAGGCCTTGAATTATGTCCGTGACCCTTCAGCAGAAACTCAAACCCATTACTAACATGTGTATAAGCCAAAAGCTACGCTTCCCCCATGCCTCCCTTCTACTTTCTCCCCCACCCCCCCTCATGCTCCAGCAAGTAAAACCCACACCCACATGAATTCAGCTACCTTCTCTCCCCATTCCTGTGCACAGATCCCTGGAGAAAACTACAAAATAAGGTCAATCTTTAAATTAATTAACGCATACCAACCTCAAATAAACATCCACCTAACAGCAATTCTGCTTTTTTGGGGAATCAAATTCTATTTCTCACTTTCTACAAAGATGACTTCAAAATCTTCTCAAACATCTGACTTCTCTATACATCCCCTGATTCTCAGTAGGTGATTTTGTCTCTTTTCACTAAAAAGAAGTCATCGGACGCATCTAATGCCTAACTTACAAATCGACATGATATCCTCTATTATTTCCTGTTACAACAAATAGCTGTCTCTCCTCCTTTTTAAGGCTAATACCTTCATCTATGCTCTGGATCCCACCCTCTCTGCTTATTACTTCTACTTCCAATATCTTCTTTTACCCTCAGCATCTTATCTTTAAAAACAAAAAAATACAAACTTGTCTGACCTCGATTTTCCTCTCCAATTACTACTCTCTTTCTTTACCTTCACAGCCAAATACCTCAAAAGAGCTGTTTACACTTGTCTTAATTTCCTCAAAATTTCTCAAGGGACCCTCCTAAGGGATGTTGGGCAATATCTGGAGACATTTTTGACTGTCAAACTGAGGAAAGAGAGTATGCTACCTGCATCTACCAGGCAGAGGCCAAGGATGCTGCTAACATTCCACGATGCACAGGACAGCCCTCCAACAACAACGAAGAATTATCTGGCTCAAAGTCAACAGTGCCTAGTTACGAAAACCCTAGTGTACTCCAATCAGGCTTTCGTTCCTATTACTCCAATTAACAGCTCCTACTGAGTTAATCCATGACCTTTGTCACTTTTTCCTCCCTGCATTTTTAATCCTAATTTAAATGACTTCTCAACATCAATCAACAGAAAACCAATTCTTTCATCTTTAAAGCATCCTCCTCTCTCCTGATGACCATGAATCCACATTCTCCTCTCTTGGTCACCACTTCCCAGTCACCTTTGTGGGCTCACACTACAAACTCCACTTTCAACACCAGAATTCCTCAAGACTCAATCTCAGTCTGTCTTCTCACTTTATTACACTCTCCCTAGGCAAGCTCATTAAAATTCCCCGCTGCAGGTACCAAGTGTAAGGGGTGTCTGTTGTCTGTGTTTGTCTAGCATCTCTTTCTTTGTTGGTGGCGGTGGTGGTGGTGACAGAACCTCTCTTTCCCTTTCAGGAACTGTCTCTCTCTCCAAACTGACTCACACTTGGAACTCCAAACTAAAACTCTTTTATGAGTTCCAGAAGCTTGTACCCAACTGCCTATTCCCCCTCAGATACTGCAAAGGCACCTGAAATTCAACTTGTCCACAACTGCAAACATGATCTTTAAACCTGGTTCTCCTCGAGAATTTTCTTCCTCAGTGGATATCATCATCTATATAGCGGTGCAAAATATAAACCTACAAGTGACCTTTCTCTTCCTTATTTCCTACTTCATTCCATTACCGAGGCCTATGAATGTTACCTCCTAAATACAGTGTCTCTCAAATTCATCCCCTTCTCTTCACCTCCACTGCTATCCTTTCTATTCTGGCTACTGCTCATCTTCCTGACAAGTTTCCGCATGGCTACTCTTGTCCCTTTCAAATCTGTTCCCTCTATCACAGCCATAAAAATATTTTTAACATGAAAACTTGCTAGTCCCTCACTTAAATTCTTCTGGTGGTTTCCCGCAGCCCTTACGGTAAGGATCCAAATCCTTTCATAAAGCTTTCAGTGGCCAAACACTGCTGGCTTCTCCAGCCTCACCATGCACTTCCCTTCACTCTCTGCATTTCAACAACTCACCTTTTTTCAGATCCATAAGTGCCCTCTACTTATATCGACCTCTGTTCCTCTGTATATGTGTTCCCCCTGCTTAGACTATTAGTCCAGCCTTCCAAATTAACTCCTACTCATTCAGAATAGGTCACATTATACTGCCTTAGAAGTCTTCCCTTACCATTACCCACACTTCTACCCAGGTCGTTAAATTCTCTTCTTGTATACTCTCAAATACTTGGTAGTTTTTCACTATTTCACTTATCATAATTTGTAATTATATATTTACTTTTATAATTGTTTTATTAAGCCCATTTTTTCATTGAACTTTATGAGGTCAGGGCCTCTTTTGTTCACCACTATATCCTCAACATCTGGATAATGCCTAGCACATAGTAGGGAATCAACAAATATTAAAGAAAAGAGGATAAATGAAGAGTCAGTTTAAGCCTACCTTAACCATAGTAGAAACTGGATGCACTCTCCTAAGATTTTTCAAAATTGATCCTGCCAAATCTGTCACAGACAGTCCAATAGCCCAAGAGGTATACCCTTTAAGCTTGATAATCTCATAGGCACTATGGTTATAGAAAGTAAGAAAATCAAATTAATGGCAAATCAACTCAGAGAAAACATATTATTCTTCAGGCATCCATTTTGAAGTAACCTACATGTTAATGCCACTCCCAGAGATTTCTTCCAGAAATTATTTATGAATAGGCAATAAAACTTTCTATACTATTTTCATAAACTTCAGAAATCATTCACTTTAAGTAATAATTAATTCACCCTTCTCTTATCATAAAGGCAGAATCCTAGGGCATATGTGCCACTAAAGATGAAACTTTTTTTTGAATTTTTTTTTTTTACTGTTGCTTAAGTATGCAAACACAGAATCTGATTATCTTGAAGGTTAGCATATACATCTTGCTGACCAATTAAAGCTGTTACTAGGGTGCCAATGTCACTTTATATAATTAAAAGCCATGTGTACACATTTTTCATAAGAATAAATCATTAAAGGATAGATTTTCAAAGGAAAAAGGCACAGTCCTAAACATTATGCAATTTCTTATCTCAGACTCGTAACAACATTTCATGTTTATAAAAACTTTAAAATTGCATCAATCTACAAAGTTTGTCATAGTGATTTTTAAGTGATATGACAAGTGATATGCTCTTCTATACAGTTTTCTGAATTTTCTTATTTTCTATAACAAATATGTATTATATTTCTGCATTGCCAACAGATTTGGATTGACAGTCAAAGGCAAAGAACAAAGAGGTTTTAACTTAGCACTGAGTTTATTTAGTTCTGAGGAAAGGATCCAGAATAGGAAAAGGAATGTTTGGCATCATTATTCATATCAAGTGGTCTTAAACCATGTAGGCACAGTTTCAAGGCCCCAGGACTGCACACAATACACTTGGTAGCAAAAGATAAGACCAATGTGTATATGGACCACCTCAGCACAGGAAAGTCGAGACCAGAATGGACTCATGGTCTATCCCTCTATCACAGCCATAAAAATACTTTTAAGATGAAAACTTGCCAGTCCCCTATTTCCCCTCAGATATTGCAAAAGCAATATAAACCAGGGGCACAGTAGAAGGCATGTAGCTTGCTGCCAAATTTAGGATTAACTTTCAGACTCTCAGTTCAATATGACCAAGACTCCGTGGGGTAAGTAAAAGGAGAGAGAGGGAGACTGCCTAATGATTGACTGATTGACGATGTATAAAGAAAGCTCTGCAGTAGATAACTGGGGAAAAATCTTACCAGTGGAATCTGGATGACAGATCCACCCTCTCAGGAATTAACAAAACAGACTGACAAAAAAGAAAAGGGTTGAGAAAAAATGGCTAGAAGTATAATCCTTTAGTTATTAACCATCCCAATGAAAATAAAACTGCCAGTATAGCGAGAAAGATAAAGGAAGCAAATAGAACAAGCAGTTTTAAGGCTACTATCTTAAGACAAAAACTGATTGTTCTATTAAAAACCTGGAAGAACATCCTATTAAATCATGATGTCACTCCTCTGCAACCATTGGTTAGCCACTAGAAAATCAGAAGCTATTTGAGTTGCTTTTAGATAAAGACTAGCAGTATCATGACGATTCTTTATAATTATAGATCCTCTGCTAAATGACCAAGGGGCAAATAATTTAATTTGGACACTGCATTGTTGGGAGGACTAACTGGGATGAGTACTGGTCTGTAATGTGCTGCTATATTTGGTATTTATTTATTTTTAAAGAAAGATTTTTGTGGGTTTGTTTTTTTTTTTAAGATTTTATTTATTTGACAGAGAGACAATGAGAGAGAGAACACAAGCAGGGGGAGTAGGGGAGGAGGAGGCAGGCTTCCCACTGAGCAGGGAACCAATGTGGGGCTCAATCCCAAGACCCATGACCCAAGCTGAAGACAGACACCGAACGACTGAGCCACCCAGGAACCCCACAGTATTTGGTATTTAAATGACATATGACTTCAGTGGAAAATGCGGTCTTAATCATTATTCCCATACAGCCAAGAGCCTTTTAAATTAGAAAGGAGCTAACATTCCCTGTGGTACAATTATTAGGAATTGGGTAGACAAAGACCAATGTTGTAACATCCCTGCAAGAACTCGATGGGCAGCTCCACATTAGCAAACCAATATTGGCTAAAACATGTTCATTAGTGGCTGAGCTGTGGTTCTGCCTCCAAATCAGGTCATTCCTGCATTTACTGGGAAACAGCCTCTCATGGCCCCATATCTGGAAATATATGGTATATGGGTAAAGGACACTTGTGTTAAGAAGGATAGGAAATGATACTATAATATTAACATAGGTGTTTTTTGTTAGGCACTAACATAATGTCTTAGCCAATGCTACTTGGTGTAACAAAGGTTAGTAGGTTTCCTTAAGAAAACGAGAGGTGCCTGGGTGGCTAAACATCCAACTCTTGATTTTGACTCAGGTCATGATGTCAGCGCTGTGAGACGGAGCCCCAAGTCAGACTCCATGCTGGGCGTGAAGGCTGCTTAAGATTCTCTCACTCTCTAGGGGTGCCTGGGTGGTTCAGTCGGTTGGGGGGTCTGCCTTCGGCTCAGGTCATGATCCCGGAGTCCCAGGACTGAGCCCCGCATCAGGCCCCCTGCTTGGCGGGGAGCCTGCTTCTCCCTCTCCCTCTTCTGTCCCTCCCCCTGCTTATGCACTCTTAGTCAAATAAATAAAATCTTTAAAAAAAAACTCTCACTCTCCCTCTGCCCCTCCCCCTCTACATGTGTGTTCCCTCTCCCTCTCTCTAAAAAAAAGAAAATGAAACATACCAATAATAATCAAAGTGAAAAGATAGTTGGGGAAATTGACCTTTAACTTCCAATTGATGTGATCTCTGTGGAAATAATTTGGCCAGAAGAGGAAATAA
>CM053613.1:31995353-32025769 GCA_028646535.1 Procyon lotor
AAGACTTAAAAGCACTAAAAGATTTATCATACTATAGAGAAATAGAGCAAAGACTGTTGCATTAGTAATTTTTAATATCTTTACTTCTGTTTTATACTACGTTCTTTAACAAACGTTCAGGGAAAAAAGATTTTTTATTATTATTTTTTTTAATTTTTAAGTAATCTCTACACCCAACGCGGGACTCGAACTCACAAGCCTGAGATCAAGAGTTGCATGCTCTACCAACTGAGCCAGCCAGCCAGGCATCCCTAGAAAAATGGTTTCCAACAAGTACTCAAATGCTATTAAACTTTCCAACTATAAAGTAAAAATAATATGTTTTAATCTTCTGTATTGCTAAATTATGGGATCTATTACCTGTCAACCACTTGTTTGTGAACCTCTTTCCACTGTTCCTTATCTGCATCAGTGCCTAAGTCAGGGTGCAGATTCTTCAGAGAGACCCCAGCAATGTTTACTCCACTCCATACAGGCACTAAAAGAAATAGTACAGAATACATTTACTTCCACATGCCATCCAGCAGACCATATATTGCTCTAACCAGTCTGAAGGGTTAATATGCTTTAAGTCAACATACTCCTTGCTTGTAAACAGACCCTTGATTTGTAAACAGAACTAAGTCACTTTCTTCAAGATTTGTAGACCACTGGCCTGGGGGAATAAAGAACCAAAACTTTCCCAGGCCACAGAGACCAGCAAGTCTGTTTGAAGCCCCCTCCCCTCCCTCCCCTTTCTGATTAGCCCAGCCACCTTTCTGCAAAATGTCTTCCTTTTTTTTTTTTTTTAAAGATTTTATTTATTTATTTGACAGAGAGAAAGAGATCACAAGAGGCAAAGAGGCAGGCAGAGAGAGAGGGGGAAGCAGGCTCCCTGCTGAGCAGAGAGCCCGACGTGGGGCTCAATCCAAGGACCCTGAGATCATGACCTGAGCCTAAGGCAGAGGCTTTAACCCACTGAGCCACCCAGGCGCCCCAATGTCTTCCTTTTTTAAGGTCACACAAACGATTTTACTGACCTCCCTTTGGGTATCTGTAGACCTTGCCCTCCTTCACAGAAAGAACAGAGTACTTTTGCACAACTCCTTGGTACCAAGGAACCAGACCTTCTTGCACACTAGAGGAACTAGACCTTCTTGCACACTAGAGGAACTAGACCTTCTTGCCCAACCTCTGAGCACTGAGATAACTCTGTAATTGGCATCATCAAATCTGCATGTTATCAAGATATGTCACAGATCACTGTGCTCCCTTAACTGACTAAACCCCTTCAAAAATCTCTGGGCCAGGGGCGCCTGGGTGGCTCAGTCAGTTAAGCGGCTGCCTTCAGCTCCGGTCATGATCGCAGGGTCCTGGGGTCGAGTCCCGTATCAGGTGCCCAGCTCAGTGGAAAGTCTGCTTCTCCCTCGCCTTCTGCTTGAGGCTCTGCCTACTTGTGCTCTCTCTGTATCTCTCTGTCAAATAAATAAACAAAATCTTTTTTTTTTTTTTTTTAAAGATTTTATTTATTTGACAGAGAGAAGCACAGTGAGAGAGGGAACACAAGCAGAGGGAATGGTAGGGGGAGAAGCAGGCTTCCTGCTGAGCAGGGAGCCTGATGCGGGGCTCGATCCCAGGACCCTGGGATCATGACCTGAGCTGAAGGCAGCCACTTAATGACTGAGCCACCCAGGCGCCCACAAACAAAATCTTTAAAAAAAAAAAATCTCTGGGCCAGGAAGAAACTTCAGAGTTGGACTTTTGGACAAGGGTCTGCCTTCTTCCCCAGGATGCCAGCCTCCTGAATAAAGCTCATATTCCTCTCCAGTCAAAACTTGCCTCTTGACTTCTAGCCTTTTGAGCAATGGGGAGCCAAATTTGGGGTTTGGTAACAAGACTAGTAATTTTGACCCTTTTTTCTAATTCTCATTTCTTATCTGGGGAGGATTACCTGCTTTTGGTAGATAATCAAGACTACCAACATCCTCACTCTTAAAGTTTCATTGATTGATTTATAGAAAACTAAGAATTTTCACCCTATTCTACCTTGTTTTCCCACTCTACTGGGATGTTTAATCCATATGTATTTGAAATATAAAGACGGTATGAGATCATAAGGGGAATTTTCTTGGCATAAGTAACAGAACTCTGCACAAATTTTAACATCTTTTAGCTGTGACAGAATTTTCCATTTGCTTCATTTGGATTGGCTGACCTTTTCTGAGCCACACAGTTCAAGTCGAGTCTAGATAGCTGTGATATCAGATGACTGAGGTCATCCTTAGAACTATCCTCTTATTTTAATATGTCCATTATAAGGAGTAAAAGAAATTTCATTCCCCACTCCCCATGCCATAAAATGTTATATAAAAGTTAAAATCTTGGGGCGCCTGGGTGGTTCAGTGGGTTAAGCCTCTGCCTTCGGCTCAGGTCATGATCTTAGGGTCCTGGAATTGAGCCCCGCATGGGCTCCCTGCTCAGCGGAGAGCCTGCTTCTCCCTCTCCCTCTGCCTGCTGCTCTGCCTACTTGTACTCTCTCTGTGTCAAACAAATAAAACCTTAAAAGAAAAAAGTTAGAATCTTAACAATTCTTAACATACAATTATACCAAAAGATGGGATTTCTAGGAACCATCCTACTCCAATGAATGGATATCTGATTTCAGCTCTGGTTTAATAATGTCAATTTTTTACACAATTTTTTTGTGTAATAATGTCAATATTTTACACAATTTTTTTGAAAACAAAAAGAGAAAATAAGTTTTGCTTACCACTAGAGTCTCCATGCTCCCCAAGGATCCACCCGTGACAACTTAAGGGGTGAACTCCCAGCCTTTCCCCCATTAGGTAACGGAACCGGGCCGAATCCAGATTGCAACCACTTCCAATAACACGGTTTTTGGGAAAGCCACTTATCTTCCAAGCCACATAGGTCAAGATATCCACTATGAAGAAAACATTTAGGCAAAGATACTAGGTAAATTATTAGATAATATTTAGCTAGTCAAGATGCATGGCTCTGTATGAATCTTGATAGTGATTATGATGAAGCAATATTTTTGTTAAATTTTTAAACCTCTATGCATAACACAGCAAATTCATTAAGTGCTCAGGAAGTGTGGTTTAATGAAAATAAATTGTTCATCAAGAACACCTTATTCAAAAAAAAAAAAAAGAACACCTTATTCATAACCTTATCCCTTACCTAAGATCTTCTTGGGCAAATAACTAATTTTTAAGTTCTAACTATATTTAGGGGCACTATATCCCCCTTATTATTTTAAACTTAGCTATTTAAGCAAATCCATTCATAAGAAGACAATGAAAAATATGAGAAATACGTATGTGTATATAGGATATGACATATACCATCAATTTTACTAGAGTTCATCTATTTGTGCAATTAAAGGTCTCACCTGGATTGGAAACAACAAGCAACTTGCAGTTTGGGCTGTACTTTACAATATTAGGAATGATGAACTTAAAGATGTTCACGTTACGCTGGACCAAATTAAGACGGCTTTCTCCCTCTTGCTGACGTGCCCCAGCTGTGATAATAACCAGCTTGGAGTTCGCAGTTACATTATAGTCTAGACAAAAGGGAACAAAAACCAGATTACAGCCTTTAAGAGAACTCCTTACCTAGCCAGCAAAGTTTGTTCCATAAACTTCTTTTACGGACAGTTTTATCAGTGGTGTTACCTCCTCTACTTCCTTTCATAGACAGGTAAATACAGACAAATGCCTGTGCTGCTGCCTGCCCACCCCCATCTCCTCCTTTAGTTTTTGGCCACTTAACTTGGAGGAAGAGTACATCAACGCCTTCCTTGTATTTTGGTTTTAGACTGTGACTTTATATAATGACAGCTGGGAGGTGTTGGAAAGAATCAAATGACGTATCATCCCCCAATTTCTTGCCACCTGAACTCATGCTCATACTCTTTCATACTTCTACTTAACTACTTCACTGTGATCATTACCAGCTCAGAGACAGGCTGTTTTTAAGCAAAAGCAACTGTTTTAAGCAAAAGGGATTTTTTTTGTTTTTGTTTTAGGCAAAACAAACATGCTTTTGTTTTAAGCAAAAGCAACTTTACATTTATCAAGCATGTCTTGCTTCTAGATACCCTATGGCAGCACAGGATGGTTAACCTAGCCCCCGGTAAGTGGTCAATGATTTTCAAGAGTCAAAAGAAACACCATTTGTACACCTGTCCAGGTTTCCTGACTAGGGCTCTTCAGTGAGAAAGGCCCAAGAATATCCGAATAAGCTCATCTACCCTATTCTCAACCTTGTGTTAGTTGTGTGAAAGGAAGTGGGAAGTAGATTGAATCTAAATATTAGAAACCATGTGGCTACATACGAACCTGAGGAGCTTCCCTAAGTACATTCTAACTCAGATGCTTGCCACATTATGGACATACTGAATTTCCATTTAAAACAATTTACCAGAAATTGGAACGTTGATATAAACACGTCACCAATACAAAATTGTTCAAAGGCTCTCTCTGTATACAAAGCAAAGCTTTGAAGAGACAGGATGTCAAGCCTGATAGAGAATTAAGTCTAGCATAGAACACAATATAAACTTGTTGAAATCAACCTTTGCCAGAGACAATTTTTGGCGTTCTAAGGAAAAGGCTGCCGTGCTGAAGATCCATCATCTCTCCCTTCAGTTTGTCTTCCATGACATCAACAAGAGCAAGCTCATCTGCCAAGTCCTAAAAGATAAAAAAATTTTAGCCAAATGGAAAACTGCTACTTCTAAGTTTTAGAAAGGCATGCAAAATTTCTGTATTTCTAGCACAGATGCGCTCTGCTACTTTATTAGTATCGGGACATGCCTCAAAATAAAGGTAGGCCTCCACTTAAAACCTGACTCACAGATGACCCATGCATAGGAAGAGTACGCATCTTCTCTCCTCACTAGAGCAACCTGTGCAAGAGCTCCACCATGCCACTGTATAGAAGCAGAACGCTGGATTGGCAACGAATGGAATAATATCCAATTACATAACATAAAGCTGCTGTTTACACCCTCAAATTCAGTTTTGCAAATTAATTTTAGGTCATTATTCATTACATAAGTGACTCTGACTAATATTAAGCCTTGGAAGTTAAAAAAGTGATATTCTGGATCATTCTTTGTCTATATATCTTGTTATATAAAGATAAATTTGTGCACTGCAAAATAATACTGGTGAGGAATATCTTTGCAATTGAACCAGTAAATGTTCACAGATGTATCTCAGACCAGGAGCACCAATAACAGCTTTAATAGACATGGGATGTGAACTGTTATAACCAAGTAAATTATACTAGATCAGTTACAGATTTACCCCGAGTTAACTATAATAACCTGGCAGTTACTCTTATACACACCCAAGTTAGAGAGCATCACAGGAAAAGACCACAGGTCACTCACAGGTGTGAGAAAAACAGATGGCATCAATTTCTGATCCAGTGGGAAAGCAGTAAGAATTGGCTTAGGCATCCCCTCCTTATCAGAAGTCTGCACTATGCCAATTCACTCTTATGCAAGACCTAACATTAGTACCTGTTTCTACTAATTGAAAAAAAAAAAAAAATCCAAAGAGGATTTGTGCTTTTATGAAAAAAGGAAAAAGCAAAAATAGCATTCAGTGCTTATTCTGCAGTGAGCCCTTAAAGAAGTCGTATACATCCTAGGTACCACCAAGCTCCTTCCCTAGGGAACTTTACTCAGCATCTCAGTATCAAGCTGCCATCGCCTTGAACTGTGTGAGCATCTGTACTTTATCTATCTTGTGCATCTGTTAGCAAGGCTTCCAAAAGACTAAGGTTTTTTCTTGAGTCTGGGAATGCACAAAAAATTTCCATATAAATTAATGGTAATGGTCTCTTCACTTTACACCATTTTAGCTTTGGAAAGGTTTCATAGGAATGTTCTCCTTTAGGATAGTGGGGGAAACCTTTACACTGTGTGACCCCTCCTAAGAACACATATGAAGCAATGTGTTGTTACTCAACCTCTATTTCTATTAATATAAGAATTATATAATATATATATAAAGCTATATATATATTATATATTATAGAATTAATATATTTCTATAAATATAAGACTATTTCTGTCTTCAGTTCCTTATTTCAATCCTTTCCTGGTCAAAACCCAGAATTAATCATTTCACTCCCTTATTTGCAACTCCAAATCTAAATTTAAAATGTTTTATCATAAGCTGCAATTATTTTAATATATAAACCAGGCTTGGCTACTTAAAACGTAGTTTTTATTCATTCACAAATTCTAACTAAATTTTAGCTCCATAATTGGTACCAAAATTACTATTCAAGGTGGGGATTTTTGTGGGAGAAAGGCCTAAGATTTCCCACATTTAGTGTGATTTTAATTTTACCAAATGTATGTATGATTTTAAATTCAAAAATTATTTTAAAATAACTTTAGCTTGTGTAAAGGCATGGACTCCTTTTCATTTGTAGGCAACTCATACATGTTAATAGGGCGCAATGAATTTAAGGAACTGTGTCACCTGCCTGACAACATTTTCTTTTTAGTTCAGACACCCTTTTGGTATGGCATCACATTTCTAAGCTTTGTTCTACAAGTTCTTAGAGTGCATGAACCTGAATCTTTGTATATACAATGTGATAATGCAATTCTTGGAGAAGTGGGGGGATGGGTGGCTTGCAGAAAGATGGGCTCTCACTTACCTTCATTAAGATACTGATGGCACAAGCCATGCCAACAGCACCAACCCCAACAACTGTAATCTTATTCTGGGGGATATGTTCTTCCTTAAGAAGATTCTGAATCAGCTGATCTTTGAGAGTTGCCATTTTGGACTTAGAACCAAAAGGAATCTAAAGGGGGAAAAACATGCACAGTCACTGATCTTTAAATCAACGCTATTAACCAAAAGCTGTTCCAAAGGAGTTTATTTTACTTCTTTTGGGGTACTTGCCACTAAAATGAGGGAAGGAAAAAATCTAAAGATGGCCGAAGTAATGTTGAAAGACCTAATGTCTGGTCTGTCTAGGATCTTGGTCTAAAGATTCTCACCTTAGCGTGAAAAAATAATATTGATGTTTGGGTGTAAGTATAGCTTCCTGAGGACTCACTCATCTTGATTTATTAACCCCAAACGGGGCTGCCTTTCCTCACACAAAAATCACTCTGAGCTGCCTGCCCAGCTCTACTCCGGTCACCAGGGTTCCCGCCAAACCCTCAAGTAAGGACTCGAGGAACGTGGAAAAATCTCCCGTAACCGCCTCATGAAACGACCCAGAAGTCTTAGGTCGTGCAAAAAGCTCTGCTCATGCGCACTCTCCTTCCTCCAGCCCCAGGATGGGCGGAGATCAGACCAACAGCTCAGCAGCTCATGGGGTTACCGCCCCTCCCCCACTCGCCCCACGCGAGAGATAGCGCGCATGCTCACTTCCAAGCAGTGGGCGGGGCCAAGAGTAGAATACTGACCCTGGCTTTCCAGAGTTGGGCACTGGCCCCGACGGCGGCGGCCTGGGAGGCCCCGCCCACGAGCGGAAATGATTGGGATTTACCATGCTCTTAGGGTCAGACAGAGCGAGCTCCGAGGCGGACTTTAAACCTAACTAGTGCCCCAAATGGCTGTCTCCCTGGCCTCGCGCGCGGCCACAGCCAGACGGTAAATCGCAAATACTTGGTTGCTGTTAACCAACAGGGAGGGAGGCGCCTCGTGTGGCTTCTGCTGCGATCCATGTTGCAAAGGCGTGAGGCACGACAGGAGGAAATTGTCAGTACAGGAAGTGCAAAAATAGCTGTAGAGGCCTGGAGCCCTAAAGTATATAAGATACTTGGTGGAATCCTCCATTTCCAGAGCCGGGGAGGAGGCCTTCGCTCTGCTAATCCAACCCTGCACTGCATTCGCTGGAAAGATTATCACAGGTTGCATCCCAAAGCCCCACGTCTAGTCTTGAGTTCCAAAAGGGCAAAAATATCCGAGAGGACTTCCAGGCACGCAGCCCAGAGTCACCAAGCAGGAATCGGGTTTCTCCTTACAAATCACTGCTATTTCTAGACCTGGCTTCACCGAAAACCTAAGCCCTGAGATCCAGCGCTCCCTTCAATGTGGGGACACGGGTGAGGGAGGAGCCCTGCAGAAAGATGTCTACTCCCCAACTCTGCCACCACCTCCCAGCTTTAGGTCCCCCCCATTTCTCAAAAGGAGTGGATGGTACTAGATATTCTACTCTCAAAATACCATCTGCGATGCAGTAGGGCTGAGATTCTCTTCCGGCTTTATCTTTGCATGCATCGTGCCTAGCATAGCACCCGATACATCAGCAGCCTCTTAGTAAGTGTAATTTGCGCAAAGAGCTCCCTATAATCAGCAGACCGGCGCAGCTCCATTAAGTCCACCTCTCACAAGTCCCAGAGCTAAAAAGCGACCCGGCTTTCAGAACTCCTCGGTCTCCCCGCTGCCCCCCACCCCCGACTGCTGAGGCTTTTTCGGCTCCGTGGGTTCCGGAAACCTGACCTCGAGTTCTGCGCCGTTTGCCTATTTTAAGCCTAGAGCTATGCCCCACCCTTCAAATCCGTCCTATTCTGGTCTTTCTGCATCCCCTGGGCTTTCGACCACAGGCTCCCCCAGCCCAACCAGAGGTCTCGGTGCCCGCTGAGAGCCAAGGCAGAGTGCGGCGGGCTCCCGAGCCCACACAGGGCGTGGGCCACCGCCCAGGTCTGGTCTATGGACTCTGCCTCCACCCCGCCACCCCCACGCCCTGGAAGTGGAGACCCCTTCGCGGGCAGCGTCCAGTTGGCGACCCAGAGGCTGCTCGCTCTCCTAACCCTCCAGCCCAGTGCACTTGGGGCCCGGCCATACCGGCAGTGCACGTCGGACCAGCGGGCGGGCGTCAGCGGCGCACGGGACTGAATCCGGACTTGGCGGCAGCGGCTCCGACAGTCGGAGCGGAGCGCGGGAGGGGCCTTAAATGGAACCGCGAGGCTGACGTCAGGGGGGAGCCGGGCGGACGTGCGGGAACCCACGTGTGGGTCGGGCTGGGGGCGGGCTCCGAGCCGGGCGGGGCAGTGGAGCAGCTTAGGCGGCGCGCGCAGCGGGACAGCCGACCTGCGGACAGTCCCATGTGCGTCCGGAGATCTAAGGGGCTGCTAGAGCCAAGCTACCATCGGCGACAAAAGCAGAAGCTAGTCAAGCCGACCCTCGGGAAAAGCTTAATCAGAATCTTCACCGCTGTTTCCCCTTGCCCAGAACAGCTTCTGGCACGCAGGCGCTCAACAGTTTGTTGGAAAGGAGGGAATGCCTAGCCCAGTGTCGTTCTGACCGGACCCAGGTCTTGAGAACTCCCAAACTTGCAGGGTCCCCCACCTGCTGCTAAGCTTTCCAAATCCCTCAACTCGTAGTGAGGCCTCAGCTCTAGCCTTCGTTGGTGCTGATTCCTTTGCCTGACCTTCCTTCCTTCCCTATATCTTCTTTAAACCTTACCCATCATCTGCTAACACACACACACACACACACACACACACGGCATCTGTCTTGTCTTTGCATCTTCGGAGCTGTGTCTCCTTCAGGCTGGCTTGCATTGGTGATGTGTGTCACTCTGCTCTCCTCCCTGACCGGGGTTCTCTCATGGCCATGGATCAGTCTACTTCCTTCTTTGCGCCTGGGACCAACTTAGAGTCCAGTTCTGAGAAAAATCCATAATTATGGGAACATGCTAACCTCTGTTCCAGAAAAGCAGGGCATCTCTCTAGCATGTCCTAACAGTTTTCTCATCACTCTAGGAGGCCCAGCCACCTAGGCTCTTACCTCAAAACACACAGCTGGACCAGCAGAAGGCCGGCCACAGACTCTCCATTGTTTCTCAGGGCAGGGCGGATCTATGGCAATACTGCCTGTGGTTACTCAGTTTTTGCAACAATGTCCTCATTCAGTCAGGGCTGGGCACCTGCCTACTTATCTGAAGTGACCACAGCTGCTGGCAGGAGCGCAGCGCTCAGAGAGTAGAGGGTAGGCTGGGGAGACAGGTAAGAACTCTCATCAGGACTCTGGAATGACCTCTAAAGGTAATCTAGGCAGAAAGTTTTCAGCCCCCTAAATTAAGGCACCTAACAGTTCCCTCCAAGCACAGCTTTCTTTTTTGCAGAACAGTATCCTCTACTTAACCTTACAAATATGAATAAAACAAGTACCATAAAATAAGTACCAAATTTACTGAGCACCTCCTATGTGCCAGGCAGCAAGCTAGTTAATACCCATACTCATCTTCACGGTAATTCTTTGAAGTAGGCATAATTATCCCCATTTTGTGGATAAGAAGCCAAGGCTCAGAGAGATTCGTGACTTTGCCAAGGTCATACAACTAATAAACGATTGCAGCTGATTCTTTAGGACTGCCTTCAAAGTCCATGATTTTTTTTCCTATACAGGATGTTGTACCATCTCCACCCCTCATCCCCAACTCCAAAAAAGTCAGATCATGTAGGGGGCCCAGCCAGTCCTAGGCTCAGAAAGCTGCGTTTTCAGTGATAGATAGTAGATGTCACTGGGTGTCCCTGCCTGTCTGCTGAGCTGAGACATTTGTCTTCTGCCCTCAGAGTGGTACTTAAACCATCCACACTCTCGCTTTTCAAGCCTTCAGACGTGGACCGGAGTTTACACCACCTGCTGTCCCCGGTCGCCAGCTTAGAGATGGCTGATCTTGGGACTTCTCAGCCTCCGTAACTGCCTGAGCCAATTCCTTATAATAGATCTCGTTATATCTCCTTTTGGTTCTATTTCTCTGGAGAACCCTAAAACAGTCCAAATGGAAGAATTTCTGTACTCAAGTCCAAGCAGAATGTGGGACCCATGCAATGGGTTAGAAAAGCACTGTTTCAGAGGGCAGAACAGACTTCTCCAGTCTAACCAAGGGTTCTTCAAGGATGGCCCCTTTAAAAGGGAACATTTCACAAAGAGGTGGCTTGACCAGGGGACAGGCTAGCCTCAGAGAATGGATGGT
The DNA here is from genome assembly GCA_028646535.1 of Procyon lotor. Taxonomy (NCBI): domain Eukaryota; kingdom Metazoa; phylum Chordata; class Mammalia; order Carnivora; family Procyonidae; genus Procyon; species Procyon lotor. The sequence goes on from CM053613.1 coordinate 32,006,328, forward strand.
GCTAAGAAACCCTTATGAAATTTTCCTAAAATGGAAAAAAAAAAAAAAAGATTTTCCTAAAATGGATCCGGCCAAAGGATCGTGTCCCTGTCCACCCAAAACACAGTGCTGAGTCATTCCTTCATTGAGTATTTGTTACACTCCTCCTCAAGAAAGTTCAATGGCTCCTCACTCAAAAGTCTCAAGAATAAAATCCAGGGGCGCCTGGGTGGCTTATTTGGTGGAGCATCAGCCTTCTGCCTGGTGTGATCCCAGGAGTCCTGGGATCGAGCCCCACATTGGGCTCCCTGTTCAGTGGGGAGCCGGCTTCTCCATCCACCCACCCTCACCCCACTTGTGCTTTCCCTCCCTCTCTCAAATAAATAAACAAAATCTTTTTAAAAAGTCCAAGGAATGAAATCCAAATTCCTTGAAAGCCACTCGAGGCCCTTTATGATGCAGTGCCCACATCCCCTCTCTGGCCTTATTGCCTATTTCCCTGCATGCTCCCTACATGCCAGTCCCAAGGCTCCTTCCTACCTTCCCCAGATACGCCATGCACTTCCGCTTAGGTGTTTCCTTGAGCCTTAGGCAGTTCCTTAAGCCCTCCCCAAACCCACAGACTCATAGATCAAATGCTGTTGCCTGAGCTTTATATTAAACCAATACTTACTGCTACTCCTTTTTCTCACTAACCTGTGAGCTACTCATGGACAGAAACTTTCTCCCTTATCTCCATACTCCCAGCTCATACATTTATTTGTTTTACAAACATATTTTGAATTATATGCTCGCTATGCAAAGGGCACTGTGCTAGTTGCTGGGGATATAACAACGAATGAGACAGATGCGTAAGTCTTCAAAGACTATACCATTTAATGGGGAGACCAACTGCATTCTCCCTTATGGTTAAAATGTAAGACAGAATATACCACTACCTCCAAAGAGGTACAAAAACATTGCTGTAGCACTCAGGAAAGAGAAAGGTCCTTTGGCCAGAGAAGGCTTCCTGGGAGAGGCAGCATCTGAGCTTAACCTAGAAAAAGACTTCAATTGCTGAAGATCAGATGTTGAAAAGCAGAGAATGCAAAGGCATGGAAGCAGGAAATGTGAAATGTGTCTCACGAATCTTTAGCTTTAAAGGCCAGGCTATGAAACTTGGGTGGTTTTTTGTTTTGTTTTGGTTTTGGTTTGTTTTTTTTTTTCCTGGTGGTCAGTGGAAGTCATAGATGCTTTGGGAGAATGGGAGAGATGGGGGAAAGCAAGCAAGGTAGTTGCAAGGTCATGGAAAGAGGGGCAGGGTGGGGCGACACACCTTGTTTTATAATAATAACACACAAAAAGCTCAGAACACATACAGCTCCAACCGCAACTGTGCAGAACATTCACTTCCTTGACACACCCTACACAGCCCTGCAGCCCGTCTTTTTTCACCTTTTCCATGTTTGCAAAGCTGACAGCTTACCTGAGTTGCGTGCGGGGCCCAAGATGCAGATGGTCTCCTCGGTCTCTGTCCCTGCCAGGCCAGGCCCTGCTGCGGATGAGCCAAAGCAGAGGCTCCTCTCCCTGGCCAGAGAGCCGGTGCCTGCCCCCGGAAGGCTGCTTCAGGTCATCCCCCCAACCCCATCCACCCCTCACATGGTGGGAGTGGAAGCCGAAGACTCCACCCTGATTCCTCCAGTTCTCCTGGGCGCCTCCCCCTACCCCTTTCTGCACCCCCTTCCAGGCTGCCCTCATCTCATTGTCAGGTACTGGAAGCTGCCCCCGTTTCTCTTTTTGACTTAGATTGTTATTCCCTCCAGGGTTCATTCCTCACGTGATCACCTAATAGAATCCACCTCAGAAACTCTGGGTTCTTTTTTCTATAGACTGAATGTTTGTGGCCCCCCGAACCCCCCCTCCCCGCCACTCATATATTGAAACCTAAACCCTAATGTGATAGTATCGGGAGATGGAGTCATTAGGAAGTGATTAGATCATGAGCGTGAAGCCTCCATGAACAGGATTAGTGCCCTTAAAAAGGAGGGGCTCCCTTGCCCTTTCTGTCATATGAAGACACAGTGAAAAGACAGCTGTCCATGAACTTGGAAGTGGGCCCTCACCAGACACCTGCTACAGCCTGGGTCTGGGACTTCCTAGACTCCAGAGCTGTGAAAGTTTCTGTTGTTGATAAGCCAGCAGCCTGTGGCATTTTGTTAGCAGCAGCCTGAAGGGACTAAAGCACCTTCCAGCCACTTCCTACCTTAGGAAAAGAAATGACACCTGCGCCCTTCCCTCTCCACCTGACCCCGGCAGGGAGGGAGGCCTCAAGCTTTCCATCACATTGACAGGTTCCAAGGCAAAGACTGTCACCAGAATAGAAGTAGCTTCCAAATTGAGGGCCCCCAAAATCAGTGCTACAGAGGGTGTCCCAAGGCCTCTCCAAGCTAGACAATCCCCAGTGTATCAAATGTCCCTTATCTAATCACCACAGGGGAGGACTGTGGGAAGCTGTGACAGCCTTTCCCTCTAACACCTTGGGTGGCAAGGACAGGGATGGGCATGGCTTAGCGAGGATGAGTGGGGAGCCTGGTGCAGAGGTGACACTGACCTGAGGGGTCAGGAGACCTGGGTTCCTGCCTGGGTTGGTCATGGACCTCTCATGGCATTGTGGCGGTCACATTCCTTCTGCAGCCTCAACATCCTTGAATAAACATAAGCGGATCTCTGCCACTTCTAACACCCAGGTAGGACCTGAGCTCGTGAATCAAGCCTCCACGCATACCTTCATTTTTAGAATTGCTCAGCACTCAGAAGCAAAGCTGTCCTCCATTTTGGGAGGTGATTGGGCTGCTCCTGGGGTGGAGGCAGACATTCGGGGGGCCTGGCTGCACCCATGGCAACAAGAATCCCATGCCTAGCATTCTCTTGTCCCCAGTATTAGTTCCAAAACTGGGCCCAAAAGTCCCAAGGCACTGGGTGGGTGTTGACTATGTTAATGAAAAGTCTCACCTGGCTTTGGAACCAAATTACTAATAACAGGAACCGTCTCTCTCTGATTCTTTAAGGAATTCTTGAAACCTTACCAAAGGAGGAAATTACATTCCAAGCCCCAGCTCAAAAACGAAGGCTAATTTCCTACAAAATTCCAAGAGGACCAAAGCAATTATAATTGTGAATAAAGCCAGACTAGTCTGTTTGTAATTTCCTGGGGCTACGGTGTGGGCAAGGAACAGAGGTGTTCTCATTTGTGCAGCCACTGACTGGCAGGTCCCCCTCACTGCAATTTGGGCCCCAGGATTTTGTTTTAAACTGTTCACAGCCATTCATCTAGCTGTACCCCCATTCATCTGCCTGAACTTTGAGCCTGTTCAGAGGACCCTGGCCTGAAAAGGCAGTCCCACCTCATATTTTTAGAGTCCTAGAAGGGGTTCTGGTTCCCTGGGGAGCATGAGAGTTTGTTAAGAGAAGCAAAGGAGAGCTTCCTAGGTATCCCAGGAAGGATCTGGTGCAGATGAGGAGAAGGCTTCCCGTGCAGCTAGATAAAACTCACTGGGTCCCTCATTCATGCATAGCCTAGGACGGCTGTCACATCCAGTGCTGTTTTCACTTCAGCCAGGAGAAGAAAGCAGAGCAGGGATTTTTTTACCTCCATTTTACCGATGAGACTGCGGAAACCTCAAAAAAAGGGAATTGCCCTGGGCCGCACAGCTGGAAAGCAGCCAGGTAGATTGCAAACTCCCAGACTGGCTTTCTTTCCTGGGGCACGCGCTGCCTCTCTGCCTTTCCCATGGTGCTTCACGGCCTGGAGAGCACTTAGCCAGCCCTCTGCTCCCGGGATCTCAAAGGGCAAATGTGACAGGGCTGCAGAAAGGTCCAGGCGACTCATCTGTCCACAGGGCTGCTCCAAGGCTTTATCTAATCGGCCTCCCTCCCCCTGGCACTCCTTCAGCTTGCACAGCACGCGTGTGCAGGGCCAGACTCTGCCCTTTGTACAAACACACTTGCCATGTCAGGCTCCGTCAAAGGACATTCCAATTTAGCTCACCCTCCAGTTTTAGCCACAGAAGGGATGAAAGCCTAGGGGAGGCCCTCCCAGACTTGGCCCTTCTTTAGCCACTGAATCAGAGGGAGACCAGCCCCTCAGGCCTGCGCCTGCCTTACTGGCACCGTAGGGCCTCCTGGCTATCTCTCCTGACCCACAGGGCAGGCATTCACTGTGGGGGACGAGGGCTCGGGGCTCGGGAAAGGGAAGGGAACTGCTCCTGGCTCCCATAGTGTTTCAGTGGTGGTGACTAAGGCGCTGGAACCTCCCAACTAGTCTAGTACTTTCTCACTGCACCAGACACTTGGTCTTCTCAACCAGCCTGGGTCTACCCTGGCACTGTGGGTGTGGCTCTCTCTAGTCTCTAAATCCTGGGGTTTTTCCACTGTACCAGAGCCTCTTCCGACAGCCCTTGACTGAGGTTGGCAGCTTGGCAGTGAGGCCTCACTGTGCAGGCGGCCACACCCCAGCCCATAAAGCTACAGGACTGGCCTGGGGCCACCGCAGCCTCAGCCTTCTCTGCAGGCCCCTTAGCAGCAGGCTCATGATGACACGGACCCTCCCCTGAGTCTCAGCTTGTTCTGAAGCAACCACATTTCTCCTCCTTCTCCATCAGCCACAGATGGGCACAGGCTGGGCCGGCATCTCCATGGTAACTGGGGGCTTCCGCTTCTTGCCTTGGGCAACAAGCCAGAGCCAGCATCCTTGGCAGAACTCCTCTGTAGACGCCAGGAAGGCTGACTGTCGCTACAGGTCCACCACAGCTCAGTGTCAACCCCGGGAACAACAGCCTAGGGAGGTGGCCGGGCTGCCCTTTAAACCCATCAGTTCATCGAGAAAGGTCCTGAAATAGGGGCAGGCTGGGAAGCCCGCTCCCTCTCCCCCACGTGGAATTGATCCCTCAAGGCAAGTAGTGCGGCTCTGGTGTTAAACCCTTTTCAGGGCAATGGGTGAAAGTTAAAAATGCCACAACATGTTGGTTGGCTTTAGACTTTGCTCTTCCTGGCAGAGGGGGTAGCGGCAGTGCAGGAGACAAAATGCAATGCATTAGGCAATGATCCCAGTTCCCAGCCATCTCTTACCCCCCACAAAATGGCTCCTGGGGCAGTTGAGGTCCTGGCAGACTCCCAACCAGGGGGGGGGTTATGGATGAGAAGGTAAAGACTCCATTTTACTAGTGAGACCATGGAAACCTCTGTCCTGGGAGAATGAGAGGATGGGTGGACCTGCCCCCTTGTCAGCCCTCCTGATGGAGCAGAAGGAGGGAGGCTGGCAGGGCACCCAGGGGCAGGGACGGAGCTGAGCTCGCTGCCACAATCCCCGGACTGGGGAGGTGACCTCAGAGAGGTTCTGTTTCCAGGAGAAAAAGAAATCAGAATGCCAAGTGGAACTGCTTCTGGTTGCTCACGCTTCTCTTCTCAGCTCAGAGATATGCACATCTCTGCTTTCAATGACAGCACTCCTGGTGGGGGAGACGAGTGGGCCTGAAGTTTGGCTGTCTGTATACACTACCAGGCCAGTGTTCACAGCCTCCCCTGCTCCCCAGAGCACCCCCGCTTACCTCCCCCACCCACAGTCTCAGAGGGGACTCCGTGTTTGCACAGCTTGTTCTTTGGGTTTTTGTGATGCAGAATCCAGAACCCCAGTTGGTCTAAGACTATATAGGATTGTAGAAGGGAGCGGGATTTTGGTCTACAGGCTGTTAATATGCATAATAAGGAAGAAGAGAAAACATTTCAAGGGAATTGTGGAGGGGAAGTGAGGGGGCGATTTAAAATTATATGCCCTTGGGGCGCCTGGGTGGCTCAGCGGGTTAAAGCCTCTGCCTTCGGCTCAGGTCATGATCTCAGGGTCCTGGGATCGAGCCCTGCGTCGGGCTCTCGGCTCGGCGGGGAGCCTGCTTCCCCCCTCTCTTTGCTGAAGGGCCAGCCAAGGATCTGAGCTATATTGAAATTCCCTGGGATCACTGAAGGGGGCTTCTTAGTGCTGAGAGCCCAAACCTCATGGGTACAGACTTTGTGAGAGTTGCCGGGATGATCACTCCCATGTTTACTGAACATTGATTGAGAATGTCCCTAGATCTCCGACCAAACCTTTTAGGTGTGTTCTCTGGTTTAATCCTCACAACTGCCCTGAAGAGTAGAGAACATCATGTTCGGTTTAGAAACAAGAACTGAGTCTGCGGGAGGTGAAGGCGCTTGCCCACAGTCCCGTGGCCAGAGGAGCTGTAGCTGGGCTGCAGAGGCCTGAGATTCAAGCTTGGCACAGGCTCCAGCGCGGAGATCAGGAGCCGCAGGAACAATGGAGAGTTCCTCTAGCAGGCTCCCAAGGACATTGCCAGGCCTTCCTGAAGAGGACTCTCTCCGGAGCAGCAGACTCTCATTGACCTAACGAGGCAGAAAATGGATGAGGTTTCCATGAGGCATCGCTGCCAAGGCATCCCTGCACCCTCACTGATGTGAGCAGCAGGAATGCACCAAGGGGCAACGAGATTATCTGGGGCAGCTCCCGCCAGCCTGTTTCGGGGCCATTTTGTTAAGACCTGAGGGTGGAGGGGGTGGGGAGCACACAACCCAAGTGGCCCCCTTGGAGGAGGAGGCCCTGCGTGTCTCTCTCTCCTGGCCATTCAGAACCCAGACCTCTCTCCCCTGCCCCAGCCACACAGAGAGACGTCTCCTCATCTCCTCCAGGACACGGATGCACAGACAGCGGGGCCTCCGTCTACACCGCGCTCCTCCAGGCTGCATCAGACTCCTTATCCTTCAGAAAGATGGTCTCAGTGGGAACCTCTGCTTTGGGACAAGACTTGGGTTCCAACCCTGACTCTGCTTCTACTGCCCGTATGTTTCTGGGCAAGTCACTTCACCCCTGTTCGCCTTATGCAGCTGCGAGAGAGAAAAGAAGAACAGAACCCATCTGATAGCTTTAATGCAAACACAAGGACTTGGCACAGGGCACTTGCTCAATAAGCCATTTCCTTATCTCAGGAAATGAGCTGAGGAGAGAGTTGGGTTTGTGGTCTCTGTTCTGACAGTTTGTCATTTATTTTGGACTGTAACGGGTTCACAGACTTATTCTTGGCCCTGCACTGAGGCCTGGCCTAACCTCTTCCTCAGGTGAAGTCTGCCCCAGGACCTGCATATAATGTCGGCCTTATCCAACTCTGTTTGGGTTGGTTTTTTTTTGGGGGGGGGTTGGCTTTTTTTTTTTTTTTTTCATAGAGACACACCTTGGGGCGCCTGGGAGGCTCAGTCAGTGAAGTGTCTGCCTTTGGCTCAGGTCATAATCCTAGAGTCCTGGGATTGAGCCCCACATCAGGCTCCTGGCTCAGTAGGGAGTCTGCCTCTCCCCCTGCTCATGGTCTCTCTCTATATCTCTCTGTCTCAAATAAATAAATAAAATCCTTAAAAAATTATTAAAAAATTAAATCTAATCTTGGGGCATCTGGGTGGCTCGGTGGGTTAGGGCCTCTGCCATTATTAGCTCGGGTCATGATCTCAGGGTCCTGGGATGGACCCTGCTTTGGGCTCTCTGCTCAGCAGGGAGCCTGCTTCCCCCTCTCTCTCTGCCTGCCTCTCTGCCTACTTGTGATCCCTCTCCTCTCTGTCGAATAAAGAAATAAAATTTTTAAAAAACAAACTAAATAAAATCTTAAAAAAAAAAAGAGGAACACCTTATTACTTAGTATTATAGTCAGTTTTATATACTGAGCCGGCTGGGCTGGGCTGGCCAGGGAGGGGCTACCAGTTTCCTAGTTTCTTATGGTGTCTCTAGTCTAGGGTATAAAATACATGGGTGTTCCTCGCCACTCTGAGCTCGCCATGCTGCCTGGCCATTGCCAAACACAGGCCAGTTTCTGCCTCTTGGAAGGATTCAGAAAGGTAGCCCTGCCTGGGAGGCCCCGGCTTTCCTCAGTTTTTTCTCACAGGTAGGAAAGACAGACAGCCATGCAATGTCCAGACAGCCACTAAGGGAGGCCCGTGTCTTCAGGAGACAGGTTCTGTTCAGTGTCTTTCCCCAACTATGACTCTTTGCTTTGGCCTCATACTACTCTGGATTTGACTCCTGGCTCTGTCACTTACCGTGAGAACTTGGGAAAGTTATTTGCTCTCATGGAGCCTCTGTCGAATGGGGATAATACCTCTTTCATAGATTGTTGTGAGGTTTAAATGCAAAGCTCTGAGCATAATCAATGGTGCTCAAGGGACGCCTGGGTGGCTCAGTCGGTTAAGTGTCTGCCTTGGGCTCAGGTCATGATCCTGGAGTCCTGGGATCAAGTCTCTCATCAGGCTCCCTGCTCAGCGGGGAGTCTGTTTCTCCCTCTGACTCTCCCCCTTCTCGTGCTCTCTCCCTCATTCTCTCTCTCAAATAAATAAAATACTTATAAACAAACAAATAAAACAAAATAAAATAAATGGTGCTCAGTAAGTACTGTACTGAGACTTACTAAGACTCAGTAAGTCTTAGTTCCCTTTTCTATCCCTTTGGGGAGATCTGGAATGGTGCACTTCTGGGACTATCTGGGAAGCTCCATGTAACAAGGGGGGACAATCCCCAAGAGCCAGGAAAGACCTTTGATACGGCATGCTTCCCAACAGGCACTGCCTTGTTGGGCTGGAGATATGCCAAGGGCAGTTCTAACACAGGCAAGGAGCCAGTTGCTTTCCCTAGGCTAAGAATTAAACACACCAGATAACTGTCAATTACCAATTCCTCCCATGTGCTCACCTTGCAACTCAAGGCAGCAGGAGCAAGGTGCAAAGGAAGGGAGGTCCCTGGCAGCAGAAATACAACCCTAAGAGGGAGGCAGTTTCTAGAAGGTCTGTCTACTTTGCTTTTCCAGCTCAGGCCCTCTGCAGATAGCCTCCTGCAATTCAGAATCAGCTAACTCAAACCAGGGCAGAGGCATTTCTACACTCCTTCTACAGAAACAAACTGATTTCGGTGAGGAGGGCTACCTACCACTGGGCAATCCTTAGTTTCCATTCCAGTTTGTGGACCAGCAGGAGAAGAGCACACATCCAGGGCTATTTTGGAAATTGATGTGCTTAAGTTTTCTTTCTGGATCATGTAGCACTAACTAGTTGCAACTCAGGATTAGTGTTTATCAAATTTCAGTCATTGTCACAATGCTTCAACAATTTCCCCCTTCCTCCCTCCGTCCCTTCATCCCTCCTTTCTTTGTTTCTTTCAAGTAGGCTTCATGCCCCATGCTGGGCTCAAACTCAGGACCCTGAGATCAAGACCTGGACTGAGATCAAGAGTCACATTCTTAACTGACTGAGTCACCCAGGCGCCCCTCAACACTTTCCTTTAAATTGATTCACTGTTTTACTTTTATTCATTCTTAGCAAAATATAGGCCTGATATACCAGTTACATTTACACACACACACACACACACACACACACACACACAAATACATGACTGTTACAATTTTGAGGTGCTCTTTCACTTGATACTTAATCAAGCCTTTGGAGGTGTGCTAACCACAATTTAGAAAACACTGGGCTAGTGAAGAACTTAGTAAGAGAATACTTAGTAGAAGTAAGGTTCCTTCCTTAGTAGAAGGAACATGTTAAGAACTTTGGCCTGTTGTATCACAAGGAACTGAGGCCAGCTGATAGGGGTGTGGGTAATACTGATTTAGAGCAATCACTCTATGGGGCCTCTAGTCATGAACTGATGACCATTCACCTAGACCTAAAAGAAAACATCTCCAAAATTCATCACTAGTGGACCTTTGGTTAAACATGGTGGATTGAAGTCATATGTTTATCTTAGCTAAACTAAATTGATGGGGGGCACCTGGGTGGCTCAGTGGGTTAAAGCCTCTGCCTTTGGCTCGGGTCACGATCTTGAGGTCCTGGGATGGAGCCCCGCATCGGGCTCTCTGCTCAGCGGGGAGCCTGCTTCTCCCGCTCTCTCTGCCTGCCTCTCTGTCTGCTCGTGATCTTTCTCTCTGTCAAATAAATAAAATCTTTAAAAAAAACAAACTAAACTTATGGGAAAAGAACCCACAAAGGTATAGTCACACAAAGATGAAGAGATCGGGAGAGGAGACGACCGCAGGTGATGTCTGCCGACAGAGTTTTACAAACCTGAAATCAGCATAACTCACGCCAGAGTGAAATCCAAGTGCCCACAGGACACAGTGAAGAGGTAGCAGCCGATTTACCCTGCAGCTAGGACCCGGAGGTAGCAGCTACTGCGGAAGGTAAAGTGTGGGGCTGGAACAAGGGATACAAGGGACTGTTGGGATTCCTAGATGCCTATCACCACCCCGTGAAACAAAACAACCCTGTCCCGTGTCTACTCTCACTGAAAATGAGAGGTTTAGTGTTTGGGAAGATGAATCAGGACCCAGGCACGGCGAGAGGTGTGGTGAGCGGTACTAAACACAGGGGCAGAAAAGAATGTCCATATGCCGAACAGAGAACCCCATTCCTGAGGCAATTCCCGGAAAGCTAGGACCTAGGCTTACATTCCCAGGGAGATACATGGAGGCACCTTCCCCAGAGAGACTAAAGGGCCTCAGAGAGAAGTCCCCCAATACTGACATTTGAAGTTCTGGGTGGAAAGCAGGCTTCCCTCCCCAGCGACCCCTAGGAAACCCTCTACCTGACAGGACTGCCTCTACACATAGAGCTTTGAGTCTGCTTTCAAGTATCTCACTCAAATACAAGGGCTAGCTGAGGGGTTTTATAGTTCTCTCGCTGTTTGGAGAAGTAGCCACAGGATTCAAGTGTCAGAAGATCAAGCAAACTGCAGACGGTAATGAGGTTTTCCCAGGAAAGACAAAAATGTTGGTCGATGCTAAGCGCAGTCAGTCAGAGAAAAGACAAACACTGTATGATTTCACTCATGTGTGGAATTAAAAAAAACAAGCAAGGGGAAAAAAGAGAGAAAGGGGAAAACCAAGAACAGACTCTTAACTATAGAGAGCAAACTGATGGGGAGGAGGGTGTGGGGGCATGGGGGGATGCGGGAAATAGGTGATAGGGATTAAGGATGACAGAATTGTTGAATCACTAGTTTGTGCATCTGAAACTAATATAGCACTGTATGTTAACTGCAATTAAAAACTAAAAAAAAAAAAAAGGAAAAAGAAAAAAGAAAATGGGAGTTGGTTCTAGCTCCCTGCCTGGCTGCCATGTTGGACTTCTGTTTGCCCCGCTGGGCCACTCTCCTCTTCCCCAACCCTGCTCTGGGCTCTGGGGGACTGACCTGAATGAACCACACAGCAGTGGTGCCCCATGCCCTCGGCCTCTGCCTTCCCTGGAGGAGACTGGGACAGAGGGAGAGGCAGATCTTCTCCCTGTGGGACTGTGGGCGGGCTGTGTCCCTCTACTCTTGTCTTCTCTTCTGGGAACCACTCCTTTCTATCACCTCACCAGGCCTAGGCCTGGTAAACTGGGGTACTGCACTATTCCTATAGTTTCTCTATACTCTGCCCACATCTTTGTAGATAGTCCCTTTATTAATCTCCTCAAATTCCCCGATTTGAGGGTGCCATTTGTTTCCTGCCAGGACCATGACTGTGGTACGGAACAATTTTTATATCATCATAATGTAAACACTATTGATTATCAAAAAGCTGTGAAATAGGGGGAGCCTGGGTGGCTCAGTCGGTTAAGCGTCTGCCTTTGGCTCAGGTCATGATCTCAGAGTCCTGCGATCGAGCCCCAGGATGGGCTCCCTGCTGAGCAGGAGAGTCTGCTTCTCCCTTTCTCCCCCTCCCCCTGCGCTCTCTCTCCCTCACTCTCTGAATTTCAAATACATAAAATCTTGAAAAAAAAAAAAGCTGTGAAATAACTTTATTGGGACGGAGAGAGGGAAATGGGAATAATGATATAAGGACACTAAAGCCCCTACTACCAAAAAAGAAAGTCAAGAGATAATAATAAAATTGATAAATTAAGAAAAAATGGTATATAAGTGAAAGGAGTTGAAAGTGATTGATTCTGTGAAGAGGGAATAAAGAGCAGGGAGCAGTGGGCTGGTAGACATGTTTTGGTATGTGCCTTGTAGTGCTTTTGACTTTTTAAAATCATAAGCAGGTTGGGGCACCTGGCGGGCTCAATTGGAAGAGTACATGACTTGATCTCAGGGTCGTGAGTCTGAGCCCCATGTGGGGTATAGAGATTAAAAAAAAAACCTTAAAAAAATAAGATTATGTACAGCTATACCTTTGCTAGAGAACACAATTTTTTTTAAAAGATTATTTATTTATTTGACAGAGAGAGAGATCACAAGCAGGCAGAGAGGCAGGCAGAGAGAGAGAGGGGGAAGCAGGCTCCCCACGTCGGGGCTCGATCCCAGGGGCTCGATCCCAGGACCCTGAGATCATGACCCGAGCCGAAGGCAGAGGCTTTAACCCACTGAACCACCCAGGCGCCCCGAGAACACAATTTTTAAAAGGTCCAAAGTTAGGAGAAAACAGAACAGTGAAGGCCCTTTTATTTTTTTGAGGACCTAGCATACAATGGATGCTTAGTGGTACCAACGGCGGAGTTTTAAGCCTCTGTGGCTCTCCCTACCAGCTTTATTTATTTATTTATTTATTTATTTATTTATTATTTTTAAAAAGATTTTATTTATTTATTTATTTGACACAGAGAGAGAGGCAGTAAGAGAGGGACTACAAGCAGGGGGAGTGGGAGAGGGAGAAGCAGGCTTTCCGCTGGGCAGGGAGCCCGATGCAGGACTCGATCTCATGACCTTGAGATCATGACCTGAGCCAAAGGCAGACAATGACTGAGCCACCCAGGCACTCCTGCCTTTTTAAAAAAAAGATTTTATTTATTTGAGAGAGAGAGAGAGAGCACAAGCAGGGGGAGCAGCAGGCAGAGGGAGGGAGAAGCAGGCTCCTCACTGAGCAGGGAGCCTGATTCGGACTTGATGCAGGACTCGATCCCAGGACCCTGGGATCATGACTCAAGCTGAAGGCAGACGCTTAGCACAGTGAGCCACCTAGGCGTCCCTCCTTAGCAGCTTTAGCTCCAAGAATCTGTCCCCTTCATTGCAAGCAGTCCCTCGGCTTCAGAGCCGTCTGTGCTTGTCAGTGTGTGGCCTGACTGAAATAAAACCGCTCTCCCTTAACTCCGTTATTTACAGCAGGTAGAAGAGAAAGCTCCAGCCTGCCTGAGCAGGGTGGGGAGACAGGGCCCAGTCGTTTGCAGCTGCACAGATCTTACATTCAAGAGCTGCATTCGAGCCAGCTCTCTGCTCCCAAGTTCAAAGTCAGGGCTTTAGGAGAGTTGTTTTACCTTCTCGAGCCTTGTTTTATTCTGCTGAGGGCGCGGTCTATTTCACCCATCATCTAGGACTGTGCCTTTTCACGGCTGGAGACTTTATAAGGTGGGGACTGCGGACTGATGCATAGTAGGAGCTTGGTAAACCATTGTTGAGTGAATCCTAAGGGTTAAATAAGAATATACTTATGCATGGCAACTATTTGGCAAATAGACCTAATAGATATCAGTATCTTTCTTTTATTTTCTGCCTCAGCTGCCTATCAATGTTGATATTATATGCTGGCTGGAGTCAATAAGCTTTCAGCTGAAGTCTGACGATGATGATACTGAAGATGATGATAATGACAGGAAGAACATTTATTGCTTAATTTGTGCCAAGCACTATTCTAATCACTTACATTTATCAGCTCATTTAACTGTAATAAATCTACAAGTACTATTAGGATGGCCATTTTACAAATGAGAAAACAGGCACGAAGAGACTAAATAACCACACCACTAGTAAGTGGCAGGGCTGAAATTTGAACCCAGGCAGCTAAACTGTAGAGCTTGGGTACTTAGTCACCTCATTCATGACCTCTCTCAATTAAATAAATCTTTAAAAGAAATTAAGAAATTCCTTCTCGCCTAAGCTAGAATTGTAGATGTCAAATCACCATATTGAGGTCTGTGGACATGTTCACGGAAGCCTGTTAATGACCTTGTTTTGAAAAGAAACCCTTTGTTGGGGCACCTGGGTGGCTCAGTCGTTAAGCGTCTGCCTTTGGCTCAGGTCATGATCCCAGGGTCCTGGGATTGAGCCCCGCATCAGGCTCCCTGCTCGGCGGGAATCCTGCTTCTCCCGCTACCATTCCCTCTGCTTGTGTTCCCTCTCTCGCTGTGTTTGTCAAATAAATAAAATCTTAAAAAAAAAAAAGAAAAACCCTTTGCACCTATCAAATCAAGTTTCAAGGTTGCTCTCCTGGTAACTTTTTCTTTTACCTCAAGTTTGGACCCAACCTCTTTTTATTTTCCTTTTATGATTATTAGTATGTTATTGTTAAAGAGTCGGCTTCCAACACTATCACAAAGCCCAGGCTGGGTCCTAGTGGGTCCAGAGGCAAGTCCACTCTGCTCTGGGCTTTCTGGTTGTACCACTGTCCTCTCTCCATTTCAGCTGAAAACCCAGGCTCATGAGGCCTCAAACCCTGCCTCCCTACTCCTGGAACACACCAAAGTCAACTATGTAGGAGGCTTTTCCAGGGGAGAAGACGATCTTGTCTTCCCAGAAGACAAAACCCTCTACTTAAGAGGCAGATGGCAACCCCAAACTACAGACAGGTTGGGACCTGCACAGGCCTCAATCTCAACTTCTATTTTAAAGGGAGTCTTAGCAAGCAGTTGAATTCCCTTACATTTACAAACACACAAATCTTTTTTTCCCCAAAATATCAAGCAATATGAAATGAAACATTAATTTCCAATGCATTGGAAATTGCATTTGGATTCTAGTTTATAGTGTCCTTTTGTTTACAGCTGTTCTGTGGCCTGTATTTACATGTTACACCTCAGGCAAGAACAGAGAAACCTCCTCCTCCTCCTGTTTCTTAGTGATAGGAAGAGAATTTCTTTTATAAATACTGCAACCAAGGTGTGAAATAAGTTATAAGCAATTTTATAAATAAGAGTTCCTAATTTGGAGAATGCAGGGTACCACACAAAGTGACTTTTGGAGGTGAGCCATGAAAATCAGATTTGGGCAGTATTTTGGGGGATTAAAGTACAGAAGAAAGCACTTTTACTGTTCTCTGGGGCAATTTTCTTCCTTTTAGTTTTTTTTTTTTTTCCTTTTTAGGTTTTCAACAGTGAAGTTACGCCACTGTGGCTCCGTGAAAAGTACTATCAGCTTTAAGACAGCAAATACTCACACAGCTCTCACCATGTGCTGGACGCTGCTCCAAGTGCCTTAAAAGCTTTATCACAATGTTAGGATATTCTGTCACAACAACCTTATCAATAAAGTACTATTATAATGCCTATTTTATAGATGAAAAAGATGGAGGGACAGATTAAATTGTTCAAGGTCACATAGCTAGTGGGCTATGCAGCTGCGATTTGAACCCAAACAGTCCTGCTAGAACATGTCTCTACTGCTCATGAGGCTGCAACCAGTCCCAGTTGGGCATATGAGAACATTCTTTTTCTCTACTCTCTCTGTGGATGTAATTGTTCTTGGTGATAAGGATCTACTGTGCATGTAAGGTCCAAGCAATTTTTGTATTCAGGCCAGGCAAAGCCTGTTCCTATGGATAACCAGGTGCCAGAACAGTACACTAATGGATAGCACCAAAATTTATAAAAATTTGGCTTGCAGAAAGAGGACCATAAATGGATTCTCCAAAGAGACCCATTATCAAGGTTTATCTTAAAGATCATGAATGTGTGCACAGACATCTCTTGCCAGAGAAATCTCAGGTTGTAAACTAGAAAAATAATTTTTTTTTAGATTTATGTATTTGAGAGAGAGTACACACATGCATATGGGAGGGGAAGGGGCAGAGGGAAGAGAGAGAGAATCTCAAGCAGACTCTGCATTGAGTATTGAGCTCAAATGGGGCTCAATCTCACGACCCTGAGATCATGACCTGAGCTGAAATCACGAGTCAGATGCTTAACCAACTGAGCCACCCAGGTGCCCCAGAAAAAAAATTAATTTTGAGTGCAGAGAAAAATGTGCATGAGAAAATGCACTGAGAGGGGCACCTGGGTGGCTCAGTGGGTTGAAGCCTCTGCCTTTGGCTCAGGTCATGATCTCAGGATCCTGGGATCGAGCCCCACATTAGGCTCTCTGCTCAGCGGGGAGCCTGCTTCCCCCTCTTTCTCTGCCTGCCTCTCTGCCTACTTGTGATCTCTCTCTCTCTCTGCCAAACAAACAAACAAACAAACAAACAAACAAACAAATAAATAAATAAAATCTTAAAAAAGAAAAGAAAAGAAAATGCACTGAGGGGCCCTGGGATCAAGCCTTGTATCGTGCTCCCTGCTCAGTGTAGACTCTTTCTTGTTCCTCTGCCCATCCCTGCCCATGCTAATAAGTAAATAAAATCTTTGAAAATTAAGAAAGAGGGGTGCTGGGTGGTTCAGTCGGTTAAGTGTCTGCCTTCAGCTGAGGTCATAATCCCCAGGTCTTGGGATCAAGCCCCACATTGGACTCCCTGCTCATCGGGAAGTCTGCTTCTTCCTCTCCTCCTACTCATGCTCTCTCCCTCATTCTGTCAAATAAATAGATAAAATTGGAAAAAAAAAAAAAAAAGAAAGAAAGAAAAAATGCACCAAGCATTACCTCAGCAGAGTGAGATTTGGTGGTAAGGGTACAGAACCGTCTTCTAGTTTATATACTTCAATACTATTCGACCCTTAAAAAAATTATACTTTCATATTAACTTTTAAAATGGACACCAATGGTAACGATCTTCTAAGTCATTCATTTTCACAGATCTGTTTACCACAGTTAGCTACTAGAATAAGAGAAGTAACTCTGAGTAATAAGGGACTTTGAACTCTAACTCGTAGTGAACCTGTATTTGACACCTGATGGGAGGCCAAGTTCAGTCAGGTTTAAGTGTAGACATTATTGTCTATTTTGTCTATACATTTTAGTGTATAACCAAGTCTTATTTTTTAATCCAAACTGACAAAATTTCAATTTTTAAAGTGTTCAGGCTGTTGACATTTAATGTAATTGCTAACAGGTTGGGTTTAAGTACCATTGTGCTATTTATTTCTATGACTACAAAAAAGTACAATTTAAACTTCAGCCAGAATTTATCTTCAAGCTTAGTCTATTCCTAATATCAGCCATCACAATAAACAGAGCAGGTTGCTAGGTGGCCAGAGACAGTATATTTCTCGGGCTGTATTCTTAGTGTATTGTTGGGGTGGGGAGCATCGAGAACTGGAATGAAGCTCTACTCAACAGGTGCAATTGCACATTTGTCGGATGTAGCAGGAACTCTATGAAAGATGATGGCACCAGGATTCTGTGGTTACAAAGCTGGAATTCTAAAGTCTTTTCAGTGACTTTAATACCCCCAAGCAAGAACACAAAGACTGCAAACTGAGGGCTGACCACCCCTGAACCAGTTTCTAGGCAATGCTCTAACTCTGGACAGTTTAAGAGCTGAAAATAACTAAGGTTCCCTTGGCCTCAGGAACTGGGAGAACAGCTGAGTCTTCAAGAAGCTAAACTGGGAAAGGGCAGAGGTAACACACTGAGGAATCCTGCGCAAGTCTTGACACTGGAGACAGCAAATCTAAGTTTAAAACAGGCAGCTTTCCATCCCCGGGCCAGGCCTCTGGGCTAATGGGACCCATTACTACACTGAATCAGAGGTAGGAATAAAAGGGCAGTCAAAAGAAAAACTAGCCAATGGAGGCATGAGTTGGGGGATAAAAGCTTCCAACCACACAAGGATCTTCTCACTAAGGGACTGCAAAGCTTAGCAGTTCCGGGTAAATCCCAGCTCTGCCACTTACTGGCTACGTGAATCTGGGTAAATCACTTAACATCTAAACCATTTCCAATTTGTAAAATAATCTGTTGAACCTACCCACTTCACTGGTTATTGTGAGAATGAAGTTGAGATACAGCCAGAAAAGTGCTATCATTTTCCACAGTGGGAAGGCAGGAAAATAGGCCTAAATGGCAACCAAAGTTCACTTTAAAAAGACTCCAAAGATCAAATACTTTAAACACAAGCTGGACATGAATTGAGAGCTATTTCGAGTGAAATCACCCTGAAATCCTTCATTTCCTGTGAGAGTTGGTCACATACCTTAAGAATGTCTTTACTCATCCCCTCCTAATAACCAGAACTCCACTTTAATTTGGACCTAGTTTCTAGTCTAGATTGTTCCAAAGCCTTTTAGGGGTTTGGCTTTCCTAATTGCCAGACTTTTTACCTAAAAACAACCCACCAACCAACCAACCCTCATAAAAACAACTTACTCAAAATTTTCTCTGACATAACCCATGTCTACAGGGTAAGGTCTGAATTTACCTTGGCATGCAAAGCCATTCCCATCCTGAATTACACTGATTTTCCCAGCCACTTACTTGCCATTCCCAACCCTCCAACCTAACACACTGGGGTCTTTTCCCAAGCCCTCATACCTTCATCATGTTTTTCCCTATTCAACCTACAAGGCTTAGTTAAAATATTACCTCTTTAGTAAAGCCTTCCCAGTTCCCCAAAATGGTTTCTCTCTTCGGGTCTCCATTACATTGATCACTTAATCTTTAACAGAATACTCAACAGAGCATTTGTTTACACCCGCCTTTTCCAACAGACATCATCTTCTATTTTGAACATTCTTCTACCTGCTCCATTGCTAATGCTTAGAGTAGCCGTAGAGATAAGACACTTGAAAAGCACTCTGTAAAACTGTAATGTTTAAGAGATTACCATTACTCTACTGATCTGAAGGAGATATGGGAAGACTGAAGCCAAAATGGATGTTGCCTCTTTTCTTTTACCAGTTCAAAGTCAGGTTTTTGACCTGTTGTAGCCATTATATGAAAGATGATCAGGGTTTCCAGTTATGGAATCAGTCACGAGGATGGAAGGTACAGGATACAGAATACAGTCAATGGTACTATAATAAGTGGTGACAAATGGCGGCTATGCTTGTGAACATACAGCGTAACATGTAGAGCTGCTGAATCACTATATTGTATACCTGAAATGCAGGTAAGATTGTATGTCAATCACACTCCAATAAAACAAGTTTTTTTAAAAAGCAAAAAAAAAAAAAGACAACCAGCTTGTACAATGGCTTTAAAAAAGATGGGGCACCTGGATGGCTCAGTGGGTTAAAGCCTCTGCCTTCGGCTCAGGTCATGATCCCAGGGTCCTGGGATCGAGCCCTACATCGGGCTCTCTGTTCGGCAGGGAGCCCGCTTCTCCACCCCCCCCACCTTCTTGAGATCTCTCTGTCAAATAAATAAAAATCTTTTTTAAAAAAAGATTTTACTTATTTATTTGACAGAGAGAGAGAGAGAGAGAGAGAGGGAAAGAGAGATTGCGAGTAGGCAGAGAGGCAGGCAGAGAGAGAGGGGGAAGCAGCCTCCCCGCTGAGCAGATACCCCCGATGTGGGGCTTGATCCCAGGACCCTGAGATCATGACCTGAGCCGAAGGCAGAG